>CM034148.1:572149748-572823035 GCA_019776745.2 Taxus chinensis | reverse complement strand
CATTTGCAATGGATGGAGTAGCTTTGTTGTTCTTGCGGGGATCAACAAATTAGAAAGGATTGTCTTGCTTCTTGTAGAGAAGACTATGCTCTGGCTT
Source organism: Taxus chinensis (assembly GCA_019776745.2). NCBI lineage: Eukaryota > Viridiplantae > Streptophyta > Pinopsida > Cupressales > Taxaceae > Taxus > Taxus chinensis. Next base: position 572,822,938 of record CM034148.1, on the reverse strand, counting down.
TGGAGGATGAGCCATATTGGAGACAAAGGGCTTCGAGTTCTACTAACAAAATGTATGGTAGAAGGCATTTGTGACTGTCATTTAGATTTTGATTTCTCTGAACATCGTGTATATGGTAAGTAGAGTAAAATTTCTCACAAGTGTAACAAGAGCAAACGAGATTTTACAATTAATACATCGTGATGTGTTATGACCTCTAAAGGTATCATCACTATGAAGATCTTTTATAGATGATTTCTCTAGGAAGACCTTGATATGTTTTTTCTAGAAGAAATCTAAGGTGTTCAAGAAATTCAAGGATTTTAAGGCTCTTGTTGAAAACCAAACAGAAAAAGATAAGGGTTTCGAGAACAAAAAAAGGTGGAGAATTCAGCTCAAATGAATTTGAGCGGTTTTGTAAGCAATGTGGAATAACAAGGCAAGAGACAACTCTATATACACCACAATAGAATAGAGTTGCAAAAAAAAATGTACAAACCCTGATTGATAAGGCCATGAGTATGCTCAATGGTGGAGGATTAGAACATAAATTCTTGGAAGAAGCATTAATGACTACTTTTTGTTTGGTCAATCAATTGCCTACATCAGCCCTTGTTGATAAAACTCCACAGGCAGCATGGACTGATAATAAACCCTCTCTCTGATATCGTAGGCTTTTTTGGCTGTGATGCATATTCCAAAGGAATTAAGATCTAAGTTAGATTATAAATCAGCAAAGTGTATCCTTATTGGATATGGCAATTATGTAAAAGGTTATAAGATTTGGAATCCAATCACAAAGAAGACTGTTTATAGTCTTAATATAATCTTCAAAGAGGTTAAGAGGTCTCAAAAGCAGGAAATACAAACAAAGGAAGAACGAAAAATGGTGCTGGTTGAATTCAGAGAGGGAGAATCTGTACTTGATTATGAAGCAATAGAAGAAGATGAACCAGAAAGGAAGTTGCAAGAGGAAGAACCAAATTGAGTAGAGGAGGATGAACCAGAAGAGGAAGAATCAGAGACCAGTCTTGAGAAGATCAGATCGAATGAGAAGAATACTAGAAGGGTATAGTCCACCTGATTTCAGTTCTGCATTTCTTTTATCAGTGTTATCAGTTAGTGAAGAAGATCCAAAGACTGAGGGAGGCACTTTGCTGAAATGAAAATAAGTTTTGGAAGAAGGCCACGGAGGAAAAAAATGAGTCCTTGAATAAAAAGTAAGACATGGGACTTGTAAAATCACCTCTTGGTAGACAACCCATTAGTTACGAATTGGTGTTCATGAAGAAGTACAACGCAACAGGAAAAATGGAGAAGTATAAAGATTGCTTTGTAGCAAAAGTATTTTCTTAGGTAGAGGGAATTGATTTTAGTTAGATTTTTTTCCTTGTTACTAAGCTGACTTCAATCAGATTTCTTTTTGGCTATTGCTGCTGTTTTTGATCTTGAAATAAAATAAATACATGTGAAGATAACATGTTTGCATAGGGAGCTTGAAGAAGAGATCCATATGGCGTAACAAAAAGGTTTTAATGTGAAAAGAAATGACCTGGTGTGTAGGTTGAAGTCTCTTTACTGCTTGAAGCAATTACCACGGATGTGGAATCATAAGTTTGACAGGTTTGTATTGAGACTTGGGTTTGTATGAAGCAAAGCTGACACTCGTGTGTATTTCAAATAGGAAGATGGTAGCTTTGTTATTGTAGTTTTGTATGTGGATGACATGTTAATATGTAACACAAAGGAAATGATCAAGCAATTTAGAACTTAGTTATCATCAAAGTTTGATATGAAGGATTTAGGTGCTGAAAAATTTATTTCAGGCATTGAAATTAAAAGGCATCTTCAAAACAAGGAAATGTGGTATAATAAAAGAAAATATGTTGAGATGATATTGTAGAGGTTCAAGATAGAGGAATGTGAATTTGTAAGCACTCCCTTTCCTATTGGTAAAAAAATATTTGCTAAACAGTGTCCCAAGAAACAAGGAAATCAAAGACATGGCTCAGGTTCCTTATGCAAGTGCTATTGGAAGTGTGATGTATGCTATGGTCTGTACTAGAACTGACATTGCCCATGCAGTCGGAGTAGTGAGCAGATTTATGCCCAACTGAAGGAAGGAACATTGGACTGTTGTGAAAAGCATCTTCAGATATTTGCATGGCACATCAGATTTGTAATCTGCTACCAAGTAGGATTCGGGGAGAATAAAATTGTGAATTTACAAGACTATGAATTTCGACAGGCCTGGAGATCTTGATTGTTGAAGATTTACAAGTGCTTATGTTCTTAACTTATTTGGTTGAGCAATTAGATGGACGAGCAAGAGGCAGGAAATTGTTGTAATAGCTACCACAAAGGCAAAGTACGTTAGCCACTAATCCCAATAAGGAAGCTATATGGTTACAAAAGATGCATTTGATTGTTGTTTTCTTACAGAAAGTTGTAAAATAGTGTAGATTGGCATATATGCGTTCTTATGGCTATCAACGTAATTACATATTCTAGTTTGTAATGACTCTTTTTGGTTATGTTTGGGTGTTGAGGTTTTGTTAACCAACAACCACAAGTCATTTTTTCTGTCAATTGACTACCGTAGGTCATTTTTCTTCTAAATAGGTTACATGTAGGGGAAGTGTGCTTGTATCTGGTCCTCTCTGTACTATGTATATTGTATTGAGACTTATCTTTTATGAACACAAGTTGCTACTATTTGGGTGCTCTGCCCTGACATGGTATGCTATACAACAATTATTGTGTGAGGTCATTATTGATAGTTTAGTATCTCAATAGACATAAATCGTATTTTGGTGCCATTGCCTTAAAGAATGTCGTGTCAAGTTGAAGTGTTTCAAAGAGATGTGGGATGAGGCATCCCATTATCTTATAAGATCTATATACTGAACTGAACTGTGCAACACGATGACAAAAGATATTACATCGGCATAGAGTTCATGAAGAAGAAGACCCGATGTATATGAGCTATTAACTTCGAACAAAGGCAGGATAGAGACATAGTCAGGGAGGGGACCAAGAAGTTAAATGGTCCACTCGATTTGCGCAGCAACACAAGAAGATAAATGTTGTGACGGCAACCAATTCTAAACAAGTCATCAAGCAAGGTCGAAGTGTAAGAAGTCATATCATGAACTGGAAAGAAAACCAAGGGTTCAGCTGGAATTGGTGGACGCAATGACTGCTTTGGGACAAAGGCTTCTAGAAGAGAATTATGTGTAAATTTTGGTTGTGGGAGATTGAATGAGATGTTGCATGGTGTTGCACGAAAAAGGACCTGACGGTGTGCAAAATATTGTACAACTCCTTGCCAAAGGAAGGGTTGGACATAGGGACGTGTCTGATAATGCTAAGAGTGCAAAGGAATGTTTGACACCAAACATTTGAAGGGGGAGCCTCATATTTGAAGAACAATGTGCTAGACGCACGGTTACCCATCAATTCCATCTCTAGAGAAGCAAAAGCTACTAAAGTTCACCGGTTTCAAATTAGAGGATCCCTTATGACACCGTAGAATGTGCATGACCCTATGGACTACTGATGGGCATACAAATCAATGCGTGTGGTCAAGATGTTCCCAAGTCATCCTTTGGGGAATGACTATTGATTTGTATGTAGATGCACCAAGCTTGGAGAAAGCAACATAGAAAGAATTCAAACTCCTAAGGGACGACAATGAGACTGTTTTTGAAATCTATAATATCCAGTAGGGTAAACACGAGAACGTTCGTGTATATAGCATAAGATTCAAAGAACTACTGGAAAAACTCGAAAATGAACTTGCTAACAACTTGAAGCGATGGTTTAGTGAAGGGTTGGTACCCCCATTGCGAAGGATGATGGTGGTGGTTACATCCTTATTGTACGAAGATGCATAAAACTGAGCCATGGACGTTGAAAGCGATAAAAAGACGTCCTCACACTCAAAAGGACACGAAGAAGATGCCCCTATCTCTTGTGATGAAACTGAACTTGGATTAGTGTGAGCTTTGAGAAAGGAGATGGTCCGAATGATGAAGGAACAAAAGGGAGACAATAAGAATGAAGATAAGGTTCTTTTGTGCAAGGTTTGTCAAGTTACAAGGCATTCAGTCAACGATTACCCAGAATTTGTAGATTAAGATTGGCCAAGTATTGTTCACACAAGGAGTGTCATTGACACCACCCACCATGCCACCAAGGAACCGCATAAGAAAAAATAACAATGGTAGTGGGAGTCAGGTTTTGTATGACTCTGAAGGATGACCGGTTATACAATGTTTAGAGTGTAATATGCGAGGGCATTTTGTAAGCAATTGCTCTCACCAAAATGACACTAAATATCTTTGTATGTGGTGTGGGCCCGTGAACCATAATGATGGCAAGTATCCAAAGAAAGCCAACATCAATATGATTGACATAGCTGTGGAAAAGGGAAGTTATGGCGATTACTAGAGCACCAACGAAGAAGGCCATTTACCTTGACCCATGTACAAAGAACGAAAGGCTCGTGAAGCAATGGTTGAAGTTAAGAGGGCCATGGTCGAAGAATGACGGTGATTAAATGAACATACGAGCACAACGATGAGCAATCTCGAGTCTAACAAAGCTATTGCACGACAAGTCTTGCAAACCACTATACCTATGAAGATAGTTGACTTATTGCAAAGTAATCTAGAAGTCGAGAGTTCTCTCATTTCTACCATACAAGACATTATCTGCAACATGGAATATACCATATTTCAAAATCTTGTACTTGGCAACACAAAATTTTTACTTGTAGTCGAGACTCAACAATTACATGGCAATGCTCGACAACTTTATCGCGAGTCAGAAAAGTATACAAATTCATAATAATAAGCTTAAATAACATATAAAACAGTCTTAAATGACATGAGAAATGAATGTAGAGAAAACATAACTATATATTCAAAACCTTAAAAGAGTACAAAATACAAAGCACAATGCTCATAGCCTCATAAAGTCATGGACTATAGTGACATAGTCATCAATGCTCCAAAGAACACTTACATGATCAAATCCCCATAAAAAACCTTCTACAAAAGTAAATCAGGTCACTTATTTGATCAAATGCCCATAAAAATTCTTCTATAAGTAATAGAAATCACTATCAATCCCCAACAATAGTGAAAAACATAGAATGCCCTAGCAGAGTAGAAAGACACAAAAAAATGAGTTTATTTTGACAAAATGATGTTTTTCATTCTGCTTCCTTGTCTTATTTTGTTTTAGCCGAAATTTCAGTCATGAATCGATGAGTTTTACTAATTGTCCGGAAAGTTTTGGGGAAAAACTTAGAGATTTTCATGTGTTGACTCAACTGTCGCGAAATTTTGTAATTAATCAGTTATTTGGCTAGCAGCGAGTACTCGCCAAATTTTGTTGAGTTTTTAGTCTATGGAACATACAAGGGCGCACTTAGCATCGAGTATTGGGGAGAGCAAAAGCAGGAGAATGAATTCATTGTCGAGCCTCCCTTGTCAGGTCACAAAGTGATCAATCTTATGCTCTTGACAATGAACCAAGCCTAACTAGTGAGAGTTGTGCATATGGAAGGTTTGGGCAATAATTTGATAAATACCATTGTCAATGGTGGTTTTGGTGTGAATGGTCTTCCAAAGGATACTTGTAAGAGTCTTGGGAAGCTAACTATGTGGCGTCCAACATTCTAACTAGTAGGAGCAGATCAACAGGGCATTAAAATATCGGTTGACTAATGTGCATAAAGGTAATTATTAAAGCCCAACTATTTTTGTTGATATGTGTAGTCATTGCAATGGGCATTGAAAGAGTCACTAAAAGCATCGTATGACCTTAGAGGATAACCAATGACACAAAGTGGCAAGTTTAATTTGTTCCCAACTTCTGTTTTGTCGACCTCCATTCAGCTAACTAATAATGTTTTGTCACCCCTTTGTATAACCTCAACGTCACCCCACATACGACTTCAATGTCACCCCACCATACGACCCAAGTGTCACTCCATCGTACAATCTCAGCATCACCCCAACATATGGCCTCAATGTCACTCCATTGTACGACCTCAACATCACCTCACCGAATGGCCTTACGTAACTTGACCGTACGATTTTAGCATCATTGCACTATACAACCTCATTGTTACCTCATTGAATGACCTCAACGACATGCCACCATACAAGTTCAGTTCACACCACTATATGACCTTAGTGTCCCCTCACTCTACGAACTCAGTTTCCCCTATCCCATTCAACCTCAGTGAAGTTGTAATATCCCCTTTCCTTCGCCGAGGGACTAAGGGCCAAATTTTAGTCTTAATCTTGGTCATACCCAAGGGGCTAAAGACTTTGGAGGCTATTGGGTATGGGGACGATTGTTACCACCTTGCTTATTTGTTATAATTTTGCATTGACACGAGTTTAAGTGGCTTGGTGGGACTAGATGTTATGTTTTGTCGTTAAGGGGGGGACCTTATAACACTTTAATGTTATAATTCTTTGTTGGGGTGACTTATGGTACTTTATTATTCTATTTCTTTGTTGGGGTCACTTAAGTCACTTTTAGTCTCACATGGAGCTCTCAACTTAGAAAAAGGTAATGAAAAGTTATAAAAGGAGGTTTGGGGGAGTGATAGAGCTCATTCTTGCATACACTCATATTTTCTCTATGTGCAACTGCTGTCTGCAAAATTCTAGCTTAAGGAAAAAGATCCCACAGGGACCCTAGCTTCGGTGGTGAGAGATCCATCGCTAGCTAGTAGGGCATTCTTTGGTGGTGTGAGATCCACCATAGCTTGTCAATTTGGAGTTGATTCAGGGATGTTTTATAGAGATATTTTTTAGAGGTTTCAGAAGACGGATTTTGAGGGTTTTGGAGACTTTTTTGTGGGGAAGCTTCAACGGTTTACAGATCAGATTTATTACAGCGACTTTAGCAGGGTTTGACGTCATTATTAGAGGTATTTTTGAGGGTTTCCAGCCTATTTCCAAGGGGGCGACTTACTTTGGAAGTTGCAGCAATTTTTTGGAGGGTTTCCGGGTTGACATTTTCAGATCTGAAGGTTGGGTTTCCATTCTCAATATTAATAGATGTTATTTCCCAAATTTCATAATTTCTCCATGCATATTTGAGGAGATATGAATTTTTGAAGTTTCCTAGCTGCCTAGGGCATTCTGTATTTTTCTGGCAGCAATATATTATTCCAAAAATTCTAAAAATAATTTTCTTGTGTTAGTTATCATATTAGCAAGCTTTCCTTAAATTTTCGAGTGATTTGAATGAATAGTTTGTGAGTTATAGATTTGTTTTTGTTCGCTGCCCTAGTTATTGATTTCTGCAAAAATCAGAATTTTATTTGGCAGCAAATTATCTATATTTTGTGCATTTTTAAGTGATATCCCACAAGGAATATCTCAGAAGTGTCCACCCTTACGTTTGACTAGGTTAGTTCTGGATGAACTTCCGCTGTAACTTCTGCAATACATTCTCTTGTCACTGCTGTACAAAATCTCTAAAATCTGCCCAATGTTGTATGATCTACATCAAACCTTTATGCAACTGTACGACCTTGCAACCTAGCAGCAGTTCCATGACTTTCTTGAAGTTTATATCCCTATGATTTGCTCTAGCATCTGTAACTGTTCGACCTTTAGCAGTGACGGTTTGCCAAGCAATCATGATTGTACAACCACCCCACCCCCCCTCCTCCCCCCCTTCCGCCCCTCCCCACACCGCACGTATGACTTGTTGAAATTCTACACACTGCAGTATGAGCTGCTGCCCAAATAGATCATTGCATTTGCAAAATGCGTTCGATCTACCAAATATGTCTCCTACACCATAACAAGTCATTGTACATTTGCATCATTTTCAGGTGCTTTCTAAAGTGGCAGTATTTAAAGAAATTTGGTTTCTTTGATTTTAAAAGAAGAAAAAAACAAAAGGTGGTGGAAAATCGCATTGGGAGAAGCAAGCTTTTTTTTGCATCCATAGAAAACAGTTTTAGTTTGAGCATAACATGCAAGCTTCCGTGAGAGCTGCCAAAAATGTTGCGAAATCTCTACAATGACAACCTAGTTCCCCCGGAAATTTTAATGTCTTCTCTCTTCATTCAAAGTTTTATCATATTGAATATGAATTGTGAGAAATTTGGTTTCTTTGATTTTAAAGGAAGAAAAAAACAAAAAGTGGTGGAAAATCGCACTGGGAGAAACAAGCTTTTTCTTGCCTCCATAGAAAACAATTTTAGTTTGAGCATAACATGCAAGCTTCCGTGAGAGCCGCCAAAAACGTTGCAAAATCTCTACAAGACAACCTAGGTCCACTGGAAATTTTAATGTCTTCTCTCTTCATTCAAAGTTTTATCAGATTGAATGTGAATTGTGTCGGAAGTGACTTCGACTTGTTTAAAGAGGGACAATGTAGACCAGCGTAATAGAATTGTTTGTCATCGCAACTACATATTTTAGTTGTAATGACTCTTGCTGGTAATGTTTGGGTGTTGAGTCTTGACAGTTGTGTCAACCAACAATCATAAGTCATTTGTCTTATGTTAGAAGGATACACATAGGGAAAAGGACACTTGTATTAGGTCCTCGTATTGTGCATAGATCGATCTTCTAAAGACAAGCTGCTATTGTTTGGATGCTTTCTCTGTCACGGTATGTTATGCAATTGCTATTCCGTGTACATCTGTTATTAATAGTCTAGTATCTCAGTAAACATAAATTAAACTATAGATAGATTGTGACAATCTAAGTGTAATGTGTTTGCCAAAGAACCCCTCTTATCATTCTCTGTCCAAGCAAATTAATGTACATTATCACTCTGTTAGAGACATGGTTGAAGACAAGAAGTTACTATGGGCAAAGGTTGATACAAATGAGAACGTTGCTGATACAAATGAGAACGTTGCTGATTCTTTGATGAGGGTTGTGAGTATTGAGAAAATTTCTTGGTGGAGAAAATCAATGGGCATGGCTGCCCTTAGCAGCTGAAAGTATAAATGTGGCCCCCTATGCAAACTTTCTACAAGTGGGAGAATGTTGGAAATATGTTTTATATTTTGCATGATTTACCATGTGTAGTCCAACATTTGCGGGGTTTTTTAATTGACACGCATTTCTATTTTCCCATGGTTTTATGCCCATAGTCTTGTATGGGTGGTTTCATGCCCTGTGGTTTATGGGAACCGTTATGGGTGGTCTTCATGACCCACGGTTTTTGTTATGATTGTATTGTACTACTGCTTGGGTGGCTACCTATTGATGTGCGTACATATACTCAAACACATGTTAGGGTAATATATAACTTTGAAGTATGTCATTGTATTGTAAATGGTTAAGCTAATGCAATAAAGAAGGAGGTCACAGTGCTGTTTTTTCTTCCCAAAATGGTTTTTCCTAGATGGAATCTTGTGTATTGTGTGCATGCCATTTTTCTTTTTTGTTATAACTTAAAGATTTTGTTAGTATTGCTTCTCTGGTATAAGTTTTTTCGTGAATTTATCTTCGTTCTTGTGTTTCTCTAGTCATTCCCTTGGATTGATCTGTATAAACTATAACTAATTATGGTGCCACTGGTCATTAATTGCTTAGTATTGGAGATTAGTAAACATTTTGTTTGATTATATCTAGTATAGCTGATCAGTTTGATATATTTTTTGATATGGTAATTTTTGAATGGTAGGTAATTTTTGATATGTGTATAGACTGTTCTGATTTACTTGCACTCTTCCTCGCATGTACAAGAGATGCCTCTTGAGCACTATGAAATATTTGTTTGCAATAATCACAAGAAGGATTATATTCTTCATCTACAAATACAATCTAGCCTGAATTTATTGTAAAAAGTTTTTTTTGATTTCGTGGATTTCTATAATGAGAATGAGATCGCTGATTCACAGCTACAACTAGTATGATGGAAAATTTGCAACAATGCCTTATCAACTTTATCATATGAATATTTGTAATTTCCTATATATTTAAATGTTCCTTTATTTTCTAATAGCAATCCCTTGCTGCCCCCTAAGAAATGGCCTCCCAAAAAACTGTCTTGGAAACGCGTTCCCCCATCCCCTATCATCCTTGTCCCGAAAATGTGGTGTTAGCCTATAACCAATTAGCAACGATGGTGCTCGTTGGGGAAGCTTGAATTCCATCTATTTGTTTTTCACTCCATGATTGTACTATCGGAGGGGTATCCCGTTCCATTGTATTCGTTCGTATGAGTACCTCCTCTTCTACCCACTCCCCATTCACATGGTTCCCAAAGTGGAAGGGAAGGCCCATATATATAGGGGGTGCCGACTATATAGCCACCCTTGATCTGTTGATCGAAATGATTTGGGATCACTGGCAACATTCATTCCTTGGAGAGGAAGTAATTTATGTCCATCATTTGGCTATGTATATGGGTCCATGACACCACTGTTAGATCCGGCTCAGAGGAAGGTTGTCTGCGCACACATAGGTGGGTGAACTGAGGAAGTCAACAATAAGTAATGGAGGTGTGTGTGTGTGAGAATGAATTGACACATCACTTCGAAATCTATTAATAGGGGAGGGTAGGGAGAAGGGGAATCTTGAATCCATCTACTCACTTGAATGGCATTGAATGGAGAACCCACCGGTGAGCAAGAACCAAATGAGAGATAGATGATCCCCATTGTTGGGGTCATGGCCCCACTCAAGGCTCCCAATCAATCAATACGGATGACCATGCGATGCATGTTTTCCATTTCCCCCCCCCCATGATTGGTGATTCGATTAATGAACTTGATTCATGAATATGGAGAGGCGGATTGAATGTAGTGTAGCGACTATTTATAATATGACTAGCCAAGAAGAGAGCCAATCCCACATGACGAGCCATTTTCTATCTAGTTTCCTATTCTCCACATGGTGTTGGTGCCTCTCTATCGAGGACCTATACCTTTACCTCACGAAGGACTAAACTATAGCCCATACTAGAGTAGGCCACTCGATCGTATAGATTTTACCCCCTACACCTACCCCCACTTTATAGGGACAAGCCCTAACAATTAAGCCTTTCTGACAAATCGGGACAAGTCCTAACCACCAACAATTAGCTCCCCCATTACTTCATTCTTCCTATATCCCCTTCCCTCGTTCTTAGTTATCAAACGAGATCAAGTTTCTGTCTGTGATTTCGATTAGTTACCCTTATCATCCATAAGGTTCAAAGAGGGCTCATGTGATTATTTTTCAATCATAGACAGGGGTAATCTAGTTGTAGTCAATTGAGTGCATGAATGGTAATGAATCCAATGTAGTTGTAATTGATTGAGTGCATAAATGACCCGTAATATTTCACAGAGAGGGCTCTCTTGATAATCTAGCTCTAGTCTGTTGAGTGCATAACAGTCGAGTGCATAGCTGTAGTCGATTGATTGCATAAATGACCTCTCTAAGTAATCTACCTCAACTGTAGTTGGAAATGCCCTTCCCCATGGCCTCCTGCCCCCATATATATAGATGGGGTCTATATATATAGGGGACCCTCCCCTTCCAGATAGCTAACTAGAGGTATAGGGTAGGGACAAGGCTTATCTAATCTAAAGTTGGGGAGTACCCCATAGATAGCTAGGGGCCCCGCTTATCTATACAAGGGACCGCCTCCTCTCACTCCTCAACCCCAACCCTTCTCGAGGGAGGGGCGTGACAACCTATATATATATATATGGGCACACACAAATGAATTAAACAAGAGAGTACCCTCATGTCAGCCTTTATATATCTATGGGTCCCCTCCCCTCCTTGACCCCAACCCCAGAGCAACCCAATCGACGAATCCCCTCTATCTATATGAGGTAGGTAGGCACCTATACTATATCTATAGGGGTCTCCCTCTGCCCTCTTTCTGTCATATAAAGATAGGGAGATAGGGCCATTGGCCTATGTATATAAGGGTTGGGCCATATATATAATTGATTTGGAGATGTATTTTTCTTTTTGTAAGCCATGGGAGGAATGGTAAGCTGTGAGAGGAGGAATTGCTTGAATTCGGAAGAGATGTCGGGGCTATAGAGATGAAGGGACCTTTCTTTGAAGGCTTTCATAAATTGCATGTTTGTAATAGACTAGATTGGGGCTCAAAGATGGAGTATGCACATTGGGGAGAGAATAGAGAGGTCATTTTCTATATTCATCCAAAGAGCATGAACACCACTTCTTTTGAAAAACTCAATCACGGCGTATTTATGACAGATGATCAATTGAAGTCCTTATGATGGAATGATCATTTGAGTAGAAGGGGGAAGCTTGCCAAAGGTTACCAAGATTATTGAAAGAAGTGGGCACTTCTCGCTAGCTAGATCAGGTTTCACTTGCGATTTGTTGGATTCACTTTGCTCATGGCCCCTGTTATGCCTTGACTAGACTCCCCACCTAATGGCTAACACAAAACTGCCCTGGTTATTATTCTAAGACTAATGGGACTAATGGCCTTTCATTCAAGAATTGGATTGGTCCTTTGGTGGAGCAAGACTGCTTTAACATACCAACATTATCACATTCCCAATACTTGTTGAGGCATTTAGATTTAGGCATGCAGGGTAAACCCTTTGATTCATACTTAAGTGAGATCCATCTAGACCTTATTCCCACCCATTCCATATTTTGTGGGAACCTTGAATTCATTTTATGTTAGTGCATCGAGATTCAAATAGGATTTTGATTGAATGGCTTCTGCCAAGCTTACTTGCTTGTGATGCATAGAAACGACAAAATGGGGAGCACTTTGTACCTTTTTTAGCTTAGCTAGTTAGGTTCTTCCTTGAGGAGAATGAAGAAATAATGGCACCCCTCCCCTGCCCTAGATATATATGGGGCATGGATAATTCTATATTCGATATAGTCCCCTTACTACCTAGGTTGGGCTATATAATTGAGGTGTTGGTCGTTATAAATAAGATTGACGAGCGGTCTACAACTTGTGCCCACTTAGTTAGATATGGATACTCCAACCCATTTTCCTTTTTTGGCAAAATCAGTTCAATCTAAATAATTCAGCCACCCTGTATGGGACCTCTCATTATTCAGGATGAAGCACATTCAAAAATAATCTACTGACCGGAATGCGACGAAGCACATTTAGAAAGAATCTATTGGTTGGAATTTGGGCCTCCTGTTTCAATCATCTATGCGTGAATTAAAAAAGGAACTAGCTTTAAGCAGTGCTACGTGGGGAAGGAGTTACTTGCAAGTCGTACAATCTTTCTAGTAACCAACATGCTACAAAGAACCGATTCAATCATGCGTGCCGCAATCCAACTCTCTTTTGGGTTTAAAAAGTTGAGGACCTCTACATGGTGCCAGTTCTACCCCCTTAGTTGGCTTCTCCCTACGACGAGGTGGAACAATCTAGTATTTGGGATACTTGTAGTCCCATAAGAACGAGATATGGTAGATAGAGGGGAACCTCATATTCATTTTGATTGGGTCTCTTCTTGACAAGGTTAGAATAGATTGGCAGATTCATCCCTTTTCCCTTACAGTGTTGTTGGAGAGTGATTACTCCCATCGTTGGTACAGGGATGCAAGGCATGGAAAAATCAATCCTCTCTAGATAATTTCCCTTCTAGCATGGTAGATCCCACTCACTTATTAATGTAGGCCATACGGATTGCTTGCTTGATCGAGTGGGAGACATGGCCTAGATTAATAAGTGAGTGCGAGTTTAGGGAGAACTTAATCTATAATTGTGGCGTGGGTTTGAGGCCCATGGCATTTATTACACACTCAATCACTGAGGGGTCGACCAGATCAAGGATCTCTTGCTAAAGGCCGTGGAGTTGGTTGAGGGTGGTTATATAGAGATAGTTGACTACCTTCATCTATGGGTCCCCTCTCTATATATGTCTCTTTCCATGGTTGAGCTACACATACATGTATATGGATGCATCCCATCCCTCTTTGTCGATTATTTATTTATTCTATATATATAGAATATGTGATGCTAGTCATAAGTGTATCATGTATACATATAACATATATAATTGACGTATCACACAAATAATACAAAGTATACCGGGTCTTGCTATTTATATATGGGAGCACCCTATATATCTATATGGGGAATGAGAGAGGGCGACTCAAATTTTGTTTGGGGCTATAAGACTCGGTCGTCACCCTTTATATAGGTATGATGATGTCTCCTGTCCCCCTTCAGATATATGGTATATGGGTCTCCCCTCCCACTTAGTTATATGGCATATGGGCCTTTACTCCCTCTACTAAGAAACAAGGACAAGGTTAAGGTCATTTATAAGGCCGAGGAACTAAATGAACAACTCGACCACCCTTGTATATGTATTTGGAGAGTGAGTGATAGCAAACCTTTCGACCTACTAGTTGAGAGTGGCTATATATCTATATGGTTAGTGTTCGTCCCCCTTTGTATATATGGGGCCAAGGAGGGGGGAGGGAAGATATATATAATTTGCACCCAATATATAGATATGGCAATGGGAGAGGACCTCCCCTCATGCCCTTGACGTTAGATGAGACCCTCTCCCCTCCTTCTCTAGAGAGTTTTATTGGGGCAGGCCCCTCTATAGATATATGGGGGATATATTACATCCTGCTATGATTTCTGAATAGGGGGCCCATGATAAAATGTGCTGTATAGTGATATACACCTATAATGAGCCAATGCTTGTTGAGAATGAATGTTTTACAAACAAGGACATTATATGTCTAACAAGTCACCATTTGAAAGGATTCCAATTTTTTTTGATAAAATTGGTTTGTATCCATTTATGCTTGGCACCTTATCAGGCTGCATGGAAAATAATGTTTGAGTTTAGACAACATTATAGATGTCATCAATTCCTGATTCCCGACCCTTTATTTTTCTTGCATTTTGTTTTTGATTGCGTACTCGTACTATTTGACCACTCCTTATACTTTCTTTTATTAGTCTTTGAAATAGTTCCAAATGTTCTACTCTGTTATAACCATTTTATTGAACTGTAATCTTGGCGAGCTTGCAGAAGAAAGAAATGATGAAACCACATACTATAAAAGCATTGTAATATGTCATTACATTAGTCAGTGATGTAATTGGAGGCTACATATGGTTGACCACCAACCATCATATACCTTTGTGTATGGACCTACCTTGTCTATTGCAGGTTCCTCTTCCATTTTTGAAGTATGGCCAAGATGGCAGAGGGAGAAAACTCGTATGAAACCATGAAGAAGACTAATCTAGTATGTGGAATCCAATCCAACTTGGTGATGCCTGCATATGTATTCTTTCACTGGGTAGTTAGTTTGTTTAGTGTGTTTTTATGTGAGTGATGTGTTAAAAGTATATGTGTGCATTCTTGTCTTTATCGCACCGCTAGACTTGGGCCTAAAAATTCTCTTACTGTGTCCAATGATCATTGGCATGTACAAGGAGCATGTGAATGCGAGGAAATTTAGATTTCAGACTACTTTACATCTACTACAAAATAGAAGTTAATGTGTGGAACATCACTTATGCTCTGTAGAGGCTTGGCAAAAGATTGTGGGTGCATAGCAGAGGTGTGGGATGCAAGGTTAGCAGCAAGTGAAGAAGCTCTGAGGGGTAGGGATTGAGATTAGTGTAATGTCCCTTTCAGGCTCAAATCTGAAAGATACGGAATTTGCAGAAAACCCCAATGATAGCAAACTGAAATAAATTTTCAAACCCTAGCAGCGACTGGTTTTTATTAATTTATGGCAGTTCACATACACAAAACAGCTGGAAATAAATATAGAAACCCCTTAAAAATATTTCATTCATGAGCTGGAACAATTACAAGACAAGAGCCCACCAGAGAAAAAAATATTTTTTGTATTTTTGGACGAGTTGGAATAAATGAATGACAGCAGCAAATACACTCACAAATATGGCTGGAAATAATGATTCACAAGCCCAAATACAAGTCCGGAAAGTGCAATCAGCCAATTATTGTTAGAAAGTGAGTTGCCGTGCCCTAGAAGCCAACAAACTTCACCCCAGGAGGGGTTGCCACCCTAGGAGAGGGTCTGAAAACTCCCAAAAATGTCCTAGCAACCCTTTACGCACAAGAACCCCTCGCTGAAATCATCTAATCAATTTATTGAATCCCAATGGAAACCCTTGAAATGGAAAATCTTCAAGGATTGAAGGGTTTTTGTCCTTTAATTAGGGAACAAGAAGGATTTTTGTCCTCACTTGCAGCCCCACAAGAGGGTTTGCGTCCTCAAGTGGAAAGGAATGAGCGTCAGCCCAAAAACCTCATGAAAATTATCATAAGGGATAGATGATTCTCAAACAAGCCAAGCGACCTCCTTTTATACACAAATGACGGCACAAACCTCTAGAACAATCTCCAAAAGGGGCTGCCACACTTGGAGAATTAATTTGATTTAATTATTGCCTTTTCCCTCTAGTTTCTTTCTTCACCTTTGGGTTGGTCACTTTAGCATTAATCTTTTAATACTTTTCTCCTTTTTATGTTTTCACTTTATTCCATAAAGTCCCTTCCTTTTCATCCCTTTAGCTGACATATAATAATGAATACGCTAAATACTTCAAGTGTTTAAAAATACCTTTTATTTTAATGATATTATTTAGCTACTCGAGATTTGGAAATGACCGGGGCCCAACTTAAAACATTATTGATTATTTTTATTTTAAAAAAAGGGGACGGTACATTATGTGATTGTGGGTGGTAGTAACGACTAGTGTCCCACAAGGCTGAAAGAGACAAGAAGAGACATTTTAGGGGAAGACCTGCATGTGGAAGCAATGGAAACCAATGTGGAGATGGCTAATTTTAGAAGATCTATTTCAGAAATTCTTAGAAATTAGCCAAAGACTGTACCATGCAAATTTACAAAGATAAGTTGCATATTAATCAATTTGTACAAAAAACAAAATGTTAAGATATAGATATGTAAAAAATTTAATAGAGTTGCACATATGCAATTCAAAGATGAATATTTAAAAGCATTCAACCCAAAGAAGTCAATTTGCTTCTTATTTTCTAGCCATTGTAGAAATTTCGGAAGAAAAACATGAAGTGCACGGAGAATTAGTGACCCTCGAAGGAATTGCATCGATTGCATCCCAAGATAATTATTTAACGGTATTCTACGTAGATGAGTCAATATGCCTGTTTTCAAGCCACCATAGAAAATTCAAAACACAGATGAAAAACATGGAGACAATTAGTGATTCCTATAGAAATTTAACGGAGCATCAATTACGAGGACTAAGAGAAACACATTTAATGAAAATAATATGAGGTGGTGGACGAAATTAAGGAAATCAAGGAACATTTGCAATTCTGTTTTAGAAATATTAAGTTTTCTAGAGGGATATAGTGTGTTTGTTCAAATAATTGGCCAAATGCCAAGTACAAGTATTTCTTGATGATTTATCTATAGATGAAGAGAATTGGATGCATGTGGAGTTGGTGTGATTGTATATGCAGAAATGCTTGCCTTGTGGTTAAATAGAAGTGTTTTTTATTAGAAAGTGATTGAAAATTGTTAGGACATGCAGTACAGACAAGGGCTAGCTCAAGATCTGGATAAGATTGTTATCATCATAAAACTTGAACCAATGAAGGCCGTGAATGAGTTTAGAGATTTTCTTGGACATGTGGGACACCACAGCGGGTTCTTTTAGAAACTTTGGCTTTGTATTTTGTTAGACAACTTGAATTTGTTGATAAAAGGGGTATCATTCATGCGAGTACTGAAATGATAAGAAGCTTTCAATGGTTTGAAGTTTGATTCAGTGGTTTATGCTTGTGCTGATGTGATATTCTTGACTTGTAAAAAGGATTTTATTTGCATGCAAGGGCTAGCTCAAGATCTGGTTAATAATTTTATCATCATAAAACTTGAACCAACGAAGGCCGTGAATGAGTTTAGAGATTTTCTTGGACATGTGGGACACCGCAGAGGTTTCTTTTAGAAATTTTGGCTTTGTATTTTGTTAGACAACTTGAATTTGTTGATAAAAAGGGTATGATTCATGCGAATACTGAAATGATAAGAAGCTTTCAATGGTTTGAAGTTTGATTCAGTGGTTTATGCTTGCGCTGATGTGATATTCTTGACTTGTAAAAAGGATTTTATTTGCATACAAGGGCTAGCTCAAGATCTGGATAAAATTTTTATCATCATAAAACTTGAACCAACGAAGGCCGTGAATGAGTTTAGAGATTGTCTTGGACATGTGGGACACCACAGAGGTTTCTTTTAGAAACTTTGGTTTTGTATTTTGTTAGACAACTTAAGTTGTTGATAAAAGGGGTATCTTTCACGTGAGTACTGAAATGATAAGAAGCTTTCAATGGTTTGAAGTTTGACTCAGTGGTTTATGCTTGTGCTGATGTGATATTCTTGACTTGTAAAAAGGATTTTATTTGCCTATCCCTCCTTATATGTCATTGTGTGTATTTATTTGCGAAAACCTAGAAGATTGGAAATTGCCAGCAAGATGGGGTAAAGAATAAGCAAGTAAACAAGCTAAGGGGTTTTGCATATGTATAGCAGCTAAGAATAGTTGACTGGTTGCATCACTACACGACACAGGCATCTAAGATCTATCTGAAAACACAAAGAAAGGTGAATCTAGGTTTAGGTCCAACTAAGCAACAATATATATATGCTATTCTATGCAAATCACAATAGTTAATGTAAAGTATTTCGCAACAGTTAGTGTAAAGTAGAGCATGTGATATAACAAGATAACAATAGTTCTAATCCATCTGCATGATCTATTTTTTTATTTTAATGTTTTCCAACTGTCATAAATGTAAAGAGTAGGGTTACAGAATGTGATATTCATGACTTCCTGATTCCTGTGCCAACAATGCAATACAAAGATGTAAAGTCCTAATGCAAATCTAACATGAAAATGACAATCAATAATCTCTAACCCTCAACATGCAAAGGTAGCAGTGGTGCAATAGAAAGAAATGTACCCCACTAGTGTAGGGTTCATTAAAAAATTAATTTCTATAAGATATATGCAGTGAAAACCAACTAATTTTATGGAATTCTGAAAATTGTGCGTCAATGTGGACAAAGGAAGGTGCTGGTGGTTTGAAGCAGATGGCCAGTGACTCCTTGATCAAATCCTAGTGGCGAGTTATGAGGAATGTTTGTGAAGATGTGTAGCAATGTACAGAGGGATGTAGGAGCAGGGTAAAAGTATTATACATGATCACTATGATGGAACCTGTAACTCTGCTGCAAATGTCTGTGTAGATGGGTAATGTGAGCTATAGTAGATTTGAATTGTAGTCAGCGCAAGGGATGTCAATGTAATAATGTCCATTCAAATGAGGTTTACATGATCTGAACTATTAAGTATGTTTTTGTGGAGCAAGCATTACTTTTGGAGGCGGAGACCAATGGCCTGAGGCAGAATAGAAGAATCAGGGGATCCTAGGGACATGGTTAGTGGCGATAAAAAATGATAGGTCCTAGGAGGTGCGTGGGACAACATTTTAAAGGAGGATGTAGATGTTTTATATTCATATGTGAAAGCAATATGAATCAAGATTCAGAATAGAGAAAAACACAGTTTTATTAATCTGTGCATTTTGTACATGGCATACTCTCAAGGGAGATGTATGGCTGCTTATCTTTTGCTATCTAATGCTATGGTTATGCATACATATATTACAAATCTGCAAAGGTTTAAAGAATTGTTATGCAAGTTGAAATGATTGAGCTTCCATGCGACTCTTCACCTTTTGAAGGTTGAGCTGAACATCAAACATTATTGGTCAAAGTTGACTCACATTGGGTACTCCATCCCCATCGAAAATGGAGGCAAAAATGTTGTCGGCAACCAATGGTATTGCGTGATGTGACTTGACCTTAGCGGTGTGGCTTGTAGGTGTGCAGGACCTTGGTAAAGCCATCGGTGGAGACTATGCAAGGTTTGGCACATGATGGTGCCATATCCAATCTGCTTAGAGTGCATTTGACCATTGTAGAAGTGTGTGGAACATCTGGTGGAGATGGATTGATGATCTTGGACGTACTATACGGCTTTAAACATTGACTTAGCGCTATTATGGAATTCCTTTTGGAGAATTCACCTATGATGTATAGGCTGTGAAATGGTGCATTGTGTTGGCACCAAATTTGGTTCCACTTCATTTTGGGCCTTGTGATTAAAATTTGGTGTGTCAAAGCTTTTCATGGTGATTAACAAGAATTTTTGAGTGCCCTTATAACTAAAACTCATAAAAAACACTTCCCCCCCTCTGTTTTGCATGTGTACAGGTTGATCTAAAAAACTTAGAAGATTTTGATGAGTTCTAGGCCTCTAGACATTCACTTGACGGTTAAATTTTTCACTTCCTTTGTTAATCAAATTGTCAAATTTGAAGCTGGGCAAATTAACTTTGTGGCAAGATTTGATCACTCTGATTAACACCAAATTTCCCCACGGACATGTGTTCCTTATCGATCTCTGGAAAAGTTTTTGAGCAAGACCAAAGTTCCAAAATCTTGCGGAAGCGTTGTACACCGATATGTGACAAGTGTCACCCATTGGCTCATCGAACTAAGTCAAGCAAGGGGAAAGTGGACCGATGTAAGCCAAGAGGTGAAAATTGGTGAAGCCAAGTCTTGCCAAGGAACTTGAGAACTAGAAGTTTCACAAAATAAAATCAAAGGGACAAGGAGGAACCCGAAAACCCGAGAGCCTAGTGAGGGCATTGAGCATAGATGCTGAGGATTTCAGAGTTACAGTAAAAATCAGCCTGAGGAACCCAAGAGTTCCGAGATCCTAAGACAAAGAAATCACGACTAAAAGTCACATGGACCAACCCGTGTGCTCGTAGTTTAGAAAAGGTTCATTAAACAAGCAGAACCCAAGGTCTCGAGATTCAGAGAGGTTGACACGTGGAATTTGCTTTATTAAAGTTGAGTCAACCAAAGGTTTCAAGCTTAAGAAAAGAAGTCTATGTGGCATTGACCGATTGGTGGCAAAGTTTTTCGTGAGATTAAATTTGACAGCCTCCTCCAATACAAAAAAACAGCTCTGGGACGTCTTGGTTGGAAACGATGTTGGTGAGCAAAGGACTACCATTGTAAAGCTTTTTGAGAGGGCTACATGTTGGTTATAGTTTTGGAGAAAATGGTGGGGAGACCTAGGATATTTCGATGATAATTTTTCAGCCTTTTCCGCCATTGGTCAATCCATTCCTCCAATTTGCTCGTTCTCTTGTGCGTGTGTGGGGACCTCTTGGATGCCCTTCAAGTGCATGTTACTTAGAGAACTCATTTGAATCCCTTTGATCATTTGTGAGCTCAGAATTGTTTGCCAATTGTCATTTGATCCATGGATGATCTGTGCACACTTTTTCCTTTTCTCTCATTGGTTCCCAAGCTCTGATTTCTCTTCAATTCCATTTTTGGAATGTTCTCTCAGTTGTATAAATTTGTGAAGTGTATGCTTTGACCAAAGCGTCTTCCAACTTGGCCAAAATTCTTTTGGCTTGGTCCTTTTTGGTCTGGATCTTTGATCCCTTTGGTAGTCTAGTTTGCAGGTGTTCATTTTAGCTTTGTTTTAGATTTTTGGAGAAGGAATGAATGTAATCAATTTAAGGATATCATAATAAAGATTTGAGAGAGTAGTCATGTTTGTTTTATTGAGTCATAAATGAGATAGTGGATTAGAAAGAAAGCCATCACTTGAGTCAGAAGTGTATTCACTCAAGTTATTACATTAACCATTTGGTAATTAGAAAAAAATGCGTGATGTGTAGTCACCAAAGCATTTGGTTGTAAAATCCTTGTGGAATTCTAGTTTTATTTGCACTCAATAAACTTAGCTAATGCTATATTTCAGATTTTGAGTCATGGTGGTTTAACGACTTGTTAAAATTGAGTATATGTGGTTTAATGGTTGTCTGAATTGTGGGGAGTTGTAGCAATTGTGTAGATTGATGCAGTTCTTGTTTTATCTCTGACTCCTTCATCTTCAACTTTGCAGATTTGGCCCAATGAATAAGGCGCATGTGAAGTTGGAATGATCGAATCCCCCCTCCTTTAGTTAAACCTTGTTGTACAAGCCCCCTTGAGACCTCTTTGATATAACATTGGATTCCTTTTTTTTATAATGATCTGTTTATTTGCAGCCTTTGCCTAGTTTTAAGTAGTGTTATTACTCTCTTGCTAGTGACAACCAATTGGGTGGGAGGTCATAGTGGTTGGGCTGCTTACCTAGGTTTACCACTCTATGTTTGCATTATCTTTGTTACTTGACATCCTTTGGGTTGCTATAGGGTCTCTCCCCTAGGTTTCACAGAGCCTAAAGAAGTTAGAAGTTAACCACCTTCCTATTTGTTGACCTTGAATCTGCCCTTCTTGGTGAAGAGAACCACTTTTACTACAATTGACTCATCCTCCACCTTCTCTTCACTCATCCAAACGAGCGGAATAAATTTGAGAGCCAACACATTGTAGCCTTGGACTCACCAAATTCAGAATCAATTTTGTAAGCAATACAATTTTATTGTGCATGTCTGGTGCAGATTTACATTTGCAAGTAAATTGATTTGAGTTCTCGTGAAACAAAAGATGAATCTCACATGCATTGGATTCCAAGTGTGAGATTTGAGGAACACCATGGTAGACTAAAATGTATAAGAATGAAATCTTTGTGAATTGATTGCCTCTCACTTGCAACTTTGATTGACATGAGTGAAGGATTGATATGATCCAACCCCTTGTTCCAATACCCGTAAACATTTTTTTTCTATTGAGGAATTGGTCCCTAATTCAGCAATCACGTTGGTTAGCCTATAATTCCATTTTGTTATATGAGTGAGGGTGACAATTTTGGAATGTCACTTTGGAGTATTGGTAAAGATATTTAATGCTCCAAATTCCAATGCATGTATGTCGATGGAGTCTTTGCAATAATGTAATCTATTATAGATTAGAAATTTCCCTCCATGTCTATCATAGAAAGGATCCAAGTGCAGGTTTAGAGTACATGTAGTAGGGCCCAAAAATAGTGTCATGTTGTCTGATTGTAGCAATAAAAAATTGTAGGTCCTAGGAGGGCCAGGGGACACATTTTACATGAGGATGTAGATGTGTTGTATGCATATGCGAGAGCAATATGAATCAAGATTCAAAATAGAGAAGAACATAAAGTTTTATCAATATGTGCGTTTTGTACATGGCATACTCTTGAGGGAGATGTATGGCTGTTTATCTTTTGCTATCTAATTCCAATTACAAAACTGCGATGGCTTAAAGAACTATTATTTGAGTTGAAATGATTGAGCTTCCATGCAACTCTTTGCTTTCTGACAGTTGAGCTAAATGTCAAAAGTAGTTCGTCAAAGTTGATTCATATTGGGTGCTCCGTCTCCACCGGAATGTAATGTTATTGAACACTAATATTTGTTAATCCTAGGAGTAGGTTTTTGTCTTCTTGTAGAATCTCAAGAGACACCTAATAGATGTGAACAGTCATCTTAGAAGATGAAGTGAACAGCCACATTCGTTTGCAAAACATGTTTCTTTTCCCTTTTCCTCATCTGAAAAGAAACTTGTTGTTCATGGTACTAATCTGACAACAAGGGCACTCCATTCTGCTAGATGATGGAGAAGTAAAAATCACAAGAAAATGTGATGTAGTTGTAATGTCTGGATTTGAGGAAGGCAAGTTGCTAAAATTTAGGGGCAAGCCTTCAATTTCAAGAAACTTTTCTCATCTTGTAGAAGAAGGGATGTCACCAAGTCTTTTTATGCTAGATCTGGTCACACAACTCGTGACAATAAAAATCACAAGAAAGTGTGATAAACTAGCTGTAATGATTGGATTTGAGGAAGGTAAGTTGCTAAAACTCATGGGCAAGTCTTTGATTTTAAGAAACTTTTCTCATCTTGTAGAAGAAGGGATGTTACCAAGTCTTTTGTGGTCTGCCACCTTTGGGTACAAAAACCATAACAATAAAAATCACAAGAAAATATGATAAGGCAGTTGAAATGACTGGATTTGAGGAAGGTAAGTTGCTAAAACTCATGGGTGAGCCTTCAATTTCAAGAAACTTTTCTCATCTTGCACAAGAAATTATCTCACCAAGTCTTTTGTGGCATGTCAAATTTGGGCAGGTAAACTAAGACAATATTCACACAATGCAAAAGAATAGTGTTATTAATGGAAAAGAAAATTTCCACACTTGGAAGGTGAAAATCCAGATGCAATTAATGAACACAAATTTGTGGGGTATTATTAATGGAAAAGAAATACAACCCATCAATGTTGCCAAATTGTTAGGGTGGGAAAGCTGTGATGATAAAGCTAAAGCTATAATCGGGCTTGCTCTTTCTGGTTTTGAACTCCATATAAATTTAGACAAATCATCCAAAGACATTTAGAATAACGTGAATAGGTTGTTTGGGGCAAAAGAAATGAATGCTAAATTTTCTGTAAAGCTTCAACTCTTTTGATTCAAGATGGTTGTTGATGTTACTATGTCTAGTCTTATAAATAATTATGAGATCTCTTTTTAGATAGTTAATAGAGGTCTAGGATACCGATACGGCAGGGGGGTTTGAAACCGATACAAAATGTACGGGCATAACCTGGATACGGGGGTGGGAGCGGGTAGGGTATGGCTGGTACCCTGCAGATACGGCCAGGTCCATTTTTGTTGTCAATACATGGAGAAACATACAACAGACAAGATACTTTTGAAGTTATACGTTTCATATAATATTTTTTCAATTGAAATCTTATTACTCCAAGGAATATTATATACATGTAGAATAGGTCCACATGATTTTTTATTAGATTTAAATACGTGGAAGAATATATCAAAATCTATTATAGTAAATGATTTTATATATATTTTAAAATAGCATTTGGAAAATAGTTTATAAAATTTCTAATTATATACAAATTCATATATATATATATATATATATATATATATATATAGGTCATTAAATTGCTTAATATTATATATAATATTTTGTACTATATATAATATAGTAGTATTATAGTGTTACGATAGTATTATAATTAATATCTTTATGATGTCATTTTAATATTTATCATGTACTATATTATCAAAAATTGGATATTATAAATAATGTTAGTGATGCAATATATCTATAGGGATATAATGATATACTATTATTTATAATGTCATATAATGTTATAGCGTTATAAGTGTTAGAGATTTATAAAATGTATAAGATTATTGTATGTATATAATGTAATAATAATATAAAAAGTGTAATGGTTATAAAGTTCATATTATCACTTGTAATACTTTTAATACTATTATGATTATCTAATATATTTTAATTACAACGTTTGACGTTATTTTATTTATAACATTCACTTATTTAGCTTATAGCTTATAAGTTATCTACTTGTCTTTTATCTTGTCTTTCATATGCATACTATGTGGTTAATAACTTAATTCCTATTTAGAAGGCCGAAATTTATATTTTTTTTGTACTGTTGTATCCAACGCCGTATCTGGGGTCAAATTTTTTTTTGCCGTATCTGCGTATTAGATACTCTGTACCTGTACCTGTATCCAAAATGTATCGGCTACTTAGGCAGAGGTTAAAGCTCCAGTAGATGACGAAGATTCTAAAGCCATATTTAAAAATAATTACCTTATTTGCATAACAATTTCATCTTTGCAAAGCTTGGAAGATATGATTTCAGCTCTTCTAGTTGAAGAAAAGAGAATTGTCTACGATATAGAAGGTAATTCTTCACATGAAAATGCACTATACTCTCACATGAGAAATAAACACAAAATTAGATAAAGACACCAAGCAATTTGAGTATTATTATTGTTAGAAAAGAGGGAATACAACTTGGAACTGTCACATTTGAGCTACTGATGTTCTCCAAGGCAAACTCAAAGATAACCTACAAGAAGTAAATGCGGCCTTTGTTGACAATCTACCAAATGTTGAATTTACTGAAGATTTTATTGATGACAAAGAAGAATAACGTACTCTAAAGACGTTAGTGTTTTGATGACAGGAAGGAATCCAGAGTAGGCAAAACTTGGCATGGATGGTTGCCTAGATAGTTAGAGAGTTTGTGGATCTTGGGAATTTACACTTCCGAGGGTCACAAGACAACCTGATGGAGCACTGTGGGAGTAGCTCAACATGGAGGGTTGTCCAAGAATTCGGGTGATTCTATAATTTAGGAGTTCTGGGAGGTGGAATCCGGAAACTTGGGGAATTCTGCTTGGGAACTGCACCTTTATGAGAATTAGGGAGGTAACTTGATGGAGTTCTACTTTATGCAAGAATTGTTTAGAGAAAAAGCTTTTGAAGATTGTAATTTAGTATTTAGTTAATATTAGTTATGTATTAACTAATATATGGTTGGTTGTAACCAATTCAAACATTTTGTAATCATCACTCACATAATAAAAATGACGGAAACACAATGAACATATGTGCATTCTGTTTTCTCTTCATTCCTTGTACATATTTTCTAATATGCCCAAGAAAATTGAAAAAGTGAAGCTTGTATATTGGCTAAACACTCAAGAGAACCATTTCAAACATCAGAATGGAAAGTTGATAAAAAGTTATAGTTCACTTTGATCTATGTTCTCTACCAATTCTTTTTGTTGGTGGTCACAAGTACTTCATGTTGTTTATTGATCACTATAGCAGGACGACATAGATCTTTTTTTTTGAAACAAAAATCAAAAGCCTTCGAAACTTTTCAAAGGTTTCGAACCATGATAGAAAATGAAGCGCAATCTTGCATTGGGACCTTAGGACTGACAATGGTGGTGAATTCACTTCTAAGGTGTTTAAGGCTCATTTGAAGCAAAATGGGATCAAGCATCATCTAACAGTCGCTCACACTCAACAAAATGTAGTAGCTAAGAGGATAAATAGAATTGTGATGAACATGGTTCATGCAATGTTGTATTTCAAGGGGGTCAATCTGCATTTCTGGGTAGAAGTAACTCAAACAATAGTGTATCTCCTCATAGGTCACCATCAAGAAACCCTTCAAATGAAGATTCCATATGAAGTTTGTTGTGGTCATCTTCCTTCAGTGCAACATCTTTAGGTTTTCGGATCCACATGGCATGTATTGATTCCAATAGAGAAAAGGAATAAATTGGACCCCAGGAGTCGCAAACGCATCATTTTGGGATATTCTAAATTCTGAAGCAAAATGGGATTAAGCATCACGTAAGTGGTGAATTCACTTCAAAGGTGTTTGAGACCTATTTAAAGCAAAAATGGGATTAAGCATCATCTAATAGTCACTCGTACTCAATAAAATGACGTAGCTGAGAGGTTGAATAGAACATGATGAACATGGTTCATGCAATCTTGTATTTCAAGGGGATCAATCTACATTTCTGGGTAGTAGCAACTCAAACAACAATGTATCTCCCCAATGGGTCACCATCAACAACCCTTCAAATGAAGACACATTGATTCCAAAAGAGAAGAAATAAGTTGGACCTTAGGAGTTGCAACAACATCCTTTTGGGATATTTTGAATTCTCAAAGGCATACAAGTTATTTGATGAAAAGAACAAGAAATTTCTCATTGCAAAAGATGTTTTATGTGAAATTGCAAATGACACAACCAATATAGATTGACAATTGAGTCTATTGAGAAACTCACCATATTTGATGTTTACAAGGAGATAGATAAAGCAATCCCAAAGAGTGGGGGGACATGTAATTGGGAATCACTTGAATATGTATTATCACCTATTTTTGAAAAATGAAACATCCCATGTAGTAGAAATTCAAATTTCATTAGATGATGAGCAAGTGTTTTATGGAACATTTGTTAGAAAAATAAAGGAGCTTCAGAACAGGAAATTGAGACACTTTATTATTTTGGCTTTAAGTAGACACTTATTAAAGAGTCTATAGAGTGGTTAAAATTTTCTTTTACTATTAATTTTAAATTTTTATATTATTTTTTAAGTTGCATAAATAATATAGAAATTGAAAAGTCAATGAATATAGGAGGATAGATATTCAAACAGTCATTTAGGGAGGTCCACGAATAACATGGAAAATTGGACCGTGGAGGGTGCAGCTAATGAACCAACCTTTCATCTATTTCACCATCCATTATTAGTCAATAATGCATTTGACTCTCAACTGGCCTCCTTCACACAGGTGTCGTTTTACATAATTGTCTATCGGAAGCAATGACTCTGGAAGAATTTAAACAAATGGGATGTTTAGTATTTAGATCAATGCTCATTGCCAACGTCGATAAATCTATCCGATCATAAGTTGATGTCTTTCGCATCAAATGCAAAACGTTGATGGCTCATTTTGATAGATCTACTAAGCACACTTTCTCGCAATATATGGAATTACCCACAAGAAGCAGATTTACTCATAATAGACACCACTATTGCTATTAGCATTAATCTTATCTTTAAGGGAATTGAGATTATTGTCTTCCATGTGTAGAGAGCAGGGCTTGAAAAAAGTAACAATATGCTTTTTTGCCTGTAAAATTTTCAGCTATATTATCAGCAGTGTTATATCACTCTAAGAGCTATTCGTCTACTCTCTATATAGATAAGAGAGGGTCCTGAACTCCCCATTTATATGCTTTATATAGGGGGGACCAATGACCATCTAGATGGCTAGGAAATCGACTACCCCTACCCCTCCCCACTCTACAAACTGTTGGAAGTCAAGGGTAGGGCATTTCATCCCAACCCCAACTAGAGTAGAAGGGAGGCGACCTAGCCTATCTAGACTCTTGGTCGTTGGTTGAGAGGAGCACTCCTCGTCCCCCGCTTACCCATTTATCTATCTAGGTTGGGCCTTCCATATATATAGAGTCCATATTTGATAGATATAGGACGAGATTAGGGTTGATCGACTCTCTATTCTCCCCCCTCTTTATATGGCCTTGACCACCCATCTGTACCTACCTAAAGTTTAGCTCCCCTTGGTGTCCAATGATAGGTACTCCTCTATGGGAGTGTGAGTAGACTAGACTGGACTTTAGAGAGTCGGTATCTCGACCCTAGCCAGGGATCTATCTATTTGATTTGATCCGATTCGATCTATCTAGATATGGGATACAAACTTTGTTAGCTTTGGCAACACAAAACAAATGGAAAGTTCATCAAATGGCTGTAAAAAATGATTTTTGATTGGTGATCTCAAAGAAACAATGTACATGACTCAACCAGAAGGATTTGTATTAGACGACCAAGAGCACAAAGTGAGCAAGTTGGAGAAATCATTGTATGGGTTGAAACAAGTCCCCAAAACATGGTATGAAAAGCTCACTGAGCACCTCTTGAACATGAATTTTCAGCTTTTAGAATTTGAAGATGCGACACTATTTGTCAAAACAATTGTATTTCTGATCGTATATGTGGATGATCTACTCATAGGAAACAACGAAATATACATTGCAAAAATCAAAGCGAAATCGATGAAAGGCTTTGAAACGACGGATTTGGGATATGTTCATTACTATTTGGGTATTGAAATGATCCGAAAATCGAAGTACATCTTCATTACGCTGCAAAAATACATTGGTGAAATTCTTAGCAAATTTGGAATGACTGACAGTAAACCACTTGGGATGCCTATGGGACATAATTTGAAGCTAACATCTGATAATACTTCAGAGCTTGTAGATGCAACTAAGTACAGGCAACTCATTGGAAGTGTAGTGCCCACATTCGTATAACCAAAACTCAAGACAAACTAAACTAGGAAAATTTTATTTTTGACTTTCATTTGCTTGTTACAAGACACCACTTGGGATCACTTAGAATAACATGAGATTACACTAGATGCTTTCACCCACATGGACTCACACATACAACAAGATAACACAACATGCACATCAATGTCGCACTTCCTCAACAAACAAAGACAAAACTATGACCCAACCACAAAATGAACTCAAACATAGGCATGTTCCACAACATGGTCATTTTCATGGTTTACCTCTTTACTACAATTAAGTTCTTACTGTTTTGCCTTTTAGGTTCAAAGAGAATTAAACATGTAAGGGCATAAATTCCCTTTTTCTCAAAACTTCATATACTTTATTTCACATAGGATTTATCTTAAAATGAGTATGCACTGATTGGTTCATTACTCAATTGCCATTAATTATCCATAGGCCAATTGTTAGTTAAAATCATTTTAAACACACAAGTCTCCTAATACTTGTTCTCAGGCTAAAGGTTCGTTTCTTGGAAAGTATGCCTTACTTTACAATTTGTCTAACCTTCATTGCAAAAAGGGGAAAAATTTACATGAAGATAAGGGGGGAATAATAGTTCAAGAGTGATAGATTCCCATCTTCGATCTTTGTGACAACGTTTAACAACAAGAATACACTCCATTCATTTTAACTTATTATTACGACAACTATGCAATTAACTATTTGGCTGCATCATTCGTGATATGTCTGTGAGCCACAATCCACTTGTTCCCAATTAGGATTCCTAGTTTTCGAAACTATGTTACACATAGAACAACTCATTTCGCTTTGCGGTAACATAATGAGTGCTTGCATTGAGTAAGGGGAAAGAACACAATTTTCATTCAACTTTACACTAAAGGGGAGAATCTTAATTTTAATCTTATGCATGTGGTACATCATGAAGATAGAATTGATTAGGAGTATTTATAAAATATGCACAAGTCACCTAAAATTTGTGTATCAGGACAAGAGGTCATGATTTCAACATACACGTTCTCACAAGGGCAATTCATCATATCATTAATCACATGGAAAGAGTTAATATTGGTTTTAAGAGAATGGATTCCATATTTTGTTTTACTCAAAATATCAACATCTTAGGCACACAATTTTGATAGACAAAGTTTACTATAGGTTTCAAACTCCAATAACCTATCAAGAGGTCCTAGGTTTTTAATTTAATTCCATTTGCACTCAAGGACTCTACGTCCTACTAAAAGTCAATTTTAGAGTGTTCAAACATCTTTATCTCTCAAAACCCCCGAGTTTTACTTTGTTTCAAAACCGAAATCTCATGAATACAATTTAAAATCTAAAGGCTATTAATAATTGCATCCACGTTTGAACTCTTAAAGTCGCAATAGAGAACACAACTTTGACAGGTGGATCTAAGTGTAAATCTCATCTGTAACTGAACCTTCTAAGAGATCTTTTAAATAAAACCACACCTATCCGAGTCTCCCTAAACTCTCCCAAACTCTCATGTAATAGCATTATATAGTTTGCGTTTGGATTAGGTCAGGATTCCCTTGAGGTACTAATGTGAGGCACCACCTCACTCCATGGTTCACTCAAGCTTGTTTGGTCACCTTTCAAGGTTCTACAAATCTCGTTTCCTAAAGACCCTCATGATCCTAAGCACTTACATTATTGATTTCTTCCATTGTAACCTAGTTTCTAAGATAACCATACATTTTCGTTGCGTTAGACATCGTGTACCTTACGTCTCAAAAGTGACACTATACCTTTTAACTATTACAACATACCACACTTCCACATACATGAAAGCCCTCTACTTGGTTCTTGGGGAAGAATCGTGATTACATTAACAATACCACTAAAATCTCTAAAACTATAATAGAATTTTGGTTGAAGTCACCCATTAGCAAGACGTGTCCAATTTGAACCATTCTTAGATCGCTATTTCACTTAAATCCCATTGAAGTTAAGGACAAAAGACTAACACATTACTCTAAAGTTAACAATCCCAAGGTTCCTTAGATTAAGGTCATTCATATAACTTTTAAAGTAACATCTTAATAGTGGTCAATCCATAACCATTCTATTACAACATACACACTTCCACATACATGAAAACCCTCTACTTAGTTCTTGGGGAAGAATCATGATTACATTAACAATACCACTAAAATCTCTAAAACTACAATAGAATTTTGGTTGAAGTCACCCATTAGCAAGACGCGTCCAATTTGAACCATTCTTAGATCGCTATTTCACTTAAATCCCGTTGAAGTTAAGGACAAAAGACTAACACATTACTCTAAAGGTAACAATCCCAAGGTTCCTTAGATTAGGGTCATTCAGATAACTTTTAAAGTAACATCTTAATAGTGGTCAATCCATAACCATTCCTAAAAAAAAGGTGGTTTCTTTTCTTTTGTCAATAAGCATACATGTTCACACGGTAACCATAATTGGTGATCTTATCTCCTCCAAGCTAGGAGGTGTCAACAAGTATAACAACTAGGCTCATCCTTTAAATTTCAATTTTCTATGTTAAGAAGGTTATCACACATAAGGGAAAACCCACACCCGTCGTTTATTCTAAGGTCATCCTTTTGATTTGGTTCTTTTGTTCCGAATTTTCCAAGTATTTTGTAAAGCACACAAGAATATATATTCATTACTTTCACATAGGAGCACATTATAAAATAATCATTCCATTTCTAGTTAATAGGTACATTGACACTATTAGCAACATATAAACCCGTATTCAAAATCACTCCCAAAATAAAATGCCTATTTTTCTACATACCAATATGCTAATTATTTCTTACTTATCACAAAAATCAATAAATAACATTCCCGTTTATAACAATAGTACTGATTTATCCATTTACAATTACATATATTTCAAAGATAACACGTTATTACAAAAGCACAAGTAACACTACAATTTCTTCTTGTCCAAAGTACCTGCAACCACAACGTGGTTGGCACAATGTTGGCATGATATCTTTCCTATGATCTAGCATAAGTCACGATTTCCAAATTTTCCATTCATAATGAAAAACAACACGTAACACACATCCGAAGAAAGTTAGAAATACAAATACAATTTCTTTTCATTTTCAAAACTAAAGAGAGAGATAGGGAGAGGAGAGAGAATACACCATTTTTTCCACAATCAATTTGCTCAAAACAATCATCGAATGGAAATTCCATATAGTCATGGAGATAAATAATTGGAGGTCTTCTTTCCAGATCTGACTTTTCTCGTTAGACTCTGCAGATCTGAAATAAGAGCTTGATTGTGGACATGGCCTCCCCCTAAGTGGGTTGCTTTGCTTTTTAATCCAATAAACCTTTGCCTGGTTGGAGTGTGATATTGCTGGTTAGGGAGGTAGGTGAGGCCTGGTGTGATGTTGGAGAGGGCATGTACAGGAAGGTTATGTTAGGAAATCTAGTGTTCACATTGGTATTGGGTATTTACCGTAGAGTAATTATCACTTACGGTGTATAGTTAGGTAATAATATATTAGTGTTATGAATTTTGAAACAATAATATATAGTTTGTTATTATAATATTGTTATACGTGAGTTTTAGGATGGTTGAGTTTGTTAGCAACCACCTACTTGTAATAGGATTCTAATATCCTATTTATTTGTAACTCTACATGAGAATAAGACCAATCTGAATGAATACAGGGAAGAAGTTTATTGTGTTAAATCTGTGCAAAACTGATCCAAATTTGTCATTTGGTATCGGAGCTATTTTATGCCTCAGGCCTGTGATGAGAAAATTCATCAAGTGTAGTTTGATTTATTTTGTTTCAGATTGAGATCTAATATGTCATTTGTAACCCGTGTATAGTTCATGGACCGGCATGCCCAGAAACTTCAAATGTTATAAATTTGCTTTCGTTTTCTTCACTGTCATATTTTTGCATTGCTGTATTTGCTCAAATCACATTTCAGGAAATCTGCATGCATACCAGCCATCACATGGAGCTAGGGATGTCTGTAAATGTGGATTGACATAGACATGTGCAAGCGGCCCCCCCTCCTTTTTGTCTGAGCCAAGGGGAAGCAACCTTGCGATTGAGCAAATGCCTGTTTTTTTTTTTTTAAATCTGCATAAAAGAACAGGTCGTAATATATTTTCTACGATCTTGCCTTTCCTACAATTTAATGGGTTGAAATAAGGATGTGCAAGAAAATGACAGCCAAAATTTCAGCCTAACTTAGGTCCTACTTTGTGAGAAATGCTGAAAACAAAACACCAGTTCGTATGGTGGAAGGAGGAGCGTCTCTGACTGTTTTTTTTTGTAGTTTCATTAACGCTATCTGGCAGTCTAGCTGCCAGCTAGTGTGTAGAAGTGTTGAAAATGTGCTTCATGTGACTGCATACACCTGTGCATCAAAGTTATTTCATTTTGGTACGCGGACAACTTTTCTATTGTACGTATGAATTCAGCTAGCTAATTCATGGTTGGTCAATTATAGTTGTCAAGACACGTGGGCTGATTTTTTCGTAAGCAATATGGTCTAGTCTAGTGTATGTCGATAAGCCTTAGGTTCTTATCATTAAAAATAGAGTTTCAAAGTCACAATAGTCAAGTGCCAAAAGTATAAAAAATAAAATTGTTGATATGAATTTAATATTTAAGGTTTAGTAGTTTCATCTTTTAACATATTGGGCTTGACTCACTAAAAGTCTATATATATATATTGATTAGGCTACCTAGGGAGAGGACCCTAGCCCATTGTCGCATCACCAACCCACACCGGCCATGGAACCATCTAAGGATGGACGTTTTAAGCTCTCGGCTAGCCCACAGATTAAACCACATTATTGTGGTGCCCTATCACCAGGGTATCCAAACTGTCGGTAGTAGGCCGCCTTAACATGGAGCTGAGATTTGAACTTTGGACCTCCCAATTACTAGGAGACCCAACAACCATTACACCACTACCCGTTGGATATATATCTATTACCTTTTAATTGTTATGTAATAAAAGATGTGTCATCAATAGATAAATGTGTCAATTATATAAACTAAGGTCATTAGGATTATCATTGTGTCATTTTGAGTTGGTCATAGTGTTAAAATTGAGTCATAAAATCCGAAAAACAAAAAAAAAATGCCTGCAATTTAACTGAACGAATTTTTCGCTTGTATGCGACATTCAAATTGTGAGGGGTTGTAATTTTGAGTCTCATGATCAAATCTTGTTTAGCTTGCAACATGACGTCGGAGGATGGAGGCACATGAGGTTGGAGGTCGATCAACGACCTCTTGTCAGTCGCCAACGATGGGGCCGCATGAAGGTTTGGTGGCATGTTTCAAAATTTGTTTGCTTTCAGTTGAGTGTGGTGTGATTCATGTGCATTGTTCCTAATCGTTTGCTTTGTTGAATAAGTGGAAATTTCACATTGAGGGGGGCAACATAATACCAATGTTCCATTTCTATTTGTGTATGAGCAAAATTTCCTATGTTATTCCCTGAGGTAAGATGTGATGAGAGCTGATGAAAGTACTGCACATCGTGATGTGGTTGTTGGTAAGCCACTTACAAAACCATCATTTGTGGTTTGTGGTAAACCACCAC
The DNA here is from genome assembly GCA_019776745.2 of Taxus chinensis. Classification (NCBI taxonomy): domain Eukaryota; kingdom Viridiplantae; phylum Streptophyta; class Pinopsida; order Cupressales; family Taxaceae; genus Taxus; species Taxus chinensis. The sequence continues at coordinate 572,787,634 of CM034148.1, read as the reverse complement.
TTTTGGTTGTTGGTAAACCATATGCATAACCAACATCTTTCTAGTTTTTGGTAAACCACTTATAAAACCACCTTTTTGGTTTTTGGCTAGCCATATGTAAAACCATCATTGAGGTTTGTGGTTGTCCTTTGAAAATCACTTAATCATGAGCAAGTGCAGATACAAGACAAGATTTCCCCATGTTCTCACTGGGGGGGGGATGTTAGGAAATCTAGTTTTCACATTGGTATTAAGTATTTTCTGTAGAGTAAATATCACTTACGGTATGTAGTTAGTTAATAATCTATTATTGTACTGAAACAATAATATATAGTTTGTTATTATAATATTGTTATATGTGAGTTTTAGGATGGTTGAGTTTGTTAGCAACCACCTACTTGTAATAGGATTCTAATATCCTATTTATTTGTAACTCTACATGAGAATAAGACCAATTTGAATGAATACAAAGAAGAAGTTTATTGTGTTAAATCTGTGCAAAACTGATCCAAATTCGTCAGTTTAGAGAGGGCTTTAGTTTTTTATGTAATATTGAAGAGTCTAGAGTATGTTCTATAGCAATGTTGCATCTCTTTTAGGTTTTTTATTGACATTGATATTAGAGTGGCCAACACTCTCACCAGGATCACTTCAGCAACATAATCAAAACTGCAGCCTTGAAAACTTATGCACATCAAGGGGAAAAATTGAACAGCAAAATAGGATCAAATCTCCATGCATTGATTGCTCTCAAATGTACAATTCTCAGTATGAAAATACAAGTGAGAATGCCTATTAAATAGGCGTGAGAGGTGGTTACATAACAATTAATGGATTTTTTTTTAATTGGCAAATAGTTTTTTGAAAGGGACTATACCCTTGTACAAGTGGGCTCAAAAAGCCAGATTTATACAATTAAGGCACCAAAAATGATCAAAATCAAGATAAAACGTGAGCGCCCAACGGCAAAAAAACAGTCTGCTCAGAATAGTACCCAAAACCAACACATCAGCAAAAAAAACAGCTGATGTACAACGATCAAACAGCTGCTGCCCGACAATGAAAAGTGAAGCAAAAAGGAACAGCCGAACAGCAGTGGAAAACTTGTAATGGATTGTTGTGAACCCTTCAAAACAAGGGATTTCACTATATTTGTGCACTCCGAAGTGTATGTGCATAATATAAAACAAACTTCCAAATCAAGCCTAACTCATGAATTAGTGTGAATACGCACAATCCTAGGCCAAATACAAAATATCTAGATACATGGGCCTGGTGTGAACACACAACTCCAACACCCTCCCTTAAACACAATATTGGGATTGAGAAATGAGAAAAACTTGGAGACAGATCCAAGTAGGGGTTCTGACAACTAGGCTTGCTCAAGTACCCATTTACAAACAACTGAAAAAAAAGAGTTACCATGGAAGTTAAAGTGTCACCGCAAGGTACCCAAAAAACTAGTAAAAGACAACAAAGTGGAGAGAGCAATATCCTGTTACAAGGCATCTCAACAAGCACGGCTCAAAACTCATACACTCTGTTGAAGAAGATGTTTGGTCAGCATTGTGGTCTGGATCCGCTACTTGATCACAAAACTCAAACAATTGATATTGTAATACAACATAATAGCTAACTTCAGAAGGACCGACAAACCTGAATACTAATTGAAGGGGACTATCAAGTGGTGTTGATAGTGCAAATAATCACCAAACTTAATTCGATCTATTGCCAAAATGTGGTGTGCCACAAACCAAAAACAATTGCCAAGGCAAGGACACGAGACTTGAAAGCAGGACCCCCCCGCTTTGATACCGTATCAAAGTGGCCAACACTTTGGATCACTCCAACATCATAATCAAAACCAAAACCATGAAAACTTATGTACAACATAGGGAAAAATTGCACAACAAAATCAAATTAAATCTCTATGTATTGATTGCTTTCAAATGTACAATCCTCCATATGAAAATACAAGTGGGAGTGACTATTAATTAGGCCTGAGGGGTGGTTTCACACCAACTAATGGATTGTTGTGAACCCCTCAAAATAGGAGATTTCACTATATTTGTGCACTCTAAATTGTATGTGCACAAAATAGTGTTTATCCCAGCAATATAAAACAAACTCCCACATTAAGTTTAACTCGTGAGTTAGTGTGAACACACAATCCTAGGCTGGATACAAAATATCTGAACACACTACTCCAAAAATTGATTTACTTGAACTTAAATGTTATAGCATAATTGTTTAAACTTTACTGTTTATGCTCATTTTAAACCATGAAATACTATATGTATAATTGTCTTTGTGTGTGCATGTTGTTGAAATTTGCCTCACCCACACCCAATCACACCCCCTCTTTTGGATAATTCACGTGAAACAGATAAACTGAGGAATGAACTTCAACTTTTAGCTTCATCCATGATAAATTATGTTAAAACTTAATACACAGAATTATATGTATTTGGAATAACTACTTGGTCCAATAGCAGTGGACATACTATTAAATCCTGGTTGATTTGAGTCTTGATTAATTAAATGGAAAGGTCCTCATTTGATTTGTGCTTTAAACTTCATTCTTGTACTAATTAAGATACTTGTTTTGCTCTGTTTGTGCTTTAATGTGAATATTTATCCGTTTCAATAAAATATATAAAGCAGTAAAGTAATTTCTGAAGGAAGAGCCCAGTTGAGATAGAGATCTTACCTTGAATATTTATAGGTGTTGAGTGGGATGTGCATTATGAACAAGAGGATTTTTAGGAAACACCTTGGGGAGTTTTTCCCTCCTGTTACAAAACTTGTATGCAGCGACCAGGTAATGTCTTAAATTTGCCTTTGTTTATGTCCCTTATTTTCATGCATCTAAACGAATCCTTCACTTATGTTTCTATTGTTTGTTACTTGCTTCAGATGGATGTGCGCCGGGCATTGGGCGACCTCTTTAAGACACAGCTAACAGCCCTTTTGCCTTGATCATTTTTTCATAATTTTGTATCCTGCTTACCTTTCCATTATTCATTCCTTATTTGATGGTGGATATATATAAATTTGATGGAAAGCTTTTCCATATTGCCAATCTGTATGATAATAGTCCATTGAGTTTATTTTCTTATACGAGGATGTTATCAGTTGCATGTATGGAGATATCCTTATGAACTAGTGACATGCATTTTGATGTAGCAAATGTCTTTTTGAAATATTTGAATATCATTGGTGGCCCATCATTTATTTCCAATTATTATAATTTCTGCTCTTAAAATTATGAATATGCGAGCATTTACTCTAGCTTTCAAGAAGGGTGGAAAATGCTTCCAGGTTTCTGAGTGTCTCCAGTTCGCGTAAATAAATTTAGCAATCTCTGGTCTAATAAAATATTGTGCACCAAATTTATCTCACTGGTATGTTTGTTTAAAGGTCTGTGTTGAAGAAAACTTCCTGTTACACACTGAAAAGGCAAACTAATTAATAGCCATCTTAAGTATGTCGTGTATAATGTTTATCTCATGGGTATATTTGGCTAAAGGTCTGAGTTGAAGTAAACTTATTGTTACTGAAAATGGAAAACTATTTCGTAACCAACTCGAGGACCATGTGGGGTCATCTCTTTTGGTGAATGGTCTGTTATGAGAATGCTAAGGGGAACTTGGAAATGTTATCTGCGTAATAAATGATTCTGTTTCAACACATTATTTAAGTGCCTAAACATGGATTTTTAAATATATTCTATGAGCACATGTTAAAATTTTTTCCAGAGGAAAGCAAAGCTGTAAGAGATTTCATCATGTTGTATTTAAATTACAAAATATACTATGGTCATGCCAAGAGAGATTTGATCTGCAAAATATGAGTTGGGAGTCGAGTAAAACCGTGAATGGCTGCAGAATCTATGTAAGACTATCTTCAGAAATGCAATGTCACCCAGTTAGCTTCATGTGAGTTGACACATTTCAGCTTTGAAATACTTCTATTTTAGAAATTTAAAGTATTAGGGGATGTATTATGTATATCTGGTAAACAAATCTCTTAAGTTATGGACGATCAACATAAGGGCTTTGCTTTGTGATCGTGAAATTCATTAATTTTATTCCTCTATTAGGATTTTGTTTGGATGTGGGAGAAAACGATGTAGAGGCTAATTTTGACATGAAATTTTTATTACACCATATCATTTGTTTGTTAAAGTGCAAATGAGCTACTAAAAAGGTTGGTATTTGAGGTAATTGTCGGCACAAAGTGGTTATATTTTGATTTTATTGTCAATTTTGTATGATCCTTATGCATTTAAAAAAAAAAACATCTTATACGTCAATCATTTGAAGTTTTGTACATTTTTCATGGAAGACACCTCTTGAAAGAGCATGTTTTATAAATGAGGTAGCAGAAAAGTTTCGAAAAAAGGTTTCTGTTACTTTTGCAAAAAAGTAGGCGCCATTGAGAATGATATGATTGCCATTATAACATTTGGGTGCTATTCTTATTTTGTGTTTTTCCTGTAGTTATGATATAAGAAACAGCCATTGACAAATTTTATTTGATTCCATGTTCCTTTTATGGGCAGGGGAAGAAAAAAATTATTGGGAAATAATTATTTAGAATATATCTTATAACACCCATGTATTGTCATTGTCTTCTAATGGTGGTAGAAAGTATTTGACAGTGAAAGTATTGGTTACAGTTAGAATTCTATTAACCATCAGATTGTGGATTTGAACAGCCATATGCAGGAAGCCATTATGTTGTGCTATTTACCTTTAAAAATTTTGCTATGGTTTTTTTTATGGGCTATAATTTGCCATTTAGCTATTTTTCCACAAAATTTCCACAATTTAGATTCGACAAGTTTCACATAAATAGTGTGTAAAGTTAGATTCGTTGAAGTATATATATATATATGTTTTTCCTTAGAATTCTCCTACAATGCATATATTTCTGCATTTTAGCACCGAAAAGATTTTGCCTACCATTTTGATGTATACAATTTTTTATCCATTTCTTAAAATTTAACCTGACCATTGAATAAACCTATATGAGCTAAAACCACAAGCATGTATTATTTAGCAAGCTTTAATTGTGAAGAGCTTCAACAATTTTGTATGGTAGCATCCTCGTGCAATGTTTGATCATGTAATAAGAAATAATATCTAGTTGCCGATTGTGGAATTGAATTGAAGTTGCATTAGACGTGCACTGAGCTGCTTTTACAACATTAATCCACAGAACACAGAAATTTTCACATAGTCCAGAACCTATTATAGGTAGCACTGGTTTCATAAAATTGTTGCAATGAAAAAAGCATGTTGCCTATCATGTGATAGTAGGAAATGGCTGTTTTGTTTTTGTGCAAAGAATGAAAAATAATCATATACTAGTCATGGGTTTGCAACTTCCAGAAATTGTGTATGCGGCAAACTATTATTTTGTATTATGGTATTAATCCTTCCGTAAAAATTGTCGTGTATAGGTTGCACTCATGTTTAGTGATATTTAGTGTCCTTTTAAGAATCTGATTCTCAACAATTACCTTGTAAATGGCCAGTTAAAAGGACTTATCTCGAAATCCTTGGAAAGAAGTATTGAATTAAAAATAGTAATTTTGTTGTCATCAAATGCCAAATTCAATGGAATTGTGAGGCCAAGAAATCGAGTTGCAAGAGTATGTATTGGCCAGTGGACAGTTATTCTTGTGTATCAGATCTAAATGGTCATAATAAAGGGTTGAGAAGAAAGGAAAATAAGGGATAAGGGTTTATATTTGAAATGGTGATTTCGGAACTGAATTACAATCTTGTAGTGAGTAAATGGAGTGAAATAAAGCAAATGTTTAGGAAAGAAGGGTGCAAATGTGGAAGGTTTAGTGAAACATCACAAGGTAAAGTGGTTTGGACAATTCAGAAGTTTCAAGAAAAGTCTAGGATAGGAGGTTCGAAAGGACCACAGAAGATGGGGATACAAAGAGAAATCATTAAAGAGGGAAGAAGATTTGGACCAAAAATTTGCAGGACAAGTATGAAAGGAGACCAAGTAGATAGCTCTATGGATTGTATTAATGAAGTGTCTAGGGCAGTAAGAGAAGGATGTAAACATGTGCAACTCTTAGAAGTTGGTTAAGACTCATTGATTCAATTTTGATAATATCCCAAATAGAGATAATAGATCATGAATTGAAAAGGGTTAAGGATGATATATCTTAGATGGTTTTAATTTGCAAGTTCACGAGGCTTGGCTAGTAAGGGATGAGCTCAAAAGTTCGATAGGGGAAATCCAGAAAAATTGTTGTAGATCCGAGATCAAATTCCTAAAGCAAGCTTTTTCCCAATTAACCTTTCAAAATGCATCCAAAAGAGATAATATTTGAGGACCTTGGTTTCTAAATAAGTCTCTTTTATAATAGACAATTAATACCTCTGTTAAGCCTCTTTGAGGAGCTAATTACTAACACTCCCCTGAGGAATAGAATAGGGTAAAGACAGTAGTTAGCGAGCATTCACCATTAGAACACCTTCTTGTGAGGGTGGAGTCCATTAAGTGGACGAATCTTCTTGCATTAATATGGTTGAGGGGACCCAATAAATGTGCAAATTTGCACGAAATTGATACCTTATTTTAAAAAATAAACTAGTACAATTAATACTTTCTTTCATTCAAAGCATGGTTGATGTGACACATTGGGAACATGAACCTATAATTAATAGTGTTTCAAATTTATATTTAAGAATCATCTTACAACATTAAAATGTCAACATAAATAACATTAGTACAAAAAGGTACATAATCACAAGTGCACCAATTCATTTATTGGGACAAACTTGTTCACATTTAAAATATTTCACATCTATTCAAAGTACCATAAGTCCAAATTTACGCACGTAAATGCGTAGCTTCTTAAGTGGTCTAGTTGAAATTAAGAGTAATTTTAATTAAAAACAATCTTCCCCAAATTTTTGGTCATAATTCCCCTTTCTTTTGCCACCTTCACCTTGTTAAAGTCAATACCTACAATATATTTGTATTATATTCACCATTTTTTCAAAAAAATGTAGAATTAATGCAAAGTTATAACTATCCCTCAAAAATTTGAATAATCCCTCCAAAATATCAGAATTTGAATTCAAATGGGATGTAGTATTATTTACTGGATGAATGTAATGTCCCCACGTTCTCCCAGGTCGTTTTCAACAATTGTGAATTTATAAAAAAATTAAGATAATTAAAATTAAAAAAAGAAGAAATAAATAAATAAATGGAAGTTTGAAATGAATGTGAGAGATTTGAGTTTGGTGATGGTAGATGGAGTGGTTGGATGAAGAGTTAATGGGAAGTTGATGGGTGGATAACAAGGAATGGTGGAGGCATGGCGTGTTGGAGGAGGGGCAGACCTGTCAGGAGATTTCAACGTGCAATAGGGCATGGGCGCCCTGACAAACTTTTATTTCATTTCACCAAACGCATCCTACACATCTCCAATCTAATCAGTTCACCCTTGTTTTTATTTTTTGATAAAGTGGGTTAAAAGGACCCATTTCCTTTGCAAATTAAATGAGGCCAGATCCTCAGGAAAAAAACAAACGCCCTAAAGGCTAGAGAAATTGCAGAAAAGCATCCCACTTACAAAAAACAAATTAAGACTCTATTTACTTCCCATCATGCAATGGAAAATAATTGTCAATGTTGCCCATTTGTCCCCTTTTGCTTTTCTGTTTCTTCGCTTCTTGTCATTTCCCATAATGAGACACAATAACCAACGCCATATTGTTGGGATTAACCGATGCTATCAAGTTTTCAGACATAGAATCCCAATCCGATTCTGAATTTTCAGATAAATACCCCCTTTTTGTTCCACCTGCAATCCGACCATTTTCCTGTATTTCCATCTCATTATCAGTCTTTTCTGTATCTAAGTTACCCTTGGTGGGAGGATTTCGCGAATCATCCTTGAATTTTGAAGTAGAAATCAATTCCGGATTCAAGGTACCCCACTCGCTAGAAGAAGTCGATCCATTATTTTTTGTAGATTTCTGATTCTTGTTATGAGGACAAGAGGCTTGCAGATGACCTGGATTTCTGCATATTCTACATCTAAAGACAATATTCTCATAGTCTAAGATCTAGGAATGCCACCAAGAAACAAGCCAATCTATTATCCAAAGCTTTGATAAGATATGCAATGAAGATTTACAATCTTCCACACCTCTGAGATGTACAATACTTTCTTTCTATAAAGCTTTTGTTTCATCACCAATAATTCTATCTCTCACCAACTTTTTGCAAGTTCTTTTCTAATTCTTGTTAATCATCTTATTTCTTACTTATAAACCCTAGATTTTATGTTTATATAGTCATTTATAGACTTAGGGAACTTAGCCATGTAATTACAATGAATAGAAATACTTTAATGCTAAAAATAGATCTAATTCCCGAGAGTTAATTAAAACATCCTCGCATAGGTAACCAACGCCGGTTAGCCCTAACCGCTGCCGGTTCCTCCCTTGCTTGACTGATGCCGGTCTTGGGTGACCAATGTCGGTTCCCCCTTAACCGATGATAGTTACCCCTTAACCAATGACGGTTACTGTATTTTGCAGCAAGTTTCCATTGCCCCAAATTACCTTGGACATAATTTCTCAAATAACCCTTATTAGGGGTAGTATGGAAAGAAGCCATTGAATCTAAAACCTATGATTCAATTTTATTATGCAAGGAGATAAATAGGGCATCTTGCATTACCTCAGAAGATGCAACAATTTCCTCTTTACCTTTCTTTGGTACATTCTCTTTGTTTTCCTTGAACCAGCAATCCTTCTTTGCATGTCCTTTCTTTCCACAATTCCAGTAGGTTATTTCTTTACCTCTGGATTTAGATCTATCATTCTTAAAATTTTATTTCCCATTATTCTTGCTCTTGGATATCTCCTTCTGCCTTCCCCTACTTTCTACATTCAAAACATTACCAGATGATAATTCTCTTGTACTTTTCTTATGTATTTTTACATTCAGGATTATACTAACCACATCATCAAACCTTAAAATATTAGTAGCAGACTTTGTATTACGAATAGCCATTACGAGTTATCCTAGCTATCTGTCAAAGAGCATAAGAATAAAATTACTTTCACTTCATCATCAAACAAAATATTAATCGATTTTAATTAATTTACGATAGAACAAAAATATTTCAAATGACTTGATACAGATTCACCTTCTTGCATCTTTTAATTAAATAAGTTCTTCATCAAATAAAATTTATTTGAAGCACTAGGTTTTTCATATAAATTAGCTAAATATTTGATCAACTCTACCATGGTTGTTGTTTTAGTAATATTCGAAGCCACAAATGCTACCAGACTCAATCTTATAGATCTTAGAGCCTTTCTGTCAAGAATTTTCCATTCTTCATCAATCATCTTTGTAGGTCTTGCCTTCTCATCCAACGGTAAGTATAAATATTTCTGATATAAATAATTTTCTACCTACATCTTCCATAATTAATGATTATGACCGTGAAATTTCTCAACTTTATATTTTTCATCTTTTGCCATTACTCTAGTTCCCACTCAATCAGAAATCCCTTTTTGAGTAAATCTTTCAACACACAAAACCTTCAAACAAAAAAGCTTTAGTACCAGTTTTTGGGGTTAAACACACCAGTTGTATAGATATATATTAGATCTAAACATACAAGTAATAAATATGTAAATAAATAAGAAGAAACAATACACAAGATATAATGTGGTTCACCCAGTGTGGGCTACGTCCACCAAGAAACAAGCAATATATTATTCAAAGATTCACGGAGGATATACAATGAAGATCTGAAATCTTCCACACCTCTCCTGAGTGTATAATACTTTCTTCCTCACAAGCTTCTCTTTTTATCTCTCCAAAAAATCTTTCTTACAATTCTTCTAATTCTTACTTCTAACCCTAGATTTATAGCTTATATAAGAATATACAAACTTAGGGCACTTTAGTTATGCAATTACAACCATTAGATCACCTTTATATCAAAGGTTATATCTAATTCCCATGACTTGAATAAAAAAATCATGCACAGGTAACCGATACCAGTTACCCTAACCAATAATGGTTCTTACTTGCTTGAACGATGCCGGTCCCCAGGTGACCGATGGCGGTTACCCAACTGATGTTGGTTACTGTGTATTCTAACAAATTAATAAAGCATGCTATTTGTGAAGCAATTGAGCTCCACAACTCAACATTGTAGAGTGGGTGCCTCACTAAATTGGGGGTTGGTGCTCCTTGTAGGGTTGGTGTTCCTTGTGAAGTTAATGCTTCATTAAATCTCTTTATTTTAAGTAATATAAACATAGTTTTAATGGGTTCTCTTCCCATTGAGGGTTTCCCACTTATATTTGGTGTTCTTGTGCACTCTCTTGCTCTTGCTCTTATGAATGTCTATTTCTATGTTTAAGTAATCACACATATGGTTCATGGTTGTTTTATTTGATGTATAAATGATAATGAATGATGAATGGTAAATGAAATAAGTTTTTGTAGGATTGATTCACACCAATGTCAGTCCATTGTGCTTCCAACAATTTGTATCAAAGTAGGTCCTTGTGAAGCAAGTTTAACAATTTGAAAGAGATCCTTTGAAGCACAAACAATGGGTAAGTCTTTAGATGTTGAAGCATCAGTAAGGAAGGGAAATGAAGTATCTTAGTTAATGATTAATTGCTTATAAATTTAGATCAAAGATATGGAGATACAACATGATCAAGCCATCAAGGGTTTGGAATCTCGAGTAAAAAGGTTTCTCTAAATCCCTAAAGGAGAAATAAGACACTTGTTTTAGGTACGAGGAAAAATTAAAATCCCTTGAATCAAATTTGGAGAGTGCATCTACTAAGTTAAAGATGTATGAGAGGCTTGAGAAGAGCTCAGAAGCTTTTGATGGGGTTTTAGAAGGTCAAAGAGCCATAAATGACAAAACATGACCATGGTTTGAAGGAAAACATATGAAGACTGATGGTGAAGCTAGTCCAAGTTCTAAACTAGATGTGAAAGTGACCACAAATGATGATTTGAGAAGTTTTAACTCAGTTAGAATACCTAATTCTATGAGGTATGGTACTTAAATTAATATTGGTTTGTTTGTCATGATTTTGGTCATAGAGCTAGAAATTGCAAAAGGACAATCCCTAGGAATAATGAAGGCATCTTCAAGGGTGAATCTCATTCATGTTGTGAGTATGGTCACAGGGCCAAGGATTTTCGATGGAATTGTAGTGTGTTTGAGCTAAGAAAAAGAAGAAGTGTTGATTGCTTCAATTGTCAACAATTAGGTCATATAGAATTTTTTTGCCAAAGCAAGAAGAGGTTCATTGCAATCTCTTCTCGTATGGTCAAGAAGGAGGTTTCTCAGGCCAAGGAGGTCAAGGAAACTGATTCTCAACCCACCATGTAGTATATGAAGTTTGTCAGGGAGGATTCTAGTGATATCAAGGTTAGAAATATAATCAACAAGCCTAAATCAAGTCAAGGAATCATGTTTGCACTTGTTGAAGAAGATCATATGTGCCTATCAACCATTCAAGCTCCAATGCATGACACGTTGAAGAAATTGGGTCTCTGTGTTAGGTTGTGGAGCCTGTTTTCATATGAGAAAGTGTTGAAGACTGTACACTAAGAGTATTGTACACTTTCCATAGTTGTCTTGCCATTTCATCAGGACATCTTTAGAGGAAGAGAAGTTCAAGCTGGAGAAGATTCATACCAGTCAGAATCTTGTAGATATGATGACCAAGGTGGTCACAAGGGAAAAAATGAAGCTATGTTCAACTTTGGTTGGTCTTCACGGAAACTAGTGAAGGGTTGAGAAGCTTGCTTAGAGGAAAACTAGTCTCCAAGTGGGAGATTGCTAGGTTGTGGAGTCTGTTTTCATGTGAGAAAGTGTTGAAGACTGTACACTAAGAGTACTATACACTTTCCACAGTTATCTTGCTCGGGTTCAGGGGTGCAACCCCTGAGAAATTTTTTTTGGCCTTAAAACGTGCTTGATATACCGGGAAACATGCTTTTCTCATATGGGTGAGATTTTGACCCATAGGTTTATGGGACGGTTTTGGCCCATGGTTTTGTAAAACTGATTAAGTAATTGCCTATTTATATGGTTTTGTGCATATGGTAGGTAACATAGTAACATTGCAGATATGTTTTGAATTCAGGTGTGAATTCTATAGAGTTTGTTGAGCATAGCTCCAAACAGATCTAGGTATTGTATTGAGAGAGCGGTGGCTTGTAATAAAATATGAGCAAGTGATTCTTGATGGACATAGCCAACATTGGGTGAACCACGTTAAATACTATCTCTTTATGTTCTGTTAATTTATTCTGCAATTTTATTTGAGATCTATAATATTTTCTGCATATCAGTTTTTACTGCTGTGATTCTGTGAGGGATTATTCCACATATTTTATTCCTTATTTCCTAACACTATGGGACACTTCAAGAGTGATTAGGTATGTGAATTTATCTTATCCATGTGTATTTGAGCCCTTGTCATTATAAGATGTCTAAGTTTATAAGGTTGCATCTTCATCTATTTTTTTAAGAGTTTGTGTATCTTATGTTTAGTATAAAAAGTGTATCACATAGTTAAAATGTCTCATCAAGAAGGGCTTGGGTCTTCCTAAAGGTGTAAAATCATGTGTTGTTATTGCTGGTGTATGCTAGGTCTTGTTTTTGATCCTTCAAGGCATGATTGTGAATTGTGTGTCTCTATTTGAGTCTGTTATCATCAAAGGTATAATTCACGTCGATATGTCCCATGCTCTGAGTTAGAGTCTTATGGCCTTTGAAGTGATTCTCCAAGGGGGGGTTGAGTCCTCAAGTGTAAATTCTAGGTACATGGTGTGTCAATGTCAAGAGTTTGTATTCTGTGTCTCAAGTACTTGTATTGGTGTCAATAAGTTCTTTGTCATCAAGGAGGTATATCAAAAATTTCTATTTGTCTAGAGGCCTGAATTGAAGATGACATTAGGTTGCAGGGTTTTTGAAATGTCTCATGAGGTCACATCTCTAAACAAGCCTATTAGGTGTATTATGCAACATGTTACTGTCAATGGATGGTCTGAGTCATAAAAATTTGGTGTGAAGGTGTGTATTTCCTTGACACATGATCATGAAGGAGTGATAAGATGGTCTGAATAGTGAAATGGTCATGAAGTACTCAAAGTGTATGTCATATAAGGTCGATCAAGGGTTTTGTAGTGCTTGTTGTATGTCATGTTATGTTGTCTATATTTGTAATCAAAGTTTTAAGCTGGTTATCAGGGTTTGAAAGTGAATGGGAAGTGGATCCCAAACTAAAATAAGACCCAATGTCTGCATATTACTGTGAAAAAGGTCTTAGGATATGGAAATGAGCACAATTGTAGTGATCAATCAAAATGAGAGGTACAAGGTAATTTATGTATCTATGAGAATTGAAAGTACACAATATGTAAAGATCCAAGTTGGTTGAAGGTGATACTCCACCAAAAGATGTCTTGTAATGGTCAAGATTGGTCTGAAGCTTCAAAGTATTTCTTGAAGTAATTATTTACAGTGATAGAATACAAAGTGAGTAAGTGGAGTTTCTCAGTTGTTTGAGATGTATGTTACCATTTCAAGTTAATCTTTGAAAAATCAAGAAGGGAGAATGCTCATTTACAAATAAAGGTGAAAATGGTTTGATACATGCCTCTTGAAGAGGGAGTCCATTGTTATAAAGGTGAAGTATTCAAAATGAAGGATACATTTTTTAGAGGTGAAATGGATGTCTTCAAGTTAAAAAAAAGGTACTCTGAGGTATATACTTTGGTTTTAATACTGAGAAATTTTCTAGTAAGATTGGTTTGATATGATGTGGATTAGTGTGTAATCTAGGAAGGAAAATGAGATATGATCTCTACTTGGGTCTATAGATGCAACTATTAGTGTCCTCACTGTGGTTACTAAAACATAGTGAGTGTTCATCTATGGGTCTTAGGCCAATATTGTCATCCTAAGTGAAGTGTACAGTCAATGTGTAGGTGGATCACAGAAGAGAAGTAGAAGTATGGAATAGAAGAATCCATTGCACTATGATCACTTATAAGTGGTAGTAATGTAGATTCAGGCAAATTATTTCACTTTTAATGTGAATCTATTCCATTCCCTTTTAAGATTTAGTGTGTTTCTAATTAACGAGTAAAGGTAAATAAGGACTACAAATATTATAACAAGTGAATATTATGATTTAATTAACTTCTAAACATGTAACCTTGCACAAATCAGAATAACACTTTTTAAAGTTACTCATTAACCTAGAAACTATCAAAAAGGTTGAAGGAAGATTAAGTAGCTCACTTGCATTTTGCATAAGGATTTGGGTGAGTCTATAGGTGATATGAATGTAAAATAAGGATAATCTGAGATTGTGAATGCTTTGTTATGGAAACTAACACCTAAGGAATAAACCTAGGCTAAAAACCATATAACTAGATCAAGATTCTTGTGTAGTGCTCTTGAAGACTTATGTACGGTGTTGGACCTACATGGAGGTCTAGTGTCTGCAACTGGACCAAGTGTTTCCCTTGCTTGGAAATTTTTGTTTTTGCATGTTGGTATTATTTTCTCACCTTCAGAATGAGATTTGTACAACTATTTCTAAAACCCTAGAACCCTTGTGGTGATTAGAAGGATTTCCTACAAAAATAGTATATGTGGGTTATCAGTGCATCCCTGTACACCACTGAGTCTGAAGAGGGCTCAATACCACACAGATGTGTCTGAAACATAGACATGTGAATCTACCATAGTGCAATAAAATATGATGACAACTATGCTGTATGGTTACATGATTTTCTTGTAGTTTGCACCACTTGCCTAATATACTAGTGAGGGAAAAAGGTCAACTTTGGTGTTCAGTTGTGAGAATGACAACTGCAAGACTTTTAAACATGGAAGGAGACTTCAGAAGCCATATAGGGTGTTGATCACGGTAATGGACATGCATGAGTTACTGTTATGCATACTTTAGATGGAGAATGTTGATAGTTCCCTCTCTACTTGATTTTACATGAGTTGATATTATAAAGGTTTGCTAGGTTCCTTTTATGAGGTATGATTACAAGTTGATTATATATATATATATAGGATCAGGGTATATCTGAAGGAGGAGTAGAGAAAGATGTTGCCGACTGCGATTTCAGTCTGCACAACAGTCTCATGTAAGGTATACAAAACTATGTATGAGATCATTGAATAACGGTCATGTAATTCATATTATGTTAAATTATTTTAATAGGATGGCTTCCTTCATTGTAGCATCATGTGCTATAAATTTATACATGTTGTTAGAGGATGGTGTACATAAGTATCTCAAAATTCTGAATCATGATAGTGTATGCCTTATGAAAAAAATTATCTGACTAGATTGGCTAACATGTGTCAAGATCTATAAACTCTTCATACTTTGGAAGTCAACCACAAAATCACAAATTAAAGTTGTTGTTCTACTTTAAGTGGATTATGTCACACATGCCCCAATGATGATACAGGTCACCTCGCAAGGTGTTCAGGATCCAGAGAAGCTCACGAAGTATATGTTAGCATCCCAAATGCTTTATCCAAGTTCTTGTGCTTTGTTTTATCCCTCTGCCCCCCTTTTTAATGCCTTTTTCCTTTAGTGACGAAACCGCCACCCTGCCAGGGCGGCGGTCCTGTAACTGCCGCCCTGCTCAGGGCGGTGGTCCTTCACGCATTTTCTAGCACGCTCCTTTGATCGCGACTTGCGTAATTTTTCAACTTTCACCAGCTTTTCTCAACCGCCTTGGCTCGTATTAATGTTTTATGTCCCCTGGAATAGTGTTTCTTCATTGTTTAATGGTAAAAGAGTTCTAATGGGAATTACCTTTGGGTGAATGTGAAATCTATAAGTATCCAACTTGTTTTCAAGCAAATGGCCCCTCAACTTCTCATTTCCATTGTTTAGTCTGTCAATTTCTTGTTTAGAGCTCATTTTGTTTTCATGTTTGCATCCATGCTAGTTTTCCTTTGCTGTTGGAAGCCATTCAATCTTCTTGCTCCAGTCTTGTTCATTGTTGTTCATACAAATTAGTTTAGAGCAGAGTAGTGTCATTTGTAGATTGAATCCATTAGAGTTGCAGGTTGTGTTCTTCACAGAAGGTAGATTCTAGAATCTCTCGGTACACTTGTGTTGTATTCCCACAATAAATCCCGCTAGGAATTGCATACGCCAAGCTCTGTCACTTGCGCTATCCCTCTCCTACTCGCATTATATTCGGTCTATATCCAAAGCTGCCATTGTTCAAAATACCTTTTTCTGTTGATGCTAGCATATACACGCTCTTCTGGATTCACGTGAACATGAAGGAATGAGGAGATCATTCTGAGGGGACAAAATCATACACTACTGGATTCGCCACTGTTCTGTAAATTCCAGGTTTTATCTGTCAAAGTTCTAGTTAAAACATATCAAATAGAGTAGTGAAATATTTCATTTCAGTTAAGTTTCATTTTCGATATTGCTAGGGAAGCTGTGGGGATTGATAGTTTCTCAGAAACTATGATTCATTCCTCACTTCTGAGGTAGGATCGAGAATCTTTCAATTAAGTTAATCAGCTATCTAGTTATTTAGGATAAACTCACAACTGCACAGGCAAGTAGCTACACCGGGCTACCTTGTTTGTTTTAATTTTGTTATTAGATTAGTTGTCATTTTCTGAATATATTAGATTAGTTGCTCTTTCAATTCTATTAAAATTCTATCAAAAATACAAAAAATAGAGGAATATATATATGTTGTAGATATATCTTGCATAATTAGTTTATTTTCATTTCAGTTAGGTTTATATTGATCTTGTATGACAATCACGGGACCTAGGGAGCCCAGGGAATACGTTTTTGAGCCAATCGTGCCTCAACCAAATATTGTTGCAGCAATAACTGACATAGACCAAAATCTCAGAATTCAGGTCTTCCGAACAACCATAGACCTACAAGAAATCAGCACACAGCTAAGAGTATTAAACATAGAAGATGACAAAGCACACACGTTCTGGTCAAATCAGCCAAATTATAGACTGCCTTGATAGATATCCGTATGACTGTAGAAGGACCTGAAAGAGAGAAAACATTCGGTTGTGATTCACTAGTACCACAGCCAGATGCAGGAGACCTCCTCATTGATATAGACACTAGCTTACGCATCCAAGTTGCCAGAACACCTGTTAGGTACTCCGAGAAAATTGCACAACTTCTAGTTCTAAACGTAGAGGCCGAAAAGGCATATGATTACTGGATACTTGGAAGAAGGAATTGATTCTTCACATGACCATAGGAGGTCCACAACAACCATGAACTTACGGTTGTGATCCACAGGTCCCACAACCCAACGGGCCTACAAATCAATCAAATATTGACTCTGGTTTGCAAACATTAGTGTTTAGGTCCTCTCCACTTCCACTAGACATTATCACACAACTATCATTATTAAACGTAGTAGCTAATCAAGCTAAATATTTCTGGACTAGACCAGAGAATCATCCATAAAGCACCAAAAGATCCACTACACATTTAGCCATTCCATTTTCATGACCTTGACGGGAGATATATACGAAGTACCCATAGGTCATCTTCCACGTATTCCACAACCCATAGATCGGATCACGACAGAGCTCGATATTGATTGGAGCCTTCGAGCAGCTATCCTCGCCGAACGATCTATCACACTGGTTCAGGTTAGGAGGGCCTTCTTTGCCTTAGATTCACAGATCCCATTATTGCGTGTTGAAGACATAAGATTACCTAACTAGCTTATCTGCACCCCACATGTATTCCATCCCCACCGGCTGTCTTGGCACGACCTCGGGAGGTCGGGTGCGAGGAAGAGTTACTTGTAGATTCTCATGCTCGCATGTCACTTTTCCATCGTACAAAATTGGTGAACCCGACGTGAAACAAACAACTGTTTCATCTTCTCTACCTCTTCAGCCTTCACATCAGCTTTACCAACAAAATTTGTGAACCTGACAAAATTGGTGAACCAAACTTCCTACCTTCTGAATCAAACTTAACTTGTTTCATCTTCTCTACCTCTTTAGCCTCACATCAGCTTCACTAACAAAATTGGTGAACCTGACGTGGCTCAAACTAATTTTTCACTTTCTGTTCTTTCATCCACCCTTCACTCTTTCCCATTATTCTGTGGGTATTCATATACCCCCCGAATATGTCGGGATATGATGCATATGGCAGACCTCTCCTAGGTCTTGAAGCATACTACGATCAATTAAATAGACAACCATCACCCTCGCTCTCAGCATGGGGTGACAACTATTCAACTAACCGATTTTCAACACAAACTCCACCTCAAAGGACTAGATATAGTTCTTCTTTCCAAATAGAGGAGTTGGATCAGCTCACTCAAATGCAACAACCAGAGCCTTCAGGCTCGAACAATATGACGCTCACTGGAGAATCTGGTTCATCTCCCCAGGTGTTGCTTAGACCACAAATTAGTAGACAGTCAGATCCATATCTGTTGTTAGATGACGAATACTTAGCACATTATGCTAGGAGTGAACAACACTCTCAAAATATGTACCCATCTATAGGAGGTTTGCAAACACAACCCGAGGTCTCATTCCAAGAAAACACCCCCATTCCTCCACCTATGGGAAATGTCCTCGGTGAAACTTGGCAGGGCACCGATCAATTCATAGCAGGATACCATATGCCTATACAACCTCAAGGTATACAACAAATGCCACTAAAGAAAAATACCGTGTCTTCACCAAACGAGGTCATCTCAGCCTTAGTTGAGAAGGTTAGAGGGTTGGAACTTGCTCAAGCAAGTCAAAATTCACAGTTCATGCAAGCAGGAACTTCCAATCCTCCACATCATCCCAGCCAAGTAGACCTCCTCACAGGAATAGGTACGTTGGGTATGCCCCCTCAGTACTTACAACAAACACCAACTAGAACCACGTTTTCTAATGCCGCTCCAGTTGAAAATATAATACCCCCCGGTTTAGTACAAAACAATCCATTCCTGAGCAATGCTCCTCCATACTTAAACATGTATTCCAAATCACCACAGGGAGATATGTTCTCTTCTCCCAGCATGTTCGCTCAACCACAGGGATTCCCTTATGCCCCTGCAAATACATATGCTACGCCATATCAACAACCCATTCCACCTCCACCCCCTCAACAAACACCATCAATGGTCGAAACCTATGCAATAGGAACTTATTCAGAATATTTGAAAGAACCTTTGGACTTCACTATACGAAGCGTCATGCTTCCAAGACCTCTCCCCGATCTACCCAAGTACAAAGGAGAGGGAGACCCAAATGCACATATTAAGGCCTATGCCACAGCCATTCGAGAACTGCTCCCTTGGGATGGAGTTGTTGCTAAAATATTCCCCAAAACTTTAGAGGGTATCACCCTTGATTGGTATTACAGAATACCTGAAGCCTCAATACATTCATTTAAACAACTCGTGTCAGAATTCATCAAGGCTTTTGACATGAACAAGTTGTTGAGAACAGGGATCAGGGAATTCTTGCATATTAAGCAAGAACACAATGAATCTGTTGCTCATTTCATCCAAAGATGGCGTACAGTCCTCTATTCTTCAGCAAGCGCTCCAAACATGGATCAGATGGAACTATGTGATTTATTCCTTCATTCTCTCAGTAGAGAGATAAAGGAAGAAGTCTAGAAGTTCCCACTAAGAACTTATGATGAAGTGCTCGAGAGTGCTCTCCGAATAGATCAAGCTGCAATAGATAGTGGTCGCAAGACATATGGAACAAATGGGAGGTTAATCATCCCCAACCAAAACACTACGACTTATCCTACTACCACAAACACCAATCAAGGACCTAAAATCCTTAACAAAAACCGCGGAGTGACAACAGATGGAGTGACTGACCAAACTAAAAAAGCAAACGTTGTAAATGTTCCACCACTAGTTAACAACCAACGAAACAACAATTTCACCCCAACAATCAACGCGGTGGATTTTAATCATCCCCAACGACAACAACAACAACAACAATGAAGATCTAGACACAGGGTCCAAGTCAAAACTCAACTGGATATCAAAACCAAAACCAAAGACAACAAACACAAAACTTTAATCCTAATAGTCAATAGTTTAATCAGAGTTTTGGACCACAACACGTGCCAAACCAACAACCTAGGAATTATAATCCCAACTCGTATTGTGGTTTCCACAAAATTCGAGGCCATGACACTAGGACTTGTCAATTACAATAAGTTCATGCAACATTTGCCAGAAGAACAAAGACAACTCTTCATAGATATGTTCTTAACAGATTCTGTGACACCTATGCTGAATACTTTCACAGGGGTAGTTTCCCCTCAAAACGCACCTCTCAAGATCTTTAATGATCCACTCCCAAATCACAATAATAAATTAAATCCGAATGGGACAAACAAAGGTGTAATGACAGGAAATAATGATCATGAAGCCTCAACTTCACTAAATCCACCTGTCGCACCACAATTAGGGAATCAACCATGAACCAAGATAGTTGGTCTAGTGGAGTTAGATACTGAGCTACACGTAGAAGCCATAACAAGAGCACAAGAATATTCTTCTCAACCAAATCCAATCTATCCACTAGAGCCAGATAACACTCAACAAACGTTGGTAAAACCCGTGGGTGCTTATGATTTAATTAATGACTTAACAAAGACCTTCTCTCACATCTCCTTTTTGGACTTATTGAAAAACTCTCCTGCCCATAGGGCTGCTCTTTTAGAAGCACTAGGTCTGGGTCATTTAATTAACATCACTCCACCTCCCAAAACACAAGTAAACCATATAGACTTCGATATCCACCCTCCAGGGCAGCCAGATAGGGATACCGAGTTTATATTCGACATAAAAAAAATGCCAACAGATGCTGAAATTACACGTAGAGGTGATCCGACCTTGCATTTACAGGTGTGGGTTTACAATAATTATGTTAAATGCAATGGTTGACGATGGGGCAGCAGTTAACATTGTCCCCTTCTCTTTCCTTCAAAAGCTAGGATATGGAGAAACAAACTGTTCCACAACAAGAAATACGCTAAGAGGTTATGATAGCCTTAAAGCTACTTCAATTGGGACTATAATATTACCAGTCACCTTAGGACCCAAGACAATCCTCACCGAGTTTTATATCATAGATCGGGAAACCAACTATAATATGATCCTCGGTCGACCATGGATACATCGCATGAAAGCAATCCCTTCTACGTTATTCCAGGAAATAAGATTCTTACACCTAGGAAAGATATTCGTAGCAAAAGGTGACCCAAAACCATTCGACATACACCTAGCAGACCTGAAGAAAAGACCAGGCGTTCACTCTGAGTTTGAACTCCCAACAAACCAACTTAACAAACCAATCGACTCAAAACCGGAAGAAAAATTAATACCTACAACAGAACTAGAAATTACGAACCTAGTCAAGGGCATCCCAGCCCTCAAGGATGAAGCTAACGTTGTAGAAACAGTGTCATTAGGAACTACTGCAAAAATTGTCAAATTACTGGAACAAGATCTACCAATTTTCCTACCATTTGATTCCACAGGTATGGGATGTACCCTAGGGGTTGGTTCTCTTCCAGCAGAGGAACTTTGCATGGTAGAAGTAACCGAAAATAGAAGAAACAGACGCAAAGAATGTCCCAGCATCCATTTTTCCTAGTAAGTATTGGACTCTCCACTTCGATGGAGCTAGATGCCGCTATGGAGCCGGGGCAGGTGTGATCTTCACTTCCCCTGAGGGAAAGATCCTACCTTTTGCTTTTAAGTTAAAATTTGAATGCACAAACAATAGCACTGAGTACGAAGCCCTCCTCCTTGGCCTCATCATAGCCAAAAGGATCGGTGTTAATGACATCAGAGTGTTGGGAGACTCACAATTAGTTGCAAACCAAGTCTCTGAAGTATATGAGACTAGAGCTGAGCACTTACAGCTCTATAAAACAATGGTATTAGATCTAAGCAAAGGATTCAACTTCATATCCATTGAGGCAATCCCATGAGAACAGAACCTTCTCGCAGATTCAATAGCAACCTCAGCTTTGTGTTTTACCCCAAGTAATGAGTTGGAAGATACAAGTTTCAAAGTATCACTTCGTACTAAACCATTGGTGAAGAAAATGTCAACGAACCCTCTTCTAACACATACAAATGAGAATGAATCTTCT
The DNA here is from genome assembly GCA_019776745.2 of Taxus chinensis. Taxonomy (NCBI): domain Eukaryota; kingdom Viridiplantae; phylum Streptophyta; class Pinopsida; order Cupressales; family Taxaceae; genus Taxus; species Taxus chinensis. The sequence goes on along the minus strand of CM034148.1, from coordinate 572,765,402 downwards.
ATCTTACATCATGTTGACAGTGATAAAGTCACTCTCAAATATCTAAATGCTTATGCAGAGCTACACCTTGCTCACCCTATAGTTGATCTTTCCCTAATACCACACTCCTCTTCCTACTTTGGAAATCCCATGGCGGAGCTCCCCCGCAAAAGAATCTTGATATTTACGAGATAGAAAATGGAGAAGACTTGGAACTACCTCTGGCCCTGCCTGAATTTGAAGAAGGTAACACTTCTTTAATCGAAGGAACGATTGATATAAACATCGGAACGGAGGAAGAACCAAAGATCTTGAAACTAGGATCTTCGCTAACTCCAGAAGAAATAGAAATACACACTCAAATTCTCAAAGAACATCAAAAGGCTTTCACATTTAATTATAAAGAAATGACAGGAGTTGCACCACACATCGCAGTACATAATCTTGTCACCAAACCAGATGCAAAGCCAATTAAACAAAAATCAAGACCAATGAAACCAAAAGTAGCTCTCATGGTAAAAGAAGAAGTGATGAAGCTTCTCCAAGTAGGATTCATCAAACCAGTCGATTATTCACAATGGGTATCTAATATCATCCCCATTCTCAAAAAGAATGGGAAGATACACATTTGCATAGATTTTCAGGATATTAACAAAGCTTGTCCCAAGGATGATTTCCCATTACCATCCATTGATGTCATCGTTGACGCAACAACTGGATTTGAGCTTTTGTCTCTCATGGATGGGTTCTCGGGATATAATCAAATCAAAATATCTGAACAAGACCAAGCCAAAACCACATTTATAACTCCCTGGGGAACTTATTGTTATGCTGTCATGCCATTTGGTCTTAAGAACGCCGGCGCTACATATCAGTGGGAGCAATGACTTATATATTCCATGATCTTATCCATAAAATTGTGGAATCATATGTGGATGACTTGTTGGCCAAGGCCAAGAAAGTGTTGTGATCACCCGGAAGTACTCCGCATCATCCTCTCATGATTAATTGAATATGGAGTCACATTAAACCCAGAGAAGTGCATTTTTGGTGTAACAGGAGGCAAACTTCTAGGATACATTATATCTTCACGAGGGATTGATGTTGATCCAGCCAAAATACGGGTTGTTCTCGAAATGATCCCACCTTCAGATGAGTCTGGAATCAGGTCATTTCTTGGGAAACTCGGTGCAATCCAAAGGTTCATCCCAGATTTAAGCTTTGCCATTCATCCAATCAATAATTTACTCAAGAAATATTATAGTATGATTGGACTGAAGATTGCAATGAGGCCTTCGAAGTAGTTAAGTGCTTCTTGTTGTCACCACCCACGCTAATGCCTCCCAATCCAGACCACCCTTTGATCCTATACTCACGAGCCACTCATGTCTCGCTGGCCTGCATGTTGGCTCAAGAAGACGATGATAAATGAGAACGCGTGATCTATTTCATTAGCCGAACGTTGCTCGATTATGAAACACATTATACACAGGCAGAAAGAGAATGCCTTGCCATAGTCTTCGCCACAAAATGTTTAAGACATTACATGTTAAATCAAGAAACAAGGGTCATTGTGAAGACAGACCATTTACGGACATTCCTCATGCAAGGGTCCTTGTCTAAGAAGGTTGGACGTTTCATAACCCTAATGGGAGAATTTGAGTTAACATTCGTAAACCAAAAATCCGTTAAAGGAAAAATCATTGCAGACTGGTTGGCTGACAATCCACTAGATGGAGGCAAGCTGGTAGATCTAGACTTTCCCGATGAATGTGTATACTTTGTCGAAACCAGACCCCCCATCTCTACATGTCCCTGGTATACTGATATTATCAATTTTATCATGGACCATACGTATCCAGAAGGTGCCACGCCACAGCAAAGAAGGTGGTTACGCATTATCGTAGCTAAATATGTTGTTTTAGACCAAGTACTCTATCGTAGAGCCTTCGACGGCATGCTTCTAAGATGCATCGACATAGAAGAATCCAAGAGGATTCTTCATGAATCCCACAGTGGGATATGCGGGGGCCACTTCGGTGGTCACGCCACCGCTCAAAATACATCAGATGGGCTATTTTTGGCCCACTCTCGAGCATGACGCAGTGGAATTTGTACGCAAGTGCCACAAATGTCAAGAATTCTCTCACGAGATTCACATGCCAGCACAATCCCTGCAACCAATAGCGACTCCGTGGCCCTTCTCCACTTGGGGTCTAGACTTAATAGGGAAATTCTCTCCCTCATCAACTGATGGCCATAATTTTATAATCACAGCCACAAAATATTTTACCAAATGGGTGGAGGCCATGCCTCTCACCACTGTACCAGGTTCGGTGATTGCCAAATTCATTTTGAACCAAATTATCTGCAGGTATGGTGTCCCACAAGTCATTATCTCAGATAATGGCACGTCCTTTAAGAATGACGAGGTTCATGAGTTATGTAGCAAGTTCAAGATAAACCATCACACAGCCTCCCTTTACTACCCTCAAGCCAATGGGCAGGCTGAAGTGACAAACAAAACATTGAAAGCTATTCTCCTTAAAACAGTCAAGGAGAATAAACGAGATTGGCATTTAAAACTATATCCGGCCTTGTGGGCCCACCGAACCTCAATAAGAACACCAACAGGAGCAACTCCTTTCTCACTGGTATTCGGAGCAGAAGTAGTTCTCCCACTTGAGGTTGAAATACCCAGTCTCCGCATCTCATTACAAGGGATTCTGGATGAGGAAGCTTACAGGGAGGCACACCTCTCTCAACTAGAGAGCCTTGACGAAAGCCAGGCTAAATGCCAAACAATGACATAGAGCCTATGCTGACTGGATGTGCCGGCAGTATAACAAAAAAGTCTATGAGTGAGAAATATATGAAGGAGATCTAGTTCTAAGACTAGATAGCCGATCGATAAGAAAACTGGCAAGGGAAGAAAGTTCCGGCCCAAATGGTTGGGCCCATATCGGGTCATGAAAGACTACGGGAATGGTGTGTATCTCTTGTGCACACTGGAGGGTGAGGAGTTCAATGAATCAGTCAATTCCTTGCATCTTAAATGATTTTACGCATGAAGCATCGACACTATTTGTATAATTATATCTACATTACATATTCATTTAGATAGGTTCATTTTGTTCACTCGTTTCGTAAAATTTGGTGATCAAGGGACTTATTCTTAAGCAATTCATTACAAACTTCTGATAGTATTGGTAGGAGCATTCAAATCATACTTCTTCATTTTCATAACATCATCAACTGTTTCAGAATCATTTCATCAATTAAAGCAAGATATGACAAAGTCCTAACGGTAGCCATACCAAGGCCTGCATGCTTGTTCTCACTTTTTGGTTTCTTCCTAGGATAGGTGTCTTGCCTATGGTCTGTTCTAGAAGCTTCATGGTGTCACATCTATCCCGTGTATATATCTCGTTGGAAATAAGAACATCCTGACATTTTGCTCAAGTAAGTAAGTCAAATGTAGATCAAATAGAAAATTTTACTTTTACACATTTCCTTGCCCTACCAACCTTCGGTGTTGAGCTTGCATCTCTTACTAGTGACGTAGGGTTGGGAAAGGATGGGAATGCCTTTACTTGCCTATGCCTTGTCCATGGTGATAAGCCCATGCTTCCTACTAGTAGCATGGGGCAAGGTGTAGGGGGTCCGCTTGACAGAAAATGTTAAAAGTCATAAGAAAATAGTTCAAACAAACCTTTGAAATCTTGAGTCAAAAACAAATGAATCAGATGTCCAAAATTCCAAGAGAGTTCAAAACCCTGAAAACCAGATTTTGTCAACCAAGTGGCCATCTACGGATCTAAGTTTGGATAAACTGCAAAGCAAGTTGCATTCTAAACTATGGAGTCACTTGAGTAAGATAGGTTTGTAGCGTCCTAATTTGGTTCCACCAACTCTTTGTCTATCTCCCATCATTACCATTTCAACACACCTCATAGCTTGTGCCCTTTCTAGCTCTCGGTGGTGAGCCCTCGCATCTTACTAGTTGTGTGGAGTTAGGAGTGGGGCAAGTTCATCTGCTCATCATACCAGCTCATCATCACATTTTGTCAAAACAATATGAAGTACCAGAAAATTGCTTATAGAAACTAAAGTTCAAGATCACATAGTGTCCACATCATCATACATCAGCATCACGAAATACAAAAAGAAAACATTTGTGATATTTGTTCTCCATTGCATACATTCTGAAAAGCATATAAAAACAAAAAAAAATTTATAAACATCTAATATACATGTGAAAATGAATCACAAAACTCTAGGTACAAAGAGATCTAGATCCAAAAAGAGATGTATATATATATATAATATATATATAATCAGTTTTATGTACAATGCCATCATGCACTAGGCATGGTCAAAACACTCAATGAGCCCGGAAAATACAAAATGGTCGTATAAACAATCTAGCAAGAGTCACTACAAAAGGAACCAAGTGGCCTCTCAATCCCTATGAGATCCCTCAGAAGGTGCACGATCACGCCTAGGGGACTCCAGCTACACCGGCGCTCTGAGTGCACTGAGGGCTCGCGGTCCCAAACAGTAGCTGTAGCCTCACTATGAGAGTGGCTCCTCCTCATCAGGAATTCTGCAGTCCTATACCCGGCTAACTCGGTATGGAGGGAGGTCACCATCTTGGCCACATGCCAGACAGGGGCAAAAACATCGGTATGCCTACCGGTTGCTGAAGGCTCCCCTGCATCCACAGATAGCTCAGGCATGAGTCTTCTCCATGGGGAGCATCAGGGTGTCAGTACATACCAAGGTGAATCAAGTCTCACCACTCATCAGTAGTCTCTACAAGCAAAGGAGAAAACAAATTATAAAATGATCAAAAGGTGAAACCAAGGATGAACAAAAAGAGAGATAACAACTAAGGCAATCCTAGCTAAAAACAAATATCAAAAGAAGAGTGAAAACTCACTCAGATCTCCAGGCCTCCAAGAAGGATCTCTGGGATCCGTGCCTGCCACGGATGACTGCCACTGACTGGTGTCCCCCTCCTACGTCTGGGACAACATGGCATCCTACCACAGGACTCATCCTCTCCACCTAGGTCCTGAGAAAGTAACTCCTCTGAGACTAGAGTCACCCTCTCCGTGCTCTGCTCTGCCCTCTCAGCCTGTAAGATCTCCTGAGTGTCATGCCACTCGGGATCACTATCCTCTTCCCCACCTGACTCACTGATCTCCATGTCCTCGGTCTCCTCCTCCATTTCTCTCCCCCTGTGAACTCCTCAGACTCAGAGTCTATATCAATGGGGTCATCACTGCTATGGGCAGGATTGGCGGCAATCCGAAGTAAGGGTGCCTGAGGAGCACCGACTCTCTCTCGAGCACGTACCACCCTCCTAGCTGCAATAGGGATGCCAGGAGTAACAATGGTCCAACCCCAGCCTCTAGGACCTCCCCTAGCCTCCCGAACTGATCTGAACACTGGCACCACTGGGGGAAGCATGTCAATGTAAGCAAGGCCGAACTGCTGAGGCACTCGATCAAAGGGGTGTGTCTCTACCTTCCCCATCCTGTCCACAAGTTGTCCTATAGTAGAGAAGGAAATCAAAGTAAAGGTCTCCTCGCCCCACAACCCTGCCATGGCCTGATAAGGTGTGGCCTCCATATCCTCAGTAGTCAGGGAAGCAACTGGCTAGTGGGGTGCTCTAAGCACCATCATCTCTATCCATCTAGCTTCCCTCACGGCCCCGGGATCCTCCACCTCTATGCCCCTCCCATAAGGGATAATGCGCTCATAGACCCAGCTCATAACTAAGGTCGGATGGCTTAGCGACTGTCCCTGTAATCGAACCACCTTGTATAAGTCGTGATAGGTGGTCCCAAGTATATCGGCTCCCCAGGCATAAATCTGACCATGTGCCTCAATCTGTGCGATGATGGGGGCCCAGCAGTAGAGAAAAGTATCCCCTCCCTTGTCTCCGATCAATCTCGAAGCAAGGATGCCCATAATGGCCTGACGGATCAGAGGGATGGGCAAGCCAGGAATAGAATGGACCTTCACCCCCTTCTTCGAACCAGTGGAGACAACTGCGTCTCCCATATAGGTGGCCCACTGAGTCACCTGAGCTCTGGATACTACTGTATCAAATGAAAGTCTCCTCCCAATAATCGGGACTCCCAAAATGTGGTAGACATCCTCTAGGGTGATAGTCCACTCACCCCTAACACCTGGAAATCGGAAAGTGTTCCGATCTGCATCCCAGTAAGAAAATAAGTCACATAGTATGTGACTGGCAGGTGCAACGTGGGGGACCCGTGTGATCCTCAATATACCTGCCCTCTGAAGAGTATCCTGCTCATCCTGAGAGAGAGCATCTAACACTGCTGGAAGCCAATCACTCTCCCTCTCTCGGCTCCATCTAATGTACTCTTCCTTCTTCTGTAAAACACCCAAAAACATGCAAAAAGAAGCAAGTTAGCATCAAGATTGCATTAGAAAAATCATTAAAGCAAGTAAGAACACTAAAAATGCAAAAATAAATTCAAATTAGTGTTGTTTTAGCATTCTGTAGAGAACCGCCCGCCCTGAGCAGGGCGGCGGTTCCATAACCACCACCTTGGAAGGTGGCGGTCCTGTAACCACCGCCCTGCTCAGGGCGGCGGTCCTGTCCCGCGACTACAACAGGTTGCATGCCCTAAAATGCTTAAAAATACAAAAAATTGACCGTTTTAGCTAAAACAAAAGCCTACCCATTAGGCGCCCCCCCTAAGAGACACATTTAAAATTGACATTTCTAAAAATAACCCCCCACGACAAAGTTTTCATCATTTTTGCATTTTGGGTGCAAAAATGTTAAATCAAGAAGAACTAACTTGAGATCTCGTAGGTCGAGGTTCTGCTCGCAGAAGCATGATCACTATCTCGATACGAATGTTTCGACTATACTCTCGTTGAAAACCGTCACCGTGGGTCCCAGAGCTCAAAAACTATCAAATCAACACACGTAAATGAATAGGAAAATGGGCCCATTATATATATATATATATATATATATATATATAGTGTTTTGACTCATTTCAAATGCCCCTTTCGCAGGTTTAGAGCGCCGACAGAGGTAAGTTCTCATCCCCACACAAATGGTAAGCCCTCATTACATACTAATTTAGTATTTATTTTCGATTTATTTTATCTATCTGCACTTGAGTCTTCTTTCCATTTTGCAAGTAGCGGGAAAATGGTGAAATTTCGACACATGGGCGTGTCAGGTATAATTTCTAACTTCCCATTTTGGGACTGCCATACTCGGACCCACCGTTTTATGCCTCTTCATGGTTAAAACGCTTCTCCGAGGGGGCAATATGTATGTACCCAAAATTGTAGGGTACCGTACCACCAGAATGATGTCACACATGCCCCAATGATGATACAGGTCACCTCGCAAGGTGTTCAGGATCCAGAGAAGCTCACGAAGTATATGTTAACATCCCAAATGCTTTATCCATGTTCCTTGTGCTTTGTTTTATTCCTCTGCCTTTCTTTTCTAAGCTTTTTGTCCTTCAGTGACGAAACTGTAGCCCTGCCAAGGCGGCAGTCCTGTAATCGCCACCCTGCTCAGGGCGGCGGTCCTTCACGTTTTCCAGCACGCTCCTTTGATCGCGACTTGTGTAAATTTTCAACTTTCACCAGCTTTTCTCAACCGCCTTTAGGCTCGTATTAATGTTTTATGTTCCCTGGAATAGTGTTTCTTCATTGTTTAATGGTAAAAGAGTTCTAATGGGAATTACCTTTGGGTGAATGTGAAATCTATAAATATCCAGCTTGTTTTCAAGCAAATGGCCCCTCAACTTCTCATTTCCATTGTTTAGTCTGTCAATTTCTTGTTTAGAGCTCATTTTGTTTTCATGTTTGCATCCATGCTAGTTTTCCTTTGCTGTTGGAAGCCATTCGATCTTCTTGCTTCAGTCTTGTTCATTACTGTTCATACAAATTAGTTTAGAGCAGAGTAGTGTCATTTGTAGATTGAATCCATTAGAGTTGCAGGTTGTGTTCTTCACAGAAGGTAGATTCTAGAATCTCTTGGTACGCTTGTGTTGTATTCCTGTAATAAATCCCGCTAGGAATTGCATACGCCAAGCTCTATCACTTGCGCTATCCCTCTCCTACTCGCATTATATTCGGTCTATATCCAAAGCTGCCATTGTTCAAAATACCTTTTTCTGTTGATGCTAGCATATACACGCTCTTCTGGATTCACATGAACACGAAGGAATGAGGAGATCATTCTGAGGGGACAAAATCATACACTACTGGATTCTCCACTGTTCTGCAAATTCTAGGTTTTATCTGTCAAAGTTCTAGTTAAAACATATCAAATAGAGTAGTGAAATATTTCATTTCAATTAAGTTTCATTTTCGATATTGCCAGGGAAGCTGTGGGGATTGATAGTTTCTGAGAAACTATGATTCATTCCTCACTTCTGAGGTAGGATCGAGAATCTTTCAATTAAGTTAATCAACTATCTAGTTATTTAGGATAAACTCACAACTGCACAGGCAAGTAGCTACACCAGGCTACCTTGCTTGTTTTAATTTTTTTATTAGATTAGTTGTCATTTTCTGAATATATTAGATTAGTTGCTCTTTCAATTCTATTCAAAATTCTATCAAAAATACAAAAATAGAGGAATATATATATATATATATATATATATATATATATATATGTTGTAGATATATCTTGCATAATTAGTTTATTTCATTTCAGTTAGGCTTATATTGATCTTGTATGACAATCACGGGACCTAGGGAGCCCAGGGAATATGTTTTTGAGCCAATCGTGCCTCAACCAAATATTGTTGTAGCAATAACTGACATAGACCAAAATCTCAGAATTCAGGTCTTCCAAACAACCATAGACCTACAAGAAATCAGCACACAGTTAAGAGGATTAAACATAGAAGATGACAAAGCACACACGTTCTGGTCAAATCAGCCAAATTATAGACTGCCTTGATAGATATCTGTATGACTGTAGAAGGACCTGAAAGAGAGCAAACATTCAGTTGTGATCCACTAGTCCCACAGCTAGACGCAGGAGACCTCCTCGTTGATATAGACACTAGCTTACGTATCCAAGTTGCCAGAACACCTGTTAGGTACTCTGAGAAAATCATGCAACTTCTAGTTCTAAACGTAGAGGCCGAAAAGGCATACAACTATTGGATACTTGGAAGAAGGGGTTGACTCTTCATATGACCATAGGAGGTCCACAACAACCACGAACTTATGGTTGTGATCCACAGGTCCCACAACCCAACGGGCCTACAAATCAATCCAATATTGATGCTGGTTTGCGAACATTAGTATTTAGGTCCTCTCCACTCCCACCAGACATCATCACACAACTATCATTATTAAACGTAACAACCAACCAAGCTAAATATTTCTGGATTAGACCAGAGAATCATCCATAAAGCACCAAAAGATCCACTACACATTTAGCCATTCCATTTTCATGACCTTGACGGGAGATATATATGAAGTACCCATAGGTCATCTTCCACGTATTCCATAACCCATAGATCGGATCATGGCAGAGCTCGATATTGATTGGAGCCTTCGAGCAGCTATCCTCGCTGAACGATCTATCACACCGGTTCAGGTTAGGAGGGCCTTCTTTGCCTTAGATTCGTAGATCCCATTATTGCGTGTTGAAGACATAAGATTACCTAACTAGCTTATCTGCACCCCGTGTGTATTCCATCCCCACCGGCTATCTCGGCACGACCTCGGGAGGTCAGGTGCGAGGAAGAGTTACTTGTAGATTCCCATGCTCGCATGTCACTTTTCCATCATACAGGAGCCTTATCTCTCAATAGAAAATTGACTAGTTTGCAGGTATACATGGAGTCTCATTCTCAAAATTTCACATTGTTGCAAAAGGTAAGGTATAAGGTCTGAGAAGATATCTAGAGGCATGGGAGATTTGTTGAGTTCTTAGGAATCCAATTAAGGAGGATATAAGGCTTAATGGCTGAGCAAGTGGTATTTGAAGGACTAATTGCTTGGAAAAGCAACTTGTTGAATAAAAAAGGGTGTAATGTCATGAAAAGAGGTTGAAGACATCAAGAAAGAACTTTAGGGACAACATTAAAGAAACTAAATCATATTCAAGACATAAAAGGAAGGTAAGAGCTCACATTTTGCATCTTTCAGTAAGAATAAGGTTGTATTATCCCAGAAGGTGTGATGAATATGATTTCATATTGTAATTGAGGTTCTCTGACTAATAAAAGTTTTTCAAAAAGGAATTGAAGTTTGGTTTTTAGGGACAAGTGGTTTGAGAGTTTGATATGACAAATTTGAAGGAATAATTTGGGTTCTTGAGGATGGGAATGGCCTAGAAAGTGATGTAAAACATGGTTGAAGGCTAAAATGTGGAGCATATGTTCATGGGGAGTTGTATTTCATGATTTATCCAGTCCATAGGATCTTCATTTGGTATTGTTGGAGTCAAAGAAGAGAGATTTCAGTCCCAGGGGGAGATACATGGTTAAGTAAGTTGGTTTTGAGCATTGTTTCCATTGTGTTTTGTCATGTGTTATCATTTTACATGTTTTTTAGTCAAGTATAGCATTTTTCATAGATGGAAAATGGGGAGATAGGTATCAGAAACATGGAAAAGAGGTCATGTAGGTGTTGGTCGTGTTGGTTGCCATCAATGTTTATGAAGTTGGTTGCCATGAATGACAAAGGGGAAATTGTTGTTCATTGTGTGTTTGTGTTGTCTTTGATGACAAATCCATTGATGGAAAATGCTTTCATGGTGTGGTATGTGTCTCCATAAGGTGTTAGTCAATGGTCAAACACAAATAGTGATTGGTAGTATCAAGTTTGGTGGAGTCTTATGAGGTCTTGGTGCATGTTTGAGTAGGTCTAATCATGGTTTGAGCTCTCTTGAGTTGTTTTGAGTATGTCATAAGGTCATTCATGGTACATGAGGTGCGATTAAAATTTCTATGCATCTACATGAGGTCAATATGGTCACATCATGAGGTTTCATGGTTGAGTCAGGTGATTCCAGGTTTGTTTCTAGATCTGAAGCATGCAGAATGGTATGGAGGTGTGAGATTTGGAAGAAGTTACAATATGTTATGGAAAGATTATTTTGAGAGATTTATAATGAGGCATGTCAAGTATCATGATGATGTGTTTTGGTTTTTCATTCAAGTCAATTTGTGAAGAATAAAGTATGCTGGATTTTAGGAAAATTTTTCTTTTGCTGAAAGATTGAGTTGATTGAAGAATGAGATTAATGAGATGATGCTTTATACCACCTAGAGGGTGAAGAGGGATGAAAATTTTTCCTAGTGAAGGAATTTGGAGGTCTTGAAAGTGATAACAATTTAAACTAGTTGAGTTTGCAAAACTAGTTTTTGGGCAAGTTGTTTTGGTGAAGAGGAAAGTTGTTATGGTTTGAGCCAGTGGTTATTTCATGATCTCTAACTTGCATATAAGTTATGTACAAGTATTAGGAATTCCATAGTGTTTTTGAATTACATAGTTGAGTTCATCTTGAGGGGTCTTGAGGCGCAAAGGCAATGATAGGCTGCTGGAAACAACTGTTTTGAGAAGGATATGAGCCAGTGGGCCCATTTAATAAATTATTTGATTGGTAAAAGTAAATGTGTAACCATGTATGCTGCTCATATGTTATATTACATGTGTTTTATGATTTTGGGATCTTGAATAAGCTTGGTTTTTGTATGAGTGCATTTTTCTCATCTCATTGATGGGGTTTTGAGCCTTTTTATTACAAGATGAGATGTTTTTGGCCTGACTGACCTATATGGATAGTATGTGACGATTCTAATGAGTTTATTTTAATATTATAATGATTTATTGATTGAATTAGTTATGAAGGATTTACCTATCTTAGGTTAGAAAGAAGAAAAGCATATAAAAGTGAAGTTTTGAGTCCATTTGTGGGCCAATCTTGCATGGGAGGAAAGTGCGACCCAAGTAGAAATATTTTGCAAGTATGAAGGAATGAATTGAAGGCTAAGGAGGTTTATTACAGGTTCAATACTAATTGAGATCATGTGTGCAAGATTTTAGAGCCAAGAAAAGTTGATAAGGAAGAAGATAGAACGAGTTGAAGGCATGATAGTTTGAACAAGGGTTTGTGAGCTGAATTAGATATCTCCATCAGTTGTGGAAGCAAAAATATTTAGATATCATCATCATCAGGTGGCTAAGTTGGTGCTTATTCATCTTGGTGGGTTGTATCCTCCTTGTGGAGTGGGTGCTTCACTAAATTAGGGGTTAGTGCTCTTTGTAGGGTTGGTGCTCTACTAAACTATTGGTTGATGCTCCTTGTGAAGTTGTTACTTCACTAAATCTCTTTGATTTGTGTAATATAAGTAGAGTTTCAGTGGGTTTTCTTCCCCTTGAGGGTTTCCTACTTATATTCTGGGTTCTTGTGTACTCTCTTGCTCTTGTTATTGTGAATGGTTGTTTCTATGTTTAAGTAATCACACAAATGGTTCATGGTTGATTGAATGGATGTATAAATGATAATGACTGATGAATGGTTAATGAAATAATATTTACTAGTATTGATTCACCCCCTCTCAATCCAATGTGCTTCCAACATGAAAAGTATTAAGGAGTGAGAGGATAAGAGAGTAGGAAAAGATCTCTTGTGTGTGGTAAGGGCGTTGCTTAAGAAGATGAGGTTTTACACGCACCATTAATTTGGATTTTAATTGATATTCATCCAACAAGTGTGATTAGAATGGGGTTTAAGATAGTTGTTTTAGTTGTAGGTGATGATGTAGATTGTACGCAAAATGGGGAAACATACAACATACACATTTAATTGTTTGAAAAAAATTCCTGGGATTTGGATGAAATATGGTCTCAATGGAGTAGACCCAACCACATAAAATTAATTTTGTTTTATTAGATTGCATCCATGCAAGCTCAATGGAAGTGAAATGTTTGATAAAATGCCTTGAAGGGTTTATCCTATATTACATGTTTTTCAGTTGCAAGATTCACACAAAAAAAATTAGCTAAAATATTTTGGAAGTTTTTGGGGAAAATTCTAAAACCTTATTAGAGATAGGCTGATTTATCATGCGGCAGTGGTGTGGATTTTTTTGCTTGGTTCTTGTTGAGTAGTCTTCGTGTTAGGATATGAAAATACCAAATCATGAGAAAAGAAAAGGGGCCATGAAAAGAATTGTTTTCGAGGGTTGAAGTCGTAAGTGCCATTGTGGTTATGTGTGCAAAACGTGAAAGCATGAGCAAGCTGCAAACTATTATCTAGAACAATTTAAGGTGATGTGGTCTCATTGAATGCGGTGATCACAAGATGTGCACAAAATAGGTATGTTTTTCCCCTTCCTTTTGTATTAAAGTTTTTCCTTCTTGATTTATAGCATTTGGAAATTAAATATTTAATAATAGGAAATGTAACTCCAAGACATGATAAAACCTTACCTCGACCGAAACTTTCAAAACATTGAAAATTTGACCTTGAAAGTCGTGAGCATGAGCGCCACGCCCAAATGTACCACAAATTTAAAAATTCTTGTATGACCCCTGTTAACATAGGTCACCATAAAGTACCTTAAACAAGTTATTTGAATCATTTAGTACCTTTATAGTTTGAGTTTCAAATCCCATTTAACATACTAGTCACTAGTAGTGACGTGCGCATTTTAATAAAATTTGATTGATTCTGGTCTGCGATTGTTGTTTCCTTTAAGAGAAACTAAAAAAACCCGCCACCTACCTTTAGAATTCCAATAGGATAATCATAAATAACTCTTGGTTAAAAAAAAAACACCTTTGGAGGTTAGTTTTGCAAGTGGGTTTTGGTGTCCAATGGTCACTATGCGATAAGAGTTCTTGACGCGATTACGATAACTAGCCCTAGAATTTCCATTGTAACTTGAGTCATGTTCATCGTAATTGACTTCCATAAGATGCGATGAATTATATGTATATGAAGGAGTAAGTATAAATCATAAAACTTTGTGTTAAAACTTAAAGAGAGTTTATTTGAGCCCAATTTTTAAGCACTTTAGCCGTTTTCGACCAATTTTTACAAAATTGCAACTATAGCTAGACAAACCCTCTAAATGTACTGTTTGTTTCTAACTACTCATGGAACCTTTTAAATATCATCTTAGTAAATTATAGAGTATGAATTTATCAAATTATTTGTATGATTGATTTTAATAATTTATAGTGTTTCTCTCTCTAGAAATAACCATGAAATTTGGGTTGGTTTTGAAAATGTAAATGGTTTAACTTGTATAGGGAATTGAAATAAAAAAATGGACATGGTACATGTGTGTTTATGATATTGTGATTATAAAATAAATTTATTATATAATTTCTCTCTCTTCCCTTATCTCTCTAGAAATAACTATGAAATGTTGGTTGGCTTGAAAATGTAAAGGGGTGAAAATTTATAGGGAATTAAAATGAAAATAAAATGAACACAATATGTATATAGTATGATATGGTGATTAGAAAATAAAATGAATCCTAGACTCTCTCTTTTCCTTACTCTTCTCTCTAGAAAAATAAATGAATAAATGCAATAGAATGTGGAAGTGTGAATGTGTGAAGAAACAACCTCTCTCTATCTCTCTCTCTCTCTACCCTCTGCTTTAGTTTCTTGAAAGATGTATGCATAGATTTATGCTTGAGTGTAGGGGATTTCCATATTAGTCCTATGAATGACCCTGCATTGGTTGCATGCACTCCGAACAAAAGGAATTCAGGATGTGATATGTTGTATTTTATGAGTTGTCATTGAAAAGTTATATTCTTCTTGCAATATGCGTATTACCTTAAAATAATGATATGTAGTGTTATTCGAAGAATTGTTCTTAAGTACAATTTGAAAAGGAAAATAGCAATGTGGCTATATTTTTTAAGTGTTGAAATGGATTTGAAGCTATACTCAAATGTTGTATTTATGTTGTAAAGATATTAAGTTGCTCTTTTATTATGTTAATTATTGATTTATCTCCTTAACACTCATAATCCTTAGTAAAATCTCATCTTACCAAATCTATGAAAATAAAACACTAATAATGTTAATTAAATGCTCCAATCTCATTAATCATTTTCTTATTTTGCACTTAAGACAAGTCTTACTAAGGACCATTCCATTATGTATTTTATGAGGTGATGACTATATGTTGTGAACCCTGTCATATTTGGGCGAGCGAGGCCAACATGTCTAGGTGTTGTAGTTCTGACCATATCATGTATAAGTTTAATCTTCATGTGTGTAATTTCCCTTGGTACCCTAGTGGGTGGCCGAAGCCTTGCAAATATAGTTGGTGGTTTTACCTATGATTGATCTCATGTGAGACCAAAATTATGTGAGTTGAGGCTATGTGTCAAGTTACATGCGCATTAAGCTCTTGCGTTGAATCCTTTTGCCCCTCTTATATGAAAGTGATCCCTTGTTGAGTAGTAGTAGACTACCTAGGGGTGATCGAGATTCGAAGGTGTGAGAGGTAATTATTTCGAACTCTCTTGTAATGTCTTGTAGTAGGGTGTAGTTTTCCCCCTAGGATGCTTTTGATGTTAGTAGATCGTGAGACCGCTCTTAAAGTTATTGAAAAAAGAAACTATGATGCATATTTACCCAATGATTGAAATAGTTCCTTGGAAGGCATTTGAAATGTATAAAATTGTTTGGGATGTCTTTATTTTAATATACATTTAGTACTTGAGTGTATTAGAACAATGAAATGAGTTTTATTATGCGAGGTCTTATTCCTTGTAGTCTTAAATATCTAATTGTTAAGTAAGTGTTATATGAATTACATTTGTTCTAAAACGATGCCAACATAGGACCATAATAACCACACAAATGTAGTTAGAAAAAGGGTAAATAATATTAAACTATGGAATGATTGCTATGAAAATCGTATGCCCATGGGTGATGTTAACCAACTAAAATGCCTAAAATGATCTTAAAATGAATCAAGTAAAGGAGAGATTCACTAGTGATAAATCAACTTATAAAAAATGTGAAGACCAACTCTATGATATGAGCACAAACTTTGTACAAAAAATTGTGGTTAAATAATGATGCTAATAAAATAATGAACATGAAGCCTTGATAATGGAATACCTTGGGATGTTACCAAGGTCTTGAGAGTTAAGGATATTTCACTCTAGTTGACTTGTAAAAGTTAGAATAACCCTTGGGAGTAGGTGAGAATACATTAAACCTAGGATCACTCAAGAAGTACAATTTATGGTCGAAACTTGTAATTAAGCCACAATTATCGAGATTGAATCCTTAAAATGATCAATTAGAAGTAGATTGAAATATGATATTTGTCACTTAAACTCAATGCAAAACCTCTATAATGTTAATGTAGGTGAAATGTACCATTCCATGTATAACATGATTTTTGAAAGCAAGGAGTCCTAATTGGAGAAAATGGATTGTGAATCACATCACAAACAATGTAAATTAATTAGTTAACTTACATGATTGGTTGTAATAACTTGAAGAAGATGATATGAAATTAAAATATTATATAATCTAAATAAGAAACAATTACATTAAATAATATAAGAAATCCATAAAACAAAATGTTGCAGAATGAAGATAATATCGCAGAGATAAGATTATTACAAAAACACACTATATTATTGATTGAATAAACCTGGATCATGTAGCAATTACATGGTGAGAGAGATTACAAAATATAGGAGAATGATATCCTTAATACAAGGATTCAACTCCAATCTTCAATCCCACAATATACTCTCTTATCTCTCCTAAAACCACTCCCAAACTATCAATCTGTCACACAAGTCTTAAATAGCTATGTGAGTTGTTAGTTTAACAAACTCACAAATAATACAATTAATCATATATTATTAATAATGAGTTGTTCCAAAACTCATATCAATGATATTGCAATATTTTATTTTTCTCACTCACAAATATGATATTAACTATGAAAAACAATAACATGAGCACTAATATAAGGATTATTCCCAATAGACAACAATAGTGTACCCTTAGTGTTCAAATAATACTATGAAAAGAACTCAGAATAAGTTCTCTCCTAACCTAATAATCTTTTTTTTACTTTTCACGAATTTTTCCTCCTTGTAATGAAAATATAATGCTAAACCAAGTAAATATGATTCTTAGAAATGAGTCCTTAGGAACATTATTGGTAGACTCATAGGTATGTATATTCTCCTAATGACCATCATGTTATAAAAAATTAAATGCGTTAGGGGAAACATACAAAATTCTAATGGAACCACTATAGGTTAAGTGTTAAATGAAATAAAGAAAATGCATCCCAGTTTTAAGAGGAATGAAAGTTTACATGTCAAATAATTAAAGTCAATTAATGAAAGTAATATTGTAAAAATATGTAACCATGAAATGTTGTGTCATGAAAAGTGCCTAACTGTAAATGTATATTGTAGTTGGATCGTTGTTTGTACTTTGTCATTTGGGAAAAGTGGATTTAATGTGCATCATGTATTATCATGTTATCTATGTGGGTTCATGTTGCTGCAAATGTCTCATGTGTTGTGTGTGTTCCTAAGTGATCCCATGTGGTGTTATGCATCAAGCAATGATAATTTAAAAAAAATTATTCCAATATTTTTTTGTTGTATTTGTGTGTCAAAATTGTGGGCGTGACATTTGGTATCAAAGCGAGGTTCATGCTCTCAAATCTTTGGGATAGTTGGCGTTATGATGATTATGCATGATGGTGGAGGATATTGAAGAGTGATATAATACTATGTTGTGATGTGACAATCATTGTACTTGTGATTATATTAATGCACCTATTGTGCACACCACTTAGTGTGGATTTGTTATGATGTTGATGTGTTTTGTGATGAGAGTATTCACTCTCTCTTGTGAATTCAATGTGAATTTCACGTGTGATGTACTTCCTTATTGTGTGAAAAGGAATATTATTGTGGACTATGAAGTGTTGGAGTGTTTTATTATTATGTGATATTGTATGTGTTCTAATGTGTTATGTAACGCTCAAAATTACTAGAACTAGAAAATGAGGATATATTTTTTTAAACATACATAAAAATAGATTACACAACTGCAATCGTACAAATTTATTTAATCAAATTCTTTAAATCAATTTTTTTTCTTTTGATCTATTTGATAACATCCGTGTAAGCCATGTGCAACTGAGAAGGGTGTATCTAGATCTCCATGATCTCCCTTTGCCACTACTTCAAGTGAAAATGTTTACTAGAATTTTGGCTCAACCTTTTTCAGGTCATGGGAACCATGTGAAAGTCCTTGGGTCTACCACAAAGCTAGTTTTCCGACTTCATATTCCAGTATCTGACCTTTTCCTACCTCATGTTCAGTGTTCAACTTCCCATGATCAGGTTACTGGAAATTTTAATTTAATTGGAGGACTAGGTGATTAGACAATGCACAACCATCAATGCATTACTTTGGCCAAAGATTTCCGCCATGCAGGTTACGGCTAAAATCAAGACAACACACTAGTCTTATGAGTTTAAGTCTTCCGTCACCTCACAACTATTCCTTTCATTGTTATCTAGATCTTATAGTTTGTATTAAATTTATTTCCAATTTAACCTATCTTACAAGGGTTTATATCAAGATAAATGCCAAATGCTACCTAGGATCAACATGAGATAAGTACATTCGTTACGCTGAAATGTATTTATTTCAGTATTTCGCATGTACTTATCCCTTAATATGCTTAATGGATCTTTTCATCTATTTATCTTCCCATTTAGTTTCTCTTTTCATGATGTTTAGTTTTTAACCTTAAATTACCTTTTTATAACGATACTTTTCATCCTCTACACAATAGGCTTTACAATCTTAACATATTAATACCAAGTTCACCGGAAGGCCGAATTACATATATATTAAAACATGTATATTTAATTATTCCTTCGATTAGCTACACCACTAAATAGCTTATTTAATTTAGAAATTAAAGATAATTAATTGTTACAATAATTGCCCAATTATCGGCTTCATACATTGACAAATATCAAATAAATAAATTTAACAATTTATGATAAGTAAGATTTCTTACTTCTAGTATTTATCATTTACTCATATTGAGATATTATTACATACAAGGTAATCATCTCTTTATTAAAATCATAAATTACATATGCCGTTAAGGCGAAATATATAACTATTACAGTAACTCTTACATAGTGAGGTTTGAATATTAACAATGGGTCCAAGATCCCAATAAATTTAGTCAAAATTATGGGATATCATCCTTCTACAAATTGAAATCCAAGTATCTTATTTAGATCCATGCTATGATAAAACTTCACAAGACATGAGTTTCCGTATATCCGAACGTGACGGCTAGTTGTCCTGCAAGACTGGAGTAGTGGTATGTTGTCATTTCAAAATGAACTGGCATGAATATTGCCTCCATTTTTTGATGCAATTATTTAATAAAATATGAAACGATATACATGTTATTTTATCAACAAACATATGGTGATACAACGGAGGATGTATTATTACATGTTTTTAATCAAGATACAACTATGAATGTACACAAATAGAACAACCAATTTCTATTTCAACAATCATGTTTCACTCTAATCACAAGGATCAAGGCATAATCAAACCATAATCATTCAACATCCAAATTCTGATTAAACCACAAGCAAATCATGCTTCACATGGTACAAATTCAACTATTATTTTTCTTACCTTCCAATTAACAAACAACTTAACAAAACTGTCTGAAATCATCATTTCCAAATACCAATTAGACATATTCCCTCTAGGTAATGAACAGCTCTATAAAACGCACAGTAACTTTATTTCAAACAATCAAAATACATTTATATATATTTATAGGAACAGTCCAACTAAACAGTGTAAAAACAACTCTATTAAATCATTTTAACATGTTCTTTCAAGTAACCGACAGATCAACAAAACAAATTGACCCACATACCACAAGATGATAATTTTGAAGTCTATTTGCATAGAATAACAACAATAAGTTTCTAACACATCCAGTAACGAAATCCTTTGAGAAAAACTAAGTCATCTTACATAGACTGTTAACACTAATTTATTTTTCAATTAGGTAATAAAATTATACCTACATGCAAATCAACTTGTACATATCCAAATCAGTTCGTTCCAGCATTAATTTTTTTGTTTAGAAATTATTAGAATTTGGAAGCAAATATATCAGGAAAAATGATGAAATACCTGGTAAAAACATTTTTCACACTACCCAGAAATCGCTTTGCTCATACAAATAAATTATTGTTTGACTATAATAAAACCCAGAGGTAGAAATCAATTTGGGTTTCCATAAATCAAATTTAAATAGAAAATAAAATAAAATAAAAATTGATTAGGAACACCCATCTGCGTTTTTTTCTAGGTTTAGCTAAAACCACACAAAGGAAACTTAAGAGAATACAAAATCCATCAATTTCATTTTTAGATTTCATTTCCAAGCAATTAAATTAGAAGCTGTCCACAAATTCATTTAATTGCCATTTAAAACAGAATGTGTATTTCCTCATTATTTACAAATAATGTTGTAGAGAAGGGAGAAGATATTCATGCTTGAAGTAAACCCAAAATCAGCAACCTCTTACTCTTCCAGCTTCAACAAGTTGAATCCTTCCTCCCGAAACTCACGCAGGTATCCCAGAATAGAAGAATGAAAACAAACAAAGGAGAAATAAAAGAAAATATAATGAAGAAACTATACTATAATGGAGAATTTTCGGGCTTCCCAATGTTGCTTCTTGCGTCAATGCATGCCATATACTTGGTGTTAGATGAAGGCGTGTCCCTTTCAAAACTATCAGATTTTAAATATTAAAATATTATTATTATTATTATTCTTTTTAACTTTTGATTTACATGCCAAATCCTTTTAGGATTTAAATATATAATTTCACAAATTAATAATACATTTTTTAAATTTTTATTTTAATTGACACCTAACTTTAATGGTAAAATTAATCATCATAACATAAGTCCACATATTGCCAACAATATGTTATCATAATAATTATTCAAATTCCCATGTTCCATATAAAACATTCAAACAAATGAAAATCACCAAGTCCGTAAATAATAATTCGAATATTCTCATAACACTGGTTTGATACAACATTGTTAAATAAAACAAAGGCAGTTATCTTCACGGTCATTGCAAAAGTTGAACAAAACAAAAGACGCCCAAACCGATTAAAATAAAATAACCGGAATACAAATAACTGAAAGATTCACTATCATTTATGAACCGTTTTACCTATGATTAAGGCCTAATCATGTTTTAGGAAAGATCATCAAGGTGGGTGCGGAGTTATTCGTTCCGCAATGTCATGCCCCGCAACAGAAGTTGTGGGTCATGATATGACAAACCAAATGAATTTTTATACCCAATGATGATCTCATCTAATCCTATTTAGACTTAATTGTAGTTAATTTAATTTTACAAGAAACTTTGGGATGTTACATGTTATATGACAAAATTGTTTCATAGTAAAATGTATCATATTTCGATATATCGTGTTGTGCCACCATGTTGTATTGTAATTATTGTATGCAGTGACATTAGTCACTATGTTCATCATACATATGTTTCATGTGTTATGTGATGGATTCATGTCATGAATATGGGAATATGATGATCTTATGATCCCTATTATACCATACTTGCAATTTTGGGTGTGTTATGTGGAAACATGACATGATATGAGCTGTGGAAATGATGTTGTGCTATACCCGTAAATATACCATGCGTAAGACACTATGGTTAATATGCATAAATCATAATTGTGTTAGTAATGTAGTTATGTGTTATGTTGTGAACCCTACAATCACTGAACCTAAGGGAAGCAATCAATTGAGAGTGTATGTGTGGAGAGAGAAGACATGCGTATAAGTACCCATAACCTTGAGCTGAGTACAAGATTTAGAAGTGGAGTCTTATGTAGACTGAAAATCCACTTCTATTCGTTTGATATACTTTGAGCATGCCCAATATATTATGGAATGGGCACCACCTGAGCCTCAACTTCTCTCTCCTATATGAGTTTTCCATTGAACAATCCTACATGATATCGACTACATTGAGCCTTGTGGGAGTTTGGAGGAATGATTCCGAAATATATTATGGTAGTTTTATGTTACTTTCTGAGTCGCGCTCGATGTTGGACACGGTACGATGCCTTTATGAGGATGCCGAGATGTACACTTGATGTTGGATGAGATCCGATGTACTCATGATGTCGTATTTGTTATATATTTTGTGAGTTGAGGCTCGATATCCTAGTGATACTAACTCGATGAGTACCCCTTGGGTGGCTGTATACGGCAACATAGTGATCGTGTTGTGATATTTCTTTATACATGTTTTATTCGTAAAGTTGACTTTTATTTTCTATTCCATTTCTGGAACTAGTAAATTATTTTATTTAACTTTTGGTTGAGTTATTGTTTGCAATTTTGGGCATTTAAATTGATTGTTTCACTAACATGATGATTTTCACACTAACTACGGATAATTAGCCAATTATTTTTCCTAGATTGCAAATTACATTTGAGTTAATATTCTTCCCTGAGTTTCAAATTTATCTTCTCACTTGGTCCAAAGTGATTGAATTTGATGCCACTTGGCAATTTTTCTTGTTGTTTTGACATGCTGGTTGTAAAATTGTTATGTGTTGTAATAGGGACATAGGTTCACCATGGATTGATGGTACTTATGGGTCCACTTCATTGTATGGGGGTACGCTCCAAGGAGTTACATATAACTAGTGTGGTTGTCGAACTATAGGTTATTACATCACTTGAGTTAGAGGTTCCTGTAATCTATGTACCTAGGGCTATAGGGTGACCGACCTCTTTGGTGGAGAGAAAAGGAAAATTTGTCTTCATTTTGTGTTCGGAGGTATATGGAGTTTTTTTGGGAGGCTTATGGAGATGAGAAGGTATATTGAGTTGGTATTAGGATTTATGAGTACTCATGTGAACCTTGTTATGTTTTATGTTGTTGAGGATTGATGCCCTCATTGATAATATAGTGTTTGATTACATCTTGTCACTGTGTAGATAAAATTATGGCCTTGAGTTGCGTGAAACATGTGTATGTGTATTTTTGGGAATCCCTTATTGTTATATTAAGGTTGTGTTCGAGTACTAATTGTGCCAGGGCATGTGTGTGCTGAGTAATATGTTGTGTGGACTGCGTGTCTTCTTCCCATAAATGGGTTGGTGGTCTTGTGCTCAATTACAATCATGAAAGAATATGATAGGATGTCTTGTGGGATGTTACTGTTGTGTTTGATCCTTGTGTGTCATCGTGATGTCATGTTCTGTTGGTCACCCACAAAAATAAGTCAATAGAAATCCTAAATAATGAAATATTATGAGCTTTAGGAATAAGAAATACTGTAAAGGAAACACTAACTAAATAATAAGTAAAAAAATGGAACTACTAATCTTAGCAGAACATTAAAAAATTTAAGAAGTTGTCAAGACTTCCTTGACTTCTATGTGGTTGTGTTCTAGCAACAAAGATCTTTTCCATAAATGGATCTTGTCGTAGTTAGATTTCCTTATTTTTTTATCCTTTAGAGAAGCTTAACATTATGTAACATTGAGGACAATGCTATTATAAGAGGAGGGAGATAGAATGCCCCCATGTTCCGTTAGGTCGTTTTCAATAATTGTGAATATCTATAAAAAATTAAGATAATTAAAATCTAAAAAATACAATAAATAAATAAATGGAAGTTTGAAATGAATATGAGAGATATGAGTTTGGTGGTGGAAGATGGAGTGGTTGGATGAATAATTTATGAGAAGTTGACGGCATGGCGTGTTGGAGGAGGGGAAGAACTCAACGTGTAGCAGGGCATGGGCAACTTGTAATAAGTTCACCCTTGCCAGCGAGGTCCTTATCTGTGCAAAACGTGGGATGCTCATGCATCGACAAGTAAGTAGATTATTTGGTTGAATGTCAAGTGCACAGCCTTACAGAATAGGTACAAGGAATGGATTACCGTTGGAAACTCTCAAATGTATGCACTTTTTGAAGGGGTAAAATACTCCACTTTATCATCAACCATGGTAGAAGGTGGGATAGTGTGGAAGCATAGACCATGCACGCCAATTGTTTGTCAAAATGCGTTAAAAGAAATGTGGGTCTCATGGAATTTTCTAATTGCAGCGCACCAGAAGACGCGGGAGTCCTCATCAACCAGTGCAACTATTTCACCAAATGCAACCAAAAGGTGTATACCAGATTGGTTCACCTTTTCCATCACAGTCCCCCAGGCCTGCTTGCGTTGAAATAGGATCTTTGGAAAAAGGTGTGCGCACCCATCAAAGAATAATGAAAGCTGATTTTTTCCCGCAATCCTTCCAACCTTTCTCAGATTTAATAGTTGTAAGTGCCCTGTGAGACATGTTTGACATGCTGTGTGAATGAAAGACACTTCACTTTTGTAGGCTATAAGCAGGAGTAAAAATCATAACAAATTTGTGTTTTAGCGAGGTGGACTGCCCATATCACTTCCTAAGTTTAACTTCTGTATTTGGAGCTACATATTTATTTCTTCGGCAATGGTAATTCCATTCATTCCACAAATCAAACTGGGTAGTCAAGGATTACATGTTTCTAAGGTGGATGTTTTTATACGGCGCACCATTTGTTTAACAAAATGTCTCAACGAGTTCTGGACTCTTGGAATGCGGTGATTGTTAGAGGCATTGGAGACATTGTGCAGATGCAATTTGCAGGTGTAATGCTAAAATCCACAACCCCTACTGTCATCCTCCTAGCCATGACAAAATAAGGAATTTTAAACAGATTATGGATATCCTCCAAAACGTAGTGGAGAAGGGACCGAGGATTCAAAGGAAAGTATTAAAGAGTCTGAGGATAAGAGAGTAGGAACAAAGCTATTGTGTGTGGTAAGGGAGCTTCTTAAGAAGATTGTGAGGTTTTGCACACACCATTACTTTGGCCTTTAATCGATCTTCATCCAACAAGCATGATGAGGAGGGGATTTAAGATAGTTGTTTTTATTGTGGTTGTTGCTGTAGATATGTACGCGAAATGGGGAAACATACAATAGGAACGTTTAATATTTTGATAAAAATGCCTGGATGAAATGTGGTCTCAATGGAGCAAACCCGACCGCATAAATTTCATTTTTTTTTATTATCTTGTATCCATGCAAGCTCAGTGGATGTCAATTATTTGATAAAATGCCTTGAAGGGTTTATTCTCTTTTACATTTTTTCAGCTGCAAGTTTCGCACAATATAGACTCGTTAAAATATTTTAAAAGTTTTTGGGGAAACTTCTAAAACCTTATTGGCCTGCGACGGTTGTGTGGATTTGTTTTTTTGGTGCTTGTTGAGTAGCCTTTGTGTGGGACCATGAAAATACCAAATCTTGAGCAAAGAAAAGGGGTCGGGACATGCATTGTTGCAAAGAAAAGTGTCATAGTGTTTACGTGTGTAAAACTTGAAAGCATGAGCAAGCCGCAAACTATTTTCTAGAATGCTTGAAGGTGATGTGGTCTCATCGAGTGTAGTGATCACGGGTTGTGTACAAAATAAGTAACGTTTTCTCCTTCCTTTTGCATTAAATTTTTTCCTTCTTCATTTCCTGCATTTGGAAATTAAATATTGAATAATAACAAATGTAATTCCAAGACATGATAAAACCTTATCTCAAATGGAACTATCAAAACTTCAAAAATCAAACCTTGAAAATTGTGCGCACGAGTGCCATGCCCAAATGTGCTGCAAATCAAAAACTTCTTGCATAACCCATGATAACATAGGTCACCATAGAGGAACTTAACTAAATTGTTTGAACTCATTTAATGACTTTCTAAGTTGAGTTTCAAAGCCCATTTAACATAGCAACCACTTGTAGTAATGTGCACATTTTAATAAAATGTGAATGATTTCGACCTACGATTGCCTTTTAGTTTGAGCGAAATTGAAAAACCTTACACCTACATCGAGAATGCCAACATGAGAATTGTAACCAAATCTCAGTTTAACAAAAAAATCTTTGGAGGTTAGTTTTGCAAGTAGGTTTTGGTGCTCACTGGTCGTTATGCGAAAAAATTTTGTGGCGCGGTTATGATAACCAGCATTGGAATTGCCATTGTAACTTAAGTCCTGCATGTCGTAATTAAATTCTGTTAGATGCAATGAATTATATGTATAGGAGGGAGTAATTAGAAATCATGAAAGTTTGTGTTTGAACTTAATGCAAGTGTTTTTTGAGGCCCAAATTTTAAGGACTTTATCCGTTTTCGACCAAATTTCACAAAATTACAACTATAGCTAGACAAACCCTCTAAGGGCCCCATTTGTTTCTAAATACTTGTAGAACCTTTTAAATATGATCTTAGTAAATTATAGAGTATGAATTTATCAACTTATTTTTATGAATGATTTTAATAAATTATAGTGTTTCTCTCTATAGAAATAACTATGAAATTTGGGTTGGTTTGAAAATGTAAATGGGGTTAAAATGTACAGGGTATTGAAATGAAACATAAATGGACACGATATGTGTGTGGTTATGATATCGTGATTAGAAAAGAAAATGTATTCTAGACTTTCTCTCTCTTCCCTTTTCTCTCTATAGAAATAACTATGAAATTTTGGTTGGTTTGAAAATGTACAGGAAATTGAAATGGAACAAAAATGAACATGATATGTGTGTGGTTATGATATGGTGATTAGAAAAGAAAATGAATCCTATACTTCTCTTTTTTCCTTACTCTTCTCTCTAGAAAAATAAATAAATAAATACAATAGAATGTGGAAGTGTGAATATGTGAAGAAACGACCTCTCTCTCTCCCCCCATCTCTATATCTCTCTACCTTCTTCTTTGGTTGCTTGAAATGATGGATGCGTGGATTTATGCTTGCGTGTAGGGGATTTCCATACCAGTCCTAGTACTGACCTTGCGTTGGTGCGTTCAAGTCAAAAATATAAACAACAATGAAAGAATATGCTCAATACTTAAAATGGGGTTACATGTTGCTTTATATAAAAAAAGTGGGATAGAACAATCTGTGAAACATCTCAAATATTCTTGCTATAGTCATGGTTGGAAAATAGAGCCATATATTGAGGGGGACATAACTGGTGTACAAGATAGTTAGAATATTTGTGTTGGAATTTCGAGTGTATTTAAAGACTTTATCAGTATGCATTTACTTCATTTGTTTCCCATCGGCGATCACCTGAATATGGACAAAGAATTGAGTAAAAAAACTTAAAGTTCAACACAGGTACTTTGAACAAAAGGAATTCAGGATGTGATATGTTGTATTTAACGAGTTGTCATTGAAAAGTTATATTCATCTTACAATATGTGTATCACCTTAAAATAATGATATGTAGTGTTGTTTGAAGAATCATTCTTATGTACAATTTGAAAAGGAAAATATCAATGTGGCTATATTTTGTAAGTGTCGAAATAGATGTGAAGTTGTACTTATGTTGTAAATATATTAAGCTAATATTTTATTATGTTAATTATTGATTTATCACCTTAACACTCACAATGCTCACTAGAATCTCATCTTACCCAAACTATCAAAATAAAAACTAGTTTATAATTCCTATTTACTCTCTCCTCCAAATTCAGCCTTTTTAGGGTATAAAACACTAATAATGTTAAATAATGCTCTAATCTCATTAATAATCTTCTTATTTTGAACCTAAGACAAGTCTTACTAAGGACCATTCCCTTAAGTATTTTATGAGGCGACGTAGACAAAAAATCACACACTTGGGTATATTTATAGGTCCATAAATACACACTTGCATTCATATGATTCCTAATTGAGAAAACTAGTAATTGACAACCGTATTTAACATATTTTCTTTATTTATTTTCTTCTTTCTGGTCTTTAACAGTGTACAACCTAGTCTGAACTTTATTGCTTCATCTTTCATGACTTTGGTCACCAACGCCCAACTAGGACGCCAATGCCCAAACGCCCTCGTTCCCTTTGGGTGCCTCCGACCTCTTTCAATCTCACTCTCTCTCTTTGGGCCTTTTTTAAATCTTTTGGGCACCTTATTTTCTTATGGGTCATCCTTCCAGTTATCAATTACAAAATTCAACACAGAGAATCATATAAATACAAAGATATGTGACCAAAATAAAGGACCAATATCTAAGCATCTATTATCATAACCTAAATTTACATCCAAAGGCATCTAAGAGAATCAAAGGCATCCATCTAGCTTTCATTCAAGGGACAAGGGATTGTATTGTCCATATACATGCATAGGAGGGGAAATTCATTTTTCCATCCACAAATCTATTTACATTGGTACATCTAGCTATCACCCGCCATCACGTGCACTTGCATAAGCAATTCCTAGGGCAAAATTCTATCAAACACACACAAGAATTACATGGACTCTGAGATGTAGTGCAATGATCGGTCGTACGCTCACTCAGTCGAGTGACCACTGGGGGCAGTCAGACTCCCCATATTGCATCTTTTCTTTTTGGGATTCAATGTAGTTTGAGGGTTTTGCAGGTCATCTTACTTTTGCATGTTACCAGAAAATTATGTGATCATAGTACAAAATACAGGAAACCAACAATGACTATCAACGATCATCTTGCGACACCATACAAACCATTTTATGAGATCTTGCGCAATCACAAGTGCATAGAAGAGGTCTCTAGTGCCTAGTTGCCCTCACCTTAGTCCATGCGCCCTAGCCCAAGATCATCTGACAGTTCTAGAATTTACAGAGCATAGTTGTGACAATCTTCCCTTCATGTTCATCAATTTTCCCAGTCTGCACAGTCCCAAATTAAACACGATTAATCTAAGTCATTCTTTCCCTCTTTTACAATTAGGGTTGCATATTTTACTTGTTTATTTCTTGTGTCATCTATATTCCAACAATTTCTTAGAATTTATTTATCATACATGAATATGTAATTAGGGTTTTTCTAATTCTATATTTGTTAAATAATTTGGTGAACCCATCGCTTGAACCCAAAATGATCATTGTATAGAGCATCCACATGATCTCAATCTCCTTTTATTTTCTACTCATGAGGAGGCAACCAATCTAGCTAAGCTTAGTGTAGTCACAAAATCATGCACTTTAGAATTTTTTTATCCTGGTCTCATACTACTATTGAGAAGGTTCTTGAGTGAAGAAAGTACTAATTAACCACCGTCCTTTTGGTCATCTTGTTTATTTGATTTAATAATTTGTGACCTATTGCACCTATATGCCCAGCCATTTTCTGAGATTCCGTGTTATTATAGCCTCAGATCGGGCACCCAAATTAGTACTAGGGCACCATGGGCACCTTGGTCCCACCTGGGGGCACCCCAATCCTTTTCACACTTTTTGGCCACTTTTTGGGCCTCTTATAACCATTTTACATCTTTATCTTTCATGTAGTCCGCCTTTTCAGGGTTAATTATGAAATTAGAGAAAGATAACCCTATAAATATAAAGTTATGAGACCATAATGAGGGACCTAACATCATCTATTACTATCGCTCCAATCTAGAGTTGTATGCATCTATTGCATTGACATCCACATAGCTCCATCATCAAGGCAAAAACTAGGACATCTGCATCACACTTCATAGGGGGGTGGATTCTATTCTATTCCATGCACACATTCTATTACATTTTCTACATTTAGCTATTGCTTGTTATTTCACAAAGTGTAACTGGCACAAGAGCACCTAGGGCATGACATGCACACAAACAAAGAACAAAACTACATTTGGGTCCGAAATGTAGTGCATCTCTCAGTTTGTAAGCCCAATGTTGTAGTAGCTGAGGTCAGTCTGACACATTCATTTGTATTTTTCTTTTTTTTAGGGTTTTGATACTTCCTTTTAGTATTTTGTAGGTCATTTCTTCCTCTTAGAATATTTGGAGGATTTGGCGTTGTAAAGGAAAATTAATGTGATAAGAAACAAAGGTTATCAGTCATCTCCAAGACCTGTGATGACTAGTTCTGGGCATTTTTCCCAGAATAGGGAACCTATTATGCTTACCAAGGCACTCATGAGCGCCCCAGTCCTCTCCCGGGTGCTCCAGCCTAACCACTTCACCTAGATCTATTCTCTGCGGGACCCCAACACAGTTGTTCCTGCTTATGATTTTTCTAGCTACATCTGCGAAACTATCCGATAAGTATCCATTATCAGTTGAGTTCTTTCCTCTTCTCTCTTTGACATTAGGGTTTAGTATTTCATCTTACATATTTTCTTACATCCGTAAAATATTTCTTTACTACATTTATTTACTTTAGTACAACTGTTCATAGCTTAGATTAACTATCTTCATACTACATAGTTTAGTTCATTTTAGTTAATAATTTTTGGTGAATCCGATGTTTTAAATACCTTTCCCTAGGAATTGCTACCTTTTGACAATATCATCTCCCTCTCGTGTTATGGATCAATCCTCTTATCCCACCTTTGCACCAACTAAAATCACATGCATAGTTACTATTGCTGTTGATTTCATGCGCATACGTACTCAACATCCTCCTCGCTTCGTCATACCTAGGGTTGACCCATCCATTAATGTCATTGCTACTCGTTGTACTCATTCTAATCCACCTACAAACCCACCCACATCTATCCCTACACTTATTACTTCAGTACCTCCTCCTCCTGCTTATAAGGGCTACGATATCATTGAGCAACTTAAAAATACGCCCAATAAGATCTCTCTTTATGAATTATTGCATAATGCACTATATTGTCACAACACACTATAAGCTACCCTTCATGGAATTCACATTGAAACTAATAATTCCGTGGTGTCCTTTGCACATCTCATACAATCCCTTCATAATCTACCACATGCCATATCTTTCACCGATGAGGATATCTCGACTTTTTCTGAAAACAATCCACGTGATGCTTTGCTCATCACTGTCGTTATTAGCACTACTTGCATTAAACGAGTCTTCATTGATAATGAATCAACTGTTAATCTATGTGCACATTCCCTTTTAAAAAAACTAGGCATTAGTGGTAATTTCATTTCTAAAAATTCTACCCTCATTCACGGTTATGACTCTACCACTCACACCTGCTTAGGAACTATCTCTTTACATATTCAAGAGTTATACCTAAGATCATTCTCACTAAGTTCTATGTTATTTATGACTCCTTCCAGTTTAATCTCTTGTTAGACAGGCCTTGGATTCACGTAATGCATGCAATGCCATCTACTATCCACCAATGTGTCGAGTTCTTTAATGATGGCTACGAACACACTATCACTGCTGATCCAGATTCATCCAAATATTTTCACATAGACCCCACTACCTCTATGCACATAACACCTTCACAGTGTATTCCATACAACAACCTTGATACATATGACATTGTTCAATCTAGCACTTTTTCATCTTCTCCTGCCTCTCTTAGTACCCCAGCTATTTCAACCCACACAATAAATATTATTTCACCTACAATATCAACTCCTATTAACATCCCTTCTTTTCCCATCACGACACCTTCTATTATTCCACCTAAAGTGTCAGTTCCTCCTAGTGTTCCTCCTCCACTAGTTGCGGCACCCTATACTAATCCACCTATGGTGCCTTGTACCAACATTCTTGATAATGCCATACCATATGGTGATGTTAACATTGATGAATCTAAGGATTCTGATGACGAAGTTGATGCTATTAAACTTACAAATGAAGCATTAAGACAACTTGACCAGGGTTAATTTTAAGAAGACCCCTCTGAAAAATTACTTTTGAATCGTTGACAAATATATGAAAAAATGTTTCATGGCAAAGGCAATTTCATAGAGAGCATTTTTCCCTGGTTTTGCAAATTTGGTCGGGTAGGTTGGTCAGGGGTTAGGCGGGAAGTTGGTCGGGTGGGTTGGTCGAGGGATAGGTGGTTGAGGGGTTGGGCGGGTGAGGGGTTGGACGACTATTGGGTGGGTGGGGTTGGACGGGTGAGGGGTTGGACGTCTAGGGGTTGGGTGGGTGCGTTGGACATATGTTTAGGTTAGCTTCTTGTTTTTATTCCTATTTGTGTTATGGACTGTAGTGAAGATTGAAATAGCCACATCATGTTAACCTTCCATAGGAACTTGATATGCTTCAAGATAAATTTATGGGATACAGGTTGAAAAGTTGATGCAAATCCTTAAGCACCCAAATAAATTAGGGGAAATCCAAACGACTACTCAAAATATATGTTTTTAAACCTAGAATGCAGAATAAAATTCTGAAATTTTATTCTCTCCTAGGCTCTTTTCAATCACTTTCATGCAAACCCCTAGAATAAAGAAGTTTTTACATACTCTACCTCCTTTCATGTGAATTTGTAAGGTGGATTTACATTAACAAGTAGCAACACACTAAGACTAACAACATCTATTTGTTATGAGTAACTCAAAGACAAGTCAATAAATCAGACCCAATTGCATAAATTGAGAGGGTACTTAGACGATCGAGTATAGAGAATATGATATTAATTTTTTTTCAGAATATCCACTTAACAAATTAAATAAATGCATTGACCCATAAATAATAGAAGGACCTAATATCTGATTGAATGAACATTTAACATAGAAAATAATTACGGTTATAATTATGATAGCTTACCTTTCTCAAACGGCTGAACAAGACATAACTCTTCCATAAGGTCTATTCACAGTTCTCATACTCCTTTTTAGCATGCTAACTCTGCATTCCATGGGCCTCAAAAGGAGAATTTGTAAGGCATCAACCAATCCAAAATGTGATATTTGAGTTTAATATTTTAAAAAATCATAAATCAACAACAATAAATCAAAACTTTGGGCTTATAAATTGTAGTTATAGTTTTGTAGATGAAACAGAAATAATTTGACTACAATGCTACAAAAATCCCCCACAACACAAATATCAAACAAAAATTATAAAATCTGTCAGAAACTTCATTTGATGGGCTTTCAAAAGCTCTACACAAAGGTTTGAATCTATTCATATACCTTGACAGAGATGCATACAACTTCTCTACTCACTAATATGCTATAAAAATTCATTCGATATACGCCATTATGAGAATACCAACAAAAAAATAGAAAAATAAAAATAAATAGATCTTACTCCTTGGATTATTTTGCTGGTAATGGGACATTTGGGTCTGCTGGCCCTCTTTTTAGTAGTATGATAAATTAACTTCCCACCTGTATACAAATACACCCAAAACAATTGACCCCAAAAATTATACAAAAAAATGAGAGAAACCTCAAAACTCTAAAACCTAACCCAGAGTCAAATAAATTCATAACGAAGATAACCTTCAAAACCCTAGATGAAGTGGGCATGTTTTTTACCACCTGGGTTTTGAAAATTCAGGTCTATTTCAACTTGGTGGGATAGCTGTGATGGCTGTGGTATGTGAGCCTCTGCACCATCTTTTCCTTCACTATTATGATCCTCATGTGTGGATTTCACTAATGCCTCGAGGTTTTGGTGTAACGGTTCGTTACATTTGGTATCAGAGAAACCACCCGCGTTTGAATCTCACTTGGTTGGTTACGTCGTGTAGCCGGGGCCCGTGGGGTGCCTAAACGTTGGTGAAGCGGGGCTCGTACATATGGGAGTGCGGGCACAAACCCAGCCCGAGTCGGGCTCTACGGAAGCGTGGTGGGATGTTATGATCCTCATGTGTGGATTTCACTAATGCCTCAAGGTTTTGGTGTAACGGTTCGTTACATTCACCCAATTCTCTACCTCTACTGCTCCTAATTTCTCCTCTTTGAAAAATTAGGGTTTTTCCTTGGCCCAATGACAGTAATGTATAGAGAGAGGCTTTCCCACTTTAGTGATTCTATGAATTTGTAGTTTTTTTGTGCCCTTCATTTTAAGGTGATTATACTTATACGACATTAAGGGATAGAAGAGTTGGATGACATAGAGGTTGGATGATAGGGTTGGACGACTCAGGGGTTGAGAGGCTTGGGGGTTGGATGGATAATGGGTTGGACAACAAAGTTGGATGGCTAAGGGTTCGATGAATAAGTGGTTGGATGGCTGAGGGGTTGGACGACTGAGCTGTTAGATGGCTCAGGGTTGGAAGGGCCTTGCTAAGGGGTTAGATGATGAAGGGGTTGGGCGGCCAAGGATTGGACAGCTAAGTGGTTGGATGGCTAAGTGGTTAGATAGTTGAGGGGTTGGAAGATTGAGGGTTGGACGGCTGAGGGTTGGATAACTCAGGGTTGGACATCTTAGGGTTGGACAACTCAGGTTTGGACGTCCCAAGGTTGGAACGCTCAGTGTTGGATGGCTCAGGGTTGGAATTCTCAAGGTTGGATGGCTCAGGGGTTGTTTATGTTTACTTGAGAGAATATGTGCACGAAATGATTAAAATTTGTGGTGAATTTCATTCATAAGCTCTTATATATGTGTAAAATCTAGGTGAAATGAATAGTATAAGGGACATGTCGACTGAATTTTTTGGTGAATAAGTCGGTTGCGAATCATAGATTATTCGCCAATTCAAAATTCCATTATCCTCTATTTTCGTGAGTTTACAAAAATTCGCCACTAAAATTTTACCTGAACTTGAATTTACCCCTCTAGGTTTAGATGATTCTTATTTCAAAGAAACCTTTATGGCCGATGGCGCTAGTGAATATAGGTTTAAAATCCCTCCATATACTAATGCTATGGTATTGTATAAGGGATTTGTTCACAATGTCGACACTATCTCCTCTCCTCCTCCATGAATTTCCGCTCCATTGCCTCCTTTTACATGCACATTGTTCATCAATAGGACATTTTTGCAACATATCCCCATTGACTCTACATGCTTAGAAACTATTTGTACACACAATAGTTTGGATAGGTTCGACATAACACTCAATGAAATTTTACCACCTCTTCATTCAACACGTCTCTACCATGGCTATTTTCACAGTATGACATCTTATGGATTATGTGTTTTTCATTTGATGGTTTTTTTTCCCGCTCCTCTTCTGACTCTCCCCTCACACTTGGATAGTCTTGGCTTGAATATATTGGCGGTGTAATAAAAACTCATCACTCCTTTCTCACATTTCCCATGCCTTTCGGTAATGTATCTATCCTTAGTGATTATTCCCCTTCTTACATTCCAAATATCTCTCATTTGCGCGCTTATGGTTTCCCACCGATCACCTTTACTGATGAAGAATATGTGATGAATCTCTACACACTCTGCCGCAACGGGTCCCTCTATGACCCTCCTCACTCTATAGATTATCAAGTTTCTGATGTTTCCCCAAAAAGTTTCAATCATGATAATGATGATCTTATTGATATCAATTCATAGTCATCTTTTCTATCACACACCAGGGGGGCATGATGATACACTCGCCCACCTTGTCTTCACATACTTATCATCTTGTACATACTTATACATTCATATCTTTTCTTTAGGCCTATTCATCATACATTCTAGCATCACTACTTGATGACACACTCTTGTGACTCAATTCAAACTTGACCATTGAGGGATTACCATACATGAACCCCACACACTACGCTTATTCATATATTATACATCATACACCATACATTCTACATTTAGTCTACAACATTTTTGACATTTGTGCATTTATACATCATACATCATACTAGTCATCATTGTGCATACACCATTGTCTACACGTCTTACATCCTACACTACTTATCCTACATGCTGCACTATTCATTTATCTACTTACCATTCATATTAAACAACACATTTCACATATATTCTACATCGTATAATATTCTTTTTCACATATGAGTCTAGCATTAAATCATCCTACATACTACATTCCTAGTCTATCTACTTACACTCTATATGCTACATTCTACACATCTCGCTTTTGCATTCTACACATAGCATATTTACACATTCTACCCATCACATGGTCATCACCTATACTATATCGTCTTCTACACGCTACACTCATTACATGATGAAAAACTTTAGTTCCCCGGTCCATAATTGACTGCCAAGGGTTTACAAATCAAATGGACCTTACACATTTACCACTTGACCTTTTACCATGTGACATTTCTAGGCTAGTGACATACGCTTTAGGATAAATCGTTACCTATTATATCATTTTCTAGTGGTATACACCTTAGGTTACATCACCACCCCCTACTTTTCATCTTGTAGTGACATACACTTTAGGCTAAATCATCACCCATTCTATCATTCTGTAGTGATGTTCACCTTAGATTATATCACCGCACCCTCCTTACATTTTGTAGTGATATACACTTAGTGATAAATCATCACTGATCCATTCATCTTATAGTGATATACACTTAGGATAAATCATCACTTATATGTTCATCTAGTTGTGATATATGCTTCGGCTATAAGGTTCACACACATCATCACTAGCATATTGTAGCTTATACACTATTTTCTACATGCATGCATGTTTACACTTGTCTTTGGCTAGCCTTCTTATTTGTGTGTGCCTTGGATTTTACCGAGCACTTTCTAGGGTTACAACATACATGTGTTTGGTCCTCTTTTGGGGCCTCATGTCTCCTATCAATGACGTTGCATGTGCACCCAAAGAGGGGGAGCATCATTTGTGGGTTTATACTAACACAACACATTTACACCAGTTCAGTTCACTCTCTACCCTTGGCATTGTGGGTTACTTACAACGAGTGGGTTTAGACCAATCTACAAACCCCATACACAATGGATTTTACAGGAGATGGTGTCCTTAGCATTCTTTGGGAAGTAGTTACAAGCTTGGAGGTTACAGTGGGTGTTCCTCTCTACACTACTTCATCCAATGGCGTTAGATCACCCAAAAAACTAGGACAATACAAAGATCTCTACACACAGTTCAGGGAATTAGTTAGAGCTTGGAGGACACAAAGTATTTCCTACGAACAATTCTTCGACCTATGGCATGAGATTTCCCCAAAAACTCGCAGTACATGATATCCTTCTACACTTTCTCTCTCGACATAGATTAGGTGCACATTTTCCATTTACATTTACATTTTACATTTACATTTAAATTTTCCATTTCCATTAGAGTATTTTACATTGCATTTTTACACTTACATGTATACATATTTGACTACTTGATCATTTTCTCCTTGCAGGTCCGGCTGTAAGAGAAACAAGCAGTCAAATAGGGGTAACAAACAACACCAACATTCTACAACAACACATATGTGTTACTAACCATGTAGGTAGACTACAAACTATGGTAGCTACATACACGTTTTTCACCCTAGGTTCACTCTCATCACTTTTTCTTTGCGCATTTTATATCTTTAGTTTCCACGTTCCTCCATCTTTTTATCATTCCACGCTTTGTCTAGTCCTTCGGCACGCTTATACTACACTCTTCATGGACATTAGGTATGCATCTCTATCTACTTTATGTTACCAATATTTCCACTCACCAACATAAAGTGGGGGAAAAATGTAGTCACAAAATCATGCACTTTAGACATTTATTTATCCTGGTCTCATACTACTATTTAGAAGGTTCTTGAGTGAAGAACGTACTAATTAACCCCTATCCTTTTGGGCATCTTTTTTATTTTATTTCATAATTTGTGACCTATTGTACCTATATTCCCAGCCATTTTCTGACATTCTATGTTATTTTAGCCTTAGCTGGGGCACCCAGATTAGTAATAGGGCGCCGATGGTGCCCTGGTGCCACCTGGGGGATCCCGGCCCTTTTTGCACTTTCTCACCACTCTTTGGGCCTCTTCTATCTATTTTACATCTTTATTTGTCTTGTATTTGTCGAGTGTCATTGATGTTCATAATTTAATCATATTATTTTGTCAATCCAGGGCGGTGTCTATGACTGGTTGCAAAAAAGGGAACAATAGGAACGATATCATAGTACGTACTTTAGTAACAAAAAATAAGAAATTACTGAACTGATTGTGATTACAAAATAAAATGCTTGAGGAAAACTAAAATGAAATACATAATTGGAAAATTCTTAAAGTCATTGATCATAGAAACATAAATGCATCAAAGTAATGAAATCAATGATGGAATAGTAAATGCATTCACAAAGACAGAAAGGAAATAAATATAAACTCCCTTTTCATTTGTTAGGAGTGGCCCTTGTCCCTTCCCTTCGATCAGGTTTAACACTTGAATTTAAACAATATAAATTTCCCCTAAATTTGCTATCTTTATTGAATTGAAAGTGAAATTTTATAATGAATCAAATGACTAAAAACCGAACCACTAAATCTGAGCACATGATATCTTTTATGCAAGAGATGTTCTATATTTTTTAGGAGAGAACTAGTTATTCTAAATGACTAAGTTTACTTAAATAAATGCTAATTGAAGCAATGGATATCTATTTTGGGAAATACATTAATGAAAGGGAAGTATTTAAAGTGTTTGAATTGGAATCATTTTTGATAACTGAAGAGAAAATACGCGATTGGCTCCCTTGAAGGAGTCAATCACTGCTAGAAGATTCTTCAAATCATTAACTTCTTGAAGAGAATTTCGGTGATGAAAAATCTTTAGTTCAGAGTACTTCATCCTCAAAGTTGGGCTACATGTTCACTGAGTTAATGGCACAAATTTATGTCCAAGATATGGTGTTGCTAGCTGTGATTCCAATAATCCAAAATATCTGCATGCATGCACGAATTTACTACTTTGGAGAATAAGGTTCAATGACTTGGATGATCTTGTTGTGGTACACCAAGCTCCCTATTAACGTGGAGGTGATTCCTGCGCCAAGACGAGTCCTATGCCAACACATCAATTAGATTCCTCTGCCAGTGCATGAATTAAGTCCTAAGCTCCCTGTGATAAATCAACACACACTCTTCCAAAAGTGTAGTTAATGTTTCAAAAACATATCTATTCAAGCCATTTCTAAAGAAGAATTAACAAGGTAAAAAATAACAAACATATGCACAATAATTCCTTCAAAATCATAGTAAATATTAAATATAAGAAGTTAACATTGTTCATCATGCAATATGACATCAAAATGGTATAAGGATAAACGTGGCTTAAACATCACAAAATGGGGTTCATCACTTCTAGTTTTCATCAAATGGTTCAGAGGAGGATGACTGCCATCTATTTTAATCACCCCTCTTTATTTCTTAAAATTTTTTTGATTAGGTTTGAGCTATGTTGGGAAAAGAAACTTTTCCCACACAGTTCAGATCTGAATCCTCTTGAATTTCCTTTTGAAACTCTTCTTTAGATTCTGGTTTATGGTATAGCCTCAGTTTGTTCATATTAACCAACATTACCTTTCTTTCACCATATATTGTAACCAATTGGACAGTCCCATTGTCAAATACTTCTACAATTTGATATGGGCCCATCCATCTCATATGCAATTTACCTTTTTAAAGTCTTTATACTTTGAATCAATAACAAATCCCAATCCCTTATTTGAAATTTCCTTGGCTTTATTTTCTTATAATGCCAAAGTTTCCTCTACTGTTGGATGATCTCAATATGATGTAATTCAAGAAGTCTAATTTCATCCATTTCATTTAATTGAATAATTCTATCCTATTGTGGTTTTGTCAAATCAATTACCACCATAGCTTCCGTCCTTAAGGATTGAATATAAAATTCTATAGGTAGAACTAGCTTCTTACCATAGAATAATTCATAGGGAGTAAATCCCGATGTTGTTTTCTAAGTAGCGTTGTAATCCCATACTTCTTTTGGTGTTTTTTGAGCCCAATTCTTCCTTAAGATGTCCACTATCTTAGTTAGTATGTTCTCTAGCTCCCTGTTAGTAGCTTCCACTTGGCCATTAAAATGTGGATGATAGGGATATGACTTCTTATGCTTCAACTGATATGTTTCTCTGAAAGGACTGATTACTCCTAACATGAAATGTGGTCCTTGATCTAACATGTGGAAGTGCTTCCACTTCAACCCACTTAGTAACATAATTAGTACAAACTAAGATGTATTCTTTTCCTTGGGAAGTTGGGTCCATGGGTCCAATGAAATCCAACTCCCTTTTTTCAAATGGTTCTAATACAACCTGTGGCTAGAGTGGCATTTCTGATGTAAACATTGGTTTCCCCATTATCTCTCATTGATCACACCTCGACACATAATTTTTGACATCCTTAAATAAGGAAGGCCAAAAGTAACCAGCTCTAAGAACTTTTTGAATGGTCCTTTGAATTGAATAATTCCCTCCTAATGGTTCATCATGACATGCTCTAAGTATGTCAAATACTTCATTTTCATCTACACACATGCGTAAGACATGATTAGGTCAACATTTGAAAAGAATTCCATTTAACCAAGTATACATTACACTCTGTTTAATTAGTTGGTTTCTTTGCTTTGGTGTGAAAAAGTTTGGAAACTTCCCTTTAGCTAAGTAATTAGCCATATCTGCATACCAAGGAGAGGTAGTGGAAAGCACAAACAAATGATCATCTGGAAAGTCATCATTGACCTGATCCTCTTCTTTTGAAGTGGTAATTCTGGAGAGAAAATCAACTACCACATTTGATATCCCTAGTTTGTCAATTATTTTAATGTTAAACTCCTACAGTAGAAACAAGCACCTTATAATCCTGCCACGCACTAAAGGTTTATTCATTAGATATTTGATAACAAAGTGGTCAGTATGAAAAATCACTTCATATCCTATAATATAATGTCTAAACTTGTTGATTTCATAAAATAATGCCATATATTATTTCTCAGTTGTTGTGTAGTTCCTTTCAACATGGGAAATATTTTCGCTAATGTAGTAAATGGTGTGCATAGGTTCTCCTTCTCTTTGTGTCCCAAGACAACACCTACTACTTTATTTGAGGCATCTGTTTGAATATGGAAGGGTAGCTTCCAATTAGTACCTCTCAACATTGGTGTTCTTATCAACTTGTTTTTGATTTCATCAAAAGCTTGTTGACATAATTCTGTCCATTTAAATTCACAATCCTTAATTAGAAGAGAAAATAATGGAGAAGTAATTTTACTAAAATATGAAATGAACCTTCGATAGTAACCTACATGACCAAGAAATTTTTTTACTTCAGTTTTGTTTGTGGGTGATGAAAATTTTACAATGATATTAAATTTTTCTAGGTCAACCTTAATTCCCTTAATTAAGACATGATGGCCCAACACTATACCTTGTTCTATCATGAATACACATTTTTCATGATTCATAGATAACTGATGCTTTTCACATCGAGAAAGGACTTTATCTAGATTGTTGACCGCCTCTTGGAATGTTGTGCCATAAACCATGAAATCATCCATGTAAATTTATACACAATCATGGGTGAGATTAGAAACTATTTCCAACATGGCTCTTTGAAAAGTAGCAGGGGAATTACATAACCCAAAAATTAGCACTTTGTAAGAAAATGTCCCTTAAGGACAAGTGATTTTTTTTTATCTTGATCTTCAGGGGTCACTGTTATCAGGTTGTATCCACTAAATCCATAAAGGAATGAAAAGTACCTCTTACCAGAGAGATTTTCTAAAACCTGGTCGATAAAAGGTAATAGAAAATAATCCCTATGAGTGGCTTTGTTCAATTCCATATAGTCCACAGAAACTCTTCATTTACCGTTCTTTTTAGGCACTATAACCAAAGGAGAAACCCATTTACTATTTGATATCGGATAGATAAATCCTGCATTTAGAAGCTTCTCAATCTCATTTTTCACTATATCTCTTAGAGAAGAGTTTATTCTTCTTTGAGGTTGTATGAATATTCTAGAGTCAGTGGTATATATGCGACGTGTACAAATACCAGGGTGAATACCCTTCATGTCACTATACTCCCAATAAAAATCTTGGGGATGAGAGCAGAGGATTTGGAACAAGGTATTTTATCCCTGATAAGGCAGCCAACTATTAACCGTCAATGTTTTTCCAGGAAGAACAGGTAGTTGTTTGGTATCAGGGTGATTCAAATCTACAATAGGGTATTCTCTTAAGAGTGCATCTAATGGAAACATGTGTGGTAATAACCTATGAACATAAGTTATGTTTTGGAAAATATATTTTGTCAAATCTATATTTTTCACAAAATGACAGATAATGGGCTTGTTATCTCCATCCATGAAATCATTTCTTATTTCTGTAAGTTGTAGCGTAGGACTAGAAGAAGAATCAACGCCAGATTTTAGCGCAAGAATCGAATTGAATCTAGCACAAGAATCAGGTGCATGACTCAAAATATGTCTAGAACAAGGTTCATGGTAATTGCATTGAAATTGATTTGAGTGCTCTTGAATTATGACCATGGAAAGTGAAGATATGATATCATTCGAATCGTCAAAATCATCTTTAGAACCTTGTTTATTGTCTGTGGAAAATGGTTTAGCAGTAGGGTATAATGACAATTTCTTTGAATTTTAACCATTAGTGATCACCATATTCCCTGTCCTGCAGTCAATAAGGGAGAAAAATGTAGCTAACCAAAGGCATCCTAAGATGACAGGATATCCAATTTTCATATTCTTTGTTTTTATGATCATGAAGTCTACCGCATAGTCCTAAGATTCGATGGTAATGGTAACATCTATTATTCCCTTAGTTTTGTTCACAAACTGGTCTACCATCTGTAAAACTATAGATGTGGACTGTGGTTCAGGTAGTGCTAAAGTGGACAAAGTATTTGTTGTCATAACATTGATGCCATCTCTTAGATCAATTAGAACATTAGGAATATGAACCTCTCCTATGAAAAATGTTACAAGAGGACTTCTAAGATCTCAATATTTAAGAGGGGGAATATTCACTTCCAAAATACTAGCTAGCTTTCCATCAACGTGGATGGTTTAAGGTTGGTTCTTCCTTCTTCCTAGAGCCTTGAAACAAAGCTCTTTAATTTTTTTGTTTAACTCATGGATTTCCTTAAGATCTTGCAACAAGGGAATGCCAATACTTAACTTCCTCAATCCTTGTATTAATTCTGACTTTGGTTTTTCAGGAACTATAATACTTGGTTTCTTAGAAATCCTATATGGAAAAGGAATGTCTTTGTTTGGTTAAGGAGTTTCTTCAACAAAAATAGGATTAGTTTCTTATAGTTTTTCCATTTCTTCAAGAATTTCCTCTATCACAGGAGAGGAAGGTTTTGAAGCAACCTTCCCTAAACATAGAAAGATATTCTTACAATCCACTGATTTTACTATGGGATTTATATCAGATTCCACAAAATACATTATGTTTCCTTGCCTCATGTTTTTGGGTTTGGCCACCGTTTGTGCAGGAATGTGCTATTGGACAGGTTGATAAGGTTGGGAAGTATTAGTGGATCCACTCAATAGGGATTACTGGCCTTGAGGTATTCTTTGATAATAATACTATTTCCTAGACCCTTGAGGTGCATTCCACTATTGTTGGTACTGAGCATTAAAAAATTGATATGG
The DNA here is from genome assembly GCA_019776745.2 of Taxus chinensis. Lineage (NCBI taxonomy): Eukaryota > Viridiplantae > Streptophyta > Pinopsida > Cupressales > Taxaceae > Taxus > Taxus chinensis. The sequence goes on along the minus strand of CM034148.1, from coordinate 572,721,948 downwards.
TGGAATGTTTGGATGTGGAGCCCAATGTTGTTGATAATAATTCAATGGGGCATTTCACCATGGGCTCCATTCCTATGGTGCTTGTTAAACCCAATGTGGAGGATACGACCATGGTGTGTTCCATTGATTTGGATTCCATTGTGATTTAGGGATGTAGGTATGATTTTGATTGGTCTGAAAATTCCCTCCTTGCCTATGAGCCATATAGTTTAACTCAGATTCCTCTTGGTTGATTTGTTTAAGGTGATTCTTTAGAAAGGAGGCAATCCACATTGATCTTTGGCATGTTTGAGTTCACAGAGAAGACACCTTTTTATCTTATCCAAAGGACAATCATTAAGTCCATATTTATCTCTACATCTTTGGAAGTAAATGAATAAAGGATCCATATTCCTAGCCTTCTCTCTATCCATAGTTGTATTGAGTTGAACCAGGAGGTATGTTCTCAAATTTACAATTTCTTCTCTTAATCTGTATAGATCCCCATTGTCTATTTTACCTTTTTGTCTTCTCAGATTGGGGCGAGTTTGAGAATAATTCCTACAAAGGTCGATGATATTTGTGAAATCTAACTTATTCATGTCTACCTTTCCCATTAAATTGAATGCTTCTTGTGTGTCTTCATCCAACCCTTTAAGAAATAAAGTTTTAAGTAGGTTAATATCCAGGCCAATACCACATCTTCTGTGAAGGAAAAGGAACCGATCTAGGTTATCTTCTACACTTTCATCTTCCTTTTTCTAAATTGAAAAGAGCTCTTATGTCCTATCCCTAACTCTACAATAATCCTGATACTTATCCAAGAAGGCCTATTCCATTTCTTCCCAACTATGGATGGAATTCAGGCTCAAACCAACAAACCACCTCATAGCTGCATCTTTTAGAGTAGAGGGAAATAGTTTAAGATGTTGGGTATTAGAAGTGTAATCATATGTTTTGCATAAAACCTTGAACTCAAAAAGGAATTAGTTAGGGTTATCTGAAACTAATCCCTGGAAAGTTGGTAGAATTGATGGGGATATATTTTTCATAGGAGCCTCTTCATTAGGATCTAATTCAATAGGGTAGGTAAACATGCTACTAACTAGAGGGTTTCCATTATTTGCACCATTGGGGTTAGGTACTTTGTTAACCATTCTTCCATGGTCAACAAGTTGTTCCACATGCTGGTTTTGAGGATTCAATCTAACGAATATACCTCTATGGTATCTAAGTATAAACATACAATCCTATCATACCGAAAATGACTCCCTAACTATTAATACTGAACTTAATTGTGTGTGTTCCACATACTCCAAAATAAGAGGATTCTTGCTGTCACTAAAAGGCCTTATGACGAGTGTCATTGATGCTAGTACTTTAATCATATTATTCTGTCAATCCAGGGTGGTGTCTATGGCTATTTGTAACAAAGGGAACAATAGGAACGGTATCATAGTACGCAATATAGTAACAAAAACTAAGAAATTTCTGAATTGATCGTGATTAAAAAATAAAATGCTTGAAAGGAAAACTAAAATGAAATACAAAATTGGAAAATTGTTAAAGTCATTGATAATGGAAACATTAATGCATCAAAGTAATGAAATCAATGCTAGAACAATAAATGCATCCACAAAGACATAAAGGAAATAAATGTAAACTCCCTTTTCATTGGTTAGGAGTGGCCCTTGCCCCTTCCCTTTGATCAGGTTTAAAACTTGAATTTAAACAAACTAAATTTCCCCTGAATCTTATATCTTTATTAAATTGAAAGTGCACTTTTACAATGAATCAAATGACTAAAAACCAAACCAGTAAATATGAGTACATGATCTCTTTTGTACAAGAGATGTTCTAGTTATTTTAGGAGACAACTAGTTATTCCAAATGAATAAGTATACTTAACTAAATGCTAACTGAAGGAAGGCCAATCTATTTTGGGAAATACATTAATGAAAGGGGAATTCCTCAAAGTATTTGAATTAGAATCATTCTTGACAACTAAAGAGGAAATGCATGATTGTATCCCTTGAAGGAGTCAATCACTGGTGGAAGATTCTTTAAATAATTAATTGCTTGAAGAGAATTTCGGTGATGACAAATATTTAGTTCGAAGTACTTCATCCTAAAATTTGGGATGAATGATTGTTGAGTTAATGGTTCCACTTTATGTCCAAGATATGGTGTTTCCAGCTGTGATTCCAATAATTAAAAATATTTGCATGCATATGCAAATTTCTTGCTTTGGAGAATCAAGGTCCTTATTAATGCTAGTTCAAGTTCAAGTTCCTTATTAATGCGAAAGTGAGTCCTATGCCTACACATCAATTAAATTCCTACGCCGGTGTATGAATTAAGTCTTGTGCTCCCTGTGATAACTAAACACATACTCTTCCAAAAGTGCAGTTAATGTTTCACAAACAAGTCTATTCAAGCCATTTCTGAAGAAGATTTAACAAGGTAAAAATAACAAACATATGCACATTAATTCCTTCAAAATAATAGTAAAGTATTAAATATAAGAAGTTAACATTGTTCATCATGAAATATGACATCAAAATGGTATAAGGCTAAACATGGATTAAACATCACAAAATGGGGTTCATCAGTAGTCATCCTTTTCAAGGTAATTACAAAATTAGAACAAGAGAACCCTATATTTATAAATTTATGAGACCATAATGAGGGACCTAACATCATCAATTACTATCAATCCAATCTAGATTTTCATCCATCTATTGCATTGGCATCTACATAGCTCCATCATCAAGGCACAAGATGGGACATCTACATCACACTTCATAGGGGGAGGGATTCTATTCTATTCCATGCACACATTCTATTAAATTTTCTACATTTAGATATTGTTTGCTATTTTAAAAAGTGTGACTGACACAAGAGAACCTAGGGCATGACATGGACCCACACACACTAGAACTACATCTGGGTCCGAAATGTAGTGCAACGCTCAATTAGTAAGCCCACTTTTGTGGCGGCTCAGGCTAGTCCAACCCATTCATTTGCATATTTCTTTTTTAGGGTTATGATACTTCATTTTGGTCTTTTGCAGGTCATTTCTTCCTCTTGGAATATTTGGAACATTCAACGCAATATAAGAAAATTAATGTAACAAGCATCGAAGGTTATCAGTCATCTCCAGGACCTATGAAGACCAGTTCAAGGCCTTTTTCCTAGACTATGGTGTCTATTCCAATTACCAAGGCACATGTGGGCATACTAGTCCTCTCTTGGGCACTCCATTCCATCCACTTCACCTATATCTATCCTATACGGGACCACAACATAGTCTTTTCTACTTCTGATTTATCCAGCTACATCTACAAAATTGTCTGACAAAAATCCATTACCAGACAAGTTCTTTCCTCTTCTCTCTTGCACATTAGGGTTTAGTATTTCATCTTACATATTTTTTAAAATCCTTAAAATATTTCTTTACCACATTTATTTACTTTAGTACAATTTTTTATAGCTTAGTTTAACTATCTTCATACTACATAATTTAGTTCATTTTAGTTAATCACTCAGTGTTCCTACTTCTACTACCACTTCCATTCCTATTGCACTCAACCTCATAATTCTGCCCTTGCACCTACTTCTAATGTTCATGTATCTATTCCTGATCCCAACAATCACTTCACTCTTCCTATTATTTCTCTCACATGAAAAGCATCTTCCTCTAAAACTCAATACCTAGCCTCTCTATATCAATATATCATAGTTTAAATCCGTTAATGTCAACATGCTACTTCCCAAGCCTCTCTATATCTTGAATCCAATTTACTCCTTCACACTCCTTTCAAACCTGCCATTTCATCCTATCCAATTCTTCCAAATTTCATCACCCCTAAGCTACCCCCCTTCAATGGCCATGGTGACCCTCAAGAGCATCTTAGATATTTTCATGTGGCATGTGTCAATTATGCGGATGATCATAATTTACTAGCAAATCTATTTCCTAGAATTCTCCAAGATTACGCTATGCGTTGGTTCTACGATCTACCTATTCATTTAGTAACATAATTTATGTAATAAGCCAATAGTTTTCTTGCACATTTTCAATCAATATCGATTTTAAGATATCCTATGTTAAAATTTCACAAATAAAACAAGGATCTAATGAATATCTTGCTGACTATGTATTACCCTACAAGAATAACTTAGCTAAGATGACCAATGTGCTCGTTGACTCAAAACTTCAAGATCTATTTGTTCAAAGTCTCTTAATGCCTATAGAAGAGAGTGTCATGTTTGAAACCTATCCTTAATTTTATCACCTATGTCATACTCTTAAATTATGTGAAGGAAAAATTATCTCTATGGGTAAACTCAAGTACCATGATCAAGATTCATCGTCTTCTAATTGGTTTAAAATAAAATCAACTTTCAAGCCTTATCCTAAGCCCACTAAAGCAAAAGCTACTATCAACACTATTTCCACTCCTTAAAAGCTTCAATGGAAACCTCAAAAGCATACATTAAATAAATTTCCTTGTTCTCCACACATTTAATTACCAAAAATTATCAAGAACAATATTTTTACGCTTCCTCCTCCACTCAATCTAGACCCATCTCGCCCTAAAGGATGCAATTATGAAAAAAATACTATACGTGACTATCATCAATGCATTAGGCATCCTACTGATCGATGTTTCAAACTCAGAAATATTATTCAAGATGTCATTGAGAACAATGAAATAGATCTCCCTAAGCCTAGGACATCTATGCCAGTCAATGAAAAGAAAAAGCTAAAAATATTTAATGGTCCTCTCTCGAAGCATGGAAAGAAAGTTGTTGATTCTTTGACCAAATATACATATCATACCATGCCTCATCCTTCATCGAGGGCTATTGATTTTCTAGTTGTTAATACTGATGCATCTCCACCATTCATTACATTCTCTGACCTTGATTTTCATGCTACATTTTCTTCTGATATACTACATATCAATGCTTCTATTGGACCTCATACTATTAATAATATAATGATTGATCTATCGGTTCATATAGGTGTGCGATCTATTTTACTTCTTGTTGCTATCAATTATCCACTATCTCATATTTTATATCTAGTTCCCAAATATTATGGTTACATCAAGCTTCTAGCTATAGTTGGGCCTCTCACTATGCTTGTGTCATTCGTTGTGGCACCCACTATTAAAGGTTGTGACATGCTCTTAGGTATTCCTTGGCTCTGTGCCACTCAAGATATCATTTACATGAGTCAATTGTGTCTAAAAGTTATTCAAAAGAAGTAATTTATCACTATTAAAGGTGTTCCACCATGCACACCGTGGCCTCAGCCTCCTCTTGAGGTTGTCATTACACTTGCTAGAGAATCTAGGTCCCCAAGACCTCTCAAATATAAGGCACATTCTGCACCTATCTCTCTTATTCATACACGACCTATTCATTCTCATCGGTCCACTAGTCCACTTTGTTGGCTTAATTCCCCTTCTTGGGAAACCCCTTCACATAAGAGTTCACCAAATTATTCACCTCCTCAGTCTACTTCATATAGGTGCTCATCATCTCCTAGGTCTACTTCACATGGGTGTTTACCACATCCTCTCGTACATAGGTCTCATTCACCAAAACATCATCCATATCATACATCACCGATCTCATAGCATGGTCACACACCTTTATCGCACAACCATTGGGTGGAGGACCCTTTCCCTTCTCTTTTATAGAATAGATTTCTCACCATCATACACTTGGGGGGCATCATGATTACTTCCCTCCTCTTAGTATTATCAGGTGTCTAGAATTTCTACTGTTACGCTCCTTGCTTCACATTTATTATTTCTCACTCATCTTACATCTTGATACACACATCTTGTATTACCATTACCCTATGATGATTTCTAGTCCCATGGTTCATACTCAACTAATGAGGGTATAAATCTGAAATGAACGTCACATCTTCTACACTTTACACTTTGTGCTTCATGATCTATATTTATTGAATCTATATCAAACCATTTCTTGATGAAGAACTCTTGTTCTATGGTTCATTATTGACCATCGAGCCTGGGTATTTTATAAATGAACATCACCTCATGCTCCTCCACATTCAATTAGGGGAAATGATTCTCTTATCACATTCACAACATAATGCATATCTTGGTTGATTTTATTCTTGCTTGCCTATACTTAGGTGTACACTTTGTTTCCCATGCTAGAAAAATACTTAGTATGTCAGTATATTTTTCTATATACATATGTGCATTCAATTGGTTTTTTTCGTTTTGTATGCAAAATTTATATAGATATTTACACACAATATTGATGCTTGGAACTCTACCTCTTACTAGTACCACCGAGGCTCTCGAGCCCATCTACTTTATCACACATTATAGGTGCCATTGTTTCATTCTATACTAATTCCTATCCTTACCAGCACACTACTTTTAATTGATCTATACATGATTTTACATACTCTTTATATTTCTAACATGCTAATGAGTACTTAATGTGCAAAAATTGATTTTTTGGATCATTTTTCACCATGATTATCTATTACATATTGTTTGAAACTATTTTCCATTGCTTTATACTTATATGAAATTGTTTGTGGGCTATGCCCTATGTATTATTTGATCATTGCTTATGATTTTGTATGCTTCGGACATGACTGTCTTGTGATATTGTGAGTGATGTCCCATGTTTGAAACCCAATTTTTGCAGTCTACTTTGTTTGGTCTATTTCTTGTTTACCTTGTCTTCTATAGCATGCTTGTTAGTTTTTCTAATAACACATATGTCTAGCCACTTTGTTTGTATGTGCCTTGGTTTTTACCATGAAAATACCATCCCCCTGTAGGGTATCGGTTTATGATCAATTTCAGGTCCTCTTCTTTGGACTGCATGCTCCTATTAGTGTCACATGCACCCCAAATTAAGGGGGGCATACATTGGGTGAATCAGTCACCCCATATAGCAACTCAAAGTTTCAGTACATTCCTGCACAATACAAGAAAATAACAATCTATAATTACAGAAACGAACCTAAATTTTACTTGGGTTCTGAATTAAGCATAGACACCAGTGCCCAGATACACACACTAGCACTTGGGTTCTCCTGAAATTTCCTAGGCACCTATGAATAGGGGGAATTTACAATTACTTTCTTAGATCAACACAATTCATATCATTTTACAGAGTAGTTTCACAGGATCAGGTGCTGGCCTCAAATTATAGAATGCATGCAATCTCTTGCCATATCATTTTCAATTCCAAAAAATACAGAACAATAAGGAACTAAACATGGATCACACCATCTCCAATGGTGTATAATTAGTAAGAAACCATGGAAGAAGAGTAACAATATACCTCTTTCCTCAACACTCTTCTTTCATGGCGTGAAATCTTCATTTAGATACAAAATCACACACTTTGAGTCATTACATAGTCTCGATTGCATACTACTATTCATATGGTTCATAATTAAGAAAAGTACTAATTAAACCATGTCTTTGTCCACCTTTCTTTGCTTTATGCTTCTTCTTTCATTCTTGCACTTTTGCTTGTTCAACTTCTATCTTTACACCTTTTGGCATTTGTCATCCTGAACACTAGCACCCAGCCAGGACACCAGTGTCAAGTGCCCATGTCCCCTCTGGGTGCCTTTTTCTTCTTTGTACTTTGGTAACACTTTTTGGGTCTTTTCTAGCCATTTGAGCATCTTATTTTTTTGGTAGTCGACATTTTTGGGATTAATTACAAAACTCAAGCAAGGGAATCATATAAATATAAAGTTATGTGATCATAATAAGGGACCAAACACTAAGAATATACTATCTCCACCTAAGGTTGCATCCATCAACTATAACTCCATTTTCATTCATCTAGCTCCATCACAAGGGACAAAAGTTCAGTTCATCTACATCACACTTCATAAGAGGGGAGTCTATTGTTTACATGCACACATTATTTACATTCTACATCTAGCTACTTGCTGGCTAATTCAAGTGTGACTGACACAAGAGAAACCTAGGGCAAAATTCCGCACACACACAAAACTACATTGGGTATGAGATGTAGTACAACGCTTAGTGAAAAGTTCATCATTTTGGAAGCTGAGGATAGTCCCAACCCTTCATTTATATCTTTATTTTTTTAGGGTTTTGATGCTTTGTTTGGGGGTTTATAGGTGATTTATCCATTGCATATTTACAGCGAAACCCAACGAAGTTTAGCAACAAAGTAGCGACAAAAAAGTGTTTTGCACTGTCTAGCGACCATGTGAAATTGGCTTCCAAACCTCCTACACAAACCAGGGCACCCACATGCACCCTTATCCCTCTCCAAGCGCCCCAGTCCAACCTCCTCCTCAAGATCTATATATTTTTGGGTCTCTATTTGATGCTTCTGTCATTTTGTTCATCTGGTCCCCACTACGACACAATCCAACAACCTCTGTGAATCCACTAAGGATATTCTAACCCTATTTACACATTAAGGTTTCATATTTTCATTGCTTAGTTACTTGGGTATTATTTCAATATTTATTTATTTACTATAAACTTGCATTAGATTAGGCTATCATTTTACATTTTAGCATTATCATTTTTGTGAACCTGAACAATCAAACTCTTTCTTCTGAATATGTCTTCTCCTTATCAAGCCATGACTCAATCATCGTATCCTTCTTTTGCAATGACTAAAGTATATATTATAGTTACTACTGTTGTTGATTTCATGTAAGTTCATACTCAACAACCTCCTCACTTTATTATGCCTAGGACTAATCCTTCCATTAATGTCATCATTACTCACCGTGCTCATCCTCTCCACAAATCCACCCACTTCTCTTCCCCCACCTATCACTTCCTTGGCTCCTTCTGCTCCTCCTAAGGGCTACGCCATTATTGAGCAACTCAAAAATACACCAACTAATATTTCCCTCTATGACTTATTACGTAATGCACCAAACTGTGATCAAACATTAGAAGAGGCCCTTCATTTCATTCATATAGAAAATGATAGTTCTACAGTGGCCTTCACACACCTCATTCAGTCTCTCAAAAATCTGCTACATGTTATATCATTCATTCATTAGGACATATCACCTTTCGCTAAAAGTAATCCATGTGTGACATTGCTTATCACTGCCATTATTAGCACTAATTGCATAAAACATGTACTTATTGATAATGGGTCGAATGTCAACCTATGTGCTCATCCCTTTCTCAAACAATTGGGTATTAATGATAACCTAATTTATAATAACTCTACTCTTATTCATGGTTATGAATTTATTATTCGTACATGCCTAGGGACTATTTCCCTCCATATTTGGGTCGGGCCTAAGACCATCCTCACCGAATTGTTTATTATCAACGCCTCATTTCAATTCAATTTGTTACTGAGTAGACCTTAGATCTAGGCAATGCAAGCGGTCCCATCTACTATCCACCAGTGTGTCAAATTCTTACACAATGGCTATGAACATACTATTTCTACAGATCCTGAACCTTTCAAATTATGTCACATAGATCTCATTACTTCTATGCCTATCTGACCTACACGACGTATTCCATATAGTAGCATTGACACATACGACATTGTTCAATCTAGCGCTTAGTAGTCTTTCTCTACTGCTCCAAATATTCCATCTATTTAAACTCACACTACATAAATTATCTTACCCACCGTATTTACTTCGATGACCACCATTACTCCACCTGTTGATAATCCTCCCACTCCTCCACCTAATGCACCTCCTAGCAATATACTTGACAAATCTATACAAGATGATAATGCTAACACAAATGATTCTTAGGATTCTGATGATAAAGTCAATGTCGTCAAACTTAATGATGATGAATCATGCAAACTTAATTTTACTCCTATTGATGTAGATGACTCCTATTGCAATGACACCTTTGTGGCTAATGGCTCGGGCCAATAATAATTTAATACCCCTCCTTCTACTAATGTTATGATACTTTATCAGGGGTATGTCAACACCTTAGACATTGTTTCACACTCCCCTGACTGGTTTGCATCTCCACCCATGCCTTTCACATGCACGTTATTGAACAAAAACTCTTTTTGGCATCATATTCCAATAAATCGTACTTGTTCACATACTATTTGCACACATGAGGGTTTAACTAGGCTTGGCTTGACGCTTAACAAAATTTTACCGCCACTTTACTCACCTCACCTTTACCACAGTTATCGTCACATTACAGCCACTTATGGTTCATGTGTTTCATTTGACAGTCTTCATAGCACGTGTCCCTCACACTTCTCTGCTGACACTTGGGAAATATTGGCTTGACTATATTGGAATTTATTTTTACATAGATCACACTTTTATCACGTTCCCTATGTCATTCGACAAAATTTCTATTGCTAATGAATCATCACGTACTTATTTTCTGAATCTTTCTCGTTGGTATGCACACGATTGTCCACCAGTACCCTTCACTAGTGAAGAGTATGCCATGAAAATATACACCTTACCCCGCAATAAGACGACTCTTTGTATGACCCACCTCATTTTATTTCTTATCACATCTCTAATGTCACTCCAGTAGGTTTCAACCATGACAATGATGATCTTGTACATAGTGTCACATGATCATATTCACCGTTACACACTTGGGGGAATTATACATTCTTCTCCCTCAAACGAATTGACAAACACGCATATTATAAGACTATGCAATGAGTGTTTACACTTACAAATGATATTTGTATGATACATCTATTATATTTCTTATCAACATCTACCCAATGAAACACTATTGTGCTTAGGTTTACACTTTACCATTGAGGGAATCCTAAACACATGAACCTCACACACTGCACAATAGACACTACACATAACACATCTTCACACATCTTATATTTTCTCTACATACACATCATCTTACATTTTACATCCTACATCTTATGTCTTTTATCTACCATGCATCTACACATCTCTCATTACATGATATACATCTTATGTTACACACTACACATTACACATTACACATTACACATTACACATCACATAGACGATTTCTCCTCACCACATCTTTTACACATATTACGTACTTTACACATCTACTTTTACACGTTGCACTCATTACCCAAGGATGCACTCTAGTCTCACGGTCCATATTGGACTGTTGAGGGTATAAAAATAAAATGGACCTCGTCACAATCACACATTCAACCACTCAATAATTTTCTCATCTAACATTCCCACATTGGTGATACACACTATAGGCTACATTATCACTTCTTCTGCGCATCATTTAGTGATATATGTTATATATTACATCATCACTTCTTCTACATATCCTTTAGTGATATACGCTTTAGGATAAATCACCACATGTTCTTGCACCTCATCTCTATGTCACATATCATCACTACACATTCATCACATCACGCTATGCACGACATATCGTTCGACCATTTACCGATGACGCACTCTCATTTATGGTTCATTCTTGACTGTTGAGGGGGAATAATAAATGAACCTCCCTGCATACAATGTCATTCACTTTGGGGGGCACATGGCTCCTATAATTCACTTTTCATTCCCTCTCATCCATCCATAGCATATTACATATCTTGGTTGCATTTACTCTTGCTTACATTTACTTTTTACATGTTCATCTTATTACACATGTGAGATAGATATCTTATATGTCATTTTTCTTTATCATACACACATACGCATTCATTTGCTTTCTAGTTTTGATCACAAATTTTACAAATACATTACATGTAATATGGATGCTTGGCGCAATACTTAGTACCAATCCCATAGTGGCTCCTGGGGGCATTCACTTTCGTACACAACAGGTTCTATTGTTTCATTTTGTTTCATAGAACACTCTTTTATTAGATTATACATGCATTGACATGATTTTTTATCTTTCTAACATGCTAACATGTGCTTCATGTGCATCATTTGTTATGCAACACTACTTGTTTCCATGGTTATCTATTACATTGTTTGTACTTGCTTTTCATTATATGCCATTGTTTCCAGGCTTTGCCCTTTGTCTTGTGTGCACACTTTTATGCGTTTGGATTCGTCGGCCCTGATTTTCTTACGACATCCGTGACTGGTGTCCCATGTTTGCAACTCACTTTTTACAGTCTATGTTGTCTTATTGCATGTTTACTTGCATCCTATCTTACACATTGTCTTTGTAGCTTACACTTGCCTTCTACATGCATGCTTGTTTGTACTAACACTTGTTTCCTAACCTGTTTGCATGTGCCTTGGTTTCTACCAAGCACATCCCCTTCCCCTGCAGAGCACAGCTAGAGTGGTCGGTCCTCTTTTGGGCCACATACTCCTACATCGACATTGCATGCACCCCCAAAGAGGGGGGCATCATTTGGGGGAATCAGTCACCCCATACAGTAGTTTACACACAGTAAAAAACACAACATAGTACTGGTACAACACAGTTCAGGGCTGAGAATTAGACTTGGGTCCTTAGTAAAATGATGCCTTTCTTGGAGTGCATATAACCATGGGGAATTTACATAGCGATTGGGTCCAACACAGTCTACAAAACTCATACAATGTGGCTTTTACATGGCATGTTTTCCTTAGCACATGCATTGGTACACATCGTCTACAGTGGTGTCTTATTTTGGGGAGTAGTTAAAGGTTAGAGGATAACACCAGACCTTCCTCTCTACACTACTTCTACCATGGTGTTGGATCACCCAAATAACCAAACAATACAAAGATATCTACAGTTTCAGGAAGATGTTAAAGGTTGGAGGATAAATCATAGTTTCCTCCCTATACTTCTTAGGCAAGTGACATGAGATCGCCCAAAAACTTACACTTCATTGAAGGATCATTTCTACACTCTTTCCTCATTGCGGATCAGGTGCACATGTTCCTTTTTCACATTTTCAGCATTTTATTTTGCACACTTCATTTCCTTTTTATACATATACATGTGTATTTGACTACTTGATCATATTCTCTTTTATAGGTCCATCAGTATGGGAAGGAAAAAATCAACATCATCAACAAAAACATCATACACATGATACTAACAATATGTACATCACACACATCGGCATTTACACACACGTTTTCACCCTAAGTTCATTTTCATCACCTTTTACATTTTGACAACTTTAGTCTCCATGCTCCATATTTTTTTATCACTCCACACTTTTTCTAGTCCCTCGCCACACTTTTGACATCAATCTACATGGATATCAGGTACACATCTCTATCTACTTTATGTTACCGAGCATTCTGCTCACCAACATAAAGTGAGGGTAAATGTAGACATAAAATCATGTAATTTGAGTCATTATCTAGTCTCAATCGCATACTCCTATTCATATGGTTCATAAGTAAGAAAAATACTAATTAACCCATGTCTTTGGCCACATTTCTTTACTTTATACTTCTGCTTTCAGTCTTGCACTTTTCCTTGCTCAGTCTGTCTTTGTACCTTTCAGCATTTATCATCCTAGAAATTAGTGCCAAGCTAGGATGCCAGCGCTAGGCACCCCCGTCCCCTCTAGGCGCCCTTGTCCTCTTTTTACTTTGGTAACACTTTTTGGGTCATTTCTAGCTGTTTGAGCATCTTATATTTTTGGTAGTCGACATTTTCGGGGTTAATTACAAAACTCAAGCAAGGTAATAATATAAATATAAAGTTATGTGATCTTAATAAGGGACCAAGCACTAAACATCTACTATCTCCACCTAAGGTTGCATCCATTAAAGGCATCTATAGATCCATTTGCATCCATCTAGCTCCATCACAAGGGACAAAAGGTTGGTTCATCTGCATCAAACTTTATAGGAGGGGAGTCGATTGTTTCCATGCACACATTATTTACATTCTACATCTAGTTACTTGCTCACTACTTTAAGTGTGACTAGAACAAGAGAAACCTAGGGCACAATTCTACACACACACATGAGAACTACATTGGGTCTGAGATGTACTGCAACACTCAGTGATAAGTCCATCATTTTGGTAGCTAAGGACAATCTGACCCCTTCATTTGCATCTTTCTTTTATTAGGGTTTTGATTCTTTGTTTGGGGTTTTACAGGTGATTTATCCATTGCATATTTACAACGACACCCAGTGGAGTTCAGTGACAAAGTAGCAACAAACAACAAGGGTTTTGCACTATCTAGCAACACATCATAGGAGGTTTTTCCAAGCCCTGTGATTGGCTTCATACACTCCTGCATAGACCAAGGTGCACACGAGCGCCCCTATCCCTCTCCAAGTGCCCCAGTCCAGCCTCCTCCAAATCTACAACTTTCTGGGTCTCTGTTCGACGCTTATGTCATTTTGTTTATCTCGTCTCCACTACAACACAATCTAACAACCTTTATGAATCAACTAAGGCTCTTCTAACCCTCTTTACACATTAGGGTTTCATATTTTCATTGATTCGTTGCTTGGGTATTATTTCAGTATTTCGGTATTTATTTATTTACTGCAAATTTACATTAGATTAGGCTATTCTATTATATTTTAGCATAATGACTCCTAAAAAACTTGCACTTAGAGTGAGATCACCCAAAAAAATTCATTCTTAACGTGAGATCACCCAAATAAATTTCTCTCTTGGCATGAGATTTCCTAAAAATTTCTCGTCTTCTGTAGAATTTGAGGAATTTTTCTATCATTTTCACTCTTCACGGATCAGGTGCACACTTTCCTTTTTACACTTTTTAGACACTCTTTACATTACTCATGATTTTTTTTTCATATACACATATTTGACTACTTCTTTTTCCTATTCTTTTGCAGGTCCGTCCTTTAATATGAAACAAGAAGAAAACCTACAAAAATAAAAAACAACAAGTACAACACGGTACAACTCATACACTTCACGCCCTAGGGTCATTTCCTTTTTCTTAGCTTTTACACTTCATATTTTATCACTTCACGCTTTCACTTGTCTACCCCGACATGCTATCACTATCACACTCTACATGGTTATCAGGTACACATCTCTTATCTAATTTATGTTATTGATAATTCAATCAACAACATAAAGTGGGGGAAAATGTAGACATAAAATCATGCACTTGTGTACATTTCTAGGTCCATAAAACACATACTTGTATTCATTATGATTCTTAAAAGAGAAAACTAGTAATTGACAACTATCTTTGGCCTTTTTACTTTATTTCTTTTCTTCTTTATGATATATTACACCCTACATCCCAATATTAACTTTATTTATTTACCTTTCATAACTTTTGAAACTAGGGCCCGACCAAGATGCCATCTCCCAGGCGCTCTCATCCCCTCTGGGACCCTTTGACCTCTTTCTATCTCACTCGCTCTCTTTGGGACTCTTTTATCTTTTGGGCATATTATTTTCTTATGAAACATTCTTCCAGTTGTAAATTACTAAATTAAACCAAGAGAATCATATAAATACAAAAATATGTGACAAAAATAAAGGACCAATCTCTAATCATATATTATCATCACCTAAGGTTACATCCAAAGGAATATAACAACATCAAAGGCATCCATATATCTTTCATTCAAGGGAAAAGGGAATATATTTTTTGTATACATGCATAGGAGGGGAAGTTCATTTTTTCATCCATACATCTATTTACATTGGTATGTCTAGCTATCACCTGCTATCATGTGTAATTGTACAAGGGATTCCTAGGGAATGATTCTATAACACACGCACAAGAACTACATGGAATCTGAGATGTAGTGCAATGCTCAATGTAAGTTAACCCACTCAAGTGACCACTGAGGTCGGTCCAAATCCATATATCACAAATTTTATTTTTTGGATTTTATGTAGTTTTAGGGTTTTTCGGTCATCTTCATTTTGTAGGTTATAAAAAATTTTGTGATCATAGTGCGGCATACATGAAACCAACAATGACTATCAGTGACCATCTTGTGACACCATGAAAACCAATTTCTAAGCTCTTGCATAGTCATAGATGCCCAAAATAGGTATTTGGAATCTAGACAAAATCACCCTAGTCCATGCACCCTTGTCCAAGCTCATTCGATAGTTCCATAATTTATATATGATCGTTACGAAATTAATCCTTCTTGTTCATCAATTTTCCCAATCTACATAGTCCCAGATCAAGTACAATTTATCTAATTCATTCTTTCCCTCTCTTGCACTTAGGGTTTCATATATTACTTGTTTATTGATTGTGTCATCTATATTCCAACACTTTATTAGCATTTATTTATCATATGTGACTCTACAATTAGGGTTTTATGAATTCTATATTTGTTAAATTAGGTGATTACTAGACCTTATGAACCCTATCATATTTAGGTGAGCGAGGCCAACATGTCTAGGTGTTGTAGGTATGACCATATCATGCATAAGTTTAATTCTCATGTGTGTAATTTCCCTTGGTACCCTAGTGGGTGGATAAAGCCTTACAAATATAGTTCTCGGTTTTACCTACGATTGATCTCATGTGAGACATAAATTAGATGAGTGGAGGCTATGTCAAGTTACTCACGCATTAAGCTCTTACATTGAATCCTTTTTCCCATCTTATATGAAAGTGATCCCTTGGTGAGTAGTAGTAGAATACCTCAGGGTGATAAAAATTCAAAGGTGTTGAGAGGTAATGCTTTTTAACTCTCTTGTAATGTATTGTAGTAGGGTGTAGTTTTTCCCTCTGGGTTACTTTGAAGTTATTAGATCGTGAGACCTCTCTTAAGGTTATTGATGAAATAAACTCTTATTCATATTTACCCAAAAATTGAAATAGTTCCTTGGAAGGAATTTGAAATGGGATTAAAATTGTTTATGATGTATTTTCTTGTAATATACATTTAGGAAACTGAGTGTCTTAGAAAAATGTTATTGTAACATCCCAACTAATTAATCTTTTATTTTGACATCTAATTATTAAAATAAGTATGAATAATGGGGAAAAATGAACGTTTGTTCAGATAATTAGGAGTTAAATTTGGATGATGGTAATTAGTCATTCTAAGTAGATAATAAAGATAAAGTACTTAGATAACTAAATACTACCTTATTATTGTTATAAATTTAATTATAATACGGGTACTTATTTATTGTCTTGTTTAGATTTTGATGAGCGTTAAGTCGATTAGGATGACATAAGTCCTTAATTGATATGATTGTCACACAACGATGAAGTTGTGTTGGTGCCCATCTATGGAGTAGTTAAGGGTAGGGTCATTTGGTGTGATTTGTATAACATTGGATCATTCCCTAAGTTGTGGGACTTGCAAATGGGAACAGATCCTCTAGAGAAGGATGGTTCCTCTTCCTAATACTAGCACTAAACTACTTCTAAGGAAGGAAATGTGACTATCTACTCCTAATCTAACAATTCCAAGGGACAAAGGAGAGAGAGAGCATGAAAATAAAGAAATCCTACACTACAAAGGTGATAGCACCGAGAAAAGGGAACTGTTGATCACAAACCCAACTGCCTGAAATGGAGAGAGGTGAGCAATGGAGAGGATGGATAGATGCATCACAGACCAAGGATAAAGTTCACACAGAACACCATTTCAAACCCCTTAAACACAACTCCCAAAACCTATAATTGACATCAGAGATATGCACAATATACCCTACAATGGTGAGAGGCGAGAAGAGACAACAAAATGAGCAAAGGATGGACAAAACGCATCACGAAAACAAATTTTATTGCTCCAGGAGTTCACACAGTACACCATTAACGGGAAGGAGAAAAGAAAATGCCATTACAAAGCCAAGGGAGGAGACTTAAACTCCACATTCGACCCTGGAGAAGAAAGAGAGAGGGGGGCAAGGAAGAAGAATGAACAACCACTAATTATGTGCCTCTGTTTACATTTTATAGAAATAATACGAGAAGAGAGGAAAAAACACGGGATCTACTCCAACCACTTTTCAAAATGTGTTTTAATTCTTCCTTTGTTGATGGGCTCAATGTAAAAGCTCATAATTCCATGTATCTACTTCACAGACCAAAGAAAATGACCCATACTTCATTAAATCTGGTGGTTGGAATTGGTTTTTGTCTTTTCCACACCAAACACGTTTTGCAAATTTCTCCCCCAAATATTTACCAAAATCCAAAATCAAAGATTCCATGATGAAGAGAATCTTCAGATCTTTCCATTGGTACCAAGAACGTCAAAAATAGAGCTTTGGTTCAAAAGATATGGCCTTCTGAGTTTTTCCTTAACGTTTTTGGCCAAAAAACGGCTCAGGATAAATTTTGAAATTTTCTCCCGCAAATCCTCTGATGATGTGGCATCCAATTGGGTTGGTGGAGGTAGGGGCTCCTTTTTTTCCATTTTACACTTTTTGACAAAAACTCAAAAAATCTCATTTGCCTCAGAAGGTCCACCGGCCCATATTAGCTTTTTGATGTGCCAGCTCAACACTTAATTTTTGCCTTTTTGACAAAAGGGAAAATTTTCACTTTTTCCTCTGATTCCCCGCCAGTCTGAGATTCCTTGGAAAACATCTCTCCCAAGCCCCGCAGGTCCGCCTTGGGCAAATTTTCCCTTCTAACTCCGCTGAGCCATAACTCAAAAAATACAAGGAGTTAGAAAGAGCTCTTTACCTTTCTGGAAAGGGGAAGAAATTCTCTATCTGATGGAGTATTTTCCAGAAATCCTTGAGTGCCTAAACTTTGTGAAATTTGGACTGAGGCACAAAAAGGGAGTAAGTTAACCCAAAATAAGAGGGAGCTTATTTTGGTTAACAATTTTGGCGACTCACAGGGGTCATCTGCCTGCTAGATGAATGATCAGTGGCCTTAGTTGCATCCATTGGGCATGGAGTCAAGCCTGATAACCAATTCTCTGATTTAACTCTGAAAATATGACCTCTGAATCACTTAGGAACCCACTAAAAATTGGAGTTGATCTTCACTGAAAATCCAACTGAAATGGACTGTTGCAAGAGCAATACAACAACACCAAAAACTATATACAAACTGAAAATCATACATGCTCCAAATGGAACATGCAGAGTGTGCACAAGCACTTCTTCTGTTGAAAACAAACCTACTTACTCTACTCTAACCAAGAGCAAAGGGAACTCAAACAAAACCTGCAACTGACAGGGAGAAATAGCTTCCCTTCCTAAAAAATGGCAGCCATGCAACTGATTTGGCACTAAACATGGCTGGTTGGATGAGTGAAAAACTAACTACAAGCTGATCTTCCACCCAAATGACCAAAGTATCAACTAAAGACAAATCCAATACCTCTTTTAGTTGCTCTGCATTTGGATTGAAGAGGTATGACAACTGATCCTTGGTACTTTGTAGCTCATCCTCATGCCTTGGAGTGGGCATGACTGGTTTTGGCTTCTCCCTTAGCTACAATGAAGCCAAGTACCTGATTGGGCATGGTTTGATCTGATGGATGTGCCTGTTACTCTGAATTTCAACTCCAAGAATGGAGTCTTCCTACGGGCCTTCTTGAGTGGATGGTGTGGGAGAGATGGGGTCTTCGATGTTTCCTTCCTCCTCCTGAGAAGAACATGGAAGATTAAGATCCTCCAACCTTGGTTCCTGAGGGCCATTGTGAGATGCAGGTTGTTTTCCTTAGATGTTCTCCTCCAGTGGCAGCAGACTCATGTTCTTGGAAGGTAGATGATGGAGGAGAAAATGATGTGATCTCCTTGGGCTCCTCTCCATCAAGATAATCCTCCAAGTCAGATAGATAATCTGCCTCCTTGGGCTCCTGTTGCGTGTGTTCGACCTCCTCCATGGTGTCCTTTGAATCTGAAATTTTCTCACCATGGTTCCCATCATCTTCAAACATGAAGTTTGAAAGCTCAAACTCTTCTTCGACATTAGAGTTTGAAGGGGATGAAGTGGGAGGAAGAACTGAAGGTTCTTCTATGGCTTGCTCTGCACTTGTTGCCTCTGAAACCGTATGGTTCTCCTCTAGAACTGCGCCCTCTGGAGATAACTGATTTTCATCTAAAACAAGAACCCGTATTATTTCCTCTTCCCAATTGGAATCATATGAGTCACACCATTATTCAACTGTCCTACAGTCATCAAAAATGATGACGTTGGCTGAGGAGGGTGCGTTGGTAGGGGGTTGTTCATTTATGGTACAACTAGGCAGAGGGGACTTGGAAGAAAATGGAAGGATGGACGCAGAAGGGATGGAAGGCACACTATATTTTTGAACCTCCATTCCTTCCGCCCACTCTGTAATCTGGGGCAACATCTCAGTGATGAGGTGTACAGCTTGTGTTGGGTGCTAAACCATCCTGGTACAGGGCCGACCCATGGACAAGGGGCCTTGTAGCCAACTTCAGCTGCCATTATGGAGCACTTGACTTTGAGCTGCATCATGTCCATCTCAATATTTTGCATCTGCATCTCAAAATCGGCTTCGGCCAAGGAGTTTCCACCATCATCTGCATAAACCTGTTCTTCATAAACATTTTGGTTAGAAAAAAGGGGGTTGTATGCATTTTTGAGATAATGTGGCTTATAAAACTGATTTGGAGGAGGATTTTGAAACTGTGGGGATGGAGGGAAATAGTTTTGTTGCTGTAAATGAGAATTCCATGGTGGGAAAGAAGTCATGATTGCACAACTTCATGGGATTGAAGAAGATGAAGGAGATGGAAGAAATAATGGGTGGAAATGCATGGGAAGAAGGTCTGTAACTCAGAGGATGGGTTGTTGACCAGATGGAGTCGCCAGATGTGCTTGAAAGTGCCTCCGAAGGCTGAAATCTTCACCAAGAGAACATCAAACTTGATGAAGTGAAGTGGTAAGGTGCTTCAGACCTATCCCAATGGGCATGCCAAAACTGTTAGTGTGAAATCACAACACCTCCAAATGAGTTATGGATCTTCTTTTCTAAGGCAGGGTCATTTGGTGTGATTTGTATAACATTGGATCATTCCCCAAGCTGTGGGACTTGCAAATGGGAATGATCCTCCAGAGAAGGCTGGTTCCTCTTCCTAATCCTAGCACTAAACTACTTATAAGGAAGGAAATGTGACTATCTACTCCTAATCTAACAATTCCAAGGGACCAAGGAGAGAGAGAGAGCATGAAAATAAAGAAATCCTACGCTATAGAGGTGATAGCACCGAGAAAAGGGAACTGCTGATCACAAACCCAACTGCCTGAAATGGAGAGAGGTGAGAAATGGAGAGGATGGACAGATGCATCATAGACCAAGGATAAAGTTCAAACAGAACACCATTTCAAACCCCTTAAACACAGCTCCCAAAACCTGTAATGGACATCAGAGATATGCACAATATACCCTGCAATGGTGAGAGGCGAGAAGAGACAACAAAATGAGAAAAAGGATGGATAAAACGCATCACGAAAACAAATTTTATTGCTCCAGGAGTTCACACAGTACACCATTAACGGGAAAGAGGCAAGAAAATGCCATTACAAAGCCAAAGGAGGAGACTTAAAATCCACATTCGACCTTGGAGAAGAAAGAGAGAGGGGGGCAGGGAAGAAGAATGAACAACCACTAATTATGTGCCTCTGTTTACATTTTATAGAAAAAACGTGAGAAGAGAGGAAAAAACATAGGATCTGCTCCAACCACTTTTGAAAATGTGTTTTAATTCTTCCTCTATTGATGGGCTTGATGCAAAATCTCATAATTCCATGTATCTACTTTGCAGACCAAAGAAAATGACCCATACTTCATTAAATCTGGTGGTTGGAACTGGTTTTTGTCTTTTCCATGCCAAACGAATTTTGTAAATTTCTCCCCCAAATATTTACCAAAATCCAAAATCAAAGATTCCATGATGAAGAGAATCTTCAGATCTTTCCATTGGTACCAAGAACGTCAAAAATAGAGCTCTGGATCAAAAGATATGGCCTTATGAGTTTTTCCTTAACGTTTTCGGCAAAAAACAACTCGGGCAAATTTTGAACTTTTCTCCCGCAAATCCTCTAATGACGTGGCATCCAATTGGGTCAGTGGAGGCAGGGGCTCCTTTTTTTTTTTTTTTTTTCCCATTTTACACTTTTTGACAAAAACTCAAAAAATCTCATTTGCCTCTGAAGGTCCGCCGGCCCGCATTAGCTTTTTGATGTGCCAGCTCAACACTTAATTTTCACCTTTTTGACAAAAGGGAAAATTTTCACTTTTTCCTCCAATTCTCTGCCGGTCCAAGATTCCTTGGCAAACATCTCTCCCAAGCCCCGTAGGTCCGCCTTGGGCAAAGTTTCCCTTCTAACTCCATTGAGCCATAACTCAAAAAATACAAGGAGTTAGAAAGAGCTCTTTACCTTTCTGGAAAGGGGAAGAAATTCTCTATCTGATGGAGTATTTTTTAGAAATCCTTGAGTGCCTGAAATTTTGTGAAATTTGGACTGAGGCACAAAAAGGGAGTAAGTTAACCCAAAATAAGAGGGATCTTATTTTGGTTAACAATACTCTTGTGAGATTTTTTATTTTAGAGATGTAGGAGGGGAGATTCAAATGAAGTAGTCCCATGTGTTGATCCTAGTAAAAGGAGAGATGAATAAATTACTACCTAAATGGAATGTTAAATACATAATCTAGAAGACTGATGATCCTAAATCCCATATTCTATATGAATACATTGGACATGGGAAATATATGGTAATATATAGATCTAAACTCAACACTCCTGAGGTTATTCAAGAAGACCCAAATAATGTGTGGACCCTTGAGTTTGATGGAAGATTTTCTACAAAAGGTTTCGGGGCAGGAGTACTCTTTGTGTCTCTCACTGGTGAAATCCACCCATTCTCGTACAAATTACAATTTTCCAATACTAACAACACTACTGAGTATGAGGCCATCATTCTTGGCCTAGCAGTAGCAAAGGAGATGGTAATAAATAAATTTCGAGAAAAAGGATATGCTGAGATCATAGTTAAGGAGGGTAGGGGATCATTGAAATTAAAGAACAAAAGGATACAACATTACTATAAAAAGGTATGGGATTCAATGAATTCCTTTATGATTTTTCCATTGATGAAGTAACAAGAGATAAAAATTCTAGAGCAGATACTTTAGATGTTTCAAGTTCTTTACTCATTCCTCATCCAGACATCAATCAAGATAAGTTCACTGTTGATATGATCTTTAGGCCCGATGTTCCAAAAAAATTGGATAACTGGCAAGTGTTTCATAATGATCATCTGATTTCTTTTATTGAATTGAATGATAAATTTAATCAATTGTATTTTGAGGGAATCAAATTTGGTTATCGTGAGTCTACTGCCTCTACATTTGAAGGATTTGATAGTGGGTCAGACCAAGATTGATACATCAAGATAAAAGGTAAAAAAATACCCAGGGGTCTTGTGAGTTTGGAAGATATGTTTGAAAATCATGATAGATAAATAAAATGGAATATGTCACAAGACACAAATAATTCATCAAAGTATGAGAAAATTAACTTAGGAATGATGAGAGGCCTAATTTTGTCAACATAGGAAAGTGTTGTTCTAATAAAGAAAGGAGAAAATTTGTTAAATTATTGAAGAGATACATTGACGTGATTTCTTACTTGTATGATGATTTTAAGACTTTTAAACTAAGGGAAATACAAAATTATATTATTTTGAAACTAAGAATTCAAAATTTTCAAAAAAAGGCAATACAATCCTAATATTGCAGGTACTCTTTATCAAGAAATTCAAAAGTTGTTAAATGCAAAGATAATATTTCCTTTTCATCATTCATCGTAGATTTCCAACATAGTACATGTGTGGAAGAAAAATGAAGAGATAAGGATTTGTGTTGACTTTCGGAATCTAGATCAATATTCTTTGAAGGATAATTATCCTCTTCCAATGATGGATTAGATTCTTCGAGCTGTGAGTGGTTATGAAATTCTATTTATGCTTGATGAGTTTTTCAGGATATAATCAGATTGAAGTGGATGTTCAAGATCATCACAATACTGCCTTCACAACTCCTTTGGATACATTTTCTTACCAGAGGATGACTTTTGGTTTGATAAATTCCAGTGCAATGTTTTAAAGGGCTATAGACCTAGTGTTTGGAGATTTGAAGAATAAGTACATTGTATTCTACTTAGATGATCTCATTATCTTCTCTAAGAATAGGGAAGACCATTTTCAACACTTAAAGCTAATTTTTAAATGGTGCAGGGATCATGACATTTCACTTAATCCTAAAAATTCTATTTTTGGAGTGACTATGGGGAAATTTCTTGGAAACATTGTGTTGAAGGATGGAATCACAATGGACCAAGAAAGAGTTCAAGATATTAAAAAAAATTCTCTTTCCACAAGCAAGAAAGGTGTTCACTCTTTCTTTGGAAAAATTAACTTCCTCAAGAGATTCATTCCAAATTTTGTAGAGTTAACGCCAAGCATAGGAAAAATGATGAAGGAGAAAGAGTTGTTTCACTAAAGTGCAGAAGGGAATAAGGAATTTATAGAAATATATAAATCTATCGCGAGAACACCAGTTCTTGTTTTTCTTGAGTTTGAAAAATGTTTCACCATCTACTGTTATGCCTTAAAACACACGTTGGCCACTATTCTAGTTCAAAAGACTTTTCAAGGATGTGAAGTATTGATTGCCTTTATGATATAAGTTCTGAAAGATCATGAGTTGAAGTAATACTAGCTTGAGAAACATAAATTTTCTGTGGTTAAGGATGTTAAAAAGTTCACGTTTTATATTCTTAATTCTCGTTCTATTGTTTATGCTCCTCATATAATAGTGAAATCCATTCTAACTCAAAAATATTTTGGTTCAAATAGAGGGAATTAGGCGGCAAAGGTTCAGGAGTATGATCTTAATATCAAGACAACCAAACTTGTCTGAGGCCATGGTTTGTGTCAATTTATTGTAGAAAGTGTAAAGAGTGATTTGAGTGATACAGAGGTTGTAAAAATGCCTATGGTTCTCTTCTTGAGTTCTACGGATGAATTTTACTCTAAATTTTTCCATTTTCTCACATATGGGGAATGTCTTGCACATCTCAACACTAAGGGAAAGAGGGATATAAAAATTAGATATGATAATTATGTCCTTTGTGATAACTTTATTTTTAATAAAGGTATTGATGGTAACTTTCTAAGACGTTTAGATAAAGAGCAACATAAAATACTATTGGGAGATTTTCATGAACATGCTTATGGACGTCCATTTTTCTTCTTCAATAACAACCCATAATATTCTCTGAGGAGAATACTACTAGCCAACCTTGTTCAAGGATGCAACCAAATGGGTCTTAAAGTGTGAAGATTTCCAAAAATATTTTGGAAGACCTAAGTTGGCCACTCTTCCTTTAAAGACCATGGTAATTAAATATCCCTTTCAACAATGGAGGCTATATTTTATTGAAAATATCAACCCTAATTCCAATGCATGCCATACTCATGTTTTAACTTCCACAGACTAATTTACGAAGTGAGTAGATAGTATTCTAGTCAAGGAAACCACTCCTGAAGTTGTCTATAATTTCATCAAAGAAAACATTTTGGTTCAATTCAAGGTACCTAACAAGATCGTAAAAAATAGTGATCCAAATTTGTCTTCCTATTAACTTGTTGATTTTTGTTATGAATATGGAATTTCCATTGCACATTCTTCATACTACTATCCATAGGGAAATGGACAAAATGAATCAACCAAAAACAATCTGGGGACCATAATCAAGAAAATGGTTGATGAATCACAAAGAAACTAACACAAGAAATTTTATGATGCTCTTTGGGATGATTGGATATCAACAAAAAGAGCTATTAGAATGTCACCATTTCAACTGATTTATGGAATGGAAGCTCAAATTACAGTGACCATAGAGTTACCAACATTTCACCTCACCAAAAAAATCGAAGATGAGAAGTTCAAGGATTCCATGGAGAAGAGGATATTGTATTTGCAAAATTTGGATGAAGAAATGACTCAAGTTGTTGACCATATCTTAGCATATCAACAAATGGTCAAGATTTTTTTTGATAAAAAGACCAAGTCCCACAACTTTAAGTCATAGACATTGTCCTACTCTAGGACAAAAAGGAGAAAACCTCATGGAAGTCACCATAAGTTTGACTCACTTTGTCTTGGTCCTTTTAAGATTCGACACTTTGCTGGAAAAAAATCATATAACCTAGACTATATGGATGGAACTTCTCTTCCATTACCTTATAGTGGACATTATATGAAATTTTACAAATCTTGATGGATGACAGTCCATTGTACATAGTCTTGTATATAGTTTTGTATAGTCTTTATTTTGGTTGGAATTTTTGATTTTTTTTTAGTTTTTGGATAAGTGGCCCATTTTTCTTGGTTGTATCTACCTTATTATTGTCAAGAAATGCAAAAAATCCCAATAGTTAGCCAAATTTGAGCCAATTTGGGCCTTGGGTGGTCAATGCAAACTTTGGAGGAATAAGAGGAACACTTCCTCTGTTCCTCCTATTCTCTAATTTTTTGTAGTTTCCGTATTGTATTGACTTGTGGTATAATTTAGGTTTTTGGTGTTCCACTGGAACAAATCCATTTGTTCTGTTTATTCTTCGGTTCCTATTTCTATTCTCCCTCACATCAGTTTTCCCCACATCTCTTTTGTTCATCTACTTTGTATTCCTTTCCCATCAGATTTTTTGATTTTAGAACTATAATAGTTCCATGCCTTGTTTTGTTTCAGCTTCCCTAGTAAGTTGTTCCATTATCCTTAGTGTTCTCCACAAGCCCATTTTCTCCACATGATCCCTTTACAATGTCTATATCAGAAAAAACAGACAAGGATGGAACACATGGAGCTTGTTCCATTGTTCCTTCCATTCACTACATCGCCGATTCTCCCACATTGAAGGTTTTTCCTCTGGTTCCCCCATGACCCATCATAATTGATTAACAAAGGAAAAGGGGAAAAAAGTGTGCTCTATGGGCCAAGTAATGTATGGAATATTGTCTTCATCCCTAAATTGAGCCTTTTGGCCTATCTATTATATAAATTCTCCCACACTTAGTTGTTTTAGCATTTTACAAGCTTGAGTTAATTGTTCCCATCCACTTTCCCACTCCAACGTGCAAAAGGGGGTATTTTCTCATAAATTTTTCATTTTTCATCCAAATTCAAAAATTCAAGTTGCATTGGGACTATTGAGAAGGCACCTTTATTTTCATGTAAAAGGTGAGTGGTTTTATCCTTCTTTTGTCCACTTTGACAATTATTTGTGTTCATAGCCTTCTCCTTTAAATACCTCTTGAAATCCATTATTTAGCCTATATTTTCTCTAAGTTCTCCCCAATATATCCACCATGAAGTTCCAATATGTGGGGTATGAACACATTTCATCTTTAGAAACCTATGTACCTGACATAGGGGATAGTGATGTAAGGCACATGAAATTGAACGACTTCTGGGCCTGAATCTTAGATGATAGTCCCACCATAATTGTCCAATGTTAAAAATAGTGGAATAGCTTATGCTTCTTGCTTCCCCACCTCAATGAAATGCACTGACACATTTTTGGCTTCTACCTCCAATTTTGACCCACAAACTAATGAATTAAAAGATCCCTAAGGGCATATCATTTCCAAATTAGATGTTCATTATATTAATGTAGCTTTGGAAATCTCCACCTTAAAAAATTCCAAAATATTGACTAGGACTGAGGCCCAAGAATTTTTGACCAAAATCAAGATAAATATAATACCATGATTGCTAAATCCTGGTTCAAAACTAAGAAGAAAGGGACTTTCAAATTACCCAAAACCCTCTATATAATTGATTTCATAGAAGAAATTTCAGATATGATCACATGGCTAGCCATAATAATGGGCATGTCATCCACTAATGAGTTCAAAAAATGGATGTTTGTATATCAATGTGATATGTGAGGACAAAAAAAGTTTGAACTGGGGGGAAATCATTTGTGAAAAATTGACTCAATAATTGGTTAATGTACATCAAAGCATTAAAATCCCATGTGACTTCATACTTGATGTACACTATAGCAGCCTATAGGATATGGGTGGGATTATCAGGGTAAGAGAATAAGTAGAATTCCTAGTGTATGAATTCTATACTCATCTCACCTATGAGAAAAATAAAACTCACCATAGGATAGTGAATGATGATTTCACAATATTCTTAGTTAGACTGATCAAAGAAAATTTGACTTAGAGGGTTTCCTCAAAGGTCAGGCAACTGATTTCAATAGATGGTAGCCTCTTCATTCAATTCAGAAAGTTTTCATAAATTCAAATAGTTGGGTTTGAGGGATGTCCAAACAAACTACCTATTTACTGTAATGACACGTTGATTATGGTTGAACTCTATAGACAACTAGATGTACTTCATAGAACCTTTATGGAAAAAAATATCGTAGGTATTCCATTCCCCATATCACTGGGAAACTACACTTGCAGATCAGATTTTGATGCTTAAAATGTTGAGAGGACCATTTCAGAGTTCAAATTTCATACTTATCAGAAGAGGGATTCCTTCGAGAGAAAATGATATATTTCAAATAATATAAGGATGACCTGTTATCATGTGCCAACATTTGAAGACTATTGGGAAGATTGTGATCATGAGTATGAGGTGAGGAAAAGATTCTTTGGTAGGTTGTCATTGCAACAAATCAAGGACATCAATTTGTGCATTATTCCATAAGGTATGGAAGATGATGATTCTGACTTGTATATTGTGGAGTCTATGAGATTTATTCAGTACACTCCTCTACCTACCATTGATTAGTCTCAGAAGGAGAAAGAAAACCTAATGAGTTGAAAAACCTAGTGCTCTTGAGAACGAGGCATTGGTATAATATAAAAATAAAAGAATTAAGAGAATCAACGAAAACATCTTCCTCTCAAGATGCTTCTACTTCCCAAAAATATGTTCCAACACAAAAAAATTCTTCCTCCTCGCCCTTGGAATCAGGAAATAAGGTGTACATGAATAAAGATAAATCAAAAGATGTTGTAAAGAAAGAAGAAATTAATGACCAAAGGGTTGAACAATAGAAAAATCAAGAACTGGTTGATGAAACTACATCTTCTCTTGAAAAAACATCACAACCATTTGAAGAGAAAGAAAAATCATTTGAATAAAATCAAGATGAAGAAGAAGGAAAAGAAGGTAAAGAGAGTGAAGAAAAAGATAAAGTGGAAATCATTGAGCTAGATACATGAAAAAATGATGTTTCTAGGCCCCAAGTTGGAGGTTAGAAGACCACCTTCTTCATCCATGTTGTGATTTCCACTCTTGAGGTCTCTACTTCTCAAATTCAAAGTTCCTAGGCTTCCCTTGCATTTCCTCTTCTATCCCCTTCTTCTAGTGATTCATTCACTTGGGTTCAACCCATGATTAACATCAGGAAAAGAAAGGCATAATCTTAGATTGAAGTTCTAGAGTTTGATGCAGTGGTTTCCCTTCTTGGTACAACTCTCCCCCCCCTAATAAATCCAAGACAACTTCTCATCTAGTTTCATATTCTAAAGGACAACAATTCTTAGAGATTTTTAAACTAAAAGGGGATAAAATTTATAAATAAATATCCATGTCTGACTTAGAGCTCACTATGATTTCACTTGGAGAATCAATTCTAAAAGGAGAAGTGTACAACCTTAGAGATATTATCTCCAAGGTTATTTAGAGAGTTGATAAATGGAAAATCAAACTCAAGAACAACTTGAGGAACAAAGTGTGAATTATTTAAAATTTCATCAAGTATTTCCTTTCATCAGACAATTCTCCTCTTGATCCTACTCCCCTCTTTCCACTTCCACCCACTGCTGCCACTGTTGGGATAGATGTCAAAGTCCATCACATAGATTCATAAGCATGTTATATTTTGAAAATCATTTGAGGCTTGGGTTGAAGGTATTCTAGTCTCTAGTTTACAATTCATTGATGAAGCATACAAGGTATATGACAATATCACTTTTACCCAAAAGAAAATCAATCTAGGTATTAACACCATTGATAAAGAGCTCAAGATTTGGGAAGATGTACATATAGGATATTTGGATCATGAGTCAACAGATGAGAAAATCCTACTTTCTCATTAGATATTTTTGATTATTCAAAGAAAAATTTGTCTAATACCTTGGACATATAATGTAGAATGGATAATTAAGGTTATTGAAGAAGTTGTAAATGAGTCAAGGACTATGGTACTAGAAAGGTGAATCATTGAAAGTTGAAATATTCATTGACCTACAAGATCTTTCATTGTCAACTCTTAAAGAAAAATTCAGTAGAGAAGAAATCCAGTAGACCATATCAAGGAAAATTTTAACTCACTCATCAAAGAGGAGTCTATTAAAAGAAGACTTGGTCAATAAGGACAAGATGGAGGAACTCTCAGAATTTCATAATGTTCGTTGTAGAGGCAACAAAGTGACTTGTACAGAATGGTGGAATTTCCAAAGAAATGGAGTATACTCTTGGAAGATTGTTAGATTCTCTCGCGAAACACCATTGTCCCTTAGAAGTATGGATATTTCAACTGTTGTGACAAAATTTAAAATACAAGTGCTCAAGCTAAAGGTGCCAACATCAGTTGTTCCTACTTCCTCTTCCTCTTTTGGATCATAAGACCTTCTAATTTTTCTATTTTGGAGTTGGACTTTATTATTCTAAAAGAAAAATTGTAAATAAATCTAGCTTATGTAATTAATTAATTAAGTCCTTAACACTTAATTAAGGATAATTAATTAGGAAAGGTAATTACATCCTCCCATAACCTATATAAGGCTTCATTTTAATTTGTAAAGGGGTTGGATATTGGTGCATCTGGATGTAAACATACAAATTTTGATTGATACAAAAGAAGACCTTATTTCCTCCATTCAAGTGATTTCCATTTCCTTCCTTCCTTCAATCTAATTAATGTGATTTTTTGTCTTCATTTGATATCTGAAACTTTGTGTTCAAATCCAT
Organism: Taxus chinensis; assembly: GCA_019776745.2. Classification (NCBI taxonomy): domain Eukaryota; kingdom Viridiplantae; phylum Streptophyta; class Pinopsida; order Cupressales; family Taxaceae; genus Taxus; species Taxus chinensis. Next base: position 572,691,067 of record CM034148.1, on the reverse strand, counting down.
GGAGTAAACTGTATTGAAATTTCTTTCAATCAACATTCTATCTGTTATGGGCTTTTCATTTATGTAAACACACATGTTCTTTAGTTCTAATTACATGCATGAGTAGAATAAAAATATGCAATATCTTTATTTGAAAGTGTTGCTTCTTTTTTCTCTATCTTTTTACAGCTAGTTGGTAATCATTGGAGAACCAAGGAGGATTTATTTATCTTGGATTAGTTGGTTAGTTAGTAACTGTGATTCCCTAATCAAATTATCTTACCCTAGACATAATGTTGTAATTACTTTATGTCTTTTCCCTGTTTATCTTTTGTAATGAAAATAATGATTTTCATTATTCGTGATAACCAATATCCTCATAAAATATTAATAATTTTGTACATTTGTAAATAATTATATTTATTTATTTATTTTTGAATAAGAGTACTTCCCCATTAAAGAAGAGGGACTATTGTCCCTTAAAACTATCATCTCTCCACAACAACTAATTTTCCAACCAAAACTTGGGCATCTAAATTTTAAAATTTTGTATGAGATGTCTCACCTTAATATTGTTATAGGTCTTCCTAAGATAAAATTAGATCATAATTCTTGTGAAAGTTTCTAATGTGGTAAAAACATGTATAGGCATTTCACAGACACCATGAGTCTAATTCCTCTTACTTGCTTGAGATAATTCATAGTGATGTTAGAGGTCCTTTGGAAGTACCTTCGCTTGGTGGTGTTATATATTTTGTTAATTTTATTGATGATTTATCAATAACGACTTAGTCTTATTACATTATGAAAAATATGATGTCTTATCTAATTTTCAAGAGTTTAAAGCCCTTGTTGAAAATATGGTTAATCTGAAAATTAAAATAATCAGAACTAATAACGAAGGTGGGTATTTTAATAATAATTTTGATGAGTTTTGTGTATCTTATTGTTTTGAAAGGTAATTAACAACTCCCTATTCTCCTCATCCAAATGGCATATAAAAAATAAATAATAGAAAAATATTAGAAATGGCCAAGATCTCACTTCATGCTTCTAATGTGCCTAAATTTCTGTGGGTTAAAGATATGAACAATACTGTTTATATCGTTAATAGAGTTCCCACAAAATATTTAAATTAAACCACACCACATGCATTTTGGAAAAATAAAATCCTGATATCTATTATTTAAAGATATTTGAAAAAACTTATTCTCTTCTTATTACTAAATGTAAGAGATAAAATCTTGATCCTACCTATTACCCTTGCATTTTTATTCAGTGTGGAAGTCAAACAAAATGATTATGAGTATATAATCCAGTTAAGCATGTGATTTTAGAAAATAAGAATGTACATGTTCTTGAGATTTTTTTATAAATCTACCGCTCTTCCCTCTTCCAAGTTTCCTAAATCTGAAACTATTTTTCAAGAGTCTAATCATTCTTATTTTTATATGATGTATGTAGACATTGAGGGGGAGTATTCTCAATATTTGTTTCGATATAGGATTCCTAAATGGGCCAAAAATATGGTTTCAAGCTCTCAACCTAAAAATCTTGAGGAAGATGAACTGAAGTCAACATTCTTATCATGCCTTGTCAACTGTTTATGAGGTTGAACCTCAGTCTTTTAAATAATCCAACCTAGATGAAAGATGGGTTGTAGCTATGGAAGATGAGGAAAATGATCTAATTAATAATCAAACTTGGGAATTATCCCCTCTTCCTTCTAAAAGAATAATTATAGGCTTTATATGGTTGTATAAAATCAAATATAACTCTACTGGTAAGATTGATAAATTTGAGGCAATATTATTTGTTAGAGGGTTTACTCAAAAACTTGGTTTGGATTATGTTGAAAACTTTACTCCTGTTTCCAAAATGAGCTTTGTTATAATTATTATAGCTTTAGTTGCTCAACATGGTTGGGAGATTCATCAAATGGATGTTAAAAATGTATTTTTAAATGGTGACGTGAAAGAAGAAATTTATATGCATCAACCTAAAGGTTCTTAAGAACCAGAAAAATAATTATTGTGTGTAAAATTAAGAAATATTTGAATGGACTTAAACAAGATCCTAGTGCTTGGCATGATAAGATAAATAATTTCTTTCATGAGCTTGGTTTCTCTAATTTCTTTGCTAATAATGATTTGTTTGTCAAGTATGAAAACAATCATGTTATCATTATTGTCTTATATGTTAATGATATATTGATTACTAGGAGTGATAAAAACCTAATTCTTAGAATAAAAAAGAGTTAAGATAACATTTTGAAATGAATGATTTAGGACTATTAAATCATTATCTAGGCATGGTTATTTGTCAAAAGCACAAATCTATTATTGCATCTCAATCACAATAATCCTGCTAATATTATTAAAATATTTAATATGATTTATTGTAAGCATGTCACTATTCCTATGGAATTTGGTGTTAAATTAGATCCAAAATGTTCTTGTGATAAATTTAATCATACTTTACATAGACAACTGATTGGTAGCTTGATTTATTTAACTATCACTAGACCTGATATTTCCTTTGCAATTGGAATTGTTTCTAGATTCATGTAGGATCTTTATGAGGACCATTGGAAAATGGTAAAAAGTATTTTAAGGTGTAGAAAAGGTACAATCAATTATAGCTTGTGTTATTCTTCTTGTGATAATGCAACTCTATTTGTTTATTGGAATTCTGACCATGTTGGTGATATTGTGGATAAAAAATCTACTTCTAGATATGTTTTCAAGTTGGGTGTAGGTGAAATAACTTGGAGCAACAAGAAGCAACAAAAAATAGCTATCTCTTCTACTAAAGCATAGTATATAAGTGTCATGCAAGCAGAAAAAGAAGCCATATGGTTCAAAATAATATTAGAAGAACTTTGTGTGAGTGTCAAATGAAGCACTCTACTTCTATATTATAGAAATAGTTATATTGTTCTTACAAACAATCTAGTTTAGCATTAAAGAACCAAGCATATTGAGATTCATACGTACTTCATCAAGGAAATGATTCTCAATGGTGATATATATCTCAAGTTTCGTTCCATTTATGAGAAGGTTATAGAAAATTTTACTAAGCCCTTGGGTGCTACAAAATTCTACAAGTTCCATGCTATGTTGGGAGTTTCAGATAGTAGCTCTTATGATCATGTGGATGACATTGATCTCTACCTCTGAATCAACAGAGAAGATGTTGTTTGGATATTATGATCATGTGAATGACATATATCTTTAGCTTTGAATCATATTGGTTTGCAGCCTTTAAAAAGCTTCCCTTGAGGGGAAATAAGAAATGGGCATGTTGTATGTTTTTTCTTGTGTAGTGCCATTTCTTAATGACTTGAACGTGTCAAAGTGGATATTCCCAAGACTATTTCTATATTGTTTAAGTAAATTTTCATGTATGTGAAGTTTAATTGTTATACCTAATGAAGCATTAGATATGAAGAGTTTATTAACTTCATAGTCTGATGTAATTCTTTAACCTTAATCCATTTATATTGAGAATTTGTAATGTTACTTTGTATTGCGGTTTTTATGGAATATTCCCTAGAACACTGCTTTGAATCTATGGAAAAACAATGTCTCACTAGATTTCATAAAACCCGAAATGTGGTTACATTTTTTCTGCGACTTGTATAAGTCCATGGGACAATATGGTAGTGTACCACAAAGTTGAAAAATTACAAGACTCTGATGTAGTGCACCAAACTGCAAACCTGTGGAACAAGTATTTTTTGGATGCTATCCTAAATCATGCGTTGATTTATGGATTGTAATTAATTTTCTACCAAAAGGTGATTTGACATAAGGAACAAACTTTGACATGTTTTTTTCCATGTTTCCCCTACTTAACATTAAGGGGGAGTGTTGGATTTATAATATTAAGCAGGAAACCACTTATTTATGAAACCCTCCAAAGACTATATGTTCTTGGTTTATAGACTTATATTTAAAATATAAACATGCTAGACCCAAATAGGTCATATTTTAAGAGTGGATCAGGACCACCCACCTTGTATATAACAAAGTGATCTCATTAGATATTAGGTTACATAGATTGTAACATGTATGCAAGCTATATGTGCGAGATGATTATAAATACATGATGTAAATGAGGTGAAAATAATGTGAGAATGTATGAGGTGGTTTGTAATACCTTTTTGAAGGTGTACCTACATACTGAAATAATGGGAGTGTTGGGTGAAAGTTTATTCTCAATAAATATATGTGATTTATCATTGGGTTTTTTTTACCTTCTATGGTTTTCCCACTTATAGCTGTGTCATTGTGTTCATTTACTTTTTGTTAATGTTGTTTTCATGCTGTAATATGTATTATAAACATAAAAATCTATGTTCTTAATTATTGAACTTCATAAACTATAATCTTCAACACTTTATATTGTGGATTTATAATTTGTATCATTATTCATCCCTTAAATTTCCTAAAAATTAGTATAGCTTAAGTACTAGGAATATTAATAAATAATATGATGCATGATGAAAAATTAGGACTTCATGCATCATCCAGGATTGATCTAATATCCCATATTTATCTTACAAATGATTTTTTACTAGTGGGTATGGCCACACTTAAGGAGGAAAAAATGTTTAAAGATATTTTAGATAAATTTGAGGCAACAAAAGGATAAAATATCAATGAAAATAAATTAAAGATATTGTAGTCACTAAAATATACACTTATTACTATTACATTACACCTCTATTATGTTGTTATATACATGATTTCTAAGTATGGAAACTAGGCTTTGGTGACACATTTTTGATCCTTTTCTTACTTTTATTGGTTCTTCTCACATATTTTATTTGTAATTTGTGTCTTTTTGTTCTTTTTGTTTGCGTCTTTTGCATCTTTTTGTAATTTGCATCTTTCTGTATTTCATTTTATTTATATTTACTTATTGTAGGATGGTACTACCTAGATAAGATAGCAACGCCTAGGCACTAATGTCCTTCTGGGAATTTATGTAGTTGTTTTCTAATTTTTTTGGCTTTATTTGCATTTTGGATATTTTCTTGTCTCCTTTTCATGACCTAGTTTGGATTTTGGTGTCACTATGTGCTTAAATTCAAACAAAGAACTCAAATAGGTACATAGTTTGCTAACTATTTTAAGGGGAAATTGGGATATCATTTCTATATCTACCACATACAAAATAACAATACAAGGGGACTTCATTTTGGGCTTCATTATTCACTGCATAGGGTGAGGCTATTCTAAATTCCATATCACACATTCTTGCATTGGGAAAAAGTAGTTGTATCCAACTATTATTTATGTGAATAAATCTAGAGAATCCTATCTAAGGGACACAATTTTAATCACACTCCATAAGGACTACATGGATTTTAAAATGTAGTGCAATGGTTGGAATCAAAATCACATCAGGGTGACCACCAGGGTCATTTTTACTCTATCATATGCATTTTTATTCATTATAACATGTGCTTAATTCTTATGTAGGTAGCTAGAGTTTAGTTTGTAATGAAATTACTAGTATAATTTAGATTATGAGTAGCAATATAACACAAAATAACACAATATTTCAAAATAATGATCTCAATATGCAATTATAATAGCTTCGCCACTTTGAGGGGGCAACCTCCAAACCATATAAGAAGACTCAAATGCTCAACTTATGATCAAATAATCCCTACTAACCCCTATATATACTATTCCTATGCTATGCCCAACACCAAGGCTGACCCACTAATGAAAATGTAACATATATGAAAGAGATACATAATGATAAGAAGTTATGATAGCCAAAAGTCAGCTATATACATCTAATATAAGATATATGATTAAGGGCCTAGCATGCCCCTCCCCTTCGAAGTAACATTGTCCCCAATGTTGAGAAGATCTGGATGCTACTGCAAGAAATTTGCATCCTCCCAAGTTACATCTACATTGTCTAGATTTTTCCACTTGATCAAATACTCAGTGATGACCCTTGTCCTCAATTGCTTAGTGCATGTTTGAAGGATGCATTCTAGTTCCAAGATGATTCTACCCTCTTCATCAAGCTCGAGTAACACTATATGGGTTGATATTGTTTGTTTAATTACCTTCTTTAGGCAAGATACATGGAAGACTGGATGAATTTGAGTAGCAAGAGGAAGTTCCAATTTGTATGCTACATTGCCAATCTTCTGTAACACTTGATAAGTACCATAATACTTAGGTGAAAGCTTTTTATCCTTTTTCTATTGTTTTAAGGACATTTTATTATAAGGTTGTAAATGCACAAAATCCCAATCACCGACTTCAAAATGTCTTTCACTACGATGTTGGTTTGCTTGCTACTTCATGCGGTTTTTTGACATGGCCGAATTCTCCTTAAGACTAAAAAGAACCTCTTGTTGGTGTTGAATATGTTATTCAACTTCTCAAACCCTTTGGTTGGACTCTCAAAGATGAAGTGATAGATGGTGGATGGTACCCATATAATGCCAAGAAAGGAGACATTTTAGGTGAAGTATGAAAGGAGGTGTTATACCACCATTCTGCCAGCGATAACCATTGGACCCATCTCGCTTGCTTATTTGATGTAAAAAATGAAGATATCCCTCCAAGCACTTGTTTACCACCTCTATTTTCCCATCAGACTGGGGATGATAAGAGGAACTATGAGCTAGTTGTGTGCCCAAGAATGAGAACAAGTCAGTCTAAAAATTACTAGTAAAGATAGGGTCTCGATCACTCACTATAATATTTGGTGTCCCATGTAGCTTCTGAATTGTATCCCTGAAGGGCCGTTGCTACTGTAATCACAACAAATGGATGTGATAAAGAAAAAAAAAGGGCATATTTGGTGAGTCTGTCCACCACCACCATGATTACATTTTTACCTTCTGATTTAGGTAATCCTGTGATGAAGTCCATAGACACCTCTTCCCACCTCTGGCTAGGAATAAATAGAGGTTGTAAAAGACCTGGGGACTTAATTGTTTTGCCCTTATTTTGCTAACAAACTTTGCATTCTTCCACAAAATTTTGGAGATCTCCTTTTAGCCCTTCCTAGAAAAAATCATGCTTGATTTGATGATAAGTCTTTAAGAAGCCAAAATGACCCCCTACTGGAGAAGCACGAAGCTCAGATAGAACCCTATTTTTAAGGGTTGAATTCTTACACAGATATAATCTATCTTTATACCATAAAACATCTCCTTTCCATACAATTTTTTCTGACATGCTTGGATCTTTTTGGAGATTTTGAATGAGATTTTGTGTACCTGGGTCATTTTTCCATTCAGACCTTGCATCCTCTACTCAATCCTCCTGTAATACATATATGTCACACAACAATGCCTGGACAGATTCATCCTTCTGAGATAAAGCATCTGCAACTACATTCTCTTTTCCTTTCTTGTATATTATCTCAAAATCATACCCCAACATTTTTGAGACCCATTTTTGTTGTTCTTCTGATGATAAACGTTTCTCTAAGAAGTATTTGAAACTATCATGATCTGTCTTTACTTTGAAATGTTGTCCCATTAGATATGGTCTCCATTGCTTCACAAGCATGAAGTATTGCTAACATTTCTTTCTCATAAACTGGTTTAGAGATATTCTTACATTTGAATTGGTAGCTCTTGAAGGCAATGGGTCACCCTTCTTGCATGAGTACTGCCCCCATACCATACCCTGAAGCATCACATTCAACAATGAATGTTTTTGAAAAATCTAGGGTGGCTAGAACTAGAGTGGTGCTCATGGCCTCCTTTAACTTCTCAAAGGCCATAGTAGCTTGATTTTTCCATTGGAAAGAGTCCTTATTCAATAAATTTGTGAGTGGTGCTGCGATGCTGCCATAATTCCTTACAAATCTATGATACTAACTTGTAAGCCCCAAAAATCCTCGAAGATTTTTTATGGTTTTGGAAACCTTCCATTCAAGAATGGCTTTTATCTTGTTAGGATCCACTTTAACACCTTCATAAGAGACAATATGACCTAGATATTCAACCTCCTTGACACCAAAAGAACACTTAGAAGGCTTTGGATAAAGTTGATGTTGTTCAAGAGTTTCCAACACCTTATTTACATGATGCAGGTGTTCCTCCCATGTTTTACTATAGATTAATATATCATCAAAGAACACTAAAACAAACTTTTGAAGAAATGGCTTAAATATGGAATTCATCAAGCTTTGAAATGTAGAGGGTGCATTTGTTAGTCCAAAAGGCATTACCAAGAACTCATAGTTTCCTTCATGTGTCCTGAAAGCTATTTTATGAATATCTTCATCCTTGATTCTAATCTGATGATATCCAGAATGAAGATCAAGTTTTGTAAAGTAAACAACACCATGTAACTTATCTAGAAAATCATCAATTACATGAATAGGAAACTTATCTTTAACTGTGTACTTATTGAGTTCCCTGTAATCTAGACACATGAACCACTTGTCATCTTTTTTCTATACCATCACTACAGGAGAAGAGTAAGCACTTTGACTATGACGAATAAGTCCTACTTCTAACATCTCTTAAACTATCTTCTCAATCTCACTCTTTTGCATATAGAGGTACCTATAAGGTCTGATGTTGGGTGGTTGACTCCTTGGTACTAGCTGGATGGCATGGTCATGGTATCTTTTCAGAGGAAGACCCTTGGGCATTTCTCCAAACACCACTGAGTGCTCATCTATAATTGCTTGCATATTTGCGGGAATAAATGTATTGGAATGATGTGCTTCTAATGAAAATATTTGTGCTACAAACCCTTCTGTACCCTTTCTAAGCAATTTTTGCATCTGATGAGAACTTACCATTTGTTGGGACTTTGCTCTAAGTCCTTTTAGTTTAAAGATCCTCCCTTCTGACTAAAATTGCATGAACAACTCTTGGAAATTAATTTCAATGGTTCCCAAGGTGGTAAGCCACTGAACTCCTAGCACAATGTCTACTCCTCCCATGGTAATGACATACATATTTCTAGTTAGCAAGTAATCTCCCATGGCGAGATTAATGTTATGGCATTTTCCTGAACAACTAACAGTTTTCCCATCAACGATCATGACTTGACATTCTGGAGCTGGATAAACAAAGCAATTCAAGTGTACTGCCAAATTATGATTGATGAAGTTGTGAGTACTTCCTCGAGTCAATCAGCCCTATTACCCACTATTTTTTAAGAATACAACCACTTTAAGGGTTTGGGGAGCATTAATACCTGTAATTTCATGACATGATATCATTGGTTGGGGATGTACTCACTTCGTCCTATGACTTCAACCTATGACATCTACCTCTTCATATTTTTCCTTCTATTCATCTTCATTAGGCCCCTCAATGTAGAACAACTTATTTTTCAGAACATTTATGTCATGGTCCACATTTTTTATCACAGTTAAAACATAACCCTTTGGCTCTCTTTTCTTCAATTTGTTCAAGGTGTCAGTCTCACTTGGGTGAGGGAATGATGGTGGTCAAGAAGTGCTACGATCTTTAATAATTAGTGACAAGTATGTATCCTGCTGGAAAGAAATTTTTCATCTGCCCTACCTGCCATGATAATAGAATTAAAAAACTTATGAGGGTTAAACATGTGCACCTCAGTCTATCAATGTGTTTCCTTAAGAACCCCAAGAAATAGTTCATTTGAATTATCTTCAGTAATATTTTCCACCCACAAGGATAGGTTTTGGAATTGATGAACGTAATCCTTGACTGATCATGTTTGTCTCAACTTTGCTAATTGGCTGAAGTAATTCTATGACACACTAGAACTATAGTGCAATTGCAACTCTCCGGTAAAAAAACGTCTATGTGACATTGCGAACACTCTTTTTCCTTTGAGCACATAACCATCGATACCAAATGAATTGGTCAGGTTCAAGATACAACGATGCCATGCTAACCTTTTGTCCCTATGGAATCTGATGAAGATAAAAGAAATTATCCATTTGGTTAATCCAATTGAGTGGATCCTTTCCATCAAAATTATGCATTTCCAATTTTGGAATCATGTTACAAGCTTGCAGAGTATTTATATTTGGATTGGTCATGTTTGCAGATCCACCCTGGCTAGTTTGTCTATTACTTTGACCTAAAGATCCACCCTGGTTAATATGAGTATGATTGATTTGTGGCTGATTAGGAAGGATATGATGACCCATGATATTGTAACTAAATTGTTTAATGAAATCCTCCAATCCTTATCCAATCTTGTCTACATCTTCTTTGCTGGCCACTCTACCTTCAAGGTTTCGCAACTCTAACTCAAGATAGTTGACCTTATGGTCAGTTAAAGTAAACCCTAACCTTGAGGACTCTGTAGATACCCCCTTCTAACTCTAAATCCTCAACTATTATCTCATCCTTATCATGGGTTTTACCTGGAGTGATGGGATTCTTTTTGCCTCTTGTCAAAGGCGCAACCATGATGCCCCAAATGGTAAGATTTAAGGATCAACGTCGAAATTTAGGGTTTTGAAATTCAATAGGAATTCGGCCAAATTTTATAAAAATCAAAGAACGAACTCAAACTAATTTTTAATCTTCTTTCTGTCAATGTAAACAACTTTGAAAAATTCCACAAATTGCACCCTAGGTAGCCGAATTATGAAAAAACATAAAACCGCTATAACTTTTGCAAAACAAGTAAAAAATTCCTAAAATTTGGAGGGAAGCTTACTTGAATTATTTTTCCACACCTCAGAAATCTTTTCAAAAAAATTAATTACAGATTTTTAGATATGAATGAACCTTCACAATTAGGGTTTGACATAGTGCTGGCCGAGTTCAAGCTCTGATACCACTTGTAATGAAATTACTAGTATAATTCAGATTATGAGCAGCAATAGAACACCAAATAACACAATATTTCAGAATAATGATCTCAATATGCAATTATAATAGCTTCACCACTTCGAGGGGGCAACCTCCAAACCATATAAGAAGACTCAAATGCTCAACTCATGATCAACTACTAACTACTAACCCCTATATATACTATTCCTATGCTATGGCCAACACCAAGGCCGACCCACTAATGAAAATATAACATATATGAAAGAGATACATAAAGATAAGAAGTTATGATAGCCACAAGTCGGCTATATACATCCAATATAAGATATATGATTAAGGGCGTAGCATAGTTTGTAAGAACATGTGTGAAAAGGAAGTAGTGAAGTGAACCCGATGTGACCTACAACAAAAAAGAAGTGATAAGAAGCAAAAAAAAGAACCAAGACCAAATCCCTTTCGAAAAAAGCAACACCCAAATCAGATCCTAGCACCCAGGTGGCCCCATACTTTCCCAAGAACTTTTTTCCCTAAATATTTTTATATCCTATAATCAGACACAAAGCTTAAAAAATCCAAAATACACCCTTCTAGATCAGTCTCTATCCTAAATCATTTTAGACCTATAGAGGCAAGCTAAATCATTTGAAAAACCCTATACATCACTATTACTTGTACTCCTTTAGCTAGCTCTTATATATTGATGTTTTTTTATTTGATAAAAAATATAGTTACATTAAATTTAATTTTATTAAATAGTTTGGTGAACACATTTATTTATTGAACCCTAGATTGTTCTAGGCTCCTTTATTTTTATATATTCCTCATGGCCTACCAAATTTTTGTACGAAACTGTCTATCTAAGTCTAGTTCTATTAAGTATGATGCCATTCTTATGATTGTTATTTATCCTTATTTCACCGATGCTAAGGATGAATCCAATTTCTATCACAAGTCTCATATTACCCCTACTTACAATCCCGTAATACCTCATGTGTTTACTAAGCTCTACAAACCTAGCCCCGATGTTGTGTTATTACCATAGTAGAGGCCGTTAGTGTTCATGATTATGATAGAAAATATATTGCTACTAATGAGAAGTGTTGAGGACATAGTACTATTTTTATGAAGAAGGCATGGCTAATGATGCCTCTCTTTTTCCCAAGTTTATTGATTTGCTTAATTTTATTATCTATATCCCTAGCCTTTCTCCCCTTTTTTCATATCCCCTTCCCATTACATATGCATAAATCCTTAGGGATAATCATGTTGAGGCTGATATTTATATTTGAGATCCTTCCCCACCCCCTCACCATATACTTGTCCATTGACCATTGTTCCTAAAGATATCTATCTTTCTTCTTCTCTTGCATGCATGAATCCTCCTATTGTTTGTGCTCCTATTGTTGATGTTCCTATTGCTTCTCATGATGTGTTACAATATGATTTTAGTCATGATGTATGTGTTAATAGTGTTGATGTTTCTAAATATAATGTACTAAATAATGATGATAAAGAAAATATGCATGTTTCTTTTCCTCCTCCTTTGATTGAGCTTGTTGATAAATGTGTGCAAACCTACCTTCCTATTTATGCTCATCCCATTCCTACTACTAGTTATCCTCTTGCTGATCCAAAATTTGACTTCTAACCTAACAATTTCCCCATGGATACTTTTAATGGAAAAATATAAACCCTTAATGATCCCCTAAATGTGTAAGATATTCCTGCCTAAGAAGTTATTTCTCTCATGCATATTGTTAGTGATTTGAAAAATAAGATACACACTCTTACTCTTGAAAGTAGGGCCTACTATGCTAGTAGTGATAATAGTTCCCTTCATGGAAACCCTATTCCTAAGAAGATTTACAATTCAAAATTTCCTCAGGGTTTTACTATGACTACTTTTTAAATTTTTGATGAGATCTGCAATCCTTATATGCATCTTAAGGCTTTTAGGCTAGCTATGGCTTCATTTTCTAATGAAATATTATTAATAAAAGTTTTTCCTAATAGTCTTATTGATATTACTTCTCATTGGTTTCATCATTTTACTAGTGGATCTATTAGTACTTATCTTGATATGGAAGAGGCATTTCCTAGACGTTTTATTTCTAATAATGGTCATGTTGGTACACGAAATTACAACCCACTTGGGGCCAAGACAGTTTTCAATAGGTGAGTTGAAGAGACTTTGAGGATGGCAGACTGGAAATGTATGCCATGTTTGTAGCTAGAGAAATAAGTCTGTCAAACTTGTTTGGACTTGACCTTAGATGGATCAAGTGACACATGCAAAGGGGATGACCTTCCCTACTGCTTTAGGTCCTGCCTTTGACCAGGGTAAGAGATAACCCATTTTGTATCCTGTATTTGTAGAAAAGGATAGATGCATTCATGGTTTCTTAGCCTTTTCTTAGGTAATTAAGTACTAGTCCTGAGTGAACATGGTCAATATTATGTACTATTTAACTCCTACGAGTTTTCACACTAAGTAATGCCAAATGTCACTCGAGCAGGGACTCCATACTACTCTAGATAGTGGAAAGTTTTGTTTTCTCCTACATGGTTATGGAAGGATAAAGCTGAAATTAAGGTTTTCATTTCAATAGTACTTGCAAATCATAGAACATGATGACCGATAGAACATTTGTGTAGTATGGTGAGACTCAAATTTTGTTTTATGAGGATGGGGGATTCATGAAACTGATAGATCTTCAGATAACACTACTCACAGTACTTTTTTAGACACATAACTGATGCTCTAGACAGTAGAGAACAATTCATCAATTCATCACAATTTTCACTTAAAGAAATATTTGTATTCATTGATACTCAATTAAGACAAATATTTCACACAATTCTCAAAACATTTAGCACAAAGGCTGTTGCAAAAATTTTGATGAAGTTTTTATTGCTTCTAATCTCATACACCTAAGATACACTCAAAAGATTACAAAGGTCCATTGACAAAATGATTTCAGCAGGGATTTAATAATTGCATTTCAATATTGTAAAAGTAAAAGCTCACAACACAATATTAAACAAATGACCAAAGCTTAATCACTAAGGATAGGCCTAGTCTACTTCAAAGAAGCAAGAAACACAAAATTACAATGGAAAAGTGCAATTGATCAAATAAGTGTTCAATATTGAAATTCCAAATCATAGAAGACCTAAACCCATAGTTAGACAAATTTCATCCTAAATCCATCAAATTATTGATAAGGGAACAAGACAACAACTGATCCCCATGCCTGTTAATGACTATACACTGTAATCCTCTTAACATTATGAATTTGAAAGAGTAACAAACTTAAAATAGTACTTCTAGGAAATAGATAAGCAATGTCACAACAGTAAATTATATCAATTTTTTGTATCTTTACAAAAGACTTTAGGAAACATCCAACCCCTTAGTATGAGGACAAACCCCCCTCATACTTATACTACAATTCTATATGATTTCTCCACCAAAAACATCCTGTAGAGAATCCCTTGAATCCTCACTCCTTGTACTTCAAAAATCTACAGAGGAAATATCCGTACTAACTGAAAAGATTCCCTTTTGATTCCTGATTATGCCGAGTGAAAAAGGGGAACTATGTAGATGAAACTTGGAAGAAAATTAGAAAGGATATTATTTTACTTTCTAACTGAACTCTGTCATTATTCCTCTTTATTTTGTACTGGCTTCTTTTCCAATGAATTAAATGTGAGATTTCCCCTACCTTGATCTTGTAGGCGTCATACCTTTTCAAACATTTGTGTTACAACTTCTTCGATCAGGTCTTGAGTGGTAGTTGAAGATTACTTCATGTTTCATACTTGTTTCGTCAATACTCATTAAAGATTGGTCTTTCTTTCTTCAAACTTCCTTATCAATTTATCAATTGTCGATTCAATATCTGCCCAATTACGCATGAGAGATACATTGAAAGTTCTGAGGTTCTCTTGGTTTACCCCATAATGTATTCGCTAGAAAATCTTGATCAAATTGTTCAGTGTCCTCCATTCTAATTATTTCTCCACTATTTATGTACCGATCAATTTGTCTATTAGAGAACAAAAAATATTGATAAAATATATTGTTTTATGTCTCACTCTGTCAAGAAATTTAAGGGAATCTACTAATATTTCCACTCTTACTTTATCCATGTTGTAATATTAATGTTGACTTCCCATATAATCAAGGGACACAATACCTTCTTCAGCAACTAGGTCATCATCTAAGTTTTTAATACCTTACATTTTAGGTAACATATTAGTCCAATATTAACTTCTTAACTTTGCATTTATCCATTAAATCCTTGGTTACTTCTGCCTTATCAAAATTACGAGAATACCATCTTACAAAGTTTACAATTATTAGTTTTAATATAGCAACCAAATCATTTTCCCATTGGATAGTATCCTCTCCTCTTCCATTTAAATCACTTACTCTTCTGATATCTTCACTAGTGATTTCTAGGACCATCGACTCATCCTTCCTAACGAGTTCTAGTCAATTTTTGGACCAAGTTAGATAGTGCCTCATTCTTGGTCTTTAAGTCCCTTTATGTCTCTTTGAACTCATTAATTCTTTGGAACACTCCTTCTCCTGCTACAGAAAAATCATACTTCATTCTTCGGTAGAAGGTTTTCCCAATGAGATCCTGGAGACTTGGAAATTAGACAGGGATGCTTCCCCTTGGGGTACGCTAACCTTGGGAGTTGCAATATACACAAATCATTCTCCTTTTTTTCTCAGGAATATCCTAGAGATGGATTTTTCCTTTTCAGGTGCTCTTACTGGGGTGAGTAGGGCCAAAAATTTTAATCCATCATCATCCTACCATATTTCCACCTTCTTATTTTTTGGGAGAGTATTGTTGATCCATTCTCTTATAGGAGACTCATTCTCATCAAGTGGTTGGGGAGTTGTGGTCATAGGAACAATTGTAAGGGCCCTAGAAGAAGATGAAGGTATTGACATACCTTCTTAAATTGTGAGGTTTGGTTCATCTTGAGTGTGTGGGCCTATAGCTCCACCCTGATTTTTGATTCCCTCCATAGGCTTAGATTGACCTTATATTTCTCCAACTATCAAAGGTTGTTGGTTTTCAACTTCCATGTCTACATGTGCTTAATCCTCATCCATATTCTCATCAGATATAGGAATTATCTCGCTGAATCCTTGAGAAATAACTCCAATCATGGGAATGTGAGCTTCAAGAATCCCATTGCATTCACTTATGTGTTATGAAGCACTGCTCAAATTGTGAAATATAAATTTTCTTCCCATGAGGCCTATATTGGAATCTCTTTAGCATGAGGTTGTGTACTTAGAGTTTCTTTTGGGGTAGTCTCACCATGTTATGGAGTAGGTGGGTGGAGAAACTATAGTTGCCATAATAACAAGGGTTTCCATCATCGGTACATGTTTCTCAATGGGTAAAGTTGTAGGAGATTGTGTGGTAAGAGATAAGTCAATATGAACATCAAGATTCATTACATATCTAGGGGTTTCCTCCTCTAAATAAACCCATTCAATAGTTTTGGTTATTTATCTTTCACAACTGGAATTTCTTCTCTACCTCTTATCCTTGCAAGTCAGTATGGGGAATCTCAAACACTTTTTCCTCCTTAGGTATTTTCAAAGTGACCTTGATTACTTTCTCTTTTCCTTTGTCTCCTAAAGCAGATGTTGGAACAATCTGTAAGGGAGTAGCATGAATAATAATACCTTCATCCATACCTTCCTAAAGCATATCTTTGGTTTTTCTTGATGTTTGAAGAAGGGGAGTTCTAAATTTTTTCCCCTAAGAACCTACATCACATGTGGTTGGAGATGAGTCCAACCTATAAATATTTTGTCTCCATTAAACATCTCTAGTGGCATAAACCCTCCGAAATGTAGGAATAACATCATCACTGAGCTAGATATTCCTATATTCTCTTAAAAATGGGGTTTGGTGGTAACTTATATCCACTCATTTTGAAAATAACCATCTTATGGAAAGTAGGATGAGATGTGCAATATTTTCCAGGTTATATTTCCTCTCATTGAGGTTTTAATTAATTGGTGGCAAAGGTTGAGAAGCAATGTTCTTTTGGATGTATTCTTCACTAACTATATTTCCATAATCCTCTAACCCTTCAAGATTTTGGATGACCCCAAAATCAATCATATGAGATAAATTAATTCTTGAATATGCTCTTCATTTGACTTCTTTTTCATCTTCACAGTTCATCCAGAAGTCCTCATAATGAGGCTTGTGCTCTACCTGAGTGGGCACAATAATGTGTAAAATATAACTTATATCATAATTCTTTCTTTCCTCAAATTTATCTATCATGCATCTATTCATCTCTCCTTCCAGCATTTTTTGCTTCTAGATATGAGGACATGTATAATTCCCAATGAATTTGGGAAAATTGATTGGGGATGTTACAAGATTATGGGAAATGAAATGATGCACTAAGAGAAACTATTTTACTAATTCCATTAATGCCCATTTGTCATTGACACATATTGGTAGAACGTAAGGTTTCCCATCAAAACCACTAACCCTGATATATGTGTGAGTTTTGAATTGGATGAATTAACACCCATACTGAGTAATGAATCTCTTAGCATTAGGGGAAAACCTTTCAATCTCCCAATCAGGTTGATACAAGAAAATTGTAGGTGTAAAGAAGTGATTGGAAATATTTATATAATGCATTTCATAACTTACCAATATTAACTGATAGAAGACATCATAGACCATTGGAACTATTAAGCTCCCCATCCATCTACAATTCAGGAAAATTTATATGAAAAGAAATTTTGTAAATAAGATAGGAAGTTATGAAAAAATTAGCGGTTCTTGGATTTTCTCCTCTAGTAATCTGGGAAAGTTCCATCATTTGTTCATGAATACAGTTACTTATGATTTCATCCTAGGGGAGAGGGTTTTTATTCATGAGTATCACTTGAGTGAATTAGAAAATCCATTCCTAAAATAAAAAAGTAGATTACATACCCATTACTTGGTTTAACAACATAAGTAAATCTCTAACCTCCTCTATAAATCTAGACCTGTTCAAAATTTTCATCATTCTGGAGGTAAAGGTTTGTGGATTCGTTAACCAATGGTAATTTATGAATTTTGTCCACTTATTTGAATGAGAGTTCCAATTTTCATGTGCTAAATCTTTTTATATTTCCACCTCTTCTTTTTCCAGAGTAAAACCCAACATTCTATCAAACACTTGTTCCTGGAAAGATAAAACTAACTCTCCTCTTCCATCTCAGAGTTCTCTGGCTTCATGATTGTAATGTTGGGCACATACCCATACAATTTTTTGGCATGGTGTAGTGGGAGGTAAAACAATGGTGAGGTTAATACAAATATTTTCCAATTGGGTCATGATATCACTTGTTTTAGGGGAGTTTAACCTTTTTTTGAAATCTTCTAAGTCACAGGATGTAACATTAGAATCTGTGATTCCGTCTAGAGGAGAACTAAGGATAGATTTTTTTTAACAGAACCACATTAATATTCATGATTCTGGTCAAATTAGACCACAAATCATTTTATTAAAACCCCAAAATTATTAAACCAATCCTTAAAAAGCACAAAGAATATAAGAACTGATGTACTTACCTTTCAGCTGAAATTCCAATTAATGCTCGAAAATTGACTAAGGAAGAACTGCAATAGATCATCATCCTCAATTCAATTTTCACTTTGGTTATTATTTAGTTCTCAAAAAACTTTTTCAAAACATTAGATCTTGGATTCATTAGCAAGATAAGTTTCCTTATTAACAGCTTGAAGATTTATGCATTAATGTCAAGAATTGTGTTTGTGAAGAGTTTTTTTGTAATTCTAAACCTCTACATTCTTTTCAACTGTTGCAATATTTTTACATCTTATCATCCATGTGTCTCTCCTACATGAGTCATTTGTATTAATGGAATTTAATCCCTTATGGATATTACATTATTGAACCACCTCTTTTTCCATCAATGGGCTTCAGAAGATTTTTGTAAAATGACAGGCACACCATTACTATAATATGCAAAATGTGCTTCTTTTTTTTGCCCCCATGTATGCTACATACTTGGTTCTTGTTATCAAGTGGCTCAAACTTCAGGTATGTTTTTATCAACTATACACCCCGAAGAACCATGAGACTTTGTTCCTCTTTTGCTTGGCTTCCCGACTTTTCTCTTCATATACTACTTTCCTTTTACTTGTTGACCTTGATTGGTGAAATAACATATTTATTCCTTTGGGTTCCAAATTTAAAACTTCATCTTACAATTTATTGGGTATAAGGTGACCAGGAAGATAGAGGCCCGTTTCCATGCTCCAATATTAACTTTACATGTGTTTTCTTTCAAGAATGGGGATAATTCTGCACTTTACATTGTACTTTTTAAGGATGCTCTATGGAATATTTTATCAAAATTTCAAGAACTATTTCGTTCCTTGCATATTTACATTGCCTCGACGTATATCCAAATTAAGTCTGACATAGCGAAGCATACCAATAACACATCATTTTCTTCAGGCATCAGAGAATAAAATGTAGTTTGCACAAGGATTAACAAAAGACGACATACCAGGAGGCTTGTGCAAATATCAATATGATTGTTTAACAATTTTTTGTATGAACATTATTTCCACAATCAAGGCACAAAAAAATATTTGGAGAAAAAATTCAAATTTCATGGGGCAAGTTTGAAATGAGCACCAACATCGGCTTCGACTCAGGGATGGACACCCCTTACTGGTGTTACAAGAACCACACAAATATTTTGGCATACAGATCAATTTCCTTAATCCATTGGGCAAAAAATTCATAACAGAAGCACACACATGGCCTTATAAACAAATACATACAACCAATGGTATAAAAACTAGGTAACCTGGTCACTGTAGACCAAGAAAACAAAAAATAAAGGGAAACAAAAACAACAAAAAATAAAAATTGTACACAATACAAAAGTCAAACCTAGTCACCTTTAGTTTAAGAAGTACTTAAGATGTTTTTCGTTGATAGGATATTCCAACAAAATCTCCATCTAGGTCTTTGTGCTCACCAATCCTTATATCAATAGAATAAGAACCCATCCATAGGGCATCAAATTTTCCATGTTTTCCATTTTCCTCGTGCATGTTGTCCCATAATAAAACAAGATCTCCATCATTAAAATTTATAGGGGTCACCTTCTTATCAAATATTTTCTTAAGCTTCTCCCTAAACTTGAGATGTCTTTCATGAGACTCCCTTATTTCCTCATCTAACTCCACTTTTTAATCCTTGATTCATAGGGACTTACTTCTTCATCCTCAAGTTGTTGCATGAACTGGTAGGAAGACAATTACATATGTAGGGGTAAAATAACATAAACTCCATAAACTATTATTGTCTGAAAATCTGTCGGGAGAGTAGATCTATGGATAGACGATCCAACAGTGTGTAGGGCATAACCCCTCTTTGAGACAACAAAGCGAAACTAGTTTATTGCTATTCTACCATAAGGAATCTACACAAATCCTATAGTATTCTGCCTTCAGGGGTTTGGGATCTCATCCCAGTTGGGGTATTTTTGACTATGAAAAGAAGGGAATGAAGGGAAGGATGAAGATAGGATAGATCCGAAGGGAGAAAAGAAATGAATTCCAAAGTAGAAAGGTTAGAGGGTTTATGTTTTGGGCTGGTAGTAAACATAGCCAAACCTACTTGCATAAATGAACAAAGCGATACTGATGAAAAAATGACAAAAAAGTAGAGATAGATCTAACAGAATAAACACATAGATCTGACATAAGAAAGATCAGATGCTCATAACACATGTATTCAACACAAAGTCTTAATATTTGTATTAATGTTTTCTTCTGTTATAAAAAGTACAAAGCCTTTTCTTATCACTTCTATTTTTCATCTAAAAGGTGTCCACCCCTTGAATACAACAAATATTCAAGTATATATAGAAGGAGAAGAAGAGAGAGGGAAAAAAGAAACCAACAAATAATTAAAAAATATCTAAAAAATATCTAAAAGTCAACAGTTGACTTTGGGGCAACTTGGTGGATAACAACATCCCATGGTGCAACATGGATGATGTCATCATTTACGTCAACATACTTTTAAATATTTCACAAAAATGAGAAGAAAGCCAAGAGGAGGAATGCTATTCATCATCATCCCATGGCTGGAAAGGAGTATCCTACTTCTGCTCAGGAGAGGCAATGTGGAATTAGGTCCGGTACTCTATGAATTTGTTGATCATCGGCTGAAGTTGATCCTGAGCAGGACGCTTGGTGTGATCACCGATGACTTCACAAGTCTCCCTTTCATCTCTGAGATTTTCTGGGAGTTTGAATTGCTCATTTCCTACCTCCATCAAGTATCCCAAACAGTCACGACAGGCCAGAAGGTTGTTGATGGATTCATCGTCAAAAGTAGCTTCTTGGCCCAACCCTTACGAGATGATCTCTGTGAAGAGCTGAATGGTTTCATCTGCCTTCCTCAAGACATATGATGGAGTGAGCAAGCCTGGAGACATCCTTAGGAAAATTTTCTCCATTTGATGCATTACATCTAGGGCTTCCTCCTTAACTTTGTCAATCTTCTCCAATATGAACTCCATCTGATCAACCCAATAATCCAAAGCAGCAAGGACCTTGTTGGGTGTCCATGGGTGATCAAATATGCCGAATTTTACCAAATCATGGACAAAGCAATCGAGCATCCTTTAGAAAGTCTCATGTTGTAACCTAGCATGGTCCAACTCTTTGGAGATAGGTCCTGCAATCACCTGGAGTTCCTTGTTAGCCTGGCCAATATTCTGATATAGCTTACTGAACTTCACGATTAATTCCTCACTATATTTGAGGATTTGGTCTCTCTAGGTAGATACTGCCATGCCTTGTTCACCAATCTTGGTGTATTCATTTATCTTTTCCTGACTAAGGGCCTTAGGAGTTTCAGTGGAAATTGTAGGAGGTGCACTACCCATTTTCTACAGGGCTTGGAGAAGATGTTTATTTTACTCTTTTAGTATCCTCTTCACTCCCTTTGCTTCCTGAATCTTCTTGCAAAGGGCATCCACTGCTTATAGGGCCTCTCCTTGAAGGCTCTCAGAGGACGTTCCCATTGTGACCTGCGTCACTGTATAATATGTAAGAGATAGATCATTTTTTTCCTTTGTGGGATCGGGATACACAATCTCCATTACTATTTCACCTGATGCACTCTGAGAAAATCGGGTTATTGGCTTTTGCTTCTTAGCTCCTTTTGTTGGAATGATAGAGAAGTCCATAGGTGCAATGCGGAATTTCCTCTTGTACTGGCTCAGGTGTTGGGAGATCCATGCTGGACTTAAGGGAGTGGGACCAGCGGGAGAAGAGGGAACAGAGGAATAAGAAGGAGCAACTACAGTGTACTCGGGGAAATGGGTTGAGATGCTTGGTGGCGGCATTGATAAAGAAGCCAAAAATCCAATGCTCATAGGGGTAGGAGTCACTATATGAGAGGAAACTATGGGGGCGGAAGGGTACTGAGAGATGAGGGAAGAAATACTGTGGGAAAGCTCAACAAGGGAAGAAAAGATGGAGGAAGAGGAAAGGGGAACAATAGAAGATGGGGGAGAAGATACAACCAAAGGAGTGGTTGCATGAGTGACATGAGGAGGGGAAGGAGGAGTGGGAGAAGGGACGGTAGGAACCTCAGTAGTTACAGCAGTGGCAACATCCTAAGTGGATGTGTCCGTTGGAACACTTATTGTCGTTTCTTTCTCTGGAGAGATAGGGCATACGACCTGCTCCTGGGCGGCGGAAGGAGGACTCTCAGGAGATTTCTCTTAAGTAGCACTTGATTCCCCTTCTTTTTCTTTCCTCTTTCCCTTTGGCAAGTGCTTTTTCCTGGCAGGTGCATTACCTAAGGGAGACGTGGTGAAGTCTACCCCAAGGTAGATGAGACCATTTTACCTGTACCAATGTTTCGTGCACTGCAAAGTGCCCTTAGCCCTCTTCTCAATAGTCTGAGGTTCCCTTGTTCTGTCTATCTTGGCAAATGGCTAGTTGTCCCCATCCGTATCTAGATAAACCTGATCAACTTCTTCATCGGTCGTTTGGAAACCTTTAGGAACAATGGCCATGCCATATTGAATAATTTCTGCTAGGGCTAGGCGAGAGTGATCCTTTCTCCTGAGCTTGACCTCATGATACAGGTTGATGTAAATATCCTCGATCTTTGTGATGTGGATCAAATCGAGATTTTCCTTCGGGAGGCAATTGCATGGATCAAAGGTCAGCCTCACCGGGAAATTGTGCTTCATATTGAGCAGCTCCAGTTCTGTAAACATTTCCTGGCCCTTGGTGTGAGAAGTACAGGTGTATCTACCAACTGTGAGGGGGAATGGATTTCTGCCCTTATTTCTTTTTAGGCACTTCTCATGATATGTGATGAGCTGTTTGGAAAGTTCCAATAGGATCAGCTTAGGGCCCATGTATCTTGGTAACTTGGTGGGCTCCCCCAAAAATTTGGTGGCTCTGAGATAAGTAAAATTGGGGAATTATGTAAACAATGCTCCCCACTTCTTTGTTGCAGTCACTATTCTCTTGGTCATTCGACCGTGAGTCATATTGGGCCTTAATAGATAGATGATGCTGTAGAAGAAGGCATCGTTGATCTTACTGAACTACGGGATGTTATTATCCAGTCTCAACTCTGGATAATGTTCATATATTTTTACCTGGGGCCACACCCCGCATCGTCTCAGTGCTGGATAATCTCTCTTAGAGACAGCAGCGTAGACCACGTTGTAGACACCTAATTTGTGTCTTACGACCCCCTGTGCCCCGCATCTCATTTCGTAACCTAACCTCATCACCTAAACCTTACACAATTATTTATTAATTACCTTATAATTAATAAATCCACATCGCCATACCTGCCACCTCATTTCGCCACCTCATCATGACCGAGTCTTAACCCTAAACTAACCTAATTAAGACCTATAACTTGGTCCACATCCACACCTATGATTAATTACTCCTCACCCGCACCCAAAACTGACCTCATAATGACTTGACCAAGCCCACAACTAATCCCTCGGGAGAAAAGGAGGGAAAGTTGGCTATTTTACTAAAAATAGCCCACTTTGACCTGACCGATACCGGTTCCTACTCGACCGCCGTCGGTTTTGTAACTGCCATCGGTTCCCTGTAAATGACCACTTCCAACCAAAAAGAAAGGATCGGATTTTCATTTGATCAAAAAGGAGGAGAAATCATTGAAAGGATCGGGATTTGCTTGGCCGAGCAGAGACAAGTGAAGAAACAAGAAGAGTTTGCAGAGAAGGACATCAAGCCCAAGACTGCAACTGAATAACTAGAGCCCAGTGACACTCATCCGAGCATCAGAAGAGGAGATAGCTCATCTTGGATTGTCAGATCATCCTACTTGAGCCCTGTCTTCGTCATCACAGTCCTGGAACCTGCATCTTCATCAGGAACGAGTAAGTAGTGTCTTGTATGTTTTTAAGCACCATTTCTTGAGCCTGTGGATTGATAGTAATTATAAGCTCATTCCTAGATCTACCACCTACCAGCACCCTGCACTTAACCTTCATCCATACATCCTTGTATTGCCCAGAAGACCATTTTATCACACTCTGAGTCTTCCCTGTCCTCTCATTATTCCCCTCAGCCATCCATCAGCCTTATAAAACAACACAACTACCTTACAACCAGCCTTCACCAAAAGCCCCTAAAACATTGTCCCTACCGATATCGGTTAGAGCCAACCGGTACCGGTTATAGTGACCGGCATCGGTCACCTTGATTCTAAACCAAAACCAGCCCTTTCTCTATTGTTCTAATAAGGTAAACAAATTGTAATTGGACAATAGCTTATTTGTTAGAATTTGTGTTAATTCATATTAGCAGGGGAGCTGACCACCTTCGAAAGGAAGTTTTATATTTCCTGGGCCCAAGGCAGTTCCCTCATTTATTGTCTAATCAAAATCTGGTGGTCTTGTATTCTTATTTGCAGGTAGTCCTTCCCAGACAAAAAGGAGTTCTTCACAGTCGATCTAATCTTTCTCTACGGTACGCGCACACCCTCTCGACATTCAACAGGTATTCCTCCTAACCCTAACCTTATCTGTTTCTTAAAGGAATGAAAGGATAGAAGCAACTCTATTCCCAAAAGTCGAAACATTCCGTGCGAAACATTTTGGCACGCCCGGTGGGACCCATTTCGGGTTTCTTTCTTTCTTGCTTGCTTTCATATAGGGAGCATACTTGCTGTTTTCTTCTTCTAAAGATATTCACAAGGTATTTTGTTATTTTGGTAAAAGAACTTGCTTTGCTTTTACATCTTTGTATTAGTGAAAGTCATCTCTTTTGCTTCATCGAATATCATTTTCGATTTGGGTTTAAAACACGTGCATCACATTCTTGCTTGCTGTTTTCAATTCTAGTGAACATAGATTAAGTAACAGGTCGTACACGTGGGGGTGATATCCACGGTATTGACAAGAAATTAATCTTACTTTCACTGCACAACACATACCGAATCACTTCACAATTAACACAACAGCTCAAACATCCCCCCTTTTTTTCCGCGGTATTCCTCCGCCCGATTGAGGTAACCTTATAAGCCAAAACAAACTTGACATTTCCTCTAAGTCTTCTTTTAGGATTCTGACATCATTTTACGTCTAAAGGCATAAGCCCACGATAATTTAAATTAACCCTAGGGTTAGTCTCTGGATTTGCGTGTGCATCTTGCTTGTTTTCAGTTCTGTTTTCTCTGTTATACACTGTCTTCTGTCATCACCTCAGAACAATTGATAAATGTACTAAGCATTGTTAAGATCAAATCAACAGCTTCTTATATTTTCTCATACCAGTCTTATTACACCGACATCGGTTAACTGACCGACGTCGGCTATAGTCTAACCGACATCGGTTATCAGACCGATATCGGTTACTGTCTTTTACAGTTCCTGACAAACCAGCAACCTACCAATTTCAAAACATCTTGTTGCCTGTTTCTGTTCCTGATAGATTGAAACCCTACTGTGTACTCCTGTCCATGGTTGTTATCACTCGAAAGCAAGCCGCCGCCATGGTTTCACATGCTTGCTCTGTGCCTTTGCCTGAATCACCCCCTTCACATTCTGTGGGGAATCCTACGGATACCAGCGAGGTTCCTAAAATTCCTGTAGGAGATAAAGAATTTGCCAAATTTCTGGATGCTAATCCTAGCGCTGTACAATACTATTTGTCTCATGCCCCTGACCGTACACCCGACGGTCAACTCCTTGTTGGCATGCCTATCAGTATAGCTGCTCATTTAGCTCCTTCTCCGCCTGATAACTCCGCTTTGCCTTCCGCATCCTTAGTCCCGTCTCCTACCTCAGCAGCTTCAGGGGTTCATACGGCACAGATTGGCTTTCCTTTGGTTAATCTTGGGCCCAACATGTCATTTCCGCCGACTGCTCCTACCTCGTCTCTCTTGCAGACTGTTCCATTCATGACTTGCTCTCTGCCACCTATCCACACGAGCTTTCCTTCTCAAGCTCCGCCCACCTTTTCATTTCCACACACATATCCGGTAACCTCAACAGCTTATATAGGACATCCCTATTCGGTTGCCTCAACACATTCGTCCTCCATACCTTATCAACATTTAACCCCACCATTGTCTAGCGGTGGCCCTTGGCCCAATTTGCCTCCGTTTACCACAACTACACCATCATCTCATCCAACTACTGATTTAATTAAACAAATGATGGACAAAATGCAAAATCTGGAGGCTTCTATTTCAGGAAGTCGTAGCACCTTGACATATGAGCAAGTTTGTCGGGAGCCTATCCACCCTTCAGTCCCCCTTCATTCATATCCTCCTCAATGGGAATTACCAAAATTTACCCGTTTTAATAGTAAGGAGGACCCTCAACAACACTTGCGATCATTTAGACATGCCTGCTATCTGATTGCTCACGACGACGCTTTACTACTCCGCACCTTTCCCATGTCCTTATCAGGACCCGCCTTGGAGTGGTACAGTGCTTTAACCCAGCACTCAATCTTCTCTTTTAACCAGCTAGCCCAATCTTTCTTGGATCATTTCTCCATTAACATTGCCAAGAAAGTATCTATCACCGACCTCTATGCCATCCGACAATTTGAAGACGAATCTATCACAGATTTCGTTGGACGATGGTGAGGCCTTATCAACCAGCTTACATATGCCTTGCCTCAGACCGAACTTATCGAACTGTTTACGCGGGCCTGCGCTAAGCACATCTCTCCTACCCTCCAAATTCAAACTTTCCGTACATTTGACGAGGCCTTTACTATGGCTCGAAAACTAGAGATTCGAGCCTTAGAGGAAGAGAAATTGCGGTTGCGCAACAAAAACCCCACTTTCCGAACCCAAGATTCCACCAACAAACCTAACACCACCAATCCTCACCCATCGACTGCTTCGAAATCAAAAGGGGCCGTGCACGCGGTGATGGTCAAATCCCAACCACCGTCTAATACCCCGCCAAAAACCACCTATAAGTATAAAGCAGAGCCCATCAACTACACTCCCTTGGGAGAAACATATGGTGTGATATTGGAAAAATTGCTTAAAGCAGGAGCCATTACCTTACCTCCTGTTAAACCTCACTCCGGGTTTGATTCCACTCGCGCCATACCTTCTTGGTACAAAGAGAATGACTTCTGTAACTTCCACCGCGTGAAAGGACATAGTCATGAAAACTGCAAGATGTTGAAAAACATAGTGTAGGAAATGGTTGATGCGGGGGATATAGCCCTCGATAATCCTAACGCCCCTGCTAACCGAAATTTGAAAATATTCAACAAACCATTCCCGAATCATTCTTCTAACAGTAATCTAAACCAAGATATCTTAGCCGAGGAGAGTGTTCATGAGATCCATGCAGTCTTCGATTCCTAGCCAAAAACCTCTATCGAACAAATTCTGAATCAAGCCTCTTCCCTAACGCAGGAAACCGAACCCCCTTCCTCGCCATCAAGACAAGCTGAAATCCTTTCCGTTCCTTTACCCATCAAGGAATTAACTGCCCAGAGTTCCCTTCTCACAAATGAGCCTTCTTATACCACATCCTTGCAAGACTGTGAGCGGATGTTATCTAATTTATCTATTTCCCAAACGTCTCCTTCTACCATTCTTGCTGTACAAGAGGAAGGCTCGCCACTTCTTTTGTCATCCTTAGATGAGAAACCTCTTGAACCGACATCACCACATTCTTTAAACATGACGGATCCTCTCAAACATGCCCTCCTACCTATTAGTCCTTCATCACCTAAATCTTTTCAGCGACCAGTTGACCTCTTAACACCTATTGATACAGTGCCTCATCTGCCCCCTGTATCACACCCACAGTGGACCGGAATCACAACCCACCTTTCTTCCATACAAGAGTTCCAATTCACACCTGAAGACTGTCATTCTCTAGAAGATAGACGAGTCCTATGGGAACGTTTGAGTACCCCCTATTCTACTCAAATGCAGATGACCGATCCAGATGCTTCTACCATATACCCGAAGTGTTTACAGAAACTCAAAATGCCTATGTCCTCATCTTCACCCCCCTCATCTCTACCAAATACCTCATCCACTTCTATTAAACTAACCAAATCTATTCCCCTACGCTTGGGACCTCACCAATACCTAGTTTAACACACCCACCTAAGCGGCTTGATTTATCTAAAAATAAAGCCGTCCATCCCATTAGGAGACAGACCCAATCTCCTCAATCTATGCCGCTATCACAACTCAAACCCTCGTCATCACACCTACCTTCCATATTGGGACCCCATCCCTCTACCTTACATCAATATATCATACCTCCTGCGTTTTCTTTAAAGCGACCTACGCCTTCTGCATCCATACAGAGATCTAAGGGTATATCAACACTGTCACCCCACGTATCCTGTCCACCCATCAACCCTAAACAAATCTCATCATCAAAGGACTTGTTTGCTCCGTCACTCCTCTTTTGCCGCCATTGTTTCCGGATACCACGTTATCTGGAGCCTCATCATCTAACCAGCTAAACGTAGCTCCTGCACCGAAGAAACCACGTTTAGTTAAAACCACGTATCAATACCCCTTGGCTAAACCACCACCCGTACGAACCAACCATACCCAAACATTACCAAAACCCACCCAACCAATACCTTCATCTTCCTCTGATTTTGACCCACTCAAAGGATCTTACGCCAAAATCCTTGCTATGTTGATGGAGAATGCGACCATTTCTCTACCCCCACTTAGACCTTATGACCCGTCTCAACCTCGACCTATAGGTTATGATGAGTCTAAAATCTGCGCTTACCACCGCACACCAGGACATGATGTAGAGGGATGCAAAGCTTTAAAAGCCATCCTTCGTCAGATACCTCTCTCAGATAGAAAAGTTAAGAAAGACAATTTACGAAGAGAGAGACCTTTAGCTTCAATTCCCTCTCCTATACCACCTGTCCCCGCCTCACCAAGATCTATCATTATTACAGCCCCACCTCTCGAAGACCATGACCTATCCCTACCGTCTTCCTCCTCTCGTATTTACGAGATCAATATGATTAGTGTTGCTACTCGAGGGCAGAAAAACAATGGGAAAGCAAAAGAAAACACACCTGCGGCATCTCTTTCTCCGTCCACCATCCCGATTGCACCACCACCTAAAGTGGTTATTCGTGGACCTGCCTACCCCGTCTCTAATGGAATTGCCCACCGAACCATGATCAAACAGCTTCACCAATCGCCTGTAAAAATGACACTGTATGATCTCATTCAGACTTCTGAATCTCATCGACAAGCTCTCGTTGAAATCCTTCAAGGGATAGAGGTCTTACCTAATGAAACCTTGCCTGTTACCTCTATTCTAACACCCAATCACGTTGCTTCGCTCACCAAACAATCTATCTCCCCAACCACTTCTGTCTCTGTACAGCAAGCCACTGCTGTCAGTTTCTCCGAAGACGAAATTATCGACTTTGGTGCTGAAGATCCTGACCCTGCTCTTTTCATCTCAGCTTACGTTCGGGACATTCGGGTACGTCGTGTTATGATTGACGGGGGCGCTAGCCTAAACATCATCTCTTCAAAAGCCTTCCAACAAATGAACATCCCTTCTAGTTGCATGTGCGCAAACCCCATCATGTTACGGTCATTCAATGATGCTATTACTTCTACCTTAGGCACCGTGATCCTTAACATTCGTGTAGGACCACGCACTTTACCTGAACTCTTCTATGTCCTTGAGGGAGAGTTTCAATACAATATGTTGTTAGGCCGCCCTTGGATCCGGGCTATGGGATGCGTTCCCTCCACCTTACATAGATGCATAAAATTTGAGTACGAGGGGAAGTCCTACACCGTAAAAGCTGATCCTCCCCCCTTCAAAACTTGCAATATGTTGTATCGCCCTAATGATGTGCTTGTACCAGTCAAGACACCCATTCATCCAACCCAGCCATCCACTTCCAACGCACCTACACCTTCAACCAATGAAACCGCCGTTACAAATATCACTTCCTTTCCTGCAGATAACATCCCAACCTCCGACCCCTTAGTAGATGTTTTTCAACGCCTTACGCTGGGGGAATACCACCTATATAACGTTAGCTCTTTCCATACCCCGCAAGAGTACGGACAGTTACATGCACATCCCACCTACGACCGTCGCGTGGGGGAGGTAATCTCTTACGGACCACCCCATTGCCGCACCAACCTAACGTATGGGGGTGTTGACGCATCCTCCGTTACCCTTGAACCTCCTCTTGGTGTGGTTCCCTTCCAATCCGATTTTCAATACTTGACAAATCGTCATTTCGCCCTCACCTTCTTGACTCGCTGTGCTTGGAAAGGCTTTGGTTTTGGTCTTTATGAACAAGGCCGACATACACTCATTCCCGTGACTACACGCAAACACAATGATCGTAGTGGTCTCGGTTTTCCTAAAACACTTACACCGGAGAAACCTCGTGTCAATTGTATCCTGGAGGATGACGACGTCACCCCTACCAAACCATCATCACCCATTTTGCCATCATCACCCACAGAGTCGATAGACCCTGAATCTATCCCTCCTAACTTTTTTTTTTCATAAATGCTATCTTCATAGGTCCTCTCACTTATCAACGCGATAATGAGGACCCATCTTCTCTTCCCCTTTTGTATCCAGACATGATCGAAGAGGATTCGCCTTCGATTAATGTTGTTGAGTGCCAGGATGACGACTCCATCCTCACTTACCTTGGGGCGGATGACTCC
This sequence comes from Taxus chinensis, assembly GCA_019776745.2. NCBI lineage: Eukaryota > Viridiplantae > Streptophyta > Pinopsida > Cupressales > Taxaceae > Taxus > Taxus chinensis. The sequence continues at coordinate 572,659,998 of CM034148.1, read as the reverse complement.
TATATTCAACGCGCCTTACCGTCTGAAACTCAAACCATGTTGAATGAGTCGACTATAGAAATCAACATCCACACAGAGGAGGATCCTCACGTTGTGAAGATCAGACAATCCCTTAGCACATCAGAACAAGCCGCCTTTACTACCTTTCTCCGTACCCGCAACCAAGCTTTCGCTTGGTCTTACGCTGACATGCCAGGAATTGATCCTACCATTGCTGTCCATAACATCACCCTAAACCCCGATTCCAAACCAGTCAAACAAAAACTGAGAAAAATGCATCCACGCATTGCCCTCTTGGTCAAAGAAGAGCTTCAACGACTTCTTTCTGTTTCCTTCATCTTGCCTATTGACTATCCTCAATGGATTTCTAACATCGTACCTGTCACTAAAGCGACGGGGGGACTTCGGATATGCACGGATTTCTGAGACCTTAACCTCGCTTGCCCCAAGGATGACTTCCCCCTCCCAAGTATTGATCAACTCATTGATCTCACTGCGGGCCATGAAATGCTTTCTCTCATGGATGGCTTTTCGGGATACAATCAAATTTTGGTAGCCCCGACCGATCAACATAAAACTACCTTCATAACTCCTTGGGGAACCTTCTGTTATCGTGTCATGCCATTTGGCCTTAAGAATGCTGGTGCCACCTATCAGCGGGCTATGACTTACATTTTTCATGACATTATGCACACTATCCTTGAGGATTATGTCGATGATCTTCTTGGCAAATCTAAACATCGCAGTGAACATCTCGATGTTTTAACCATTATTTTCGATCACCTGTTGCAATATTCAGTCTGGCTTCAACCAAAGAAATGTGTCTTTGGTGTTCTTTCGGGAAAAATTCTTGGCTTTATCGTCTCTTTGCGTGGCATTGAGGTCGATCCATCTAAAGTCAAAGCTATCCTAGAAATGCCCCCACCCAAAAACCTCAAACAATTACGTAGTTTGCAGGGTAAACTTCAATCCATCCGGCGTTTCATCTCCCAACTCTCGGATCGATGTCAACCTTTCCATCACCTTCTTAAAAAGGACATTGCCTTTCAATGGAGTGAAGAGTGTCACCAAGCCTTTGAAGCTCTCAAAGCCTATCTCTTGCAGCCACCCGTGCTTATTCCACCTCAGGATGATCGCCCTTTCTACCTTTACCTTTCTGCCACTGACCATGCTATAGGAGCCATGCTCGCACATCGGGACTCGGCACGTCGAGAACAAGCCATTTATTATATAAGTCGTACTCTCATGGATTATGAGACTAGGTATACACATGTAGAAAAATTGTGCCTAGCCCTATCATTCGTAGCCACCAAACTCTGACATTACCTCCTGAATCACAAAACTTTTGTCATCACCAACACGGACCCCATTCATTATATGTATGCCAAACCACATCTAAACCAACGCATCGCCCGATGGCTTATGCTCCTCGCCGACCTCGACCTTGAGTTTATACAACAGAAGTCAATCAAAGGACAAACTATTGCAGACCAACTTGCGGAGGCCCCTTTACCTGGGGAACAATTTACCAATTTTAATTTCCCCGACGAACTCATCGCCACTCTTTCACTCAGGGAAGAGTCGTATCCAATGACCCTCTTCTTCGATGGATCCAAATGCCAGCGCGGCGGAGGGGCCGGCGTTGTTCTCATTCCTCTTGATGCTGAGCCTATGCCTCTTTCATTCCGGCTCGATTTCCCCTGCACTAATAATACAGCGGAATACGAGGCCCTTGTTTTGGGTCTCCAGGTTGCGTTACACTTAGGTGTCAAATCTATTAATATTTTCGGCACTCTCAATTGGTAGTCAATCAAGTTATGGGCATCTACCAATGTAAGAATGAGGAACTTCAAAAGTACAAACATTACGTGGATTCACTTTTGACCTCATTTACTCGTTATTCTATCCAGACCATTCCCCGCTCCACTAACAAATTTGCGGATACTATGGCTTGCTTAGCCTCGCAAATTCCTGCCTCACCAACTGACTCTGACATATTCGTCTTGGTCCAACAACTCTTTGCCCCATCTTACTCAGCACCGATTGTTTGTATGATAAATAATGTGTCTGCTAATTCGCAGGATACCTGGTATCACCAATTTCACGACTACCTTACAACCTCCGTTCTCCCATCTGACCTTACAAGTACCAGAAAACACACTTTTCTTAAACGTGTTTCTCGTTATGTCGTTATGGGGGGACTCCTTTATAAACGTGGCTTTGATGGCATCCTCCTTCGATGTCTAACCGGCCCGGAGGTCACCTATACCATCCAACAGGTTCATGACGGTATTTGTGGTGGACATTTTAGCGGCCTCGCCGTGGCCAAACGAATCCTTCGCCTAGGTTATTATTGGCCTACTCTCAATAACGACTGCTACGAATATGTTAAGTGTTGTGTTATGTGTCAACAACATGCCAACCTTCAACATACTCCTAGCCATCCGCTACAGGTCGCACGAGATCTTTGGCCTTTCTCACAATGGGGTTTAGACCTTATTGGTGAGATCCACCCACCCTCTTCGCAACGTCACCGTTGGATAATCACAGCAACCGAATATTACACAAAATGGGTGGAGGCCATTCCACTCATTTCAATCAAAAAAGAAAAAATTGTCGAATTCGTTAACCATCATATTATCTGTCGTTTTGGTATTCCTCATCGCCTAATAACAGATAATGGTAAATCTTTTAAAAATAAGTTGTTGCAAGACCTTTGTGACAACTTTGGTATCAAACTTAGCTTCTCATCACCCTACTATCCACAAGCGAATGGACAAGCTGAATCTTCTAATAAAACCCTAACCAAAATCCTTATGAAAGTTGTCAATGAGTCCGGAAGAAATTGGCATGATCACATTCCCTTTGCCCTTTGGGCTTATCGTACTAGCATTCGTACCTCCACTAATGCCACACCATTTTCTTTGGTATATGGTACCGAGGCGGTCTTGCCTCTCGAAATACAAATACCCTCCCTCAGAATATCTCTTCAGGATATTCTCACCAATGATGATTTCCGCCAAGAGCGGTTAGCCCAATTAGAGCTTCTTGACGAGCGTCGTCTTACGGCTCTTGATCACCTTCAAATCTACCAAAAACGCATCAAGCGTGCTTATGATAAACGACTTCATGAGCGTACCTTTAAGGTTGGTGATCTTGTCCTCAAAGAGAATCAACATGTAACCAAACTAGAAAAGAGCAAACGTGGAAAATTTGCTCCTAATTGGATTGGGCCTTACATTATCACTCACACTTATGGATCAGGCACTTATCGTTTAGCTTCGCTTAATGGTAAACCTGAGCCTGAGCCCCTTAATGCCTTGCATCTTCGACCATTCTACTGTTGAAATTAGTGTTATATCACTTCTCATCTACCTTACGCTCGTCCCTTGAGCTCATTTACCACCACATACACTTTGTTTCTTACATCACAAAATCAAATCAAGCTCACATGGTTTGATTATCACCTCCCCTTTTTAGTCTAGTCCATGACTTCAAAGTATCAAAATAACACATTCTTAATTAAAACACTTATGGGATTTTCTTGAGTCAAACTTCCTACAAAAAACTAGATGCTTTATGCCCAACGGACATCTAGACCTCTAAATTATACAATAGACTGCTCCCTTGAAGGACAGCTATATGCCAAACTATTGCTGCTATTATATATAGACTGCTCCCCCGAAGGACAGCTATACATAAATACCGCATCTGCTACTATAAATAGACTGCTCCCTTGAAGGACAGCTATACACAGTCAGCCTTTATCAGAAGCTTCTCGCATTGATCAGCTTCGTGAAGACCTCAAGAACAACAAAATACATATCCCATGTAGACTTCCCGCATCGATCAGTCTATATCCGGAAAAATAAAATAAAAATAAAAGTAGTGTTTCATAACACTTTTGAGTCATGGACTTGTCTATTTAGGTCTGGTTCTCTTTTGTCAGAATAATCATCTTATAATAAGTTCTCTGCATCCTCGCCCACATCAACCACCTCACCGCACCATTTGTCAAAGCAACAAAACTCAAGGGACGTGACGTATATCCGATATATTGTGATTATACCACTCTTTTCACCTATCGACTTCTCGTCTATGCAAGGTACCTAGGGGTTCAACTTCATTCTACGTTATTATGTGGTTTGTTTGGCTCTTCTCAACTACGGGACACTTTTGCCTCTTTTGCTCGACTCTGGGATTATGTGTTGACCTTAATCAGGATAGGGTTCCCTACCACTTGGGTAGGCTAACTTTCGCTTCACCTATACCTATTCCAACATCGCCAATTCCTTACCAACACCAACAACATTACCCTACCAATATCAATATTTTTACCAACCAACGAATTGCCTAACCATACCTAAATTGCCTGAATTCACCTCTCCCTGGTTCTAAGGGAGAACTACATCGGTCTGAGGCCCCTCCTTGCTTTGTGCAATGGGCTATGTAGGCAACACTTCGGAGACATGGGGTCTCCCAAGGTTAGCTCGACCATTCCCTACCATACCCTATCATGTGTTGTAAATATAAATATTTTTTTGTGTATTTCTATTTGCCAACATTCATCTTTATCCTTTTTCAAACAAAACAAAAACAACATTCAAAACACAACAATTCTTATTATTATCATCACTCAAAACCACATACATCTTTAGTTTTATTTTAGATGTTAAACAAATGCATCTTCTCTATCATCGACTCGCAGGTCGGCATCCTTATTTATTCTTATATTCCTAGGAAATTCACTTAGACCCTTGCACCTCCTCCCGAATCAGGTGGTGATCGTGATCGTCGATGCCCCTCAGTTGGCCTCTCCATCCTCAAAGGTGCCACTGCCATTGGTTCCTCCCATTGATCCGCCAACATCTCCTGTAACATACGAATACATCCTCTCGTGTGGAGAAATCTTGCCTCCAGTCTCTCCACTCGTAACTGTGAAACCTCTAACAATCCCCTTGTCTCATTCACCTGTGTTTGAAGCTGGTGAGCCAAATCCTGCAGACGATCTCTCTCCGCTGTAATCACAGCTATGTCCGGGCACTCACGTGCACCTCGCAGCTCTGCTACCCACCATACTCTATAGGCCTCTGTCGTTCCCGCATCCATTACCCTACGATCGGCTGCTATCTCTTCTGGCCCTTCTGGAGGTGTAGGCCGGGGAGGTGAGAATGTTGCCTCGGCGTCGATCCTCATGTATGGTCTATATGTCATCGGTATATCCTGAACGAACCCAAATTGTCGCCGCACGCGATCTAGAGGAATCCTCTCGTACTCACCCGGCCTGTGCCCTGCGATCCATCTCAATCACTCTACACCCCTCAACTCCTCAGCTATGTGCTCCATCACCATATAGTTCCCGTAAGGCCTCCAACAAATATCCGCAATCGTCACCATCTCCCATACCTGTCTATAATACTCGATGTCATCTATTACGGCCTGGGATCTCGCTTCTTGTTCTGTCTGGACCCATCGTCTGAATCCCAACCTTTGCACTCCTGCCTCTCCCGACTCAATGGGTCGGCCTATTGGATGCACACAAACAATATGCTCATAGGCCCAACAATGTAATAAGTACGAACAATCTAGTGTCGTCCTGTGTTTTCACTTGCAGGCCCATAAACCCCTATATAACTCTGCCAGATATGCGGGTGCCCATGCAAAAGTCACGCTCATTTCTATCATTTCCCAAATAACACTCATCAATGCTTTGGGAAATCTTCCACCCTCCACCCTCGGTAATGCATAATACCCCACCGCTATCATTAATAGCACGGCCAACCTTGTTTCCTCAGGGTGTGTTGCATACATTGTACCATACGTAAATGATAAACCTCGCTGTGTCAAATCTCGTGCAGCTGACCCAAATACTGTTGTTATCGCTGCCCGCCCCGCGCTAGGCAACACCTGATACACTGTTTTTCCTATCATTGGGAGTCTCAAAATACGGAACACATCTTCCAAAGTCACTGTCATCTCCCCTGTTGGCAGATAGAAGGTATTCTTTTCTGGGTTCCATCTCTCAATCAACGCCTGCAACATAGCATGGTTACGCGTGATTCTTGAATAATAGCGGATTCCACTTAACCCCAAATGATTTATCAATGCCCATTCAGCTGGTGTTACATCCGCTCGGATTCGTGACAACAACGCTGGCACAGTATCATTCATCCTTAACCCTGCTTCTGCCTGCATACATTAAAACGACACATAATTATTCGAAAGAACAAATCTCTACGGGTTTTTTCTCAAGTTCTGGAAACTCTTACAGTGACCGATATCGGTTATGAATAACCGATACCGGTATGCTAACCGATACCGGTTCCTTCTAAACGATACCGGTCACTGTCAAAAATATACCTACCCTGCATAAAAACATATACCTACGATAATTATTTTTGCCCGTTTACTCCTATTTTTACCTAAAAACATACGTGACCACCCTGTTTACCTACCCCAATAGCACTCACCCCATCCCCAACCCTTGCCTATCACCTTTTCTTTCTCATCTTTCCCCACTTACACTTCTTTCATCCTATTCACAAAACATGCAAGAATCGAATTACAACCAAACAGTTTACCTCTCGGGATGTAGCAGCTTGGGGCGGAACATATCTTCCCCCTCGTCCCTGCCTGCTGGATGCTTCTCCTCGTTCAGCCATGTTCACCACCCTCTTCCAATATAATTTGCCTTTCTAACTTCTTAATCTCAGCCCACACTCACTTCACCTGTCTCTTTTCTCCTTATCACTCAATTCTTCCATGCAATTACCTGTAGCAGTCGTCAAACAGCGTCGCATTCACATATTTAACTTGTTGCATGACTCTAAAAATAAGAATGCTAAAAATAAGAACTTAAGTTGCCAACCTAGCAGTTCTATTTTTAGGGAAATAATTCTTCCATAACCGATATCGGTAACCGATATCGGTCATATAGATACCGACATCGGTTACACAACCGATGTCGGTCATGTACCCTTTGTTGCTTAAACCTAAGCCGTTTCTTCGTTTTTGCAAATTTTTGTTGCGCCCGTCCCTTTTTCCTGCATAAACAACACCATTATCTATAATTTTTCATCAAATCCATATCTCATCACAATTTCATCAACATCATCTATCCATATTACAAAAATAAACAAGCCATCAACAAATGATATCCAAAACCATCAATCTATACACCATTTGGATCCAACTCAACAAGCTACATACATTCAATTTCACAAACCAGCGACAAAACATACAACATTTCATAACACAACATGTCAATTAAACTCATCATCTATATATATACATACATCCCATCAACAAAAGACATCAACACCATCAATATATAAACCATGTGGATCAAACTCATCATACATTCTATATCACAAACCATCGACAAAACACTTAAAAACATTTTAAACACATCATGTGGGTCAAATCATCATATCTATATATCCAAAGTTTCAAATGTACAATGTGTCCTGCATAGGGGCCTCTGTGATCTCATAATACAACAAAGCCGGCACGCAGGCCGCAATAACTGTCATAATCTCAACTCGGCTCGCAGGCCGGTCTCTCATATCAAAAAATAAATACTCGGCTCGCAGGCCGGTATCAACTGTACAACCTGTACTCGGCTCGTAGGCCGGTATATACAATAAATGAATCAATAAATGAATGAATAAATCATATGTGGGCACGCAGGCCTCTATAAACATAACCGGTTCACAGACCGGTGCCCATATCCAATGTACAAACACAAAAATATGCAGGGATCCCTCAGCTCTCCCCACCGCCCTCAGCACCTCTCCCTGCTGGTCCCTGTGCCGCCTCTCGCCTCCTGCCTGTAACAGACCCACCGGCTGTGGCTGTACCTCCCTGAGATCTCTGACTCCGAGAGGTCTCTGCTCTATGTGCCGCATATGGCTGATAGTCAGCCCCGGTACCATCAAGAACATCCTGATAGTACCGGGCCTCCGCTCTCGCCTCCATATAGCGGGCCCGTGCCACCATCGCTGCTGGGGCTGGTCCCCCGACTCCTAATAATAGTGCCCCCTGTGCTGGTGCCGCTGGTGGTGCCTGTGGCTGCGCCGTGGTGGTGCTGGTACCTGTGCCTGTGCTGGTGCCGCTGGTGGTGCCTGTGCTGGTACCTGTACCGCTGGTGGTACCTGTGCTGCTACCTGTACCTGTGCCTGGGCTAACTGCCCCTGTAAGACACCTATCTGTGCCTGTGCGGCAGTAAGCTGCCCCTGTAACAATTGTACCTACCCTCTGAGCTGGTCCCTCTCTGCTCTAACAGCCGCTAAGTCTGGCTGTGCGGGCTGTGCCCTCCTCACGGCTCTCTCCCCTGCCCACCATACCAAAAATGCTCCCGTACAACCGGCGTCATCCACGGTATCATCTACAGGCCTCTCGGCTACCCAATCTAGGTCCATAGGCTGTGGTGCAGGCAGTGGAGCCTCTACATCATCCCTACGGTACTGAGGGAAGGGAGGTGGCTCATCCTGTCGTAGCCCCAGCTGTCGTCGTACCCTCTCCAGGGGTATCCGCTCGTACTCTCCCGGCCTCCGTCCCGCTATCCAGAATGTATACTGGATCCACTGCAACTATGCTCGGGCTCCTCCGTGGGGGTGATGACCTCTATAAGGTCTCCATACAATGTCTAACGCTGTCAAGCCCTCTAATACATGCCGGTAATATGCCACATCTCGTCCGGCAAGAACTGCTCGTGGCTGGCCCACGACCCCCAACCACCTCTGGAAGCCATATCTGTAGATCACCTGTGGCCCTGGCTGCTGGGGCAGCCCTACTGGTCTAATGCATATGATATGCTCATATGCCCAACAGTGTAGCAAAAACGTAGAGCAAATCCCGAATCGCCTCATCCGGCGATAGCCCCACAGCTCTCGGTATAACTGCACCAGGTATACTGGTGCCCAAGCATAACACGTATGCTCCTCGACCATCTCATGTAAAACCCCCATCAGCACCCGTGGAAAGCGGCCTCCCTCTGAGTCCGGGAGGGCGAAGCAGGTGATCCCGATCATCATCAACACGACAAGCCGTGTCTCATGTCGGTGGGCCCGGTACATATCCCCATACGCGATGCTCGCGCTGTGATACGTCAGTAGCGCGGCTGCATCCCCGAATACGTGTAGGATGCTGTCCATGGCTGTCTCTGCGTCCACCTGAAAGACTACCTCTCCATCAATCGGTAATCGAAGGATGCGATACACATCCTCCAATGTAATGGTCATCTCTCCAGTCGGGAGATGGAACACATTGGTCGCCGGATCCCATCTCTCGATGAGGGCGACCATCAAACTATGATCCCTGTCGATCACTCTGTACCACTGGACTCCGCCGAGTCCCACCTCGCGCATGATACCCCACTGCGCTGCGGACACGTGTGGCCGCATCCGTCTCAACAACGGGGGCATCCTGTCCCGCATCGTCAGCTGCTGACGTGCCTGCAAAACCAACTCACTACATTAGCCCTACTCTTTATCACAACATCTACTTATACCCTCTATACCCCCTTTTTTTTATCCCCACGACCACACCCCGACTCTCTAACAAACCCCTCTACCCACCTATCTTCTACAATATCCCCCAACATCTTCACACCCAACACACAAAACCCAATCATAAACAACACCACACAACCCAACACGCCATCCCCAACAAGAACTTAACACCCAAAACCACCACAAAACGACGCAACAAAATTGAAAATCCTGCCTAGGGACCGGTACCGGTCACCCTTAACCGACCCCGGTCCCCTTTCCACCGACGCCGGTCAACTCCCGACCGACACCGGTCACCCACAAACCCGACCTACCCAAGAATTTCGCGACCGATGCCGGTCGCTTAGTGACCGGCATCGGTCACTGGAAAATACCCGAGCCGAACCCGACGCGGCTACCCCATTCCTTTTTTTTCCTATTTCTCCCTCTATACCCACCCAAACACCCTAAAAACCTACCCACCCAGCCGCCTTGGCCTATTTAACCTATCTACCCTCTCCTTTTTTCAAATAACTTCCATTTATTAATTATTTTATCAAAATCTAGCATTCCTACCCAAAACCCAAATACAGCATAATACACTCAAATCCACACAATGAGGGGTTTCGAACCTACCGGTACGATGACACGTCGTCGTGGTGGGATGGGTGGTGGTGGTCCAGCTGGTCCAGCACCTCCTGCTCCTCCTGGCTGTGCCATAGCTCCACCTCTCCTCTGCTGGGTCCTCCACCAATCAACTGCTGCCTCCTACTCACTCGGGCCCACTAACCACTCACTCCTCCACTCAAATAGTGCCACCTCAACCAACAAATGCTCCAATCTCAACACTCCACCTCAGACAACTCAAATTGGTTTTCAAATTGACAATGTGACAATGACAGGCCGTATTTTTTTTCTTTTTATAGGTTTTTGACTATAACCGATACCGGTTATATTGTGCCCTAAGGAACCGGTATCGGTCAGGTAACCGATATCGGTCATGGACAATCGATATCGGTTTTATCCCACCTCTTCCCCAATTTCTACCCTTCTTTACTAATCACCCTTTCTCACAACCTCGCTTATATCCACCTTGGCTGAAAACCCTTTGTTACCTACCATTTGGCCCGACCCAAGGCCCTAACCTACCATTTGGCCTGACCCAAGGCCGTAACCTACCATTTGGCCCGACCCAAGGCCGTAACCAACCATTTGGCCCGACCCAAGGCCCGACCCAAGGCCGTAACCTACCATTTGGCCCGACCCAAGGCCGTAACCAACCATTTGGCCTGACCCAAGGCCCAAGGCCCGACCCAAGGCCCTAACCTACCATTTTGCCCGACCCAAGACCGTAACCAACCATTTGGCCCGACCCAAGGCCGTACCAACCATTTGGCCTGACCCAAGGCCGTACCATTTGGCCCAAGGCCGTACCAACCTCGACCCAAGGCCGTAACCTGCCATTTGGGCCGACCCAAGGCCGTACCCACCATTTGGCCCGACCCAAGACCACACCCAACCATTTGGCCCGACCTAAGGCCGCACCAATTAAATACCTCGCCCAACATCAACACAATACACTTTTATCCACCCATCATGTCACTTTTGGTTCAATCGAGCTCACCTGTTCGTGTTTTAGCATGATTAGGGTCCTTGACTTGATCAGTCGACCAACTTTGCCTAGACCAAGACCGTGACGTTTATCTCAACCAAACCAACCATTTGGTACTGCCGAACATGCCTAAACGTTCCTGTACCTTACCCGTTATATCCCCTGGAGCTACTTCCTATGCCTTGGATACCAGGATTATATCACCCTTGTTTGGATAAACTATCGACCTTTGCCTATGAATTGCTTGTTTGCTCTTCAAATCATGTACCCTGGTCGCACTACTGCATTTCAACGTGCGTCTGCTTCCTTGGACCTACCCCACCATCTTACCATCATATAAACACCAATTACCCTTTATCAACCCTATCCCTGATTTCACGTTGCCTCAATCTGTGATAGATTTGAGGGGGATTACCTATACCCTTAACAGGGGTAACCACTTCTTATTATTGTCCGTGCAGCTTTAACAAAGACAAGCTACATGACAACAAGGGGCTAATGTAGACACCCAATTTGTGTCTTACGACCCCCTGTGCCCCGCATCTCATTTCGCAACCTAACCTCATCACCTAAACCTTACACAATTATTTATTAATTACCTTATAATTAATAAATCCACATCGCCATACCTGCCACCTCATTTCGCCACCTCATCATGACCGAGTCTTAACCCTAAACTAACCTAATTAAGACCTATAACTTGGTCCACATCCACACCTATGATTAATTACTCCTCACCCGCACCCAAAACTGACCTCATAATGACTTGACCAAGCCCACAACTAATCCCTCGGGAGAAAAGGAGGGAAAGTTGGCTATTTTACTAAAAATAGCCCACTTTGACCTGACCGATACCGGTTCCTACTCGACCGCCGTCGGTTTCGTAACCGCCATCGGTTCCCTGTAAATGACCACTTCCAACCAAAAACAAAGGATCGGATTTTCATTTGATCAAGAAGGAGGAAAAATCATTGAAAGGATCTGGATTTGCTTGGCCGAGCAGAGACAAGTGAAGAAACAAGAAGAGTTTGCAGAGAAGGACATCAAGCCCAAGACTGCAACTGAATAACTAGAGCCCAGTGACACTCATCCAAGCATCAGAAGAGGAGATAGCTCATCTTGGATTGTCAGATCATCCTACTTGAGCCCTGTCTTCATCATCACAGTCCTGGAACCTACATCTTCATCAGGAACGAGTAAGTAGTGTCTTGTATGTTTTTAAGCACCATTTCTTGAGCCTGTGGATTGATAGTAATTATAAGCTCATTCCTAGATCTACCACCTACCAGCACCCTGCACTTAACCTTCATCCATACATCCTTGTATTGCCCAGAAGACCATTTTATCACACTCTGAGTCTTCCCTGTCCTCTCATTATTCCCCTCAGCCATCCATCAGCCTTATAAAACAACACAACTACCTTACAACCAGCCTTCACCAAAAGCCCCTAAAACATTGTCCCTACCGATATCGGTTAGAGCCAACCGGTACCGGTTATAGTGACCGGCATCGGTCACCTTGATTCTAAACCAAGACCAGCCCTTTCTCTATTGTTCTAATAAGGTAAACAAATTGTAATTGGACAATAGCTTATTTGTTAGAATTTGTGTTAATTCATATTAGCAGGGGAGCTGACCACCTTCGAAAGGAAGTTTTATATTTCCTGGGCCCAAGGCAGTTCCCTCATTTATTGTCTAATCAAAATCTGGTGGTCTTGTATTCTTATTTGCAGGTAGTCCTTCCCAGACAAAAAGGAGTTCTTCGCAGTCGATCTGATCTTTCTCTACGGTACGCGCACACCCTCTCGACATTCAACAGGTATTCCTCCTAACCCTAACCTTATCTGTTTCTTAAAGGAATGAAAGGATAGAAGCAACTCTATTCCCAAAAGTTGAAACATTCTGTGCGAAACACACGTAGGAGTTCATGTAGAACCTCCCCATTGTCAAGAGTTATTAGAGCTGCTCAGAGATGGTGTTGTTGATGATCTCTGCCCACTCAAAACGCTAATCAAGCACATTTTTGTTCATTGTCTTCAGATACCTAAGCATCCACTTGTGGAAGTAATGGGTGTCAGGAAGCCCAAATACCCTACTTAGGAAGGTTATGGTATCACTCAGCTCTTCTGAGAATTCGCTGCGATGAATAACCTGGGCCCACCTAGTTATTACCTTCTTATTCTTTAGATATACTTCATTCATCAACTGTATGCATTTGTCCTCATTTTCATCCCATGCCTTTATGCAGTATTCCTAGCTTACTACCCCAAAGTGCCGGTGATGGGGAATACCCAACATAATTTCAAAATGCCGGGCAGTGAGGTTGATTATAACCTTTCCCTTTTTGTTCTCGACACACCTCGTGTCCTTATTATAACAACGGGCCACCACCATCATGAATTCGTTATTCACCGTGCTTATGGGAATTCCCCCAGCGAAGTGTAGACCACTGTTGACCAATTTTTCCATCCAAGGACTACATGTGACCCTTCTGGTTCTGGCCCAAAAATATTCCATGTCAATGTGGCCAAGTTTAGCATCCTTGATGTCTAAGTCACATTCTGCATGGGACTCGGGCATCTTGACCCTTTGATATTTATATTTCATTTCTTCCTCTATGAGTTTGGCCTTACCCTTTGAATTTTTCAGCCTCTTACTTGATGAAGACATGCGATTATGAGTTCAGCTGCTGATCTGCAAGAACGAGTGAAGTCCATAGCATAAGATCCATGTTAGTTGTTAGATTATCCATCAAAGCTTTATAGAAGGAAGAGTTAGCAATTTAGAAGCTTTTGGGTGCAGGGCGCAAGTATACTGCAGGCTGCAAGGTCAAAAAAGTAAGGCACACTGATGCAGAGTGTTGCAAGGAAGAAAACAACGCCAAAGGGCGTAGGGCGCAGGAATACTACAAAAAACATTAAGTGTCAGTGTAAAAGGATTTGCGCCTACACCTTATGAAAGGTTTAGAACTAGGCGCAGATAATTTTTGTGTTGCATGGCAGCAGGATGCGCCAATGGTGTAGATATTGATCATGTTGCAACACGTTATGGTGCGCTAAAGGGGTGTAGGTTTGAATGATGCATCATTGAGTTAAGGTGCACCTTGTTTTTAGCTTTGGCGTGGCACAGGAAAAGATTACATGACATGAATGTTGGTGTAGCCGGAGTTGCGCTTGTGCCTGTGTTAGGATTTAAGAATTTCAAAGGGCGCAGGGAGGGTGCATGCTATAGGTAGGGACAGTGCGCCCTATGATGCGATTGTGTTTTATGCAACAACACATTTGTTTGTGCTAAGGAGAAAGCCGTGGGTTTGGATTTGTGATACTTGAGATTTTCTCTCTCTTGATTGGTTTTTTACAGTTTTTGGGCTCTTTAGCATAGATCCGGACAGTGAGGGGGAACAGAGCAAAGAGGATCTTGGATCATTTTTGAGACAAATCCCTCCAAGCCAGCAAATCTGGGAGGAGGGCGGAACTTATTTGGGGGGAGCCTCTTAGGTTCATTTGTTTATTTTTTATAACAATCACCACCTCTGAAAACAACACAAAACCAACAGACAAATACCACAAGACAAGCAAGGACCACTTACAAGGTATATATAGAATAGAAGAAACAATGTGGGGTCCACAAATGTGACGTAAAGCGACATGGGGATAACAAGAGCATTGATAGGTGCAGAGAAATGAGCTTTTCACGTGTTTTTCAATCGTGAAAATGACAGGTCAGATGTGCCTATATATAGCAAAAGGTGCAATAAATGAGCCACCAAATTTTTCAAAGGGCACACAAAAATGAATGCCAACATTAACATTTATGCACCCATGGCGTGGATTTGGAACTATCGACATTGATTTGTTAGTGCCTTGGCGCATCGATTAGGGGCACAATATTTTTTATGTTGACAGGGTGGCACATGTGCCATTGGCGCAGTTTTAACGGGCACATCAAGGGAAGGTGCAACATTTTTTATGTTGACATGACAAAGGGTGCACTAAAGGAATAAAGGGGGCACAAATTCATTTTATGTTGTATGAAAAAAATCTGTGCCCAGCCAAAAAGGACCAAAAGACTTAGTTCGAAAAACCAGATTCACCAAAAAGGGATTTTATGCCACTCTAAACGCTAAGGGACCTCAGCGGGGAACCAAAACAAAATTTCAGTATGGTTACCTACAAAATTTCCCTTGTCAATTTTACAGGATAACTATTTCAAAGGGAATTTTTCCTTTAGCTCTTTTGTTAGTAGTTCTAACTACCCACAAAGAAAATTTTGGATTCTCACCCCACTTTATTTTATTAACCTCCATTTTCCTCCTAATTATCTTGAGAACATTCTTATTACTTGACTCATCTTGACCATTCCCTTGAGGATGTTGTAATTGGATGCATATGTCAGATCGATTCCATATTCTTGGCACATAGTTGCCAATGGATTAGCTCTAAATCTCATAACATTATCAACAACTATTTTTGCATGTACTACAAACCTACATATTATATGATTCAAAATGAAATCCTTGACTATTTGGTGAGTTTATTTTTTAGTGGGGATCAATTCAACCCACTTGGTGAAATAATTTGTGGCCACTAGTATCCATTTGTGCCTTATGCTTGAGGGATCTTAGATTTCTCCAATAAATTCCATGCCCTATTGTTTGAAAGGATATTCTATTGAAATTGGTTTAAAGGGAAAAGCACCTAAAACTTTCATCCTCCTTGAAAACCTTTGACAACTTTCACACTTCCTGATCAACAAGGCTGCATCTTTAAAAAGGGTGAGCCACCAGTAACTTGCCCTCAAGATCTTGTGAGCAGTCACTCTTCCAACAAAATGACCTCCACATAATCCCGCATGGAATTCTGCAATAAGTTTTGGATCTTTTCCCTTTGTGATACATCTCAATAGGACCCCCTGCAGATTCTTCCAAGCCAATCCATAATCAGTTATGATATGTTTTTAGAAGGCCAATTTGAGTGTCCTTATCTGATTTTTATCTAAATGACTTGGGCACTCTAAATTCCTAAGGTAAAATATTATTTCCTTATACCATGTGGAGTTGATTATTTTTTCTTGGACATCCATAATTCCTTCCTCAATTTCATTAATCTCCATTACCCGTAGGTTACTTTTTGACATAAGATTTGCAAGGCCCAAACCTCTAACTATATTGGTGGTTTGTATATCCATATCATACTCTTGCAACTTATTCACCTAATGACATATTTTGCTAAAAACTTCCATCTCTGATAAAATTTCCTTAACCATAGTATGGAGAACATAGGCTACAATATTGGAACTTAGAATATAAGGCCTAAACATTTTAGTTTCTCTTACCAAAGAAAAATCTTGTTTTAATTAAAACTGCAATAGGTATTTCATTTTCTTCTTCATCCTTTTACAATTATATAGATGCAATAGTATTTTCATATGTAAAAGAAAAAATCTGAAAAATCCTTTTATAATTAGAGGCTGCCATTACTAGGGAATTTTTTAATGCTTCTTTTATTCCAGTGAAATCTTGGAGATCTCCTTCTTCCCATTGAATGATCTGGTCCCTTTTTAGCATGCTTGTAATGGGAATAGTCATCTCAGAAAAATTAGAAATTAACCTCCAAATAAAATTTATTTGACCGAAAAAGGACTGAATTCCATTCTTAGTTCTAGGGACAGGGACCTCACCAATTGCTTTCACCCTTTCACGATAATGATAAAAACCTTATTTTTACAAAAAGTGCCCCAATAATTTTTCCTTTTGAACTCCAAAATTGAATTTTTAGGGTTCAATGAGATACGATATTCTCTACACCTTATTAACATCTTCTCCACAAGGCTCAAGTGGTCACTTCTCTTTCTAGAAAACATTGTCACATCATCTTAATTTACTGCGATAAAATCATTGATGTAACCTGAGAATGCAACATCCATGGCTCTTTGGAAAGTATCCCCAACATTCATTAGACCAAATAGTATTCTAAAATACACATAGGTACCCCATGGAGTAGTAAAATCAGTTTTAATTCTCTTTGATTGCTTCTCAACCACCTATTTGTACCCTGAGAATCCATATAATGTAGAAAGTAACTCAGATCAAGTGACCAATTGTAACATGTTATCCATATTAGGAAATGGAGTCTCTGATTGAGGATTTGTTCAAATTTATAAAATCCACGCACAACCTTATGTCTCCACTCTTCTTTCTTACTGGCACTAGATTTTCCACCCATGAAGAATATATTGTAGGCTATATTAGCCCTCCATCCCTAAAATTTGTTAATTCTTCCTACATCTTAAGGAATAAAAGTGGATAAATTGGCCTTTATTTTTGCCTATATGGTTTAACATTTGGTTCCAAATGTATTTCATGTTGAAATAAATCCTCCCTATATTCTTTTAATTCTAAGTAAGACCATGCTAAGTAGTGTTGATACCTTTTTAACAACTCAACATAAGACTGTTTTTCTTCCTTACTCAAATTTCTTCCTAACCACACCTTTCTAGGTTTTTCTTTAGTTCCCAAATTATATTCTTCAACATCCCTTGAAGCTGAGATGTGTTTATGAACCACCCTGTCAGCATTATCAAAATTGGATTCTAAAGCAATCAAACCTCTGGGAATGGTGTTGGTTTTTAACTTAATGATATCTTTTCCAAACAGGGTTTCTTTACCATCACAAATAGATACCATTGGTTCCCAGTCCATACACTACTTGGTGAATTCTCCTTCATTTTGTAAAAACCTATGAACCTAGGAATCATCTTCAAATACTTGCCAATGATTCACATTATCTGGCATAGATGTTCTAGACAATATTTCAACATCATAATTACAGTAAGGAGAAATTGTGTAATTTTTAAACATAGATCCAATGACTTCTAGTCTATCTACTACAAAATTTTGAGTTCTATCATGATATAAAATGTTAAAGGAGTTAAACATCTCAATAAAATCCCATATTGCATGCTTATATTGTTTCATCCTTTTATTTTTTGTAGCATATAATTTTCTAACTTGTTTGACCACTAGCTCTGAATATCCTTTGACAATTATATCTTTTATAACATATCTCCAAGCAATACTCAAGCCTAAAAGCAGTGTCTCATATTTTAAAATATTGCTTGTGCACTCAAATTTCATTTTGAAAAATATATTAATTTTTTTTGGCTTGGAGATATAAGTACAACCCCAACTCCATTTCTCATATTGGAGCAAGCACCATTAAAAATCAACGTCTAACCCAAGTTTTTCAAAGCATTTAATCCCATTGATACTACACTCCTCAAAATTTACATAGCCAACAAAATTGTTAACATCCACATTTGCATATAATACTTCATAAGAAGCATTGTTAGGATCTTCAATTAGATGCAACATTTTTTTTTCTCCATACGACTCGACAAGGTTCCCTTCCACTGGTATAGTGACATATGACATATCCATTTACACACTTCCCCCCACACTAGCAGCCCACTTCCTTGACAGTAGCATATTCCATTTTACAGGGAAATCAATAATGACTACATTCATAGTCAGATACTTACTAGGGTAAGTTGTTAATTGTACCACCAAACCTTTGAAATAACTAATTACTGACACTTCTCTTAAATCCATAGGAGTACACTTTCCAAAGTTTGATGTTACTTTGATGTCTAAATAATTTATCACTTCAAGGGGAATTATATTGCATGAAGCTTTTGAATCAAACATGCAGTTATGAACAAGTCTGTCTTTAATGATAAAAGTAGTGAAAAAGGGATCAACATCAACTTGGGACTCTACTAGGGTAGTGCCTAGATATACTTCAGGAGATTCCCCAAAAATTTCCAATGCTTGCATAACTTCTGATTCTGTGATAACAAGGGGAAAATAAATACTACTGACATCCTTTCCTAGGGTCATTACCTCCTCCTTGAATCCCAAATACTCAAATTCTCATCTTCTATGCTCAGAGATCTTGAGAAAATCAAAAATAGGTACAATAACTTTGATCTAACTCAAGATTTGAGCCATATCATATGGGGTGTACTTGGGTAAGGTTATATTAAGAGGTAGGGTAATTGCCTTTTCTTGTGGTATGAAGTTCTTCATGGCTTGGGGGACACTAGAATTATTGGTAGTAACTGGGCCTTTGTTTGGCACATCCTTTGTAGGAGGATACTTTGGGATGTTGGTGAGGAGGGGATTCTTTGGTTTTGGATGTAGCCCTCCCACTTTAACAATTATGTTTCTTAGTTTGTACTCCTTTTCTTGGGAAACTACTACATTCATTAACAGATGCCTATATTCCTTAGAAGGAACTCCTCCATTATAATTCTAAAAAATTAATTCCCTCAGGTACTCAAAATCATGATCGGGAAACTCAAAATCCTAAACCGTATCAACATCAAGGTTAGTAGTGGAAGGAACATAAATTAGCCATTGTATACAGTCCCAAAAACCTTCCATAGCCCTTGTATTTAGTAAATCAGTGGAAGTAACTCCTTCTTGTGAGCTATTAGTGAACTCAAGCATATAAACATCTCCATAAGTGGCATTGTCCTCAACTTCCTCACTTTCCTCAGCAAGGTCACATGGGGAATGTGGGAGAAAAAACTTACCAAACTAGTTAATAACATGATCTTATTCAACTAAACACACCCTAACATTCAATGGATCAGGGACCAATTAATTTTCTCTTGGTTGTTGTTTCTTATTTCCTAATCCCATGGGACCTTTTCCTCTATCATCTAATCTATGATTACCTCTAGGATGATTGCCAAATCTGTTTTGACCATGAGATTGATGTTGGTCCTAAGAATTTTGACCTATCCCTTTCTTTTCTCTAGCAAGTTTATAAGATATTTCTTTCACTACTCCCGCTAGAGTCTTAACAACTTATTCCAAATCCACTCCCTTGCTTGTTTGAGGCATTTTAGGATTAATTTACTTGACACCTTACCTTTTAGGAGGCTTTCTTGTTGCCTTAATATTGTTCTCAATTTGTACTGCCATCAATAATTTTTTTCTCAAAGTCCTAGGTTTTTTTCCCTAAAATAATATGCAACTTTCTTATTAAAGGCATTATAAGATTTTATCAGGTAGGATTCATCACCTGGCCTTAAAATTATAGGCATCATAGTCAAAGTTTTTTTGAATATAATGTTAAAATATTGCACATGTTTGCTAGGATTCTTTTTTATATTTTCAAACTCAGAGAGAAGAAACCTTGGATTAGTCTTGTCCCCATATTATGACCTAAATGCATTTTTCATTTCATTCTATAAATCAATAGAATTATCTAGCAAAGACTTGTACCAATCATTTTCATCTTCTTCTAAGGTATGAATAAACAATTTCACGTATATACCCTCATGCTCAATCTCAAAATATTACAAAATATTAACAAAATCATGAGGTGCTAGTCACCACTGATAGCATTATTTTCTTGAAACTTAGGTAATATATTTCTCACATCATTTGGGACTGCATTGGGATAACCCACCATATCTTGGAAATCTATAGGTCTATATACATTCACAACAAAGCGAGGTCTAGGTTGAGGGTTAGCCATGTTATTTTGAGGAGGTGTTCCAATAGGTGGGTTAAAATGATGGGGAACCAAAGGTCTATCAGGTAATGGTGTATGATCTTAAAAGTATTGGTCCATTAATGATTCAGTCTCAAAAAACACCCTATTATGTCTAAGTAACAAAGGAGGGAGATGAGGAATACCCTTATTAGTATAAAATGAAGGTCCCTCTTCAATTGGAGTTTACAATTTTTTGTAAGGACTGCTTGATCCAGAACTGTCTGAAGAACTAGAATAGTATTCTATTAAAGGTGGGTCACTCTCAACAGTAGGCACCACTTTCTTTTCTGACCTTTGATCACCTAAAACTCTCCAGACTTGATTATTTATTGGATTTATTCTTCCTAATTCTGGAGACAACTTTCTACCAAAATTTTTCTTGAAGAAATACCTTCTTCCTTCTAGATTTGCAGATTTTACCTATAGATCTCAATATTTTAAACTTAAGGCACTGGTATTTACCAAATTTTATGAATAAGATGGATTCACCACTAAGGCTTTACACCTTAGATGTGTAAATCACTATAAACAACTTTCCAATTTAATATTCATGATAAATTCCAACAAAGCTTAGAAAATCTAGCTATCCTTTGTCAATATTTACCCCTAACAAAGTAAAATTTAATGGAAAGCTTTCTTGACTAGGAAAATACTGAGTAAATAACTTCTGATTAAGCCCATTTTTTTAAAATCTCGATAAAGTATGATGTCTAGATCATGTATTTGCATCTAAACATATTCAATATGTTACCAAAGATAGATGTATCCTTGAATTTGTAAAAAAAATTCCCTGTAAATGGTGTCAGAAGCTTGTTGGTACTTGAAATTACACCCACTTGGGGTAAGGAAATTTTCAATAGATGAGTTGAAGAGCTTTAAGTATGGCAGCCTGGAAATGTATGTCATTTGTAGCTAGGGAAAGAATTCTTAAAAACTTATTTGGACCTGACCTTAGATTGGTTGGGTGAAACATACAAAGAGGATGACCTTCCCTACTACTTTAGGTCTAGCCTTCGACCAGGGCGAGTTAACCCATTTTGTAGCCTGTATTTGTAAAAAAGGATAGATGTAGTCATGATTTCTTGGTCTTTTCTTTAGCAATTAAGTACTAGCCCTAAGTGAACATGGTCAATTTATGCATTATTTAACCCCCACGGGTTGTCACACTAAGTAGTGAAAATGTTACGTGAGAAGGACCCAAGTTACTCTAGACAGTGGATATATTTTTTTTCTCCCATATAATAATGGAAGGATGAAGTGAAATTAAGGTTTCCTTTCAATAGCGTTTGTGAATGATACAATAGGATGACCGACATAACATTCATGTAATATGATGAGACTCAAATTTTGTTTTATGAGGATGGGAGATTCACAAACTGATAAATCTTTAGACAACACTACTCATGGTGCTTGTTCAGGCACATGACAGTAAAGAACATTTCATCAATTCATCACCGTTTCCACTTAAAGAAAGATTTGCATTCATTGATACTCAATTAAGAAAAATATTTCACACAATCCTCAAAACATTTAGCACAAAGGCTCATGCAAATATTTTGATGAAATTTTTCTTGCTTCTAATCTCATACACTTAAGATACACTCAAAATCTTACAAAGATTCATCAACAAAATTATTTTAGAAAGGATTTTATAATTGCATTCAATATTGTAAATTAAAATATCACAATACAATATAAAACAAAATGAACAAAGCTTAATCACTAACGACAGGCCTAATGTACTTTAGAGAAGTAAGAAACAAAACATTACAACAAAAAATGCAATAAATCAACTAAGTGTTCAATAGTCAAAATCCAAATCATAGAAAATAAACCCATAGTTAGAAAATTTTCATTTTAAATCCACCAAATTCTTGACAAGGGAACAAGACAACGACTGATCTCAATGTTTGTTGATGACTATACACTGTAATCATCTAAACCTTCCGAATTTGAAAGAGTAAACAACTTAAAATGTACTTCTATGAAACATATAAGAAATGTCATTGTAAAGTATATCAAATGTCTATTCTTTGCAAAAGCTTCAGAAAAACCCCCCTTAGTATGAGGACAAACCCCTCATACTTGATACTAATATTCTATATATTTCCCCCCCCCCAAAAAAAATCCTTAGATATCAATCTAAATCCTTGCTACTTCGTAATTCAAAATTTGTAGAAGAAGCATATGCTAACTAAAAAGATTCCCTTTTGTTCCTGATTGGGCTAAGTACAAAATGGGAACCATGTAGCTGACACTTAGAAGAAACATAAAATATATTCCTTAATTTTCTAGTGAACTTCTTTCGCTCCCTCTTTATTACACTTGTCTTCTTCCCTGTGGCTTGATGTGAGCTTTCCCCTACCTTGTTCATGTAGGCATCATATCTTTCAAACATTTAGGTCACAGCTTCTTCGTCGAGTCCTGAGTTGTAGTTGAAGATTACTTCATGTTTCATACTTGTTTCATCAATATAATTAAATAGTGGTCTTTCTTTCTTCAACTTCCTTATCAAACTTGTCAATTATTGATTCAATATCTTGCTCTAGTTACGCATGAGAGCTATATTGAAAGTTCTGGGATCTACTGATTTACCCATAACATATTCTCTTAATATAATGATAAAGTTATCGGTGTCCTCCATTCTAATTCTTTCTCAATATTTTTATCCCAATTAATTTGTCTATCAGAGCATGAAGACGATTGATAAAATATATTATTTTACATCTCTCACTCAGTCAAGAGCTTTAAGGGAATCGGCTAATATTTCCACTCTTACTTTAGCCATGTTGTAATATTTGTGCTGTCTGCCCACAAAATGAGGGGTGCCCACAAAATGAGGGGAAAAAATACCTTCTTCAGCAACCAGGTCATCATCTAAGTTTTTTATATCTTCCATTTTAGGTAACATATCACTGCACATTAACTTCACAGCCTTGACATTTATCCATTAAATCCTTGGTTGCTTCTTCCTTCTCAAAATTACGGGAATTCCATCTTACAAATTTTACAATTATTGGTTCACCACTAGTAACAAAATAATCTTCCAATTGGATAGTAGCCTCTCCTCTTCCACTTAAATCAGTTACTCTCATGATATCTTCACTAGTGATTTCTGGGACCTCAGTTCATCCTTCCTGACGAGTTCTAGTCAATTTTTATGAATAAGTTAGATAGTGCCTCATTCTTGGCATTTAAGTCCCTTTTTGTCTCTTTAAAATCATCAATCCTTTGGAACACTCCTTATACTACTACAGAAAAATCATACTTTATTTCTTCGGTAGAGGGTTTTTTCCAGTGAGATCCTGGAGACCTGGAAATCAGACAGGGATGTTTCCCCTCAGGGTACACTAACTTTGGGAGTTGCAATATCTACAAATCATTACTCCTGTTTTACTTAGGGTTTTCCTGGAGATGGCTCTTATCTTTTTAGGTGCTCTTGTTTGGGTGAGCAAGGCCAAAACTTTGCAAATCATTAGCATCCAGTCGTATTTCCACCTTATTCCTTCTTCAGGATAGTAATTGTTGATCCATTCTCTTATAGGAGACTTATGTTCATCAAGTGGTTGGGGAATTGGGGCCATGAGGAACAACTGTAAGGGACCATGGAGGAAGATGAAGGTATTGACATACCTTCTAAAATTGTGATTAATTGGTTCCTCCTGAGCGTCTGGGTCTAATAGCTCCACCCCAACTTTCGATTCCCTCCATAGGCTCAAATTGACCTTCTATTTCTCCAAATGCTAAAGGTTGATGGTTTTCAACCTCCCTATCTACCTGTGTTAAACCCTCATCCATCTTCTCACCGGGAACAAGAATTGTCTCATCCCAATACCTTGAGGAATAACTCCAGTCATGGGAATGCGAGCTTCAAGAATCCATGCATTCACTTCAGTGTCATGGGGCATTACTACAATTGTGACATCTGGAGTTTCTTCCCATGTGAAGATTGTATTGGAATATCTTCATCATGAGGTTGTGTACTTAGAGTTTATTCTGGGGTAGTCTCACCATGCTAATGTGGAGTAGCTGAAACACTCAAGTGTAGGAACATTCATGGGGGGTTGTTCCTTGGTGAGTGGAGTAACTGGTAGTTTTCGAAATAGCAAGGTTTTCCATCATTGGTATAGGTTTCTCGATGGGAAAAGTTGTAAGCATACTGGGTGGTAAAAGTTAAAACAATAGGAACATCAAGATTCATTACCTGTCTGGGGGTATCTTCCTCCTTTAAATCAACCCATTCAATAGTTTTGGTTCTTTTTCTCTTTCGTAATCAGACTTACTCCTCTGCCTCCGATCCCTGCAAGTCAATATGGGGAATCTCAAACACTTGTTTCTCCTTAGGTATTTTCAAAGTGATCTCCATTACTTTCTCTTTTTCTTTGGCTCCTGGAGCAGATTCTGGAACAATATGTAAGGGAGTAACATGAACAATAAGACCTTAATCCATACCTTCTTGAAGCATCTCTCTTATTTTTCTTGATGCTTGGATAAGGGGAGTTATGAATTTCTTACCATGAGTACCTACATCACCTATGGTTGGTAATGAGTCTAACCTATTAATATTTTGTCTCCATGAAACATCTCTAGTGGCATAAATCCTCCAAAATGCAAGAAGAACATCATGAATGAGGTGGCTATTCCTCTATTATCTCAATAATGGGGTTTGGTGGTAACTTATATACACCTTTTGAAAATAACCATCTTATAGAGTGTCAGATAGAAGGTGTAGTCTTTTATAGGTTATATTTCCTCTCGTTGAAGTTTCAATTAATTGGTGGCAAAGTTTGAGAAGTAATGTTATTTTGGATGTATTCTTCACTAACTATATTGTCATCATCCTCTAACCCTTCAATATTTTGGATGACCCCAAAATCAATCATCTGAGATAAATTATTTCTTGAATATTATTTTTGTCTTACTTATTTTTCATCTTCACAGTTCATCCAGAAGTCCTCTTAATGAGGCTTGTGCTCTACCTGAGTGGGAATAATACTGTGTAAAATATGCCTTATATCATAATTATTTTTGTGCTCAAATTTATCTATCATGCATATGTTCATATCTCCTTCCAACATTTTTTCCTTCTAGATATGAGGAAATGTATAATTCCCTATGAGTATGAGAAAATTGATTGGGAATGTTACATACTTCTGGGCAATGAAATGATGAACTGAGAGAATCTATCTAACTAATTCCATTAATGCCCATGTGTCATTGACACATCTGGGTAGAGTGTAAGGTTTCCCATCAAAACCACTAACCCTTATATATGAGTAAGTTTTGAACTAGAGTGAATAACATCCATACTGAGTAATGACTCTCTTAGCATCAGGGAAAAACCTTTCAATATGTTAATCAGGGTGATATAAGAAAATTGTAGGTGCAGAGAAGTGATTTGAAATATTTATGTAATGTGTTTCATAAATTTCCAATCTTAACTGATAGAAAACATCATAGACCGTGGAACTATTAAACTCCACATCCATCTATAATTCAGTAAAATTTCTATGAAAATAAATGTTGTAAACAAGGTAGGAATTCATGAAAAATTCAGTTGTTCTGGGATTTTCTCCTCTAGCAATCTGGGCAAATCCTATAATTTGTTCATGAATATGGTTACCTACGATTTCAACCTAGGGGAGATGGTTTTTGTTCACGAGTATCACTTGAATCAATCAGAACATCCATTCCTTAAAGAAAATAGTAGGTTCCATACCCATTACTTGGTTTAACAGTGTAATTACATCTCCAACATCCTCTATAAATTCAGACTTGTTTTACTTTTTCATCATTTTGGAGGCAAAAGTTCGTGGATTGTTTAACCAATGGTCATTCATGATTTTTTTCTACTTATCCAAATGAGAATTCCCATCTTCTTGTGCTGAATCTTTGGTGATTTCCCCCTCTTCTCTCTCCAGAGGAAAACCTAACATTCTATCAAACACCTATTCTTGGAAAGATACCACTAACTCTCCTCTTCCATCCCAGAAATCTATGGCTTCAAGATTGTAATCTTGGGCATATACCCATACAAGTTCTAGGCATGGTGTAGCGAGATGGAAAGAAATGGTGAGGTTAATGCAACTATTTTCCACTTGGGTCATGATATAACTTATTTAAGGGTATTTTAACCTTTGTTTGAAATCTTCTAAGTCACAGGATGTAACATCAAAATATGTGATTCTGTCTAAAGGAGAACTAAGGATAGAACTTGTTTTTGAGGGCACTGCATTAATATTCATGATTCTAGTCAAATTATACTATAAATATTCTTATGAAAACCCCAAAAAATTTAAACCAGTTCTCAAAAAGCACAGAGAACATAAGAACTGATGTAATTACCTTTCCACCGAAATTCCAATCAATGCTCGAAACTTAAATCAGGAAGCACTGCAACAGATTACGATCCTCGGTTCAATTCTCACTTTTTTTATTCTTCAGTTCTTAAAAACCTTTTTTAAAACATTATATCTTGGATTCATCAACAAGATAAGTTTCATTATTAACGGCTTGCATATTTATTCATTAATGCTTAATATTACATTTGTGAAGAGTTTTTTCATAATTCACAACCTCTTCATTATTTTCAACCGTTGCAATATTTTCACGTCTTATCATACATGTATATCTCCTATACAATTCCTTTGCAATAATGAGATTTACTCATGTATGGCTAGTACATTAATAAACCATCTTTTTTTTCTGTCAATGAGATTTAGAAGATTTTTGTAAAATCTCAGGCACACCATTATTGTAATATAAAAAATGCACTTCCTTTTCTGGCCTCATGTATGCTACATAGTTGGTTCTTGTTCTCAAGTGGCTTGGACTTTGGGTATGTTTTTATAAAATATACACCCTGAAGAACAATGAAACTTTGTCCCTCTTTTTCTCAGCTTCCTGACTTTTCTCTTTGTATACCACTTTCCTTTTGTTTGTTTCCTTTGATCGGTGAAATATCATATGTCTTCCTTGGGGTTCTAGATTTACAATTTCATCTTGCACTTTATCGGGTATAAGGTACCAAGGTAGATAGAAGCATGTTTCCCCACTCCAATATTACCTTTACACGTGTTTTCTTTCAGAAACAGGGATATTTTTGCAATTTACATTATACTTTTCAAGGATGCTCTATGGAATATTTTATTATACGTTTGAGAACTATTTTGTTCCTTGCACATTTACATTACCTCTACATATATCCAAATTAATTCCAACATATTGAATAAGACCAATAAAACATCAGTTTCCTTTGAGCATCAGGGAATAGAATGTTGTTTGCACAAGGATTAACAAAAGATGACATACCAGGAGGCTTGTGCAAAGATCAATATGATTGTTTAACAAATTTTTGTATGAACATTATTTCTGTAAATAAGGCAATTTTTTTTTGGAGGAACACTTCAAATGTCATGGGGAAAGTTTGAAATGAGCACCAACAAGTCCTAAATTTACATTTGAGTGTTTAATTTCTTTTCATCAAGGATATAATGAACCAATTCATGATTACATTTTTATGTTTCAAGTTTTATATATATCTTTTAATTTTTTAGCCTATTGATATATAAATTAAATATATATATTTTGTCTTGGCTTAATTTTTCCTTTGAAACAAAAATAACTATATGATACATTGAATCATTTACTGTTTTTTCCAAAGTTATATCTTTAGAAAAAATAATTTCTTAATGATCATACTATTGTGCATGCTTCTATTTATTCTACTCATATCCAGCCTAGTACATCTTCTTCTCTAACAACTATTACACAACCCTTACGATCACCATCTTCTCCTAAAAATACTCATGTACACCCTCCCCCCTTGTGTAGGTCTCTACCTTGTTTCACTCCACCTCCTAAGCATGAGCTATTATACTTTTCACTTCTTCTAGGCCACATGATGTTTTTCACACCTTGCTTGATAAGTAGTTGATTTGTTTAACTTCTAATGTGTATCATCCTCCTTATTGGTTATGAGGTAACCATAACCATCCATCATGTAATTTTCATAGGATCAATAGTCATCGTGACAATGATTGATATGTTCTTCATGATCATCATTAGTTGCTTGAGGATAAATGTATCATTTCCTATCATGCACACTATGCTCGTAGATCCCATTCTATTGTGTCAGGATGCCACATGCTAGATTTTGTGACTTTGAATACCTCTCATCCTCCTCTTATCATATTGTCTCTTCCTACGACTATTCATGATCCAACTTCCCCACTTCTTGTTTGACCCACACTCAAATGGGTCTTGAAGGAGCACCACTTTCCATTTTTAGATTCACATCTTCCTCGTGATGGTGAAACCACTTTAGGTTTATCTCTTAGAACCTATACTTAGGATAGAAAATCGGTAGAGTCACTTATGTATAGTTATCTACTTCTCCTTTCTAGAGGCTATACAATCCTTTCATACTATATGATTTCATGTTTATCCTTCATTAGTATGATTATTCACATATGATCAATTACTTATTACCTATCTTTATTACAATTCTAACCCATATTTATCATACATGCTTATCTATATATTATTATATAATATCACATTTTGACATCATTTCAAATTCTAAGATATTATTATCATCACTTATTACAATATAAAAATAAATGCACATCACATAAGAAAAATAACTCAATACAACTCATGTCCACAACATCAAAAAAAATATAATCACACACACACACACACAAAAAAAAAAAAAAAAAAACTATTTTACAATACAAAAATACGGGTCCAAGACCTCTTTTTACACAATACATCATAGACACTACTAGAGGCTATAGCTACCATAGAACTAGATGCAACCTCACTCAATCTATGAAACTGAGCTTGCAATTGTTTCTCCTCCAATCTCACTTGTAATTCTGCTTCCTTATCCACGACCTCCACATATCAGCCCTAGATATCCACATATATCTTAAACATGCTCTATGTGAGGCCACCTCCTCTAACTACCTCCCACACTAATGTTAGCTCTATCCTCACCTCATCTCACTCATACTACAACACAGTACATGTAGAGGTTTCTATGACCACTGGATCAAACAAATAAGCATGTTTTACAATAATATGATTGACTCTCTCCAACATACCTCCCCCATAAGCACATCTATGGGCACATGGCAAGTCAACATGCGTATCGACATATATATATAATCATATATCCTTTATTAGTGTCCAATCATCATAAATACCAATATCAACATGAACATAAATTCATGAATAATAAAAATCAATTTTACTTATGTTAAACAACCATTGTCACTATGAAATCATCCTAGGTGGGATTTTCTCACACTTCTGCTACCTCTCCACCTCCTATTGGTCCACCTGGTTGATGTCCAACCACATTTTAAACCACTAGATACAATAGTATCCGTTAGTGCTCTTCCCACCACCATATATAATCCGAGGTACACCTCACATCATTGAATCTACTCCTCACAATCTATGCATCCCTCTCTAGCACCA
The DNA here is from genome assembly GCA_019776745.2 of Taxus chinensis. NCBI lineage: Eukaryota > Viridiplantae > Streptophyta > Pinopsida > Cupressales > Taxaceae > Taxus > Taxus chinensis. Next base: position 572,629,844 of record CM034148.1, on the reverse strand, counting down.
TGTAGTTATAACCAAGCCCCAATAGGCCCTAGCCTAGTTCCTTCTCTCCTCATTTCTTATATAAATATTTTACATGCATATGGCTTCGGGGGTGCATCCTATGCAAGGAGAAACTGTCTAGATACTTTTTCACACTCAAATAACTCTTTCACCCTTGAGAACATGTCCTACAACCATATGGTACATTGAATGTAATGAAAGTATATATCATCCTCTACCCATCCTCCATAATTCCCATAAGGTCTCCAAATAATGTCTCTTGGCCCCATCTTATCCAACATAAAATTATAGGTTGTCGTATCAAACCATCAACTCCTTGGGCCTACCCATTGAGTAGTAAAGATCTCTGGATGACCCCAATCTTCCCTCAGCCCACTCAATGGTCACACTATAACAATTTTTTCATATGCCCACACATGAAATAACAAAGTGGCTCTTATGTCACACTCTTATGCCACCACCATGGTCCTCCTAGATGTGAAATTATATAAATCCATTTATAAGTGTGCCAATACACACTGCCTCCTTGTATACCACATGCCATGCTCCTCAATACTCTATGAAATGTGATGCATCATATATGAAATAAACACCCTCCTCCATCTATTCCCACACTAGATACAAAAATCATTACAATAAACTTCTGTAATCATGGAACAACTGATCTAATGATGTCATCTAGTCTGATTGAAGAATTTGCATGTGCATGTGACCCTACAAAATAATATCTCACATCCCTCTGCTACCTCTATGTATCTCCTGGGACCATCACATTTAACACCTCTTCCATTATCGGTAATTGAAGAATCCTATATACATCCTCCAATGTCACTGTCATCTCAACAATGGGTTACAAAAAATAGAAAGCATATACACACCATATCTCACACAACTCAGTATTCATATGCATATTATGAGGTATCTCCCTCAATTTAGCAATGTACCACATCCTGAAATAGTCCAAAACATCCCACTCCTCATCAAAGCCCAATGTAAGCAATGTGTACAATTTTATACCTCCACAAAACTCCCTCGAGTGTATATCCCTCTGCAAAACACAAAAATACAAGAAACACAACATTAGTAATGTCAATATAACAATAACTTAGTACATAATATAATAAAACTACTTGGATGAAACCACCCAATTCTTTGGAAACTAGCACCCAAAGATAAGGTGTTAGTGCCCCAATATATACGGTACTCTCCAAAGGACACAACCAACCCATTTAGCACCATATTGGACATAAATTATTAGACCCCTAAAAATATCAAAAATGTAAAAATTGACACAAAATAACCTATATTAGGCTAATTTGATATGCAAAATGATTCACTTACCAACAGATCTATAGTTCATGTAGAAACGACCTCTATCACCCTCTTGACCGTAGTCGGGAAGGCTTGTTGTGCATGCATAATTTTTATCACTCAGAGCTCCAAATCACAATTCTCAACTTTACAAATGAATTCCTCTTCAATTTTTCACCTTACTATTTATAGTAAAATATCCTTTTCTATAGTTATTATACTACCCTTTATGGAAAATAATTTCTCATTACTTTTTCTCCCATATCTTGAGCATCGTTTATCCATTTTTAGTGTCATCAATCACATTGGATCTATATTTTCAATATATTCTATAATGAATATTCCCTATAATGCCTTATTAGGATTGGTTATGTGATATTATCTTATTTCACCCTTTAATATATTATTCCTATATTGACTCCAAATTCATCTCCAACACATTCTATCTCCTTTCTTTTAGCTCTAGGTTCGATGATTGGCCTCTCACCTCTTTGCTGAAAGGGGGAAAATATTCGGGGTATCCTATTACCCCTCCTTCAATTTTTTTTTATTTTGAATATGATACATAATCATCTTGTATTCCAAGTAAAATAAAAATAATAATCAAATCATGCAAAGGTTGTTTTTCAAAATGCAAATATAAAATTCTATTCCAAGTATAAAAGAATCCAAATTTTCATAGATTCTAACAAATTTTCCCTTAAATGATCTAATATGGGGGAAATTCCCACATCCTTGAAACTTAGTTTTAAATACAACCAAGCTCAAGCAAGTGCCATTTTCCATACTAAATACTAGTAGTTTCAAATTCAATTTCAAGTACCAATTTTTCCTCCTTGGAGACCTAACTTAGGATCCAATCAAATATACCAAGAACTGTTGCTCCAACTTACCAAGTAGTTGCAAAACTGCATCATAAAGTGGGGGCAAGGAGATGTCACTACCTTTCCTATACCACTTTATGGGGGTTTTCAAGACCTAGTAGGCAAGTTACAAAATGGGTTCATCTTGTCATCTACAGTAGTAAAACCTATTTTCAAGGAAGAATCATGGTGGAAATAAATTCGAGCCATTGTCCCAACACTATTTCTCAAGTGTTAGGATGCTCAAATCCTTAGTTTAGCGACATGACACTCAAATCCTTAGAAGATATGCTAGTTCGGGAATTGATCACTCCTTTAATCTCCAAGTTTTGAAGTCTTCTATATCTACTTAGCAAGTTCGTATACAATATCTCATCCATGACGATAAATTTCACACTGCATGGATCAAAATACTGATCCATGGTTTATTACACCGCGTTTCTTACTATTGACACATTCCAGCTACAACTCCTTTGGCCTAATTCAAGTACGATCTTCTTATATCCTTATGCTACTTGAATTTCATCCAAATAGAATAAATGAGGGAAAATTTAGTCACTAAAATATGTACTTATTACTATTACATTATGCCTCTAGTATGTTTTTATATACATGATTTCTAAGCATTGAAACTAGGGACTAGTTTGACCTCTTTGGTCCTTTTCTTTCTTTAATTGATTCTGCTCGCATATTTTATCTAGAATTCACACCATTTTGGTCAAGTCATATGGATCCTTTTTCTTGTCTTTGAATTTATTTATTTTTACTTGTTGCAAGATAGTACCACCCAGATAGGATAGTAGTTCCTATGTGCTAATGTCCTTCGAGGCGTATCTGTCCTCTTTTCTTTATTTTCAACTTTTTTTTTGTTTGATTTAGATTTTGGATCTTTTATTTTATCCTTTTCACAACCTAGGTCAGATTTTGGTGTCACTATGTTAAAAAATTCAAACAAAGAACTCATATATATACTCAAATTGCTAACTATTCTAAGGAGAAATTGGACTATCATTTCTATATCTACCATATACCAAATAAAAATACAAGGGAATGAATTTTTGGATACATTATTTGTTGCATAGGGGGAGGAGTTTTTGAATTTCATACCACACATTCTTGCATTGGGATAAATTAGTTTTATCCCACTATTATTTGTGTGACTAGCACTAGGAAATCAAGGGATGCAATTTCAAGCACACACCACAAGAACTACATGGAGTCTAAAATGTAGTGCAACGTTCAACAAAAAGATCACATTGAGGTACCTACCGGTGTTAGTTCAAATATATTATATGAATTTTTTATTCAATCTAATTTGTTCTTAAGTTTTTTGTAGGTAGCTAAGGTTTGTTTTGTAAGAACAAGTGTGATAAAGAAGTAGTGTATCGAACATGATGTGACTCACAATGAACAAGAAGTGAGAATAAATTAAAAAATAACCAAAAATGAATCCATTTCATAGACACTAATTCCTATATTAGACGCTAGCACCTAGGAATCCCCTTGCATTCCTAGGTGCTTATGTCCATGAGATCGTTACATCCCAAAATCTAACATAGAGTTGTCATAGTCCATAATACATCCTTCCATACCAAAATCTAGCCCTAAATTAGTTCAAACCTATGGAGGTAAGCTTAGACATTCTACAAACCCTATATATTACTCTTGTTTTCACTCCTTTAACTAGATCTTGTATGTTATTGTTATTTTATTTAATCATCAATGTCCTTACATTAGATTTAATTTTATTAAATTGGGTATACTTTATAATTGTTTCATTTGAACAATAAATGAGTACACAAAGAATTCCTAGATTTTTCAATGGATAATTACCATAATTAGGTATGCCTTTGGTCAATGGGACTCTAGGGAAGGAAGTTTGGAAACCAATATGTAAAAGAATTCATAAAAATGGTCTATATGGGAAGGAAGATGACTAATTTTGGGAGCTAGGGATTAGTTAATTAATTCATCCTTAAAAGTTATGCTAGCCTACATAACGTCATTTAAAAAAATTCAAAATCAATAGATAAAGCAATAAAAAACTAAAAAGTAACTTCTTATGTAGTTTCCCCATAACTAGAAATAATACTTAGTGACTTGGCAGAAAATTTGTTCTCCAAAGAGCATGGGGAACTTGAGGGAGCTAATATTTTTGAGATTACAAGGAAAAAAAATAGATATGAGTTATAATATCCTTTAGAAAATATATGAGGAAGGAGATAGGTTATGTATAATAATATGAGAAAAATACCTTGATAGTTAGTAAAATACTAGGATTTTTACACAAGAAGAGTTGTATAGAAGAACAATCTATAATATTGTGAGAAGTTGCAAAGATACTCTAATGAACCCAATCATATGGAAAATTCATGATGTTAGCAACTTTTAATTTTTGTAGAATACTTATCTAAAATACATATCCTTATTCAAGAAGAATGCTTGCACAAATTGATGTATTATGCTAAAACTAGGTACTCAAGTAAGTGATTACAATGTATAAAGATGAGGGAAAAAAGACTATTTTTTTGAATTAGTGCTTAGTAAAATAAGGATATAAAAGGAGATATCTAAATAATTTTCTATGTTTCTTTCCAATATTGTTGCAAGAGAGGATAAACTAATTTAGTATGGTACAAAAGTGGCAGAGTTACAATAAAATATGCCTATAAAGAAATTTTGGCTAAGGCTTAACATGAAATACCATATTTTCTAAAAAATAAGATTTATGAAGGCCTCTAGAAGGATAAAATATTTATATGACTATATATACAATAAAAGTGTCTAATATATGAAAAATTAATTAACAAATACTTTCATGGTCCCTTAACTTGCTTTATGTAATTAAGAAGAAAAAAGTTACAAATGCATTTTCATTCATTTCCTTTTCACTTCTAGTATTTGGAGTTTAGGAAGTAAAAATTGGATATTTAAAATTTTTATGTTTGGAAACAATAAAAGAGTTGCTATATTAATGGAATTCGAAAACCAATAATTCAAATTTAAAATTCACTTGGAAAATTTCTCTAGTTATCATAGTATAGAGTATCTAGATTTAAAGAAGTAAGATGAATTTTAACGAAGTTTCTCAACCAACTATTTAGTTTTAAGAAAAATTGATGTAAATATTATAGAGTTAGGAATAATATGGTTAATAAGTAAGGAGACAATTGGAGATGAGGATGAAATATGATGTAAAGTTTGATTTCTTATTCATTTTTCATTGAAGTATCCTTTCCTTGATAATGAGGTAAGGATGTATGATTATAAGAGAAGAAATGATAATTGGTCTCCCCATCTCATTGAATAGATGAATCTTAACTTTGATGGGGAAACTAAAGATAACCTTGGCCCAATAGGAGGTGGTCTATTTTAGGGATTAATATGGTAATCCATTTGTTTTTGTGTCCACAACATACCCCTAGTTTCACAAGTGAAATCATGGAACCTCTTAACCTTCACAAGCTAATATAGAATTGTGCACCCTTGTTTTGATACATCGTGCGTACAATTCCCCTTTCCAAGTATTCCACTCAGTCATTTTTACATTAGGAATTTTCTAATATTATTTTCTCCCATTCCCTTTACAAATTATCCTAGTTCTTATTGGGCAAAAAAACTCCTAATAATCCCATGCCATACTTGTACTGACCCATTCACTATTGCATAATTTTTTTTTAATTCGCATTACTACACAATACTCCCGCACAATACTTACACCAATTTTATGTTGACCATTAATCCTTCATGTTCAATTTTAATCCATTATGAATTCCAATTGCATTAAAAACTATTTTTGTGCAATCATTGTGAAAAAATAACTTAAGTACTTCGAACCCCATAATGCTCCATGACACTCTCACTCAACCTAGGCTACACAAAAACTTATTAAACATTCTATACACTCCTAAAACATAGCTGATTTTTGAACCACATTAAATAATCTATTGCTTGTGTTGATTCTTGCCACACACTAATAATCAAAATAGTTCTTGACAAACCAAAGAAAAAAATGCACATGCTAGGAAAGTATTTATCCCTTCATCTAAATTATTACACATAACACTAATTACCTCACCTAAATTATTATGTATAAAACTAATTGTCCCATTTTTAAATTTTTGAATTCAAGAAGAAGGTAAATCATAACAAAAAAATATGCATGATTTTGATAAAAATGAATATGCAAGACCCATTACAGAAAGGGTTTATATAAATTAACATTATGTAGAAAGTTTTGTCTACTAGAGGAGGAATGTACATATGCATAATATACTATGAAAACCTTTTACACACCATTTTACACCATAATTTAGAGATGCACAAAATTTTTAAGTCATCTAGGAGAAAAATTAGGTTTCCCACTAATCATGGTGGTATAACCAGTCAGTTTTCCAAAAAGTATCAATTTAATGGATGTACACACCATGTCAGAGTAGTTGTATTTCTTAAATTAAGAATTTGAATTTTACAGCTAGGAATACCATACTACATTGAAACTTGAAAAATATTAGGCTGAGTGTACCATATCTAATCTTGTTCTCTATTCTTGCACCATTTAATGAAGATTTTCCTTATTATAGAGTAAGTTATTGGCATGAAAAGACTTCTATATGGCCAACTTGGTATTCAATGTAAACTAACTATGCATCTACCATATAATTTTCTATTATTAAACCAAATATGTGAAGAGCCTACCACCATTGATTGTTGTAATCATTGTTCATTTGAGTTTTCCATTAAATACCTGGATTAAACTCATTGTAAAGGTCCTTGAATTTGGAATAGAAAAGATGTTGGCTAGATTTTCTGCATAGCAAAAAACCTTGGCAGTCATGAGATAAATCTACCTCATTTAACCGGTGAGGCTCCCATGTCAAATTTGTCAATTTAAGTATGCTAATATCTAAATGGGGTTTTACTTTAACTACTCAGTTCATGAACCATAACTGAACAATTTTGCAACAAGTAAGCAACTGTTTAAAGAAAGGAAAAGTTATAGAAGAAGGTAATTACGTAAACACATAGAAGAAATGGGGAAGATGTGCATCCCAATCAGTAGATGGCAGAGCTGATTACATGCACATAGAAGAATCCAATAGATATAAACATAGAATTCTAAAACAAAGGCAGCTCTAGATCCAGATCTAAAATAACACAAAGTTTATTAAGAGATCTAAGATTAAAAGCAAGAAACACAGTACAGCGTGACAAAAAGTTCTCCGGAAACCTACTCCTTTGTATTCCTTTGCTCCAAGTGGCTCTCAAGGGTTCAGTACAAAGTCTAGAACACAATATTGCTGCTTACAAATTATGATCATTAACCCGAAGGTTCTTCCTCTACTTATATAATGTAGAGGGGCAATTACAAGTCAGAAGATTTTAGTTGAACTAGCACATGTGGAAGTCAGAAAAGAAACAACTGGCAATCTCCCTCCTGGAATTCCTTTTTGCATGACATGTATGATTTACAACTAAAATTAGAACCTTCTATTTTTCACGCCTGTCACCTATCTCCAAGTAGTTGACTTCTTCAAGTAATGGCTTTTAAACCAATCACTTTAAGTTGTATAATTTATCTCCAAGTAGTTGACTTCTTCAAGTAATGGCTTTTAAACCAATCACTTTAAGTTGTATAATTTAGTTGATTGCTCAATTACTTTGTCAGAGGAAAGAAGAAGGAAGATGAAAGCTGCAGTTTTGTCCTTTTTCATGTCTACATGCAGCTTATTCTTTTGCCTTTGATTCTCACCAAACTGGATCTGGGAGTAGCTGGATCTGGAAGTAAGTTGGATTTGGAAACAAGCTGGAATTAGAAACGACTAGATCTGGAAGTGGCTAGAATTTTACTTTCACCTTGTCTTATCTTTTATCCTTGAAGCTTTTGCAGTTCTTCTCCAATATATGCATCAATGCAATGTTTTCCGTAGATAACTCATTATCCTTCTTTTTAATTGCATATGAGCAATTAAAAATTTGAGAAAGCACTCTGGATGAACGAAAATTCAATGAAGGCTGCCTTTCTGGAAGATGGGAGCATTTGCACAAGATCTTGGAAGGAATTTTCTATGCACTGACTTCTTCACGAGTTGCATTCGAAACAAGAGGATGAAGCCTTTGTGCCGGAAGCTTTTGCAACTATGAGATCTGGATCTGGATTTGCATCTAGATCTGCATCTGGATATGGATCTGCACATGCATAACAAACTCTGGCAACTGGGCTATGGATGGAAAATCTGCAGCTCGAATAATTCCACTACTTTTAATCTGCACACATGAGTGAAGTTTTTCCTGCACGCATGAGTGAAGTCTTTCCTGCTCTAGATCTGCCTATCAATTTAGCAAGAGGTTCTGAGCCTAGATCTGTGTCTCCAATATCTGTAAATTTAGAAGTGATGCATGACTCTGTTGTGCTTTCTTTTTCATCTTTCTTCGCCATAGCTTTGTCTATCTTTGTCTAAACAATTCTTTTTCTTCTTATTTGACTGGAATTCTTCAAAACTGGTGCAGATTTGGATAATCCTTCAAATTCGGAGGAAATATTCAATGTATTGGACATTGATATAAGTTTCTTTTCTTTATAAAAGTACATGTATCTAACTCCTGTAATTAATTTAGACAAAGATGGCAACCGGAGCATGCACGGTGAATTTTAATCACAAAAATCTGCATAATTCAAGTCTGCTGCCCCAAAATTTGATGTTTTATTTGCATGCAAAGCAAGCATGAATTTTACCAACATCACCTGAGCACCTATATCACCTATGTAAACAATTATGCAGACACAAATTAGCCTTCTTCAAAGCATGCACCAAAACTAGAAGCTTTTAGCATCAAATCCACCTTTGTCTGAGCAAAAATCCTCTTCAAATGGGGCGCACTTTTCCTCCGAGCTTCACTTCTTTACCTGTGAATTAAATAATTCATCCTTATAGCAGCCCATGCTTTTATAACCCTCATAATTATATAATTAATAAATTCCCTTCCTATTCCTGGTAATTAATTAATTAAAAATCATGCTCTTCTCTTTAACTGGTGTGCTAAAATTGCATGATTAAGGACAACCATCCATTAAATTAAATTTAATCAATTTAATCATCCACTCTTCACTTCACTTAAGCTTCACAGTGTGCTTTGACCATAGCCACTAAAAATAGAATTTAATTTAATCAATTAATACTTTAAAAAGTATTATTTCCTTCTCAAAAGGGGCTGTATTAAATAAATTAAATTTATTTAATTTTGGAATTCTATTTTTAAATTCCTTTTGTCCACTTCCCTTTGTTGACTTTTCCACAAGCCTGGGCGCAAAAATTGGGTGAATAAATATTAACAAATATTTATTTAATGCATTATTATTCACCCAAGGTGGGTCGCACTTTTTGGAATAATAGAATTCTATTTTTAAAAACACATGGCAATGGGAATTTTTACCCTGTAAAGCAGCCTCGGAAATCCCATGATCCACTTAAGTGATTTGACTTTGACAATGAGATTATTTACCCTGCATGGTAGATAATAAAACCCCATGATTTCACTTAAGTCACTTTTCTTTTATTTCACCATGGAAATTTTTACCCTGCAAGGCAGGCAATAAATTCCCGCCTACATGCTGCCTCTAATTTTCCCACTGCAGCTTAAGTGAATTTTCTATCATGGGAAAAAGTACCCTGCTAGGCAGGTATAGAATTCCCGCCTGCCCGTTGCTTCTATTTTTCCCATTGAAGCTTAAATACTTTGTTTTCCAAAAATGCGCCCAACCCCGCAGGGGCTTTTTAGTGCACGACTTCACTTTTTCCCAGTGAACCAGACCTTTGATGGTGACTTCCTCCAGGCATAACGTGTGTATATGTTCCCCAGTTACTTCAAGCCAAGAATCAGGCCAAACCAACAAAGGAATTGATCTAGAGAAATTTCACAGAAAATGAAACGGGAAAACACAAAAACATGAAAAATTGTCAAAAGTCACAAATAAAGCCTAGAACTTATTCCTTGTTAAAATCCTTCTGGTATAAGGGAATAATGGTATGTGTGATCATAACACAGTTAAAACAGAGCGCAAATAACCTCATACAGGGCTCAAAATAATTAAATACAAATTTCCCGCAAACAAATCCCGACGACAGGATATAACAATTTTGGGCATCTGGGTATTTGGCGAAAAAGGCTAATATGGCTCTTTGGGAATATCCTAACACAATACAAGAACTTTCAAGGAAATAAAAAACACCAAAACGACCCATTATTTTAAAAGTACGATTTTTTTTCAAATAGGGTAGTCACAGATTTTAGGATGAAATCTGGGTACACCAAAAGATTTTGAGTGTTTTATTTCCAAATTATTTTTCTCACTTGGATATCCATGTTCTTTGGGTATTCAATGTAAACTAATTATGCATCTAACCATATAATTTTATATTATTAAATCCAAGATGTGAAGAGCCTACCACCATTGATGCTTGTAAACATTGTTCATTTGAGTTTTCCATTAAATACCTAAATTAAACTCATTGTAAAGGTCCTTGAATTTGGAATAGAAAATATTTTGAGTGTTTTATTTGCAAATTATTTTTCTCACTTGGATATTCATGTTTTTTGGGTATTCAATGTAAACTAACTATGCATCTACCATATAATTTTATATTATTAAATCCAATATGTGAAGATCCTACCACCATTGATGCTTGTAAGCATTGTTCATTTGAGTTTTCCATTAAATACTTGGATTAAACTCATTGTAAAGGAACTTGAATTTTGAATAGAAAATATTTTGAGTGTTTTATTTGCAAATTATTTTTCTCACTTGGATATCCATGTTCTTTGTCTCACACCCCCCAATTCAATGCCTTTATCGTATCACCCCGTGGTTTCACTATTGTTGTTATAAGAATGATACGAAAAATGGTTTTTTTTCTTTAATGCTTGCACCTATGTGTATCAATAATTAATGTGAACCATTATGTAAAACAAGTAATCGAGATAAGACGAAAAGGCTAAGGATGAGCTCCTTAGATATAAACCCTATTAATTTTGGGGCTTACCTTAATGATAAACTAATTTGCTAAGGGGACATTACATCATTTGTGATGTAGTATGTAATGAAATCCTTGGTGTAAATTTATGCCTTGAAAGTGATTAGTGATGTTGTTTCTCGTATCTAATAAACTTTTAACTAAGTTATGTTAAGGCTTTTATATTCTGTTAGTTCGCTTAGCGACCAAAACTTGTAATATGATTAAGAATTCCTTATGACTAATTAATTGGTCTTTAGCAGACCACCCTATAGTCTACCAAACCTAATACACTGATAGTCGTATTTTCATGAATGAAGGACTAAAGTTGTGTAGTCAAGGACTTAATTATTGTAATTGAAGGTATTAGTTTGCATAAAGCACATACAACAACTTGTATGATAAAAGTTAACATTAATATTGCTATATATTACAAAGGGGGAAACATGCAAAGTCTAAAGTAGTTAAATAACTATTATTGGAGATTTCTTGACTCTAACTAAGAAGAGGTCAATCTAACTTTTGTTGTTTGGTTCCAAACCTAACTTATGAACCTATTGTTTAAGGAAGCTATGTTTGGGAATTTCCTTTGATGTTAAAAAAGAAATATAAAGGAGGGCATTCAAATTTTTTAAGTTCTTAAGATATTAAATGTTCTTTTAATACCATTTTATAATCTATAGTTGTTGTTCAAATTGAAAAAGGGGGTAGAGGTGAGTTGGTACCCCCACCGCCTTAGTATATGTACTAACCAATTCATTTATTGTCTTATTTATTAATCCCTGCCAACCATTTTTTTTAAAGTGGAGATAATTCAATTTAACTAAGCTCTAAGTGCATTGCATGGCATGAAATGTGGGACTTCACTAAATTTGAATAATAAATCAGTTGGCTGGATAAACATGGGCAGGAAGCTCAATGGGCTTTTGCATTAATGGCATTTACTATGCATTGAAATACTCACCAACCTCGGGAAATGCAAGGTCGGTTAGTGGAAAAAAGGTGTTTTTTGGTTGTTGTTTCATTCTATTGTGAGATTTTCGGTTGAAGCTATGCATGCAAGGAAAAATCAAACTAACTGTTTTTGAGATGTTGCATGTTGAAAACAACAGTGAGTCGATGGATAGTAGTATCTCCCAGACTCAATAAGTATTGTGAAAATGTTATGTTTTGTTGAATGATGGAATTCACTTCAAGAATTGGGATTTTCAGAAGAAGCTTGAGAACACTTCAAGGAAGAGAGGATTGATGTTACAGGTATGATAAGCCCTAACTTGTTATAATATCTTTCTCTATTTAATGATCTCAAGAAATAAACTTCACTCTTGAAATAAAATTTATTCTCTACTTTTTGGGTTGTGAATCTAAATCATTGTTTGATTTCTTATTGGTATATTTAAATATTGCTTAAATCTTGATGAAGGTCAATTTGAATGACTACTAGTTTATATATATATATATATATATATATATATATATATATATATTATATATATATATATATATATATATGTATGTATGTATGTATATGTCTGTGAATGTTTATTATGAAGGATTAATGTGTTCTTGGTATTGTGTTGAGTGTCTTGTTAAGCTTAATTAACTTCAACCATAGATACAAACAATTGATTTGAAAAAAATTTATCTTAGAAGTTGAGTATTAGTGCTTTTTGAAGCACCGTATTTCTTGTCATTAGAATCCATCAATATTGGGTTTGTGTAAATTTTGTTTGACAGTTTCTACAGTATGGTTAAAGGTCTTTATGGGAAATTCGAACCATATTTTTTCCATAATGGGGGACTTATATTTCAGGACAACTATCTTAATGGGTTTTTGAGTTTGTCTTGGTGGCTATCCCCGGTTAGTGCAGGTTAGTTGATTCGTTACCACCAATTGTGCACTTCAATCTAGTTTTGATTATCATAGGAATAATGAGATGGGTAGTTACCCTTACTGGGTATTCACGCTTTGAATCTTTGAAGGACTCCCTAGTTGGAGACCATAAATGTGTTGAGGGTTGTGTAACCTAGTCCATTATGGACACCACTGAGTTTGAGGCTAGGATTTCTTAATGAGAAGTAAAAGATCCATTTAAGGATTATGGGTAGTTTGAGTCAGAACAAAGTATGATACTTCACTTCTTTTTTTATGGACTCCTTTTAAATTTAACTTAAGCCATAAATATTTATGTGAGAGGATGTTTGAGATCTCTCTAACACCTGACTGATATTGTTATTACCTCCATAATTCCTGTACCTTGAGAAAATTTTAGTAAGGTTTAAACCTCTTCAGCCGACGAGTTGAGAACTTTAACATTGAATTGATGAAATCGTGCATACTTGATCAAATTCAGGGCCTTGGGTTACATAAGTTGAATGGTTTTTTTTAAAGTTTGTGTATTCAAACCTTCTTAGATACATCATAGGTTTGAATTAATTTTTTTTTGGAGCTTTATGAAATTATGAAACTTGAGTTCAATTTCACCTCTCACTAGAAACCATTAATGGTTTTCTCCTTGTCTTCTTTGGGGTCTTAGAAAATATTTCGCTTCTACATGAATTCTTGACTAGATGTAATTATGTTTGGAGTGGTTAATTAGTTTTATCCTTTGTATTTTACTTAGGATAAAGATCTGATGTGTTCATGCAGTGACTTAGTCGCTGAGTGCGAAATAAATATTCATTTTTGATAAATGTTTGGATAGATAATTTAGTATGAAATTTAGTCTCATATATATATATATATATATATATATATATATATAATATATTACCCATCTCATAATTATTGATTAGTGTATGATATTCCAACTCCTTATGCTTTCAATTATTTTGAAATATCGATATTTGGTAGTGAATCTACTCTATAAGAGCTTAGGTATTGGGATCCATGTGCAAAGAAAGTAAGATAAATTACTTGATTGTTGTATTGGATTTTAATGTCGTATGTGTGTCTTGTTATAGCTTGAGTAGAATAGAAACATTTTATAACTTGATGAAATAGGTAAGAAGATCAGGTTGTATTATCTTTTTTAGATCTTTCTCTCCGTGAGGAATATAAGGCCTATGTGCATCGGTGATAGTCAAATTCGTATGTATTTTGTCAAGAATTTTTAATACTTACATACCATGGCCTCCCTACCGAGTTGAAATAAATTACATTTTTGGTAACTCCTCCTTAGATGATATGGGATGTGATTTTGTGTAGTTTAGCTACAAGTGCTTGATATTTATCCGACTGATTGGATTAACAATACCTTATGATCTTTTTATTTATTTCATATATAGTCTATTAGTAATTCAACTATTTCTTAAGAATGAATTTTACTATTAAGTCTTACATATTGTATTTCAGTACTTCAAGTCAATATGTGAAAACCGCTTGACTATTTTATTGAGTTTAACCTTACTTGATAATTTCCTTTCGTTGATGAAGGATAACTAAGGTTCTTCAGTGAATATGTTTGGAAAATTTCTTGTTGTTATATAAGTTATCAAGTCATCTATAATAGAATTATATGATCAACCTTGAAGATCTTATTTATTATGAATGAATAAGATACTAATTTATTATTATAGTTGAATGACATAATAATTCGATGAGGGGTATGTTAATCTTTTTGTTGAATAAGGTAGAAATTTCAGTCATATAATATGGAGTTATACAATTGAAATTTCATTACGCTTGTACTTATTTTCATATGATTGATTAGGATGAATTGTTTTTATTTCAGTTCACTTTTTTGAAACTTAACTATCATGTGATTTGAATTATTTAAAGGAAATTGTATGAATATGAATTACCATCTGTTGGAAAGATTCATTTATTAAGTTCAAGTGGCATAATTTCAAGAGTTGTGTTCCTTCTTTTGAACCTTATAATAATTTCATTAAAACGCCTAGTTCCTTTTATGAAATTATTAAGCTGAGCACGATGTTTTAAAGATTTAGAACTTATAATGCTCAGTTCGTATGAACTGACTCATGCTAAAAAAATTGTAGATGGACTTTGGAAAGGAAGGATGACGTAAATAATTTCATTTATTCTTTTGTTAGAAGGAAGTAAAGTGGGATAATTGCTTAATGTATTCCTAAATGGAATTACTTATGTTGGAAACAAGAAAGGCCCTTGGACAATTAAAGAAATTGTATGAAAGGAAAGATTTTGATCATTCTTATAACCATGAATTGGTACTTATTTCTGGATTATATTTTAAATTTTGATTTCCTTTTACAATATCTTAATTGAGAGGTGATTGATTGGAAAATGATGAGTTCATAGATCTTCATTTAATAAATATAGGTAGCAAGTATATAAGTTATTGTTCTAATAAGCCTAAGTATAAATCAAATAAAGTGCTACCTACAACATATGTGTGAATATTAGAGTGAAGAAAATGAAGTTATGAATGGGGTGTTTGTATATGGATCTTATATATTAAGTAATGAAGTGTTAAATATACTTGAAGGTTAGATCAAGTTACTAGTGGGTGATTGCCTAGATATTTAATGAATTAAATCAATTTGCTAGGATAATATGTGTTAAGTTCATCAAGGGTTTTTGAATAAGATGTACTTAACTGGTGAAAAGTTCCTTGTAATAATATTGTTTATCTTAATGGCCGCTGCTAAGTAAGTAGTTGGATGACCATGGGAATCATAATAAGGTTATGATAAGTGAGTACATTCATGTTATAACTGATTGATAAATTTAAATGCTACTGAACCATATCTGTAGTTGTAGAATGGTAATATCAAGTTCTTATGAAAGTAATACTAGGTCCCTTATAAGGACTATACACAAAGCCATTAATCAAATAAGCTTATGGTGATCTATTATGAAGATATAACATAGAATGATATCAGTTGTTCAAGAGTTATAATAATGTGATGATATGTGTTATGGGTTGTTAGTGTGTTCTTAATAAGGGCTATCCCATAATGTTTCATTGTGAACATATAAGTGTGATATTTTTCCTATAATGGAAGAAAAGGGGAACATACTAATTAAGTTAGAAAGAAGCATGGTTATTGAATCCTAAAACCTATGTTGACATTACTATTATCTGTAAAGTGGACAAGTAAGTGAACATAATAAAAAGAGATCAAAATCATATGTAAATGAAGTGTTATAAAGGCTATGATTGGAGGAGATGAATTGACAAGAAAATCACCTAATCTAACCTATCAGTTACACCAACCATTGTCATACTTGATGAATATAAAATTTTAAAAAATGCTCTTAATTAAGTTGTAACTAAGAAAAGTGATGTGCTTATGCTAAAGTGTTAATTAGCATTGATAGCATATGGTACTTGATAAAATTATGACACATACCTAAACAATAGCTATGTGTAGATGTATATTTCTAATAATCTGAAATATAGAAACATTGGCTTAGTGGATTAAGCTGAGACAATATTAAAAATAGTAATATTGATCATAAACCAAGATAGTATTGTTTTCCATTTATGGTTATCATTGACATAAGATATAATAAGGTAATTAAGTGTTTTTTGAAGATTAAATGCCCTTGGATCAACTTAAGATAGGACCTTAGGTACGAATCATTTGAGGATAACGTGCCATGAGGCCTAGGATTTTTTTGTCATGATTTAATAATTATTTGAAAACAATAAGATACCATGTTCCAATACAAGAATTTTGGTGGGTTAACACACTACATTCGGTACACAGTTTTATCCCTATAATGACAATTGTCACCATTTGGATACTGCTTCTTAGTAGTTGTACTGAGTTGCCTCATTAAGAGACTGAATTGTGGCATGGTGTTGCTTTAAGTAAAAAACTTGTTAGAGTTACAAAGAGATATTGAACCTCATGGATATGCACCCCGATATGAACTTATGATGGCTACAGGGAGGGAAGTGGTCTAGTAATGAGGTGAATCATTATGAAGACACTTACTTTCCCATATGCATCATAGGATGACATAGAGGTATGTCTTATTGCATGTTAAACCAGATTTGTACCTTGTACAAAACTTGTAGCTGTTTACATCATATACATTTGTGAATCCATATAAATGAATAAGTGATTAAGGTGAGATGAAAAATTCCTAATGATGAGTGTGTTATCATTGAATTGAGTATGGCATACATGACTTTGAAACTTTGCACAAAGTAGTGTAAGTTGTTGATTACACTATCAAGATTTCACTATCATCTAATTTATGAGATGCCTGTGGAATTCCTAGGTGGAACCCAGGTAGAAACTTAGGAATATTCACTTAAATAACATATCCTAATAAAGGAAAACCAAAGGATACATTTGATGTATTGGCTCATATAGAGCATTGAGGGGAGAGTGAATAGGTTCAGTATTCCCTCATGCAGTTGTACATGGTTTATGATAGTTATTGGAAATGGATTACATTAAGGTTTATGTTGGATCTAAATATAAGGGTATTTAAATCAGCTGCATAAAGTAAGATAAAAAATTCCTAGATATGAAGTGACAAAAAGTGGATGTTACATTTATTATCGCATTGATTAAAGGATAATGAATTTATTAATTATAACATATAATTTAATAAATATACATATATAATTATTTATACAAACACACACACACACACAAATATTAATTTTGAATGAATTATTATTTATGACCACCTTCTGGTCTGAATAATTGTATGATGTAGATTAGTTAAAGCTTCCCTAATATTTTGTATTAATTAAGGATGTGTTACAATTGTTAAGGTTATTCAACATTGTTTAAGGTAATTGTAATGTTTTGATTATGGCATTGAAGGTTGATTTAAGTCCACTGTTTCATGTTTTTAATGACTAGTCTTAGACAAAAATCCATAGAAATTATCTAACTGTAGACACTAAAATTAGGTCACACTCCCCTTTGGTACCTCGACAAATAAGCACCCTTCATCACATTCACCTAGCCATGGCCCCCTTCACCTCACTAGTATTAATTTAATTAAATTAATTCATTATCCTCACCATATTTATTATTTAAATATCTTAATTTAAATAATATCCACACATATAGCTCACTTAGACACCTCACCAAGCCAACTCAACCTAATACCTATTCTTAGCAAGTTACCATAACTAACTAAGACTTACCCAAACCCTAAAAATCAATGCCTACACTCCCTCTAACCACATTCCCGCATGCTCACAAGAAGCTCCCAGTCTAATCCATGGATAACCACACAAGATCCAAGGAAATCAGGAGGATCTCCCTAAGTTTAGTAAACCTAGGAAATCCTGCCTTGACCGACATCGGTTACCCTAACCGTCGCCGGTTAAGCCGAACCGCCATCGGTTACCCCTTTTTAACTCCTAAACTACCTTATTCTCAAGGTTGGAATTTGGAAAACATTGGGAGAAATTTGACAAGCAAGAATGAGATCTCAAAAGATAACACATCTTCAGAGAGTCAATTCCAGCAAGAACTCACATCCAAGGAAGGAGATTGAGCATCTTCTCCTACACAGCCATCCCAGCCACATTCAGATCTATCTAAGCAAAGAGGAGTGTGCATGCAGCCCATGCAGAAGCTTTTCTTCAGTTGGTGATCACTTGCAGCCTTCAAACCCATCATCAGCACCTCCATCCTTCACACACAAACTTTCAGAAATGAAATCCAAGTAAGTATAACATCATACTTTCCTGGTTATTTCATCTCATCATTATTTTATCATACATTGTTTATCTTGCTCCTTATTGACCATCTCCAACACTTTTCACCTCCACAGACCCATCAAAACCTCACCAAAAACCTACTCCAGTCACCCATTACCTCGTCTCAACCAACCAAAATCCTTTGTGCAATCACAAAGAGGACCAAAAACCCCATTTTGTGACATTCCCAGATCTCATAGTAACTGGTGCCGGTTATACCTAACCATGGTTCGGTCACCCCTTGATCGACGCCAATCTCTGTGTTTGCCAACACAGCCTTAAACAGAGACCTATCCACCTATTTTACCCCACCCTCACTCACCTGTGACCTACCCGAGACCTTTATCAGACATGTAGAACCCAGAACCAACCATTTGACCTGTGGATTCTATTCTAGCTTAGCCGCTTAGATTAGATCTATTTCTTATTGTGTTTTAAGTGAGATACCTAAATCATTTTAAAATAAAAATAGGATTTACTTTTCTTACAACATTAATTTGTTTAAAATAGTGGACTGACAGCCATCTAGGAAGTATCATACTTCCAGATCTAGCTTACGCTAGGCAGTTCACTGCCCATATTGTTTAATTCCTTTGGTGGTCTTGTTTTCATTACAGGTAGTTCCTCCTAGCCAAAAGGAAGCTCTCACGATCAGTTGTGGATTCAGAAGTCATACATGTGCAACAACCCATCAACCGACATTTGAACAGGTATTCCTCCTATGCCCGTTACCCTATCTGTTTCATC
The DNA here is from genome assembly GCA_019776745.2 of Taxus chinensis. Taxonomy (NCBI): domain Eukaryota; kingdom Viridiplantae; phylum Streptophyta; class Pinopsida; order Cupressales; family Taxaceae; genus Taxus; species Taxus chinensis. The sequence continues at coordinate 572,610,248 of CM034148.1, read as the reverse complement.
AACAATTCAAAGAAACAATCTAAGAAAAAGGTGAAACATTTTGGCATGCCCGGTGGGACCCATCCGGGTTCCTTGCATTTCATTCATTCCTAGGAAAAAATTGTGTGTTTTTTTCCCTTTAAAAAGCATACACACTAATTTTCTTCCCTGGTAATACACTCCTTCTTTCTATTTTCTCTAAAGGAAACTTTTCTTTTGGTGTATTTAAAAAGAATCATTTCTTCATGTTTTCTGCATTTTAGTGAAAGAGCATCCCTCTTCCTATTCATCTTATTGTGTCATCCAATTTCACATTTTCTGATTTGGGTTTTAAAATCATTGCATTTCATTCTGATTTTCTACATTAGCTCACATTAATTGAGGGCAACCTATATGCTGGAAGTCATTACCAGCTGATGGTTGACAAACGAATCATAGAAAAGCACTTCTATCCTTTTCTCTTTCTCTGAGTCTTACCAAACCACACAAAAATTCAAAATACATACATTCTTAAACAACATCTTACCTGGAAGAAGTTGTAGGTGATCACACGATCACGGCACAGTGGGCACCCAGCTCGCTGCTCTGTCGAGTCATACTTAAGAGCGTAGCCTGCCCCCACCATAACAAACCTGAAACCTCACCCTTTAGATCTCCTTCTTTGTAGGAAGCCATCCTCACCAAAAAATCTATTTCACAATTCATGTGTCAGTCCCTAAATAGCATAAGCTAAACAAACATAATATAATAGGCACTCTAGGAACGTTTTTCTTAGTGTTTTGTTTGATTTGCATTTTGAGGTGAGAGCTTTTGATCATTATTTTTGTCTTCATCCTTACACACTCCCATCATAGTCAGGTGTATTCTGACTTCATTCTGAGTGTGTCTGGACCACATCTACATCATTCTCAGAATTCTGGGTTTGATTCCACATCAAATTCTAATTCACAACCACTTTTTCTCATCACTATTTCAATTTCACAGTAACTGTCATCGGTTACCTCTGACTGCCATCGGTTAAACTCAACTGACCATCGGTTCCAGGTCCTTTTGCTAACCTATTCAAAAGGAAAGTTTCACTTCACTTTCTTCCACTTTCCACAGTCTCTGTCACTGTCACTTTTTCCATTGACGTTTTACACATCCCCAGATTTGGCATACTTGTCAGATTTTACCTTCTGCCTCACTGATTACTCACTACCTATTTTCCACAGTAACCGGTAGTAGTTACCCCTGACCGACGTCAGTTTTCCCTAACCAGCATCGGTTACCCTATTTCACATTCCACGCACCATTTGTTACTTCATCCATTTTTTATCACTAGATTCACCTGTTCCTGCTATTCTCTGTAATATTTACAGAGAAGCAATATCCCTTGATCAGTACTAGTTCACATGGTACTGACCCGAAGACAAGCTAATGCCCTCGTGTTCCACGCTAGTCGCCAACCACTCCCACCTTAGTCCTTCACCACCCTCTATTTTATCACCAGCCATGGATCCCATCCAGCCTACCAATATCGCTACCGGAGATGAGGAGTTCGCACAACTCCTTGACCAGAACCCTGTTGCCTTGCAGTTTTACCTCTCCCATTCGTCCACTCGAGATGCTTGGGTCAGTTGATATATGGCATGCCCGTATCTATCCCCCCGACACTCACACCCACTTCTCACCTCAGCCCCATCTGGCTCCGTGCTTCCTACTTCCACTTTACCCCCAGTCGTTTCGTAGTTAGGTCCTATACCCGCTATGAACTGCCACATCTGTTACCCTGTGCAGCACCCATTACATCCACCATACCCTCGATGACTACCCCAAACATGACCTCATCTGCCCCTAATGTCTCATACATACCTGTAGCTACATTCCCACCTCTAGTGTCAGTGACCCCTACCCCATTTCAGAACGTAGTTCTTTCCATTCCACAATCACTAGCCCCTATTACCACTAGGGTTACCACAACCCTTCCTCCCCCATATACATACTACCAACAACCTGCCTGTTTCATCTATTGTTCATTCCAGGTACGTACCCCCTATTTCATTGCCTTCTTCTCCACCACCTTACATGGAAGCCCCATACACTGGAATGCACACCCCATTATACACCCAAAACCAACCTCCTCATGCTATAGGAGGCATCCAATCATCACAACCCACCAATGACCTAATTAGATTGATGATGGATAAGATGAAAACACTGGAGGCATCGGTTTCTAGCTCCCGCAACACTCTCACTTACGATGAGATTTGCAACGAGCCTATTCACCCATCCATTCCCATCCATTCATACCTTGTGCATTGGGAAATGCCTAAATTCAATTGCTTCAATAGTAAGGAAGACCCACAACAACATTTGTGCTCATTTAAACATGGATGTTATTTGATTGCTCATGATGATGCCTTACTTTTGAGAACTTTTCCCATGTCCCTCACTAGACCAACATTAGATTGGTATAGTGGGTTACCCAAACACTCCATATTTTCATTCAATCAGGTAGCCCAGGATTTCTTGGATCATTTTTCTATCAAGATCGCCAAGAAAGCTACCATGACCGATCTATATTCCACACGTCAGTATGAGGATGAATCTATCACAGATTTTTTCACTCACTGGCACAGCCTGATCAATCAACTTACCTTTCAACTGCCACAAACTAAACTCATCGAGCTCTTCACATGAGCTTACACCGGACATATCTCCCCGACCTTGCAGGTCCAAACTTTCAGAAAATTTGATGAGGAATTTACTATGGCACGAAAGTTAGAAATTAGGGCTATTGAAGAGAAGAAAATCCAATTACGAAATAAGAATTTGACATTCAAGTCGACTGAAACCTCTTCTTCTTCTAAACCACCAACCAATTATTCAGAGGCTAAAGGTACCACTAACACAGTGGTACTTAGGGCCGGCACATCTCATCCATCCAATCAAGCCACACCCTCATCTAATCTATCACCTGTATAGGCTTTTTGATTCATACAAGAGCAACAAAAATATACCCCAATTAGGGAACCGTAATCTTCTATTTTAGAAAAGGTGATCAAAGCTGGTGCCATCACCCTTCCACCCATAAAACCACACAACGGTGTTGACCCTGCTCGCCCCATGCCCACGTGGTATGAGGAACAAGATTTCTGTAACTACCACTGAGTGAAAGGACATAGTGACAGTAACTGCATCACTTTTAAGAATATTGTCTAGGAAATGCTCGAGAAAGGCGAGTTGATTGTGGATAATCCCAATGCCTCCCCTAATCAAAATATATAAATCTTTAAAAAACCATTTCCCAATCATGCCCCTTCATCCAATCAAATAGGTGATACATCCACTCACAATACCCATACTCATGAGGTTCATGCGATCTTTAACGAGGTACCTATTGCATCTCAATTACCTCACATCCCTTCCATAGAGGAAATCCTAGCCTGAAACCCACCTTCCATGTCTAAACCAATGGTCAGTATTCCTTCACCAATAGAGGAACACCCTTCATCACCTATAAAGGAGTCTCCTGTAGACATTGAGACCATCTCACCCCTAGCTTCTCCACTTAGCAAACCTTTACCTACCATACCTCCTCCACTCGTAGAGGAGCACCCATTACCTCCTCCACCCATAGAGGAGCACCCATTACCTCCTCCACCCACAAAGCACCTATCCATTCCTTCACTCATAGAGGGACTGTCATCACCAATCCGGCACTATGATAATTCTTCACCGGGAACTCCTCGTGCTATGATTATTTACTAATGCACAGCCTTTAGTTTGGTGGATGTAATCTGGAAACAAAACAACAACCGAACACAAGAATACCATTGACTATGATAAGACAAAATGACGACAAATCTGAAATATCAAAATAAATTATAATATTAACATGAAACTGTTACAATCTCACCCATGAGATACTTCAACAAGACTATGGGAGAAACTTTACAATTACACCTCCTGATGGCTTCTTCAACACACCTTTAACTGATGGCTTCCTTCGCACACTTCCTACAATATTTCTCACTACTTCTTTCTATGCTAAATGAGGGGGGTGGCCTCTCTATTTATAGAACTTCCAGGCTTATCCATCCTATCTCTAAGATAGGATAAGAAATCCACTCTGACGAATCATATTTTATACCTTAACTCTTATCTGTACATGTAAGCTTATCTGTTAAGATAAGATAAACCTTATCATTTTACATGGGTTCCACATTTTTAGATTTTTTACAAATAAAATACACAAAATATTTATGACCTCACTCCTTGTCCTTATTACCAATATAATATTTCTAATTCCTAATCATGTAGACCCTACTTCTCTAATTACCCAAACTTTGACATTTTAACATTACCGGACCACTTACGACAAATATTTACTTTTTACAACATTCCTATTGTACTTTGACTGTTACCGTACTCCACATTATTGGCGACACCGTACTGACGGCACCGTTATCTTCTATCAGATGCTACTACTAATTATACTTAACAACATCCTATTCCTAATACATACATTAATGAAATAGAAATTATGGAGGAAAATTTTAGTGTCGACATCTTCCCCCTTCCTAGCTTCTACTCCGTCCTCGGAGTAGACTATTCTGGTGCTTGGAAAATCTTCAACTTGTCATGGTTGACCCATTTCGTAATGGGAGTGCCATCCAATTCCTCCAGTCGGTACGTACCATTTTCATGCACAGCTACTATTTTGTAGGGCCCCATCCATTTTGGAAGAAATTTTCTCTGTCTTCTTTTTTTGTATCTGGAATCATATACTAGAACCAAGTCATTCACTTGAAATGGAGACCACCGGATCTTTTGATCAAAGTACTCCTTCTGCTTCATTTTCTTCTTATGGCTTGTATCCTTCGCTATTTCCCTCATTTCTTCTAGCAAATGAAGATGTACCAACCTTTCTTTTACTGAATCATTTTCATCCATCCTTTCATTTTTCATAACTCTCACAGTGGGAATATCAAACTCAATAGGAAGAACTGGATAAATGCCATAGGCCAATTGAAATGGGGAGTATCCTGTTGCTGACTTTGATGTTGCCCTATATGCCCACAATGCTGCATGAATCCTCTTATCCCATTTATGTACCTGCAAGGCTGCATCTTTTGCTAGAATTTGACACAGCACAAAATTTGTTCGTTCCACCTGTCCATTTGTGCTTGGCTTGTATGTTGTTGCCTTCCTGTGCTTAATAGAAAATTTATTGACTAGGGCTTCTACCACCTCATTAATGAAGTGGCTTCCTTGATCTGTTACAATTTCTAATGGACAACCAAATCTGGTGACAATACGTTCATATATGAACCTTGCCACTTCATCCATAGAAGTTGTCTTCAATGGCCTAGCTTCAACCCACTTGGTTAAATAATCTGTGGCAACTACAATATACTTATTTTGGCGTGATGTAGTTGGAAGTGGACCTACAATGTCTATTCCCCACTTTTCAAAGGGACCAAGGGGAAGAATAGGACATAATGGAGCTGATGAAGTCTTACGGTTACCATGTGTTTGACAAATATCACATGTCTTACAATAATTATAACAATCTTTAAAAAGAGTGGGCCAGTGATAACCTGCATCCAAGATCCTTCTTGCTGTAAGTTGTCCAGAGAAGTGCCCTCCACATGTACCATTGTGGAATTCTTCTAGCAGCTCCTTTCCTTGATCACGTCCAACTGCCCTCTTGTACTGTCCATCAGGTCCTATTCGAAATAATGCTCCATGCAGAATAGAATATGGACGACTGGCTTGAGTAATCTTTCTCTTAGTCTTTGCATTGGCACCATCAGGAAACTTGAATTCATTCAGATAATTCCAAATATCTATGTATTCACTAGGGATTGTGTCAAGGGAGAACAATGCTGCATCGGGAAAATCATCATCATCACAAGATGATCCTAAACCATCATAGGCTCGAGAGATTGCATCTGCATTGACATGCTTCTTTCCTGGCCTATCTATAATATCAAATTCAAATTCTTGTAGCAAAATTATCCATCTTGCTATCCTCCCTGATGGGTTAGGCTTATTGACAATATATTTCAGAGCCTGATGATCCGTTACAACTATAAATTTCTGCCCTAGCAAGTAATTTCTAAACTTCTTTACAGCAAAAATGATAGCCAGAGCCTCTTTTTCAGTTACAGTATAGTTTACCTCAGCACTGCTCATTTGTCTGCTCCCAAAGTAAATTGGATGTTCATTCCCATTTTCATCCTTTTGGCTCAAAGTACTACCTAGTGCTGCATCTGAGGCATCAGTGTACACAATGAATGGCTTGCTCCAATCTGGATTCTTCAAAACAGGTGAAGACACCAGGGCTTCCTTCAGTTGTCCAAAAGCTTCATGCACCTTGTTTCCTGGTTCATAAGCAACATCCTTCTTCAAGAACTGGGTTAGTGGCTGTGCAATCTTTGAAGATGAACCTTCTATAGTAACCCACATGGCCTAAAAATGATCTCAACTTACTTCTATTCATAGGAAATGGTAAATCTTTGATTTTTGAAACTTTATCAGGATCAGTACCAATACCATCTCTGGATACAACATGCCCTAACAAAACGCCTTTAGAACATCCAAAGACACACTTTGTAGGGTTTAGTGAGGCTTGTGCTTCATCTAACCTTTGAAATGCTGTCTCCATCTGGTGCAGGTGGTCCAACTTGCTCCCATAGATGCAAAAATCATCCAGAAATACTCTGATGAAGGTCCCAATGTAGGGTTCGAACACCCTATTCATCAAACGCTAGAATGTTGCTGGAGCATTACACAACCCAAAAGGCATAACTCTATAAGCAAACGTTCCCCAAGGAGTGGTGAACGTGGTCTTCAGCTGATCTTTCTCTGCTATACGAACTTGGTTGTAGCCGCTATATCCATCAGCAAAACTATAGCACTCCTGGCCAGCTACTTCGTCCAAGATCTGATCTGAAAATGGAAGAGGGTAATGATCCTTCTTTGTTGCCTTATTGAGCTTCCTATAATCAACACAAATGCGTAGCTTCCCATTCTTTTTTATTGAGATCACAATGGGAGAAACCCATTCTGAATTCTCCACAGCAAATATGAATCCTGCATCAAGCAACTTATCTATTTCTTCTTTTACAGTCTTGGAAAAATTAGGATTCATTCTATATGGCATTTGCTTTATGGGCTTAGCACCATCTACCAGCTCAATACAATGTTCTACCCAACTTACTTGGCGGAGTTCCTTGTAATCAAAAGTGAATAGGTGTATGTACCTTCGAAAGAGCTGGAGGTAGGATTCCTTCTCACTCTCCATCACAGCATCACCAATCTTTATTTGTTGGAGACGATCATCAACTTCTTCTTCAGATAATTTTATGGGGTCCTGGGTTGGTGTGACTGGAAGAATATCCATGACTGAAACATCAACCTCACTTTCTTCATCTTCAGTGTCCACTTCACTGGTGCTAGAGTAATCAGAGGATGTCCAATCATCAGTTTCATCACTTGAATCCACAGGTTCTGCTTTATGATGTCGAGGGATCACGTTTATCTTCACCCTCTCTCTACCACGTCCAAGTGTCATGAAACCTTCATTCCAGTAGTTTCTTGCATGAACTCTCCTTAGCCATGGTCTTCCCAGCAGCATTGGGTACGCAACAGTACCATTTTTCATCACCTGAAAGTCTACCACACATACAACACCCATAACAGATATTGCCACATTTGAAACTACACCTTCTGGTTTAGTTTTTCCCTTATTTAATGACCTTAACATAAGTGTTGAAGGGCGATCAATTTTTAAACCCAACATATTCATTACAGACTCGGTCATTACATTAACTGCAGCACCTCCATCAACTAAGACATCATGAATTGAAATACCATTACATAATACCTCAGCTTGTGGAGCATAGGGATCTGCCTCTGCCTCCAAAACAGGGACCTCAACCTCCTTCCTTCTTCGAGCATTGAGTCCACCTCGCAACTCCCGCCTCTTCTCAGAAGACATAGCCAAGAGTTGACCATATGTAATATTTGCAGGCCTTTTGGACAGATCTTCCAAGATGGAGTATGGTCCTTGCCCCTGTGAAATCAGAAAATCCTGCACACCCAACTTTCTTCTCCTATGTTTCTTACTAGTTTCTTCTTTCATCTTCTTAGGATCATTTCCATCTTGATTATCTTTTTCTTTCTTTCTTTTTGTTACAAACACATCTACTTCATTATTTTTGCTCTTATCTACTACATCAAAAGAATTCACAGGTGCTTTTCCTTTATCATTATCTCCCTTACCAGATGTAGAAGCTCTATCTGGACAATTATACTTATAATGACCCTTTTTATAACAACCATAACAAACAACTTCAGAAATATTTCTTTTTGGACCTCTATCTCCTCCCTGAGAACTAAATTCCTTTCCTTGAAGAAGATTAATAGTTAACTGACCCATCTTTTTGAGCAGATCTTCATACTCAGTAGATGTATTAGGAGAAATATTTGTGCTCACCGGGAGTGGTTGTGGATTCAGGACCAAAGGTGCTGGTGTAGGCTCTACTTTAGCAACAATTTCTTTGGGCTCCTCTTCCATGCTTTCTTCTTGCCTTCTTGCAATCTCCTTTGCTTGTTCAATGGTAGCTGGGGCGGTCATACTTCACTCGTTGTCTGATCTCTGGCTTCATCCCAAGAATGAAGTGCTTACAGAGGAGATTATCCACGCCATTCATCAACCCATCCGCTAGTCCTTCCTTCCGGATCTGGGCATCGAGCTTCCTCCTTAGCTCTAGAACACGAGCATGATAATCCCTTATCTTCTCCTTCTCTCCTTGGGATAGCTTTGTGATCTCGATCATGAGATCTGCATATTTCTGTTGTTCACCAAATTCTTCAAGAAAACTTTCAGTTAATAAATCCCATGAATTTTTCACATTATCTCCTAGTGTTTCAAACCACCTAAGTGCTGATCCATCCAAAAAGGTAGGAAAAAATTCAGTCCATTGTTCCCTTCTTATAAGGCCATTACAAATACAAGATCGCTTAAATTCTTGAATGAAAGAAGAAGCATCTTCATTAGATTGAGCTGAAAAAATGGGAATCTTTCCCATTTTCAAAAGTAACCACCGTGAAATACCAACTCACAAGTACAATCAACAAGACTTATGTGCACAAATAATTGGAATTACTATAGAAATGACCACGGTAAACTATGGTAAAACTTGACTTACTGCGGTAAAAACTGATTTTACTGTGGTAAACACTATTCACGGTAAAAAGTGAAGTTACTGCGGTAAATACTATTCACGGTAAAAAGTGAAGTTACTGCGGTAAATACTATTCCCAGCAAAAAGGACTTTACCAAGGTAACTACTATTCATGGCAAAAATGACTTTAACATGGTAACTACTATTCACGGTAAAAATGACTTTACCATGGTAACTACTATTCACGGTAAAAATGACTTTACCATGGTAACTACTATGCACAGTAAAAACAAGGTTACCCTCCAATTGATTTTTGACTAAGTGGGAATATCTCTCCAGAAAATCCACCAACGAGGAATGGTCCCGGCAACGGAACCAAAATGTCATCACCAATCCGGCACTATGATAATTCTTCACCGGGAACTCCTCGTGCTATGATTATTTACTAATGCACAGCCTTTAGTTTGGTGGATGTAATCTGGAAACAAAACAACAACCGAACACAAGAATACCATTGACTATGATAAGACAGAATGACGACAAATCTGAAATATCAAAATAAATTATAATATTAACATGAAACTGTTACAATCTCACCCATGAGATACTTCAACAAGACTATGGGAGAAACTTTACAATTACACCTCTTGATGGCTTCTTCAACACACCTTTAACTGATGGCTTCCTTCGCACACTTCCTACAATATTTCTCACTACTTCTTTCTATGCTAAATGAGGGGGGTGGCCTCTCTATTTATAGAACTTCCAGGCTTATCCATCCTATCTCTAAGATAGGATAAGAAATCCACTCTGACGAATCATATTCCATACCTTAACTCTTATCTGTACATGTAAGCTTATCTGTTAAGATAAGATAAACCTTATCATTTTACATGGGTTCCACATTTTTTAGACTTTTTACAAATAAAATACACAAAATATTTATGACCTCACTCCTTGTCCTTATTACCAATATAATATTTCTAATTCCTAATCATGTAGACCCTACTTCTCTAATTACCCAAACTTTGACATTTTAACATTACTGGACCACTTACGACAAATATTTACTTTTTACAACATTCCTATTGTACTTTGACTGTTACCGTACTCCACATTATTGGTGACACCGTACTGACGGCGCTGTTATCTTCTATCAGATGCTACTACTAATTATACTTAACAACATCCTATTCCTAATACATACATTAATGAAATAGAAATTATGGAGGAAAATTTTAGTGTCGACAGGACCCCCATTATCCCTTCCATTCATCATAGACTTGATGGAGATACCTTTACCTCTTGGCGAGCATTCTCCATTAGCTACAGAAGCTGAAGTTGGCCAATTCCCCATCTCTAAGATGCATTTTATGAGAATTCACATTAGGTTCTCACCAATCTCACCAACCGACGTGCTATTCTCACGTTTGGCTGATCACTTAGAGTATGTGGATAGAGCTTTGTTATAGGGGCACCTCTTACTCCGTGTCTCAACACAGATGTAAAGATCCCTCGATGACACCTCCAACTATCTACCCAAGCACATTTCCACCCATCAAACCACATACAACCACTACTATCACAACCCCTTCCACGATATCTGTTAACACTCACACCACACCCTTACCCATAACTCAACCTATGCCTAAACCCAAACCCATACCCACAACATTTACCTCCACTAAACCTATTACCACTTTAGGGGTCACCCCGATCACCAGCCTTACTCATCCACCTATTAAACTGGATTTATCTACATCTTCCAACATTAAAACCACACCTACTCTGACAACCAAACCCACGAAACAAACTAATCAACCTCATACCCCTACTGTACCAATCACACCCGCACTTGTCCTATCTGCTTTAAGACCTCAACTACCCAATAGGGTCGAGCACTCTTCACCCATCCATAAACCAATAACACAACCACCCATTCCTACCTCACAAATATCTAACCTAACCCATCACACAACATGACTCATACCTACACCTACAGTTTCTTTACCACCAATACCTTCGATACCTTCGGCCATTGCTTCACTACCTCCTACACTTCAGTCATTATCCCTCACACCCCAAGCATGACCCATGTCATCTACCTTCATAGTGCCCCCGTTATCCCCATGGGTAACTCGCCCTCTTCCTCCATCTATTTTTCCTTCTAGATCTTGTACTCCCACATCACCTTTACCCAAGAAGGTGCACCCCAAAAACAAAACCCCACTACCCCACAACAAAGTATTCAAAACAAAACCACACCCTCCTACCCGTCCATCTACTATACCCCTACCCAAATGAACCTGATCGATACCTCAAACCACACTGAAGCTTAAACCCATAGCTTGACCTGTTCCTACTCTTCCAAAAATAATTCCTAGGCAACCAACCATACCTACACCCAAACCCACATTCACTTCCCATTGCGATCCACTAGCAGGGTCCTATGCCAATATGTTAACCAACCTCCTCGAGACTTATGTTATCACATTACCACCACTCTAACCTTACGACCCCCTCAAACCCAAACCAAAAGGGTTTGATGATACTAAAATTTATGCATACCATTGTGTGCTAGGGCACGATGTGGAGAACTGTAAGGCCTTAAAAAACCATCCTTATCCAATTGTGTCCACCGGAACCAACTTTGACGACGACGCTCTTCTAGATGAGGACCCTAATTCACCTACACCCATTCCCACACTACCCACTCAACAACCACAACCTCCATCCTCCCAACTCCTAGAGCCACCCCCAAGATTTGAAATTAACATGGTTCACATCAGAGAACTTTCCATGCCACCACCCAAATGTCGCTGCGCCCAATTGACCTCACAAGGATTTTCTCCTCCCGTAGGTTTTTTCCCTTCATGTCATTACACCACCATACCCTACACCATCTCCATTTGAAAAATTCCCTCAAATCAACATGGTACATGTTACTACACATGCACAAAAGGGTAAAGAAAAGGAAACTGACCCACCAACCAATCCTATACCCAACATACCATTTGCACCCATACCTAAGATAACTATCTGTGGCCCCACATACCCCATTTCTAATGGTGTCACATATCGCACCTTGCTCAAACAATTACACCAATCTCCACTCAAAATGTCCTTATATGACCTCATCTAAACCTCATAATCCCATCATCAAGCCCCTCATGGAGGTTCTTCAATCTATCGAGGTTTTACCCAATGACCCTACACCCGTAGCCTCCATTATCACACCCCATCATGTAGCTTCCCTCACCAAATTACCACCTTCATCCTCACCTCACCTTGTTCACCAAGTGGCCTCCCTTAGCTTCTCAAAGGAGGAGATCACGCCATACCAAAATGATGACCTGGACCCAGCCCTATTCATCTCTGTACACGTTGATGACATATGGGTATGTCGTGTGATGAATGATGGATGGCACTAGCATTAACATCATTTCATCCCATGCATTTTCTCAAATTTGCATACCTGAAAATTACATGCACAAACATCCAGTCATGTTGCATTCATTCAATGACACTATCACCTCCACACTAGGCACTATCATCCTTCACATTCGTATGGGCCCCCACACTAGTCAAGAATTGTTTTATGTTTTGGAGGGGGAATTCCAATATAACTTGTTTCTTGGTAGACCCTAGATCTGTGTCATTGGTTGCGTTCCTTCTAATTTACATCATTGTGTAAAGTTTGAACATGAAGGACACACTTATACCATTCTAGTTGACCCATCGCCTTTTAAAACATGCAACATGCTTTACCGACCCAATGATGTACTCATCCCGGTCAAGCCGTCCACTTCCACAACCAATATTGCTTCACCTACACCTACACCCACACCTACCAGTATCGCCGCTAATTTTACCACACATACCTTCTCCACACCTACTGCCACTATAGCGTCCATGACTAACCCATTAGTTTCCCAATCCGTTAACACCACCTCTGCATCGACCTCTAACACATCGTCCATACCAGCTTCCCACATACTAACCACTGATCCCTTGGAAGGTGTTTTTCAACGCCTCACTCTGGGGAGTACCGCCTATATAGTGTCAACACCTTCCTTACTGCACATGAGTATGGAAGTCTTCACCAACACCTTCGCTATGATCACCGTATTAGAGAACACCTCCTTAATGGGCCTCCTCATCTTCGAACTAGTCTCACCTATGGGAGACTTGATACCACCACTTACACACCTGAACCACCATCATAACCCCACCCATTTTCTGTTGACTTCTAATCACTTACCAATCATTGTTTCACCCACACCTTCCTGCACCGTTGTGCATGGAAGGGTTTTGGTTTTGGATTCTATGAGAAAGGTCACCATACTATTATTCCATGTAACACCCTTAAACATAATGACCATAGTGGTATTGGCTTCCCTAAACCTCCTACCAAATAGGACCACATTGAACTCATTACAGACCCTAGCCCTTCTCCACCTTCATCACCGCCCTCACCGATGAAGTTGATGGATCCTGAATCTATCCCTCCTAACTTTTTTTTTTCATAAACACCATTTCCTTGGGGCCTTTGACCTATCAACGCGAAGGGGAGGGCCCTTCCACTCTTCCATTCATGTATCCTGAGATGATCAACGATGAAAAACCAACCATTAATGTCATTTAATGTTAGGATGATGAATCCATACTCACCTACCTTGGTGCAGAAGACTCATATATTCATTGGTCGTTACCCTCTGAGATGCAATCCATGTTGAATGAATCAACTATTGAGATCAACATTCATGCTCAGGATGACCCACACATCCTAAAGATCAAACAATCTTTAGATGTTGTTGAACAAGAAGCCATCACTTCTTTTCTTTAAGAGCATAGCCATGATTTCACTTGGTCTTACGCAGACATGCCTGGTATTGACCCCACCATAGTGGTCCACAATATCGTAACCATTCCCAATGCCAAACCTATCAAACAAAAGCTACGGAAAATGCACCCTCACATTGCCCTTCTTTTCAAAGAAGAACTTTAGTGTCTTCTTTCCATTTCCTTCATCTTACCCATTGATTATCCTCATTGGATTTCTAACATTGTCCCTGTCACTAAAGCAATAAGGGGACTCCGCATTTGTATGGACTTCCAAGACCTCAACCTCGCCTACCTGAAAGGCAACTTTCCCTTGCCTGGTATTGATCAACTTGTGGACCTTACCGCGGGTCATGAGATGCTCTCACTCATGGATGGTTTCTCGGGTTATAACCAAATTTTTCTTGCCCCATAAGATCAGCACAAGACTGCATTCATTACCCCTTGGGGGACCTTCTGCTATTGAGTCATTCCTTTTGGCCTTAAAAATGCTGGTGATACATATCAGCGTGTTATGACTTACATCTTCCATGATATCATGTATCGCATATTGGAAGATTATGTGGATGATCTCTTAGATAAATCTAAACACCACGCTGAGCACCTTGTTGTCCTTAAAACCATATTTGACCACCTCATTAAATATTACATCCGCCTTCAACCTAAAAAGTGTGTCTTCGCTGTTCTCTCAGGAAAGCTCTTGGGATTTATCGTTTCCTTACGTGGTATAGAAGTTGACCCAGCTAAAGTTAAGGCCATTCTAGAAATGCCTCTTCCCACCAACCTTAAACAACTCCGTAGTTTGCAAGGTAAATTGCAGTCCATTCACCGATTTATTTCCCAACTCTCTAACCGGTGTCAACCATTTCATCATTTTCTTACAAAGGATGTCTCTTTCAAATGGGATTTTGACTATCACAAAGCTTTTGAGACCCTAAAACAATACCTTCTCCAACCACCCATACTCATTCCACCTAAAGACGATTAACCCTTTTACCTATACATATCAGCTACTGATCATTCCTTGGGAGCCATGCTCACTCATCGTGATGAACAACATAGGGAGCAGGCACTTTATTATATAAGCCATACCCTTTTGGACTATGAAACCCGATACACACAACCTAAAAATATTTTCTTAGCCTTAGTTTTTGTTGCCACCAAAATCCGTCATTACTTACTCAACCAAAAAACCTATGTTGTGACCAAAACTGACCCTTTATACTTCATGTACGCTAAACCCTATCAAAATAAACGTGCCACACATTGGCTCATTATTTTAGCTGATCTTGACCTCGTAATCATTCATCAAAAGTCCATTAAGGGCCAGGCTATCACCGACCAACTGGCTGACACACCTATTGCCAGGGACTAACCCTCGAACTTTGATTTCCCTGACGAATCCATTGCTAACCTCTATTTGGATGACGAACCTTACCAAATGACCTTATTCTTCGACAGTTCCAAATGTCAACATGGCAGTGGTGTAAGAATTACCCTCATTCCTCTTGATGGCGATCCCATGCCCTTATCATTTAAACTTGAGTTTGAATACACCAAAAATATTGTCGAATACGAAGTGCCCATATTAGGTCTCATGGCTGCCTGTGCCTTAGACATTAAGTCCATTAATATCTTTGGTGATTCTCAACTGGTAGTAAACCAAGTCAATGGTGTTTATCAGTGTCATAATGAAATACTTCAAGAATACAAATGTTACGTCGGCATCATGTTGACTACCTTTGACCGCTATAAAATTCAAACCGTTCTGTGATCCACTGATAAATTCGTGGATACCATGACCTAGCTCACTTCTCAAATACCCGCTTCACCTGACGATTCAGACATTTTTGTTACCGTAAAACACATAATGAGACCTTATAAATATTGTTGTATTAACCTCGTCCAAACTACCTCACTGAACTCACAAGATATTTGGTATAAGCAGCTTGCGGACTACCTTTCCCTTTCTATATTGCCCCCTGATCTTACACGTAATGGAAAACGCGCCTTCCTTAAAAAGGTCTCCCATTTCGTCATTTTAGGGGACTCCTCTATAAGCGTGGATTTGATGGTATTCTTTTACGATGCCTCACAAGTTCTGAAATTCCCTATACCATCAAGGAGGTTCATGATGGCATATGTGGAGGTCACTTTAGTGGCCTTGCTGTTGCTAAGCGTATTCTTCACCTAGGCTATTATTATTACGACTATGTCAAATGCTGCGTGAAATGTCAACAAGATTCCAACCTTCATCATACACCCAGTCATGCCTTACAGGTTGTTCGTGACCTTTGGCCCTTCTCTCAATGGGGTTTGGATCTTGTCAGTGAGATCAATCCTCATTCTTCCCAACACCATCAATGGATCATAACCACTACCGAATACTACAAAAAATGGGTGGAAGTCATACCACTCATCTCCAAGAAAGCCAAGAAAATATGTGAGTTCATTAACCATCATATCATTTTTCGCTTTGGTGTCCCTCATTGCCTCATCACTGACAATGGAAAACAATTCAAAAACAAAACACTGCGAAAACTTTGCGATGCCTTCGACATTCAGTTTAGTTTCTCCTCACCTTATTACCCACAAACCAATGGCCAAGCTGAATCCACTAACAAAACCCTCAATAAAATTCTCATGAAATTGGTTGATGATACCAGGAAGGATTGGCATACACACATTCCTTTTTCTCTATGGGCATACCGCACTAGTATTCACACTTCCACTGCAACTACACCCTTTTCACTGGTCTACGGTATCGAGGTTGTTCTACCTCTTGAAGTCCAGATCCCCTCACTTTTCATTTCTCTCTATGACATGCTTACTGATGATGACTTTCATCAGGACCACTTAGCACAACTAGAGTTATTAGACGAACGTCGTCTTAATGCTTTAGATCACCTCCAAGTTTATCAACAACGTATTAAATGCGCTTATGAAAAAAATGTTCATGAACGAACCTTCTGAGTCGGTGACCTTGTTTTGAAATAAATTCAACATGTAACCAAAGCAGAGAAAAGCAAATGGGGAAAATTTTCTCCTAATTGGCTTGGACCATACATCGTAACTCATACCTATGGATCAGGTGCCTATCGTTTGTCCTCACTTGAGGGTAAACCCGAACCTGAGCCCCTTAACACATTACATCTTCGACCGTTCTACTATTGACCTCTAGTCCTACATCACTATTTTATCTAGTTCATGCTAAACCCTTGAGCACCATTTACCCTTTTCACACCTCATCTCCAACGATTAAACAAGGATCATGTGATTACCCATCACCCTTTTTCCTTTTCTTCAATATGTGCACCACGGGTCTACACATGGCATGATTTTCATGGATACTTTTCATCTTATTTTAGATGATATTCCATGGTCATTCACCCTTTCCTTCTCAACAAGAACCAAATGCTTCATTATAGTCTCGTCCATGATTTAAAAGCCAAAAAAAAACAACAAAAAAAGATGAATTCCTTAGAAGGACATCTTTCAAAATAAGGGATTAACTCCTTGAGTCAAACTTCCAATATAAAATATGAACCCCTCAAAAGGACATCTTCCACCTTCAATTGTTGTTATAAGTAGACTGCTCCCTTGAAGGACAACTATAAAAATCTCACAACTCCCTACATAGCCTTTCCAAGAAGAGGACTATTTTCTTACAAATCAAAATTCAGAAGCTTCCCGCATCAATCAGCTTCGTGAAGACCTCAAGGAGCCATATATTCATCCCATATAGACTTCCCACATCGATCATTCTATCTCAAAAAGAAAAAGAATAAGAAAAATAAGCTTTTTCGTCATGGAATTGCCTATTTTGATCTTGGCTCTATTGGCCAAGGCATTCTACTTCCCATTTTATGACCCAATTACCTGCACCTCTCTACCCGTTGTCTTTTCACTTCCTACCTCTAGGGACCTACTGCACCTACGACATTTGGTGATCCTGTGACTTTCATCACCCTTATAATTATCAATCATGTAATATCTTTGGGGTCTTACGTTTATTTACCCCATCTATCGATGTGTTTTATACGTTTTGATCTGTGCCAATTGGGTGACTTTCTTTCCCCCTCTTATCTTTTCTCTTCTTCATCACCTTTTGATCTTCTTATACAAGACTTATTCCTCAATGCTTACCTTTTGGGTTCATCCTCCCCTTTCATCATAGTCATGCCCACCTGTATCATTTTTACTACCATCTACCCCCACCTATTAAACCCAAACCCACAACATGACCACAAACCTACCAACTCATTTTCATATTTTTTTTCCTAGCTTATGGGAGAACTACATTGGTCTGAGGTCCCTTTTCACTGGGACTATGTAGGTAGAACTTCCAGGGCATGGGTCCTTGGAAGGTTAGCTCAGACACTCTTTACCCTAACCATTTTCCTCACCCTTACCTGATTTCCTGTTCATCTCAAAAACCTTGACATTTAAACCATATACCACATAACTTTTACCACTTATATTATTTCACATTTTCATACATACCCAACATTTTACACTATCTCATGCATTTATATTACCATTTGTTATCAAAGTACCGAAATAACTCAACCATGCCTAACCGACCTGACTCAACCATGCCTAACAACCTGACTCGATCCATGCCTGAACTGACCTGACTCAATCCATGCCTAACAACTTAACTCAACCATGCCTAAAACAACCTAACTCAATCCATGCCTAAACCAACCTGACTCGATCCATGCCTAAACCAACCTGACTCGATCCATGCCTAAACCAACCTAACTCGATCCATGCCTAAACTGACCTGACTCAATGTAGGACCTCCAACTCTCTCAACCAATCCTTAGCCACATGAATCGTGCCACCTGATCTCATGGTCCCACCTCTCAATCACTCAATCTCACATATGTGGCTCACCAATGAAGCTCTCTGCTATACTCTTTTGTCCTATTCCTCTTTTTTATCTTCTTTTCCTTTTCTCCTTTTTCCAAATGCACAATTGAATTTTCAAATGCAGGTTTTCCACTTTTTATACCCTATCCAACCTAAACGACATCGATTAACCCTTGACCACTACCGGTCTTCTACCCTAGACTACCATTTTTGGTTACCCTACACCGTCATCAGTTCATTACGACCGATGTCGGTTACCCTGCATACTCATTGCCCTCACATTTACCTCATTTTCCTCATCTCCCTTTTCTTATGCCCTCCATACACCTACATGAACCACTTTACCTTCACCTCTGGCCCTCCACCCTCTTTAACCTCCTCACGTCCACTGTAGATGCCTTATTATTTTACCCCTACCTTAGCCTTACCCGTGCCGTGATCTCACTATTTGAACCTGGTCCATCGCTAGTGACCTTTGACCTCATGTGTTCACTATACCTTACGGCACTATTACCTATGTTGTTGACCTAATGACCTTACCTAGCCTATTGTTGTGACCATTTATCCTAACCCTACCTTGGGTGTACCGAAACATACCTAAACATTCCTGCACCTAACCTACGTTGTGTTTCCTAACCTTATCTTATACCTTGGATACCAGATTCACTTCACCCTTGTTAGGATAAACCTATCGACCTTAGATAATGTAGAGTTTACCTGCTCTTCAACCTAGTAGTGTGCTGCAATTTATACCTGTGTGTATGTTTGACTGCTGCTACCTTTGACCCTAACCCATTACCTAGATTTCCTGAGTAGACCTTTCAACTTCTTCTCTTGCACCCACTTCCCTTTTCCTCACATTTACCTTTTATCAAACCACTCACCGCTTCAACTTGTTGCTTCGTCAGTTCCTGGTTTGAGGGGGATCACCTTCACCCCCACATGGGGAAACCACACCTTATTTTTGTTAGCATCGCTTACCAATACAATCTACGCAACAAAAAGGGGCAAAATGTAGACACTAAAATTAGGTCACACTCCCCTTTGGTCCCTTGACAAATAAGCACCCTTCATCACATTCACCTAGCCATGGCTCCCTTCACCTCACTAGTATTAATTTAATCAAATTAATTCATTATTCTCACCATATTTATTATTTGAATATCTTAATTTAAATAATATCTACACATATAGTTCATTTAGACACCTCACCAAGCCAACTCAACCTAAGACCTCCTCTTAACAAGTTACCATAACTAATTAAGACTTACCCAAACCCTAAAAATCAATGCCTACACTCCCTCTAACCACATTCACGCATGATCATAAGAAGCTCCCAGTCTAATCCATGGGATAACCACACAAGATCCAAGGAAATCAGGAGGATCTTCCTAAGTTTAATAAACCTAGGAAATCCTGCCTTGACCGACGTCAGTTACCCCTAACCATCGTCCGTTAAGCCAGACCACCGTCGGTTACCCCTTTTTAACTCCTAAACTACCTTATTCTTAAGGTTGGAAAACATTGGGAGAAATTCTATGAGCAAGAACGAGATCTCAAAAGATAACGCATCTTCAATGAGTCAATTCCAGCAAGAACTCACATCCAAAGAAGGAGATTGAACATCTTCTCCTACACAGCCATCCTAGCCACATTCAGATCTATTTAAGAAAAGAGGAGTGTGCATGCAGCCCATGTAGAAGCTTTCTTTCAATCAGTGATCACTTGCAGCCTTCAAACCCATCATCAGCACTTCCATCCTTCACACATAGAATTTCAAAAATGAAATCCAAGTATAACATCATACTTTCTTGGTTATTTCATCTCATCATTATTTTATCATCCATTGTTTATCTTGCTCCTTATTGACCATCTCCAACACTTTTCACCTCCATAGACCCATCAAAACCTCACAAAATCCTACTCCAGTCACCCATTACATCATCCCGACCAACCGAAATCCTTTGTGTGATCACAAAGAGGACCAAAAACCCCATTCTGTGACATTCCTAGATCTCATAGTAATTAGTGCCAGCTATACCTAACTGCGGTCGGTCACCCCTGACCAACACCGGTCTATGTGTCTGCCCACACAGCCTTAAACAGAGACCTATCCACTCCATTTTACCTCACCCTTACTCACCTGTGACCTACCCGAGACCTTTATCAAACCTACAGAACTCAGAACCAACCTTTTGACCTGTGGATTCTATTCTAGCTTAGCATGTTAGATTAGATCTATTTCTTATTGTGTTTTAAGTGAGATAACTAATTAATTTTAAAATAACAATAGGATTTACTTTGCTTACAACATTAATTTGTTTAAAATAGTGGACTGACAACCATCTAGGAAGTATCATACTTCCTGGATCTAGCTTACGCTAGGCAGTTCACTGCCCATATTGTTTAATGATTTTTGGTGGTCTTGTTTTCATTACAGGTAATTCCTCCTAGCCAAAATGAATCTCTCACGGTCATCTATGGATTTAGAAGTCATACACGTGCAACAACCCATCAATCAACATTTGAACAGATATTCCTCCTATGCCTGTTACCCTATCTGTTTTGTCAACCATTTAAAGAAACAATCTAAGAAAAAGGTGAAACACTAACATTGATTTCGATAAAAATTGGTCTTAGACCACTCAATAAGGGGAAAAATTATAATGTTTAATGGTATTTAGACCACATTTCTTGGGAATTTTTTAAAATTTAATGTTTAAGGAAAATTGGTCTTGTACCACTTGGAAAATAATGTGGAAGTACGATTAATGCTTATGTTTGGTTAATAAGCTATGGTATTCGACCTTCCCTCCTTAGCATTAAATAAAAAGGTCATATACCAATAAAAAGGTAAAGGGTTATTGTTTATTAAAGTTGGTCATAGAACATGAGGCATATAATAGGTGATTAATCATTGTTTAAATTTTTCTTTGTCATAGACCGTGTAGCGAATAAAAAGGTTGTTGGTGTATATGACTTGTTTCATCGTCATTCGATGACTTTTCCACCATAGATAATTGTTTATCTCACTTAATGAGAATAGGTAATAGTGGAATATGTCAATAGGTTTATTTAGGGTTGTGTACATGTGTCATGTACATGAGTTACACAACACTCCTATATGTACCCTCTATTTTTTTTAATCTTTGAGCATGTCAGCCACACTGATGTATTTTTATACTTGATTCTCATTTTATGATTCAATCTCTTTGTTACTACATGAAGCATTCAAGAATCCATTAAAGTAAAAAATTACTTGATGTGCATACAGTTCCTCAATGATCCTCAGAGAAAAATCTTACATGGTATCAGAGTGATTGTTTGGTAAATGTGCACTCATTTGATTCTAGTTGTTATTACTTCATTTTCTGGTTTGCGTGCTTCTTGGTCAAGTTTTCATTATTTTTTAATCTTGTTTACAGTTTTAACCATCTAGTTTTTGGAGTTAGTGTGGTTTTTCTGGTTATGCATATGTAGGTTAGAGGGGTTTTCTAGCCAAATGTAGGTAGATGCAACCAAGTTTGGCGGCACTGCTAAATCTAGAGGTAGGTTCCATTTTTTGCATTTTTGGTTTTTAATTAGTAATTTTCTAAATACAAGTGACATTTTTTAAATTTTTCCTACCCGGTTTATATTTAATTTCCCCTACATCCTTTGGTTACCCCCCTACATCTTTGCTCCTCCCTCACCAAGCTTGTTCTGGTGAGCTCCCCAAGTGAGTTGATTGTTTAAAATTATTTTTTCTCAAGTTTTTTGGCTCCATCCTCTACATTTTCCTTGTTTCATTATATTTTATTTGCATGGTCAAGTCATGTTTGGTTACCCCTTCGAGTTGAGCATGGTTGTTTTGCATGAGTGGGTATTATGATTTACTTTCTTGGCCCTTTTACTTGTTTTCATTTTCCTCAGTTTGTTTGTGCCTCGAGTTTTATGTTGTGCCTCTAGCTGGTGTGTTCTTTTTACTCTACCGAGCTGATTTAGGTCTTTGAATAGTGGGTTGCATTTCCAATCCTGCCCCTCTATTTAAATTTTTCATTTTCTTGGGTCAGGTTTTTGTTTTCCTACAAAATACAGAGTTTGGGTCATTTTTTTATTTGGGTGGGCTGTTGTCTGTATTTTTACGTTCATTGGCAAGTTTTTGGAGTTATGTGTCTTCATTAGAAATTTGCTTGCATTGGCCATGTCAAAAAATTTTATCGCCCTATGTGCCAACCATTACAAGCTCCATCCTAAGATGATTCTGTTCCCCGCATTCATTAGTTGGATCTTTTCCCCCAACCGATTGTCTTTTCTGTTCCATCGTCTCTTCGACCTGCATGAGACCCAGTATATGCCTTTCTCCTGCAATTTAGAAAATTCCATCTAGGTCTATCTCAACCTCATAGGGCATATGATTCATTTAACTAGTCACCCCTTGAGCCCCATGTTAACCTATCTTCCCACTCATTGACTCCTTCCCTCTTCTTGATTTTCCCTCTCATCTCCTTTCTAAGAAGAAAATTTTGTTTAATTAATCAAAGTGGTGTTTCATATTAAGGATATTTTTTTGAAAGGTGGGTAAGGAGTTAGGTATAAATGGGGTGTTTCATAAAGCAAGGTGGTTTATATTTAAGTGGGGTAAGTTTTTAAAAGGGCAAGGTTTATATAAGTGTGGTCGGTTTTCTCCATAGGTAGTGTTAATTTGTAAGCACTGGTGTTAATAAATTTAGTTAGGGAGTTAGTTTTTTTATTTAGGAGCTTAATATAAATTAATTAGATCTTAATTATTTTTAATTAGCTCCTTAAATGGTTAATTATTTGGCTCCTTAATTAATCACTTAGTAGCTTAAAAATTCTTCATCCCTTCTTAACATTATTGTTATTGTTGCATTTGTTTCCTTTTTATCTTTAAATTAGACTAATTGGAAAATTTCAAAGTATGACTTATAGCATTAGTGGGTTATTTTTGCTATTAACTATTTTCTCGAGTGTGTTGCATCCATCTTAGCATTTTTCTGTAGTTTTAGAGAATTTTTTTGGCATCTTAGAGGTCCTCGTGACTCATCTTGAGCCCATTTTTCACTGTGTAATCACCCTTATTATTGCTTGTGGACTGGTGTGCATGTCTTCCATAATCCTGCAACAAGGTGGTTTTTGCTATGGCATTTTTTCTCACACCAGACTCTGTCTTGTCCCCTTGTTTCTTGCTTTCTTTTGTTCTTATTTACATGTTGTTCTCTAATTTTGACTGAGACTTTCTGTGACCTCCACTCTTGCGTGATTCATCACCTAATGCAAGGTGAGTGGTCAACTGTCATATGTCACATGAACACACCCTATTGTAATCAACACACTACTTATAAAGTGTCATAAGTATGGGGTTATCATTGTTCTTAGGTGTTATATTACATGTAGAAACATTGTCGACTAAGTTTAACGTCTTGTAACCTTGTGTGTATTCTTGCACCTTTATTTTCTTACATTATGCATTTATTTCTCTTTTTATGTTTCCACCATGGAGATGGCTTGTTGGGCCTCAGAATATTGGCTAAGTTCCAAATGACGCGTGCATGCACGAGACCAGTGAGGAAAAGGGCATGCGGGGTAAAATTGTAAAGGAAAAGGGTTTAAGAAGGGTTTAGTAGAAACCATGACACGCACACAAGATAGAACAAAGGATCTTAGGACTTAGCCATATTCGGAATTCCAGAACCATTGAGGAAAAACATGACCCGAATAGGCATGCATAATGGATAAGGTGCCAGCTTGAAAACTTGGTGGTCAAGGAAAGAATATTCCATGCATGGAATATTCTAAGGAAGACATCATTTCAGAAAGTGGAGATCTCAGATCAGAACAAACATGCTCCATTGGAGGACCACAAGGACATTTGGAATTCAATCTACTCCAGGAGGAAGGCATGGCGATGGGTGCTAAGCCTATTTATAAAGATGCTATGGAGCAAAGAAGAGACACACATGGACAAGGATAGAGAGAAGCATTAAGATCATCATAGAGAGGATGGAAGGTGAAGCTCTACGAGAATATTAGGAGGTTCTAGGGGCTGGGGTTCTCTTTATAGGACTGTAGAAATGATATTATATCTAGAGGGATGGGTTTGTGATAATTATTGTAATAAGGGAAGCATATCTCGAATTTATGATGCATGATTTAGATTTATATTGATACATTTGGCATGTACTGACCCTTGTGAATGTAATGTGGTTACTGGAGCTATGATCAATATAAATATATGTCTCTGTTATGAATATATTTTTCATGGGTACAAACCCTAGTGTCTTTTTCCTTATGCTATGAATTAGATTTTCTCACTAGATGATGTTTCTCTTGTTATTTTAATGGGTATGTTGGTGTAATATCTCATCCTATGCTCTCAGAATGAATACATGACCATTTACCTTTCTGCATCTTATTTTATGTCAATGACAATATCTTCTCACAATGCTCACATAAAGGAGGGGCTTGGCACCTGTGCATGCCTCGGGTGAGCACCCAGCGTCCGCTGGGGTGATAGGCTAGCGCACATGGGATTAGAGTGTTATTTGAAGGGCACATAAAAATGACTACATGGATTTTCCCAAACCTATGCTTCATAGGACCATTTATGCATGACAACCTCCACCTATTGTTTTTAGTAGGGCTAACTATGCACTGTGGCACTCAAGCATGGAATATTTTCTTATTCACAATGACATTTATCTCTATTTATATGGATGAGTACCTACACCTAGTGATCCTAATAAACTTGAAGAATGGTTTGATAATTTTAGCATGGTCATTAGTCATTTGTTGACATAAATGTTGAGGCATCTCCACCATC
This sequence comes from Taxus chinensis, assembly GCA_019776745.2. Lineage (NCBI taxonomy): Eukaryota > Viridiplantae > Streptophyta > Pinopsida > Cupressales > Taxaceae > Taxus > Taxus chinensis. Next base: position 572,584,550 of record CM034148.1, on the reverse strand, counting down.
TTGTGGCACACATGAAGTGTCCTTGCAGTTTTTGGAGTATCCTTCATTCCTTATTTGGATATCCTTGACAGATTACCATTACTGCTTCTCCTACTAATATAGTTATCTACTTCCCTTCCTCATGTAATGAAAATTATCCTAATACAAATTTACATGTTTCTATTCCTGATGACGAGGATCACTATTCTAGTTTTGATGACAAGAGTACAAATGAGGACATATGTCCTCCTTTTTCTCGACCACCTTTCAGAGAATGTTGACACTCCTCCCTTCTCATCAGATGTCATACAGTCTTATTCTTAGCCTCATAATCTCATTACATCTACCTCCTTTACACTTCCAGTGTGTGAGGCCCTTTGCACTCCTCCTCCTTTGTGTTTTAATGATTCATACATGTCTAACATTAGTCTTTTGTTTATCAAGCCACCCTTTTGGGATGAGTATATTTCAGACCTTAGTCATCTCTTTGTAGTACCTACTCTTGTCACCATACATGGATTTATTCATCCTTATATAGGGTTTCTTGGAGGAGTCCTTCATATCCTTTGTTGGGATTTCCCCTTCTAGGACTCTTATCACTTTCACTATTTCAGAGACCATCACTGATCCACCCTTGCTTGTGGATCCTTTTTCTACTATTGTGGGGGTTGATATTTTTCCTTCATTTCACTTGGGTATCCTTTCAGGGGATGTTCCTCTCTCATACTCTGATAGTTCTATGTTTTTGGCAATACCTTCATCTCATATTCACTTACTTGCGAGACCTTTGTTACATTTCCATGGACCAGATTTAGAGTTCTTTGTTCTAGTGCCTTTGGTTTCCTTCGTGGAGTAGGTAGACTTCTAATACTCCCATTTTATGTCCTTCCTAAGGGAAGAAAACATTGTTTGATGGGGATGGAGCTTCTTCATTCTACATATGGAAGACCACATCATCAACACTCTTCTTGGAGACTTCATAGAGATTCAAACTTTTGATCTGATTGTAGGATTCTTTACTGAACCCTTTGCTAAAGCCAAGTATCCTTACTTGTGCTCTCATCTTGGGGTAAGGTCCACTACTGATTCCTCATATCTACTTCAAGTTTTCTTTTCTTTCTCTTATGTTCAGGATTCTATTCCATCTTCCTTTTTTCCACTACTTCGGTTTTACCATCCATTCATGGAGTAGTTGGAACTTCCACCTAACATATGGAGCATCATTCCTTGGATAATAACCACACCTTATTACTTTGGGGATCTTCTTATTCACTTGATATAGGGTTGTCTTCGACATGTTTCTAATCTTGGAAGGTTGGATAACATATCTTCCATCTCTTCTCTTCTAGAAATATTGAATTTTTTACATGAGTACCTTATTAGAAATTTAGTTGTTGGGACTCATTTGAAACATCTTTCTTAGGTTATTTTGGGGTGAAATCTATCTATTGTAAGTGGATGTTTTCCCTTAGGGGGTTTTCCTCCATTACATGAGATCCTTATTTTACATGGGTACCTCATCAGGCCTAGTTGTTGGGACCCATTCTCCTCTCTTTCTCTTTTCTAGAAAGTTGTTGTTTATACATTGGTACCCTTATCAATATTAGTAGTCGGGCCCTATTAAAAAAACTTTCCTAGCTTTATAGGGGATTTATATTTCATTTTTGACTTTCCATGACCTCTACCTTATCTTCGATGAAGGGGGTGTTGGTGTATATAACTTGTTTCATTGTCATTCGCTAAATTTTCCACCATAGATGGTCAGTCATCTCACTTTGTGAGAATAGGTCATAGTGGAATAGGTTAATAGGGTTAGTTAGGGTTATGTACATGTGTCATGCATATGAGTTACACAACACTCCTATATATACCTCTCTTTTTTGATCTATGAGAATTTCAGACACACTGATGTATTTTTATACTTGATTTTCATTTTATGATTCGATCTCTTGCTTACTATGTGAAGTGTTCACGACTCCATTGAAGTGCAACCTTGATCGATGTGCACAGTGTTCCACATTAATCCTCATATAAAAATATGATAAAGGTAATTGATAATGTTTAAAGTTTTAGAATGGTCATGGACCATATTGCATGCTAATGGGTTTGGCTTTAATGAGCCATTACATGACACTAATAGCATTTAAGGCATTAAATAAATTATGGTCCCTCAGGAACCAATAGCTTTATTTGTAAGCTAAAACATACAATTCTCTATCTCTCTCTCCCTCCATACACATTTTTTGGCTTTTTTTTTGGTTTGGTTAAGACCTGTATGAGATTTTGGGAGAAAATACTAGAAGGATGTTTTGATCATCTGGATGTAATGAATAACCTATTTTTAATATTGAATAATTCTCTATGAACTATGTTTGGAAATTATTGGATGGTTTATTTTGGGCATTCAAAGTTTTATATTGCAAGAAAGTTGGAAAAATAAAGAAAACACGAACCAGACATGTTTTTTCTCTTCTGTTCTTGGTTTTTTAAAATGAAATCTAGAATGCATTTTAGGTGTTAAATCTGAAATTGTTTCTTTGATTTTTTTAATGAAAAAAGGAAGAATAAGTTGGAAAATAATGGATTTTATAGGTTTGTTTCCTTTCTTTGAAAATATGCATGCACATTATATTTCTTTTAAATCAGATCTTTAGAGATTGGTAATAGTCGTTTTGGCATTGAGATATATGCTTGAGTTTTTGTTGCATTTAAAATATGAAGTTTTTCTTTGTTTTTAATACAAATTTTTTGATGAAAACCTGGGAAAAGACTAAAAAATGTTGTGGGTTTGTTGGAAAATGAGAGATATGTAATTTTTTTTATTTTAGGCATTCTAGGTCTGAGTTGTAATGAAAATATATGAGATTGTTTTAGATAAATCAAATAGGGTTATGTTGGGTCTTCTTGGTAGTTTGTTATTTTGATCAATTACATTTTCAGATCTAATGGTTATTATTTTTGATGATTCCCTTCACTATCGATGAGAATTTCAATTGTTTTGGGTCTGAAGTCTGGTAATTATAAATTTTAATCTTCAACCCATTATGGACTTAGTTGTATCAAGTCTCAAATCAGTGCATTAAGAACTCACCATTATTATTTTAATGAATGGTTAAAGTTTTACAAGATATTTATAAGAATGTGTATTGTTTTCATGGAGTAATATATGATTCCTTCTTTGGTATTTGATTGATAACTCCAATTTCTTTAGCTAGTAACAAGGCTTTGACGTTTAAGGAAATTTGTTCATTATGAATTGTTGAATGAGAATGTTTAGGTTCTTTGGTGCATACTATTACCTTCTCTTCGAATAAAAGATTTATCGATATTTGGTTGAAGAGATGTTGTGTTGTAGGAACTCTTCATTTAGTATTTGATTGGTTATGAGTATTTAGTTAATTCCTAGTTTGAATGAAATGTTCGTTAGATTGAACCATTGTGAGGTAGATGTTAACTATTTTCCTGAAATGTTTGACATTGACTCATCATTAAATCTTGACCGATAACAAATGATTACTTCCTAATAAGTATGTTTGATGACTATTTACTGAAATAGATGAAAGTTGGGTAGTTATTGGTATTGTATGATTTTTATAAAGGTTGATATCATTTCTTATTTTGGAAATAAATAATGGTAAAGGGAAAGGAGTGGAATATGATCGTTCATATTGAAACTTAACAATTATACTTAGCTGAAGGAATATTTTGAAGACATTATTCCTTACGGAAGGTATACATGGATTTGATGATTATCGATGTAAACCTTATTATTGATTATTATATTTAACATTTGCAATAGTATGTTACATTTACTATTAACAGGATTAGATTTTAATTGAATACATGCATTGTTGGAAAATATAACATTCAATATGAAGCAATAAGTCATTTGTACATGATTTAGCTAACTTAATTACATAACTAGGAAGTTTATTAATTATTAGTTAAGTTGTATGCATCAGAATATAACATTTTTACATTGATGAAGTTTATTTTGATGATATTTCCCATGTGGAACATTCTTATGGAATTGAAGGTTGCTATTATAAAATCTATTCTTGATTTTTGCAAAGAGTAACTTAAATAGTAGACTACTTTTATAATCTAAAAGTTATGTAATTCATTTGAATCCTTGTATTGTTTCAAAACTTAGCATTCATTACGAAACAATATTTAGTTTTTGAATGACATAGAAACTTAATTAATGAACTAGGATATTTATTAGTTATCCATTAAGTTAACCTTAAATTATTTTTTTATTTCATTTAAACTACAACAAGAATATGAGTTAGTTAATTCATTGTTAGTTCTTTAAACTGAACCATATATACATTTTCTCTCTCCTATAGTTTGCCAGGAAGGAATGCCCATTTGTGAAGTGACTAATTGAATTTTTTTTGCATGATTGCGATGTGTGATATTTTTTTGAATATGATACAAATTATTGTATTTATTTGTTAATTTTGAATGTATTTTTTTCGCAGGGTTGATTAATGGGAATTTTTCCTATTGTATTAACATTACAAATTGTATATCATTATTTTCATAAATAAGGGATTATCCTTATTTAAGTTCAAATATAATATTTGGTTGTTTTATAACTTGATTTGATGATTATGCAAGTACTTATTTGTTATTTTACAACAAAGTATAAATAAAGTTATTGATATTTGTTACACATCTATTACTGTTCTTAATAACTCCTTGAGATGGACAAATATGTTGATTTATGAACATAGTATGAGAAGGAAAAAAATACACTGAAAAATTTGTTAAATTATTATTTTACCTTATGAAATAAGATGGATTAATCATATTAATTGATGAACTTATGTGATTAAAGTCTTTACTCACTAAGTATGGAATGGAAAAATTTTTAACGAGACACAATAGGTTAAACTCTATTAATGACAAAAATTATATTGTGATTGTTTGATAAGAGGTACTGATGAAAGATAATAAATCATTGAGTTAATATAGCCCTCCATCGAGAAATGAATATCATGTAATGATACATTATAACCTATCATGAAGATGAACTTATTTACTTTACCTTACATGGAGAACTAAAGGTGAAAGTGAAGTATAGGAACTACATCCTATCATCCTTTCGATAGTATCCTACCCGTGCCATCTTAGGATGGCTATGGGAAGGGTAGTGAGGATGTAATGAAAAACGTCATTGCGTAGTCACTATCTTTCCCATAGGGATCCTAAGGTGGAACTAATAGGATATTTTTAATTAGAAGGGTGAGTCATGATTTTTACTTCTTCAAAATTGAAACTTAATTTCTTAAACAATGAAAAGGAATCTTGATAACTATATGGAGATGGTTGTGTGGTGAAGGGGTGATATGTTTCATAGGCTAATGTGTAGTCTCAAAACTATCTTATAAATCAATTATTAAAAACTATGGCCATAGTAATGTAAATGTTGATTACATTATCTGTTCACCATTTCTTCTAATCAATAGTATCTAGAGTTAGATGGAAGTTATATAAATACTTTACTAGTTGACACTAAGGAGATAACAAGTTCTCATAACCTATAAAAAGGTTTTGATCAAAAAATATACAAGATATACATAATCATATAGATTGATTAAGGGGGATCAAGATGATATAATAGACCATTACATCTACACATGGTTATCATATGGTATCAGTTGAATTTTAGAATATTAAACATTTATTTATGTTAGATTAATTAGTTGCAAGAAATTTTTTTTTGAAGGAATTACTTGTACTTAAGGGGTTAATTGTAAATAAATAAAATTCCCCTTAATTTGGATGAATCATAACATGGGTGTTACACTTTGCCTAAGTTATCTTTTGAGTTTAGTTTGTTTTAGTTTGAATGAGTGCTAAGCATTTACATTGTTGATTGAGTGTAATATATATATATATATATATAGATGCTAGAATACCAGATACCATATCCTATGCATCTAAAGATGCTATAAAATCCTATTGGTGTTCTAAGACATTCCCCTTAGAATATTTCACATGTCCATGTCTTGATCGAGTGCATACTCGTCTGAGTGCAAACTCGTCTGAGTGCAAGAATTATTTCAAGATCCTTGGTATTCAAATGTGTTAGAGTGGAAAGCACATATTTTCTACTTATTCTCTTTCATCCCCACCTTACTCTATTTTGCACTAATTTATCAACTCTGTTAATATTGGTACTAAAGCTTATAACATATAATCACTACAAAATGTATATTCATGTTACAATTGATGATCATAGTTGAATATTAGTTTGATTGGATTTTATACAATCATCAAGGTATGAAAATATGGTGGTTGGTTGTTTTACTCATAGAATCCCCAAAACCAAATTCTTTATGATGTATTATTTGAGCCACTAATTTTTTACACTAGCTAGAAATGGAAAGGAACTATGAAACTCCCTCAAAATCATTAAAACCCACTCTCTCTTATCTTTATTTATTCCCTAACACATGATGCAGAGCTACATTCACTTCAAATCAAATCATAATGTTAGTTTGATCACAATCTAAAAAAAATAATGCTTAACAAGCCAAAATACTTACCTTTCAAGGTTTAGAACTCTTCCCTAGATAAAATTTGACCTTAAACCCTTATTTTTTCTTAAAACTTATTTTACCTTGTTCATATACCTCATTTAACACTTAATCAACAATTAAGTTGGAGAAATGAAAAATAAACCAACAAATTAGCTTGTTTTTATCAAAACTACATTCTTAAGCTTCTCAAGGATTTACCATTGGTGAGTTCATAGTTGTAACAAAATACAACTACCCAGAACAATATAAAAATCTTCCAAGTATCCTTTTGCCGCCTTGAGGTGTGGGTAAAATTTCTTGGCTCAATCTCTAATGTAGGCCTCTCAATCCCACTAACTCTCTTCTATGTCTAACCTTCCTCTAATAGCCATTCCACCTTTGCTTTTCACCTCTAAATTTTGTCTCAGGAAATTTTGAGGAAACTAGGGCCACTTTAGAATACCAATTTATATCTTTCATTTGTGTAGAATATTTTGGGGTGATCTTCTTTAAAAAAAATCCTCCAAAACACTTTAACACCTTTCAATTAGGTCTCTCACTATTCCCCACATTCTTGTACTAGGAATTTCACAAATTACATTTAAAAAATTTAAAATATATTTATATATCACCTCAAGATGTTATTTTATCAATTTGAGAGTTTAATTCTCTTGTTGAAACCATTCATCAATGAAAAAATTCAACCCCGAGTCTCCCAAATCACCTTCTACAAGTCTATACCTAATTGTCATAAACTATGGTTAGAAGGATCATGATCAACCTCTAAAAAATATGAATTAATATAAGGTGAGATCTATTAGATTATGTATACCAAATCTTCTTCCTTAAAATTGGGTTATAATTCTTCAAAACACTTTTTAGCATAAACCCTAAAGGTTTTAACAGTGAGCCTAAGAATGGTCATTCCCTCACCAAATTATTGAATTTACGTGGTTTCAAACCCTGTAGTCTCTTCCTAGAGGTCTATTTTAATGTATTGGAGTTTAATGCTATAATGTTAAGGATTTTTTCTCTAAATTTTTTTGAAGATGAATCCAAGATCACCTATTCTGCCCACCAAAAAAGGGGGTTTCACAGTTCTAAGGGTTCTTAAACCAATAAAGGTTCTTTCCTTCAGTTGTATATCTAAATAAAGATTATTTTAGTCCTTTATTACCTTATTACACCACGAAAAAATCCTAAACTTCAATTATCTCCCTAAAATCACATTCTAACTTTCCTGAATGATCTAAATGTTCTCAAGAAGCACTCTGTTACAAATTCATCAAATTGTCCAAAAAAACAATTCCTCGCTAAATAGAGTATAATCCTAAAAAATAATATAATCACAGATTAAAATCTTACCAAGAAATGAATATCTTCCTTTTAACACCTTTTCTGATATAAAATATCACTAAAATGTACAAAAGTAATTGAAAAATTGTCATAGAATGGTATACACAAGAATATTCTCCTTCAAACTTGTATGGAACTCTTCTTTTGATTATATTTTTAATTGAATGAGTCTAGTTAGTTACATTCAACATTTGAATATCCTATTAACTCCTCTTAATTTTGGTTTTGATTCCTCAATTCACTTACACCCATGGTTTACATGCATGAGTTCATCCTAAATAAGTTTTTTTACACAATATTTCTTAAGTTTATAAGTACTAACTAAGTTGTCATGACCTCTAACCCTAGAAGTGACCTAGTACACATTATTATGCCTCATTCTAACCTTTAAAATTCTTATTTTCTCTAAAAAATATACTATATATCCTAAACCAAGGCAAAAATGTCCATCAAGATTCAAATTTTCATTTTTGGAGGGAAAATGTAATATTCAAATTTATGAAGGACTTAAAAAAACTAACACCACTAAATGACCTAAAATGACCCCTAAGACCTACATGTACACTAACAATCCAAATTTTTGATGTTTTAATGCTATGAGTGATGCTCCTACATAATAATTCCAAGGGAAAGAGAAAGTTTCCCCATATCTTTTGTTTTGCTATCTCTTTTTCTTCTTCTTTCTCTATTCCAGTTGGAGATGATCCTCTTGAAGTGGTAGTTTACTAAATACCATCTATACTTTGTCTTCATTATTTGTTATTTACATTCTACAATATTGTTCTCCTTTGAAATTATCATGTTCTTAAACAAGATAATGCTTTTAGGTCTGTATGTGGTCTTTTCCACCTTGGGTCTGAGTATGTATGCCTAATCCATGATTATATATGATGAATTATCTTTTTTCATGATTGTTAAACTACCTTTTTCATATTCCTTTTGTCCCTTTTGAGTCATGTCATCCTTGAATTTTGAAAACAATAACTTTTTCTTAAAAATATCATCTTCTCTTAACTTTTCGACCTCCCTATTAGATGATAAAATTGTATACTCCTCATTCAAGGAAAGATTAGTTTGAAAAAATTGATCTTCATTCATCTTGTTGTAAACCATTTCCTTTTCATGTTTTTTTCCTTGTTGATTTTGCATTTTCTTGTTTTCTTGGGTTGTTTTCCTCCATCCTTCTTGACTATTTTCTTTTCCCTCAATGTATGATTGCTTCATGTCTGCTTCATACTCTGATTTTGGAATTTATTTGATTATCTTATTCATATATCTCATCAAATAATTCACATCTTCATTCATCATACTTGTACCTACACATTCAAAACTCAAGAAACTATTAGATTGAAAATATGAGGCTTAAATGTCTCTTCCTGCTTCTTTATGTCATGTTGTTTCTCATATCCATTCATGGATTATTCAAACAATATGTTCACTATATATTTCTATATTTAACTCTTCTCATCACCTCCATCAACCAAATTTTATGGTTCATCATCCATTTGTCATTCATTTGGTTCCTCAAGCACTTTATCATGTGGTTCTTCATTGTTGCTTTAATATCTCTCTTATTTAACTTCACCAACTTCATATTTCTTAGCCTCTTCTTGCCGTGAGGCCTTATCATTCTCTTCACACACTTAAATCTCATTCTCTACTATAGGTGAATGTTTTTTCTTCCTCACCTCTTCTTTGAATTTCTCTTTACCTCCCTTTTAAGTGCATTTTTTTGCACTATACAATCCCTGACATCATAAAGATGTAAATACATGTTCAAGGCCTCATCTAAGACCTCTTCATCTTCCTATTTACTTTCTCTATACCTCTAATTTTTCACTTGCTTCTTTTTGGTTGAAATATTTAAATCTTGATACAGGAAACAGTTCATGGGACATTATTCCCTCCTCCTTATGAGAGAGGTTCCCTTATTCCACACAAACAAACACAAAAAACTACTTATTTACAAATTTACAAACTATTAATATCTGAATGAGGATTTTGACGTTGAAATTATTCACATGTCAACAATATTCTCAATACAGAACTCAAGAAGAGTATAAGAATTATTTAGAGGAAAAAATAGTATTGAATAAGAAAGATTGGTTGGAATTTCCCTTCTCACCTATGTGGAACATGAATGCTCTCCTTTGTTACCCAAGATTAATAACTATTGTAATGAAGGAGAAGAGAGGAAATCAACACTTTTACGAAAATAGATGACAAAGAGATGCCCTAGTAATGCATGCATTGAGCTTTAAGAATTATATGAATTTTCATATATCTAAATAACCCATGAGATATACATATTTCAGAAACAAAGTTTTTTACACAACATCCAATAGGCTGAAAGAAAAGTTTCTCATTTGAATATAACAAAAAAACACATACAAATAAAGGAATAGAACATAAAGAATACGAGAGAAAAAAGAGAAGAGGAAAGATATTCTTATGTATTGATCATAATTCTACGTATTACATTCCAATCATCAAAATCTAGCCCTTTACAATGATATGGAGTTCTTTTTTATAGACACCAGGGAAGTTACAACTAAATTCTTTTTGGTTTCCTTTTTTTAATCAAATATTAATAATTAAACAAAATTATTATACTTTGAGTTGGATCTAATTACAAATTACATTTTCAATACAATGCCAACTTTGAAATACATTTGAAAGAAAGGCTTATGCACTAGATGAAGGAATATTTGAGGAAGAAGTTGTCACGATATTCATTTTGAGAATTTGGTTCCTAAAATTTACAAGTGCTTCAGCGATCTCCATGCCCTTTGGAATAGTTGTATTGGCTTTTGCATTAGTCCATCTGCTTAGAAATCTTCCATGTCTTTTTGAAATCCTACATTATATGACTAGCCTTTATTAGCCTCAATGACTACAGTTTGTAGTGCATAGACTTCCTCAGTATTTTCTCTGGTTATGGTGTCATATTTGAACAAGTTTTCTTTGATAAGTTCTTTGAACTCTACCTTAATATCTTGCACTGTATTTCTACTCACAGAATATTCCTTGAAGAATTAGCAACAAAATTCCTAAAACTCATCCAATACACAAGCTTTGAAGGAATCACCTTTCTGGAATATATTCTTCAATTCATCTATTGCTTCTTCTAGAACTTTTATTTTCCAATCCACACTATACACCCATTTCATTGAAATATTATTCTTTGAGTCATCAAAGAGCTTGTTTGCAATGATAATTTTCTCATCAGTATTGCTCATTTTACTTAGGTCTTAAATGCCTATCCACAGCTTGCGCTCCTTATCTAGGACTGCAATAGTCGAGGTGAATCTTTTCTGGATTGAAAAAATGTTATCATATGCTTTATATGCTTCTTTGATGAAATTCAGGCAAGAAATGAACATTCCATTCACCATGGCCTCAATTGCCTTTCCATAAGATGCATGCTTGTGAATGTCTTTGATGTTTTGTACCACCTTATTAGTCAAGACAACAGGGGGTGGAATTAAAGTTAGAGGAGATGGATGGAATACTTTGTCACTTTCCCATAGAGACTTGATGAAATCAGAAAGGGTTTTCACCTAATCTTTCAGGTGTTCTTGTGTCTACTTCCCTTTCTCAACTCTTTCAATTAATTTTGACATAGTTTCTTTCAAGTTATGAAAAGAGTGGATTCACCCATTGGGATCCTTGCAAGTTCTAGATCAATCAAAGTCAAATCCCTTTCATCTTTCTTCATCTTTGGTTTGGAAATTTCCAAAAATTGTTTCCCTTTTGAATCAGACAGTAATCTTGAAGTAGTTTTATATTTCTTGATAGATGGAGTACGAGTTGTGCCCAAAAGAGCAACTACAAAATCAAAATTGGGATAAATTTTTTGAGATGAAGCTTTCCTTTTCTTACTCTCAAAAAAAGGTTAACCTCAATTGAAGATAGTCCTAGAAGACAGGGTGACTAGAGGGCCCAATGCAAGTGTGCTCATGGAACTAAGAGTTTGTGAAACTGATACTTCCATAGTAGATGCTTCAATATTAGAAGTAGGTATCTCCTTTACAGGAGTATTTGAGATACTCATTGTTTCAGATCTTGACTTTACACTCTCTTGTTTATCCTTCACTTCATCCTCTTTTTTAGTGATACCTCCTTCATAATTACTTTCTTCTCCCACTTGGCATTTTGGTTCCTTTCCTTCCTATGAAAGATCAATGATTTGTTCAACCTCATGGATTGTCTTTATCTACTTGGGAGAAGGATTTTTTTTTATTTTCTTCTTTAATTAGTTATTTTATCCTTTCAACCTTTTTAGCATTCCCCTTCTTAGTGTATACCATATTTGAATATTCAAGAGGGGAGGGAGCTTATTGAGTATGTACTTCAGGCACTGAGGTAAGAATATCTCTATGGGATGCTAGATTCTTCTTGAGAAGTGTACCATAACCTTCCCATCTTATATGTTTTCATTTTTCTGTCAAACCCAACCTTTGTTCTAACCTTAAATGGGTTTATGATTTCTTGCAAGTCATCCTTCTCTTTCTTAAACCATTAAATGGTGTCAAGAGGAGTGTTCCTAGTGGGTTTTTTTTATTCAAGAGATTGTAAATATTCATCATCATCCTTCAAATTTTATAGTACTTTGTAGACTCCAAAATCTGTAATTTTCTGCAAGGAGAGCCAACCATAGTACCTTATTCTTGCCTTATAATCATATGAGAAATCTTCTCAATAATATTCTAGATCAGGGAGGTGATAGAAAGACATCTTGAAATAGCTAGAAATGAAACCTTTTAGATCAAAGAAAGACATCTTCTGAAAAAAGTAAAAATTGAAGGAAATAATAGTTCTCTCAATATTTTGTGCATTAAGGGAAGTTCTGAAGGTGTAGTAACCTAACGTAATTAGGAATTTAGTTCTATTTATCTTCTTATCTTTACAGGTTCTGTGCAACATATCAATTTGCCTACAAATTTCTACAAGAGAAATATTGTCATTAAAAAACATTGGGAGTTTAAGTGGTGCCCCCTCAAAGCATGCTAACCTAATGTAGGAGAATCTTTTGAACTAAATGAAATAATTGACATATATGGAGATTAACCTCTTTGCCTCAACATAAAATATTTAAGCTTTGTTTCCCTCAAGAAATTTGACAATATACATGGTGAAAGCATCATTGACTCTCCTAAAGTGATGATTGTTGTTATTCATAGTCAATTGTGGGTAATATTCATACACTTGAGCATTCATAAATACCGAACCACACTCTATATGTTTTAATGGTATACATCAGATAAGAAGTCAAGTGAAAGGATTTAGATCTCTGCACATTAACCAATTATTCACTGAGGTTGTCATAAATGATTTCCTGTCAATTTAGAAAAAAAAATTCCTTCACAAATGATATTTAGGTATGGGCACATCTAGAAGTGGAACTCGTTAGTTGAAGGAAGGACCGTTATTTTGGTTAGAGGGTGATAATATTTGAAATTTTTTCTTTAAAATCAACTCTATACACAGTCTTGGGAAACCAAGAGGATCCTTTCATTGGAGCTTTAAACCAATACTTGTCCACCATGTGCTTGTATTTCTCACTTTCTTGATTAAAAAATGTTGAGCTTGAGCCAAAGTAAGGGTATTTGAATTTTCTACTACAGGGATCCCAAAAACAGCATTGGTACACCTCATATCCAGTTTGGAAATTATTTGGCCCTGAGGGTCTGTGATTTCTTTCAAGTCTATATCAAAACAAGAACCACAAGCCAAGACAGTATCCACACATTGGAATGATACTGGAAGCCCTCCAACATGATATATTCCAAAATATTTGATATGTTGGGCCATAGGAGAGGGATTATCACTATTGATTTGTGCCCAGAAGTCATTGAAATCAAGATGTTGTACATTGTTATCTCCTATGTTTGGTATGGAGGTATCGAGAGAGGAGAGGTGGTCATGGCCTTTAAAGTGATGCTTCATGGTGGCAAATGAGGTGAAAAACAGACACTCAAGTAGAAAAGGGAAGCTTTAGAAAGTGATTCTCGGAGAAGAATAATGCAATAGGGCATAACATGAAATTGACTCCAAGCTCTTAAAAAAGGCTCTGAAACCACTAACCTTTATTGCAGGATGAAAGGATACCTCTTGACTAGAATAATGCACTTTGAAATTTTGAAAAATGGATAAAGAATTCTTGAACTAAAACTAAAAACAACTTCAGAGGAACGAGAATGGAAAGTGTAAAGCTCAACTATAATTTGCAATGGTAAAAATGACCAATTTCATCTATTTTATATTAACCTATTTGAAAAAGGTCAGTGGAATGCATTAAATGGATGGTTTTAGTGCATTGTGGAAAATGGAGGTGTTTGCAACACAAAATTTCATCTTAGCCTTTGGAATGCGAGTATGGCGGAAGAAAGAAGCACATGAGGCCCAAGATTATATGGGATATTTGAGACACAAGAAGCTGAAATATCTGCAAAACAAGGAAAACCATCTTAATGTGGCAAATTTTGGTCTACAGAGAACCAAGGGTTGGGATGCACTTGGGACATTTGGGACAAGGAAGGACAAAAAGTCCGTAATACACCAATGTCTAATGGAAAGCAGTTAAGTCGGGTGAAAAGAAAATAGAAGGCCCACATGACATATGAATGAAATTTCTTTGTCGGCTTGAAAATCCCGTGACACAAATAAGACTTAGAAAATTTTAAAGAGGGCTTTTGGGTTGGCAATGCGTATGGGGATGTAGAGATGTGGGAAACTAAAACCTAGGAGGCACTAGGGCTGAGAGTTCATGAAAAGAATGAAACAACCGCAAGACAAGGAAGATAAGTCCACTGTGGAAAAGGTGTGGAAACATGGGATGGGGATCCCAGAATAACTTGGGACATGTGGGACATGGAAACCCGAAAAAATATGCAATACAAAGAAAAAGACCTCAAAACCTTAGAATGCTTTAAAAATGACTAACTGTTAGGAAATTTTCTCTTTTTTCAGACTTCACAAAGGAAAACGAAGACCCCATAAGAGATAACTTACCCAAAATTTTGAAATTTTGGAAAAAATACACACATTTTTGGGTAAGTGACAACAACTAGCTCTTTCTGGGGATTGGACTGACTTGGCACATGGCAGAGCAAAATGACCTCAGAATATCTAGTTAATTTCAAGTGCTGAATTCATTGGGAAATAGAGTCTAGAAAAAGACAATACATAAGACACAAGGACAAGGAAAGGACAACAAAAACCAAAAACAAGAACTATACATGGCATATTTACAGAACTGTATAAGGGACTGCTTGCTCACTCAAGACTGCAAAAATTTCAAATATTGGCCACTATATGGAAATGGAAGATAATTTCCATCCATATAGCTCAAATAGTAGGATTTTTCAATAGTGAAATTTCTAATTTTAAAAGTACCAAGCCAAAGAGCATAAAAATTACCATGAATTCCTCAAGGTTCATGCCTTTTTTCCCAGAGTAGGAAAACATCTCCAATTATGAAGTCTATGGCTCTGGATTTATTATTAAAGATTTGTTTCACTTTTTGTTGATGTGAAACAATTCTATCCACTACCTGCAACCTGTTCTCATCCAAAAATTTTAGGTACATAATTCTCTTCTCTATGGAGCTAGTAAAATATTCATCTTCGATGGATTTCATAAATTACAATGCCGAAAATTCTACTGTCACTAGTAGCTGATCCTCTGTTCCATATAAAACCTAAAATGGGGACATTCCAATTACTCTCTTGGGTGTGATCCTATCCACCGAAAGAGCATCATAAATAATTTTGTGCCAATTTCTATGTGACTCATCCATAATATTTCTAATGATTATCACAAAAATTTTGTTGGTTTATTATGCTTACTCGTTCTTTTGAGGATAGTAATCAGAAGAGTGTGCACTAGAAATTCCATGGCTATAGAAAAAATCAATCAGTTCATAAGAATAAAAATTTGGGGCGTTGTCAGTGACAATTTTGTTTCAGACTCCAAACTTGGCTAGAATGTTTTCTTTAATGAAGTTGCATACTACTTCAGAAGTGGTTCTTTTGACTATAATAACCTCCATCCACTTTGTGAAGTAATCAGTAGTTGTCAAGATATGTGTGTGTCCTACACTAGAATTAGGATTGAGAGTACCTATGAAATCCAGTCCCCAATTTTGAAATGGCTCCTTAGTCACCACTGTTTTGAGAGGAAAGGTGGCTAGTTTGGGTCTTCCCACAAAGGTTTGACATGCTTCACATTTTTTGACCCATTTTGTTGCATCTTTGAACAATGTTGCCCAATAGTATCCTTCTCAAACGATTTTATGATTTTTTACAGTAGATGAAAAATTTCCCCCACAAGCCTAGTCATAGAAAGCTCTCAGCAACCTTTTCTATTATTCTTTATCTACATGTCTCAGAAACCTTCCATCAATTCCTCTTTTAAATAATGAGTTATCCCAAAGTACATATTGTGCAGATCGTAATTTGACAACTCTATTTTCCTTAACACTCAAATATATGGGGCATTACCCATATGTGAGAAAATGAGTAATGTTAGCATACCATTCATCAGTTGAACTCAAGAAGAGTATGGTTGGGATGTTAGCACATTCTTCTTTAGATGATTCATCCATGGAACCATTGGCAAGCAGTTCATAAATACCTCTGCCTCGAACAATCTTAGTTGATTTAATATCCAAGACATATTCTTGGAATTTCACTACCAAATTTCCTCATTTTGATCCAAATTCTTGTTGTGTCAGGATTGATTTGACAGTTGTATCAGTCAAAAATATAATTAAGTAAGAGTTGAGAATATATAAGAAAAATTTCTTGACTTATTTTACCACAACAAAAGAATGTTTCTCCATTTGTGAATATTTCATCTCATGGGTCTTCACGACATAAATCATAAAAGCTATAAGTAGTTCACATCCTTTAGGATTATTGTGCACCAAAATGGCTATCAAGGTGTGCTTAGTGGCATAGAAATAGATTATAAAATACTCTTAAAAATTAGGATAGATGAGAACCAAAGTATTAGTAATTATCTTCTTAATATTTTCGAAAGCACTCTTTCCCTCAGAATTCCAACCAAATTATTTCTTCTCCTTCATCCTCTGAGCTATGCTTTTGGTTAACTATGAAAAATCATGGATACATCTTCTTAGGAAATTAATTTTTCCAAAGAAAGAGTTCACATCATTCTTGCTTATGGGAAGAGGAATCTTTTGAATGGATTGGAATATTTCTAGATCAATCTTGATTCCTTCCTTGGAAATAATGTGCCCAAGTAATTTTCCTTCTATGACACCGAAGACAGATTAATTTTGATTTAGAGAAATTCTATGATCTCTACACTTTTGGAGAACAACTTCCAAGTACTGAAAAATGATCTTCTCTTATTTTGGAGAAGACAGTCAAATCATCAAGGTAAATCAAAATGCATTTTCCTTTCAAATATCTAAAATCCAAATCCATTTCTCTCTAGAAAGTCACTCCAGAATGATAAGGAAAAAGGAAATTCTTCTATAGGTACTTGATTCTTCTCCATGTCATCGATACTTAGCTTAAGGGGGAGCTCCTCAACCATCATCCTTTACCACTTTTGGTTTTTTTCTCATGGTTTTCCTAATGCATTTCCTTCATCACAAAGGGGAAAATGTAAACACCAAATGTTTGGTATGCATTTCCTTCATCCCAAGTTCACTCCCTTTCATCTTCATCTTACACATACATACCTCTCTTCCTATTCAAATTCATATTTCCCTCTTAAATCTCATTTATCCTATCTAATTCCCTTTTTCTGATCTTAATCCTTTCTTAATTCCACTATTATGTTATCCTCCTAATCCAACCCTAATCGTATTTAATTACCCATAAACCCATCCATTTCCCTAATATCATACCTAAACACCCCATTTATCATCCCTAGGCTCTAATATTCCCTCATTCAATGCATTTCCAACCTCCAACCACCTTTTATCCTCCCTATGTAGCCCTAACCTACCTAAACAACTTGAACCCCTAATCTACCCCCTTTGGGGCCCCTTGTATTGAGTTAATCATCATCTCCACTACCCAAATTGATGGTTAGCCGTAGTCACTTGAGACCTATGTGGGTCTTCGTCGACCCTATAAGTATACTCATACCCATCCTCAAGAGGATACAATTTTGATAATTCAGGTCTTCTTTGCAAATTTTTCTTTATTTCCTTCTCTTCTTTAGAGTTGCAACCATCAACTTGGAGCTATCTTGGAGATCTTGCATGCCATCCTTGGAGATTTTGGAAAGTTGAAGTTTTTTAGAGTCCCACCATAGCTTCATCACCATTTTCATCATTCTTGTAGGTCTACTAGGCATCTTGGAGATTTTCAACATTATCAACTTTTCTTGTCCCTTCCTTACACCCATTTTTCCATTCTATAAACCCCTCAAACCCTAAATCTACCCCCAGTTGTCATCAAATATCCCCACTCACCCATCGAACCAATCTATATTTATATTTATTTATGTATTCCACCTTCTCTAGTGTTTTTTTTCCATCCTCCATAATATCTCTGATCTTTCATCATTTATGTCCTGCATACCTGGCATTCCTGATCTCATCTTCACTACATCAGTCACCGTTAATATAGCCTAGTCATCATTGACTTGATTTGTTCTGAATCTCTTTTCTGAATTCTGCCTCATCTAATATCTATTTTTCCATCTCCCTCATCATTCAGGCCTCTTTGTATCTGTGATCTAGCTATCTGAAATTTCCAGAGCTTGCTTTTGGGGCCCCCAAGTCACCTTCAATCTTCTCTCAGTCATTGTCGATCTGATTTTCACCTATCATGTTCTCATCATATTTGCATCTTTCTTACATACTTTTTATTTATCCAACATCCTAATATCAAATCCAGAGCCTCCTTGGTGTTTCATAATTTTTTCCAAATATATCGTCTACAGTTTTTCTAACCTACAATGATACAATAAATCATCGATTGTCTCTGTTAGTCTTGGGTCACCATAAACCCGAATAGGTTTGATTTTTATTATCTTATCATTTATCACTATCAAATATTCATATTATCGTCTCTAGCATATCTCTGATCTTTGTTTTATTTTTTTATCCTACTGCATCATATCTATCAATTACAATTTATCTATCTTTTATCATAGTGGGTTGACATCCATGTCTAGGAAGTTATCACTTCTCAAGACTAAATTTTTTTTGTCAATCCACCATCGTATATACTAATCCTTTATCATTTTTTAGTTTCTTTTTCTATAGGTTATCAACCTTATAGTGGAGAGGATCTTTACACCTTCATCTTCATCACCATCTTATATGAGGAGGTAGCCTTAAACCCTCTTATAATTTAGAGTTTCCTATTTTATTTCCACCCTTCCATTAACTTGAAATATGAGTGGGAAAATATAATCAAAACCCTCTGGAAATCTAGGATAAAATATCAAGTGATCAACAGGGAACAATTGTGAAAGCCTTACGAGAAGAAAGTATATCCTGAGATCTTACATAGTCACCAATGCTCAGATTTAGTCACCAACACCCAGGAGCTTTTGTCCTACACTGGGCACCCGTGTTTGGATATGCTCCTAAGTTATTGAATTTACAGGGAGTAGTTACGATGATGTTTTCATACTATCCAACACTTTATCCCACCTAGATCATTTCTAGATTGTGCAAATATTAGCTAAGTCATCGTATCTCCCACATTTTCTTAGGGTTTTATACTTTATATGCTAGTTTTCTTATGTCATGTTATATGTTAGAAATATACATCATTTTTTATAGTAGTTTACTATGTAATAATTAATTTAATACAAATTAAATTAAATCATTTGGTGAACCCTACATGTGATCATAAAATTGGATCCTTCTTTTTAATTCTTTCATGGATCTTAAAATTACTCAAATCTCCTTTCATGACTTACTTTGAATGCACCCACCTTGCAAAGTTGTTCTCCAAAAATCCATAAACACTATGTACCTCCCTTGTAATATGCCACCCTGCTCAAGTTAGTTCCATATTTTGTTGGCTCTGTAATGACCCTATTGATCATGATACCACAACCAATGAGTCCATTTGTAAATCAATTCAAGATTTACATTGTTTATTTCAAGATGAATCAATATATGGAAACCATGATTACATATCTCACTTCCGAAATCTAGCATCTCAAGGATGTTTCTCAAGCCCATGCTAGTTCTTCTTCTACATCTCATCTTAATCCTATGTATTTTACATGTGCTCATGTCAGCGAACTCCAAGTCTTTACATTACCAACACCTCTTAAGTTTGATATCAAAACTAAGCAACATGATATTCTTCCTAAGCTCCTCAATCACCAATTGATCAATTTTCCAACTAATCATTCATATCCTCCTTATCAAATTCCTAAATACCAAGGTCTACCATTTTGAAACTATCATGGACTTAATAGACATCATGATAATGCTTATTTTTCTTTAAAATGAATAATTAAGCACCTTCATCATTAGGTTTTGATTTCATTTGATTCACAATATCTAGCTACATATCTAATTGCTACATCCCTATGGGCTCCCAAATCTGATCTTTTTATGTCTAATGAGCATTAATCCCTAATCACTAATTTTCCTTCTCCTATCAGTCAAGAGCATTCTATCTAACCTATTCAAACTAAGTAACCTCGTCTCAAGGTTTTTCCTCCATTTCCTTCTATCAAGTACTCTCTGGCATTACCAATTCCAAATCAGCAACCCCCAACCAAGCAAGACCAACAAACTCTAGATGGCATCTTTATACTTTGTCCTTTCAATCCAAAATCCAACCCTAGTTCTACTCTTTCTCCTACCTACCACTGTGATAACTCTCTCTATTCTCATGGAACAACTCACACTCTCCCACACTAGCATGGTATCTCTCTTTTTATCACATAGATCTCCATCACTGTCACACTTGGGAGATATTGTACTTATCCCCCCTTCTGGCACTGTTAATTGTCTTTAGCATCTACTACCAGAATTTGTACTTTGTGCTTCATAACTTTTACAAACTCTCATATCCTTTGATACACACATTGTATCGTCATTACCCTATGACACACTCTAGTTCAATGGTTCATAATCAACTATTGAGGGCCTCATTCTAAAATGAACCTCACATCATTCACACTTCATGCTCTATGCTTCATGAAACATCTTTCTAGCATCCACTTTCACACAACACATTACCTGATGACACACTCTTGTTTTATGGTTCATTCTTAACTGTTGATGGTTTCTATAAATGAGCCTCATCTCATACACATCTATTGGGGGCACACATCTCGTCTCATTTTCACACTTTCAATTCCATTCCATCATGATCATACTAAATTTGTATATCTTAGTTGTATCTACTGTTGCTAGCTTATTCTATTTACATGTTACACTTTTTTCCATGTTATATTGACTCTATGTTCACTTGGTATTTTATAGTGAATGTATATATCTTAAAATTTCTTACACATTGCAATTATGCCTAGCATTGTACCTATTACCAGTCCCATCGAGGCTCCTGGGTGAATCTACTTTCTCTACTATCACATACTACGCATGATCTATTATGACATCTCCTTAAAGTTACTTTACCTTTCATTTATTTATACATGCTCATGATATACTCTTTATCTTTCTAACATAATAATGGGTTCTTCATGTGTATCATTTTATTTGCAAGACTATATGCCACCATGGTTGTTTGATACATTTTTAATCTTATTTTTTTTTGTATTCTATTGTTTTTGGGATATGCCCTATGTCTTGTGTGTTCATTGTATTCTTTCAGCTACTTTGGCCTTAATTGTCTTGTGACATTTGAGTGATGTCCCATGCTTGAAGCCCACTTTTTGTGATCTATCATGTATGCACACTTGATTATTACATTATTTTTCCATTACATACTTTTCTTGCACTAACACATATTTCTATGCATCTTGTTTGTATGTTCCTTGGTTTCTACTATGCACATCCCCTACACCTGTAGGTATACACTTCATCTCAGCATTAGGTCCTATATTTTTTACTACATTCTCCTACCATCATCACATACACCACAAACAAGAGGGGGCATACATTAGGTGAACAAATCACCTCTACAACAACTTAGAGCTATATTTCAAGTTAGCATAGTATAGGAACATAGTTACAAATTGGTTGAGAACCATACTTGGGTCCAAAACACAAAGCAAACACTTGCACCTAGACCTGGGTAGTAGTAGTGGGCACTTGTGTTCCCCTAAGGGTGCTTGTCTCCTGGAAGGAAAATAGAAAAAAAAATCTCAATTCAGCATAATCTCTAGTATTTATACAACATAATTCTCCAGTAGAAGACACTTGCCTCTAATTATAGAATGCATTCTATCGGTACAATTGGAAAAATTGATGCAATCAGAACCATTCAAAATAATTAGAACAAAAGGAATAATAGGAACAACAGTAACAAATCAGTGACACACCATCTGCAGTGGTGCTTATTAGGTAGAGTCATGGAAGGAGAGTAAAACTAGACCTCTCTCCCTAACACTTTCTCTTTGGCATGATATCACCCAAGAAAATCACTCTTGGCATGAGATCGCCCAAAAAAATTTCCTTAAGCATTCAAATCATAAATCTTCAAACAACATGACACCTTTTTATCTCTTAATCTTTCACATATCAGGTGCACACTTTCCTTTTTACACACTTTTACATACTTTATTCATATTTCTCATAGCTATGACTTTGACTACTCTTCTTTTTTAGGTCCTTCCTTACAAGAAGTAGCCTACAACATCAAATAAAAGCACAACAAACAGGTACAAGTACTACATATACTTCACCCCTAAGGCCACTTTCCTTTCCTAGTCTTCATGCTTCACTTTGCAATCATTCCATACTTCATTTTTCCACTTGACATGTTATTTTCCACACTCTCTAAAGGATCATAAGGTACACATCATCTATCTACTTTATATTATCGGTTATTCACTCAACATAAATAGGGGGAAAATGTAGACATAAAATCACACACTTAGGTACATTTATAGGTCCTAAAATCATGCTAGCATTTACATGATTCCTAAGCAATAAAACTAGTGGTTGACAACTATTTTTGGACTCTTTTCTTTGTATATTTTCCTCTATTTGGTCATTCAAACCCTACAACCCAGTAAGAGCTTAATTTATTTATCTTTTATGGCTTTACACACTAGCATCTGACTAGGATAATAGTGCTTAGGCACTCCTCTCCCCTCTGGGCACCTCTGACCCTTTTCTACCTCACTCTCTCTTTTTAGGTCTATTTTATCTTTTGAGCATCTTTTTCACTTCTGGGTCGGCCTTCTAATTGTCAATTACAAAATTTAAACAAGAAATTCATATAAATACATAGTTATGTGTTCAAAATAAAGGACCAAAAACTAAGCATTACTATCATCACCTAAGCTTGCATTCCAAAGGCACTAAGAACTCCAAATGCATCAATATAGCATCCACTCGAGGGATAAGGGTTGCATACTTCTGCATACACTACATAGGAAGGGGAAGTCTAATTTATTCCATCCATGCATATTATTACATTGTTACATTCTAGATACAACCCACTATCAAGTACAACTTGCACAAGGAAAAAATACGGAAGCATTCTTACACACAAAAGCAAGAACCACGTGGAGTTTGAGATGTAGTGCAATGATCCATTGTAAGTTCACTCTTAGGGTGAGCTTCAGGGTCAGTCCAACTCCCCATTCAACATTTTCATTTTTAGATTTGATGTGGTTTATGGGCATATGCATGTGAGCTTGTTCTTGTAGGTTACAGGTACCTTCAGATATCCAGAAGAGAATATAAATTGATCAATAGAGAATAACATCAAAACCCTTGTGACACAGAAGAAAGTAGATCCTAAGCTCCTGCATCATCACCAACACCTAGATTTAGTCACCAGTGTCAAGGCACCTTTGTCTTGCACTAGGTGCCCTTGTCTGGCTCTCCTCCTAAGTTCCTAAATTTACATGGAGATGTTAAGACGTTGTTTTCATCTTGTTCATCACTTTACCCAACCCATATCTTTTCCATATTGTGTGGATATCAAATAAATCATCTTATCTCCCTCATTTTCTTAGGGTTTTATACTTTATATGCTAGTTTTCTTGTGTCATGTTATATGTTAGCAATCATACATCATTTATTACAGTGGTTACTCTATAATAATTAATTTAATCTAGATTAAATTAAATCATCATGATTTTAATACAAAGTGTGTTATTTTGTAACTACACCAAGATGCATGTGTGAATGATTTGAAAACTGGGATTATACTGTGTGATGGTTTAACCTGATTTTATTGACTGATATGACCATTATGTGAACAAATGATCTATTTGTGCAATAAATATTTAATGACATATAACTAAGGATAACATAATTGACCAATTTGGAAAAATTTCAACTATTGCAAAGGTGTTTTAAGATTTATGTTGTTACAGGACATGAATTACTAAAACGAGTTTCTATGTGTGCCTAGATCTCTTCTATATAGTTTTTCATAGCTAAGTTTATCTTCCCATTTTGTTTTTCTAGCTTGTATCATATTGTAATAATTAATTACAAGAACCAATATTGTCTTCTGGTATTGTATAATAAATTTTAGAAGTTAATTAATCATAATAGTTCCTTGTTTCCTAACCTTGCATTAATTTTTTAGTGTTGTGCATGTCCATATCATAAATACATTAAGGTTAAAACGGTGTAAACATTTTGTGAACACAATTCTGGAATTGAACATGTTGGCTCAAACCCTATTTTCCCTCAGTTTTCTTCTATTATTTTGATATATGATTATTTTGTCTTCTCTTTATGCATTCTTCTCCTTAGTTTAGGCATATTAATGGCTTTCTCTAGTGATTCCACTATCTTGTTCCTTGATTTTTTCTAGCTTAATCTTGTATGTAAGAATATTATCTCTAAGGTATTTTTAAAAAATTATATATATCCTAGCACATCTATTAATTATGTATGAAGCATTCATGAAATGTTTATTTGTTTTTAAGAGGAACCCTTCTCTTTTAATTTCGTTTATCTGCCCCTGAAGATGTCATAAAAAATGGTATCTCCTTATACTTATACATAATAATTTTTTCAAGCATGTACTCATCGATAATGGATCCATCCTTAATATTTACAATGTATCATTCCTAATATGTTGGGAATATCATCCCATGATATTAACCCATCTAATATAAAGATCCATGGTTTCGATGACATGCTCCATCTAGTTCTTGGGAAAAACACATTACCTATTAGTGTGGGTAATCAAACCCATGATACTATTTTCCATGTTATTCCTCATGAATTTATTTATAGTATATTTCTACAATATCCTTAGATGCACACCATGAATTTTGTTCCATCCATTCTACATGATTCTCTCAAATACACATATAAATGGTTTGTATATACTTTCCCTATTGATCCTTGTCCCTTTAAGTATTATTCTACAATATATAATTTCAATATGTATACTCCTTACTCGTAACCACGTTTTATTTATCCTACTCGAATATCCATACCAAATGTTATTTTTCCTACTTGAATATCCATACCCAATTCTATTGATCCTACTTGAATATCCATAACAAATTCTATTTCTCCTATTATAATATCCATAAAAAATTATTTTTTTCCTACACAAATATCAATACCAATTTCTATTTCTCCTGCTCGAATATCCATAACAATTTATATTACTCCTACTATAATATCCATACCAAAGGTGTTTATTCCTACTCAAATATCCATACCATAATTTATTGCTCCTACTCAAATATCCATACCAAATTATATTGTTCCTACTTAACAATTCATGTGAAAGTTTATTGATCCCACTTGAATATTCGCACCCCAAGCATATACCTACTTCCTCCCACCAATATGGTATTAGTTATAAGTATTTGTAAAAATAGGGATTCACTAGATAAGTACTTGGTTCCCATGCACAAGGTATTCATGAACCCATTACATTACTTACCACTATCACATGCGAAGGTAATGGCTATAAACCTTGTATCGTACATAATGCTCCTTCCATTAAAGTATTCACCCATGATTCAACTCCTTAGGATGCAATTTTTCTTTCTCTTTGTATCTATTTAAGACATTTAGTTACACATAATGTTGAATCTTACATACAACCAACTATTATGACTAATTTTCTAATGATAAAGAAATATATTCTACCAATAATTACCAATAATATATATTTGGAATCTAAAGTGAGAATACATAAACCTATCCAGTTTAATTACGTTAGTCTCAATTGCCACGTGATATTTACTAATGTCCAATACCTTCTTAAATACTTGGGGACATATGAGGATCTCCCTTCTATCAAAAGAATAGGTTTTTGTGCAAGCTCTCACATAATTTTATGAAGGTTATCCCTACACTTTTTTCTATTAACATAAATTTATAATGCTACATATCTAGTGGTTTATTTCTTCTGGTTATATCTACCAATTCTACATCTATGGGTTCTATATCATATATCACTAAATTCAAAAATACAAAAAACACACAAATAGTTGCAAAAATATAAAACTAAGACCCGTACACATAGCTTGAATTATTAGCACTTCACATTACATATGTTGTTTATCAGTATGGTTTGATTGATAACATATATTTTCTATTATTTACACACATGCGTTCGCGAGGTATATTGAGCTTGATGCAAGACACACGAATCATTCCATGCTAATAGGAGCTAGCTTGGTTCCTTATATTCCTTCTCTTTTGGGAATCCCTACACACTATATAAGTGTTATTACTTAATCATAATTTCTTCATATTTCCTCATTACACTTGTTGAAATATATCATGTACATGTTATCTTTTGAACTAACATGACTAACAAATGTCATGGGTAGCACTAACATGTATTGCTTCATGTGTTTTCTTACTACTTATTGATCTTATCACTATTTGACATTATTATTTTTTACACCATGTCTACTAGTTGTTTGTGCTACTAATTGTCTATTTTAGTGTATATAGCCTAAGTTCCTTGTTTGTCTTATGAAATGGTGGGTGTCTTAGGTTTTTGGCTTGATGCCTTCTTACATGACATTACTTCTCTTATTTGCAGGCCTAATTGCCTTGATTATCTTGTGACACCATGGATGTCCCATGTTTTTTGTTTTATGCCTTTAATGTGACTCTTCTCTACATGTTATTACTTCTATTTTCTCAATTAATTGTTGTTTTTTCTCTATATTATCTTTATCACCTGTGTGTTATTTCTAATATTATTGTTCCTATTGATATTACTAGTATTTTTTCTCTTGTTGTTATGGTTCACCATGGTTTCCACCATGCACAACCCCTTTTGTAGGTATAGGTTCTCAAATGTGGACACCATTTTATAATTCTACATTATTCTCAAATATACGATACATGGGCACACATCTCTTCCTTTGATCCACACACTCAAATTATTTATCACACATACCTCAAAAGAAGGGACATTCATCGGTATATATTATACACTTACAGGTAGAATTACATGTTCATACAAAGGTTTTCATATGGAAAAAGTACTCAAAAACAACTCCAGATATAAATTTTGGGTAGGAAACACACAGGTTTAGGACTATACAAAAAGGTCATAATCATATAAACATTCATATCCCTACCATACGTTTTTTTCCCTTTTGGGAATACATAACATATTTTCTATGATTTCATATTTCTCATCATGGATATAGGTTTTTGGCATAATTTCATATTAGACACAATTCTCAATTTTTTAGAGGATTCATGAATATTTAACATATTCTCCACTTCAATAATCGGTTCTAGTTATAAAATTTATATGTTTTGGGGGCATTTTTATCCTTATCCATTGATATTTTATCATACTAGACACTCTTACGCAAAATTACGGCACATGGGAAAATCATGGGGATACTCATTCTCTTTTACACCTTGTGTCTATATATATCCCAACATTGGTCCTAGATCCATTTGTAATGGTATGGTTGTTGGGGCTATGGAAAGTATTAAAATGGATAAGTTTTTAATATGAAGTCTTTCCTCTCCTCATTTGAAATGGGAAGAAATTATGGTTACTATAAACTTTGATACATGGTCTTCTTCCTTCACATGGTGTATTATTACATCTTTCTTCTTCTCTCTCTATAATATATTTGGAATTGGGGATGCATACACCCAATACTCTATCTTATCCTTTAGAAAAATTAAGGATTGATCACCCCCAATCCCTTAGCAAATTTCAATAGCACAATCCACCCCTCCAAGTACAAGAAAGTAAATTAGAAGCTCTTCCCCTCCATAATAAAATAGGTGTATTATTTCCAAGAATTACATCTCCTCATTTCACGTTATGCAAGTTCAAATTACATATTTGCAATTGATTTACATTTTAATTTATTTTACTAAATTTGACTACACTCTTTTTTACAAGTTTCATCATGGAGTGTGTTAACACCATTACATCTAGACAAAAAAACTTCAAGCAAAGAAAAAATGTTTCTACACATATGGTATCTTTTTCCTTTAAGCGTGTAATTTTAATTTCATACTTAAATGGGGGGAAATGTAGAAACTCAAATTTGGAAATTTACACTTTCACATTGTTAATTATGATTATTCTTCTAGCCTAAGATAAATACCCACACATCATATCCCAACTCAATACCTCTTTCTATCTCTTTCCTAACTTTCTTATTCCCACATATTGATGTATCAATTTTTTAATATAAATACATATTTCCAATTCTTATACATTTACTTACACTATGAAAATTACATATTTAATTCAATTCTTCTTTGTTTAATATTGTACATATTTGTTTAGTTGTATAATCAAGTCTTGGATGACCTTTATGGTTCTGCACTGACAAAATTTCCAACTCTATTTCTGATGAAATATCAATTTTAGGTATTTTCATCCTCGTAGGTCATCCTCAACATGATAATTTAGATTTGGAACCATATATAAGCAAGTTAATATCACCTCATTCACTCACATAGAATAACCTAGAAATCGCATAGCAAAATACTTGGTACACTCATTTGCAATACTTAAAAAAGGATCTCAAGGATCCCAAAATCTTCTAAATATGTTTTATATCCATTAGAGAAAGCAGTAATATAGTTGTAAAGCACTCAAATAGGTCAAAGAGTCTATATTCCCTCATTTCCAATCACACCAAGTTTCTTACTTCAAATCCTTAGCAAGATCACAATCCTCTCAAGTATGTTCAAATTGGTTCAAGTTGTTAACAAGCTACATTCCTATAAATGTTACATGTTAGGTGAAGAACTATGTGTGGTTTGAGGTATCTTAAGAGTATTGTCAACTTAGGTAGTGCATAGATTATAATTTATCCCAAACACTAACCTTCTTATAGGGTCTTCCACCCATGGTTAGTGGTTCCAAAATGAGCACCTCGCTTCATTTTGGGAAAATTGGTTTAATTTCCACATTTTAGAGGATTTTTATCATGAAAACCACACACTTTAAACACCTAAGAATCCTAAATATTGTTCAAATTACTTCCATGGATTAGCTATGGGTTCACATAGTTTGAAATTCCCAAGAAATCAATCAAAATCACTTGTTTTGGCCTTAGGACATGTTGGTGATGTCCAAATACATATCTCCATTTAATATACAAGCCATGAAATTTAATTACATAAATCTCTAGATCTTAGGGGGTCCCAAAAATTGGCTACGTATTTTAAAGAAGATTCTTGATCCTGGAATTTGGATAACATCCTCATTGGTCCATGCAAGTTAGTGATGGTATGGATCACGATTTAGGTCATGGGTCACAGTAGGGGGTCATACTCTCAGTATTTCTCAAATATCGGTGACATGGTATAGGTTGTAGTGAGAGTTAGGCCTAAGCCCAAGCAGTTGGAAGAAGGGTGACCCTAGTGACCCCAAATCATAGAAGGGACATGATTAGTCCACATGGACTAATCAAGGGACACTTTAAATAAAAAGTGACTAAGGTGAAAATATGAGATCTCAAGCCCCTAAGAGCTTGAAATTCCTGAGAAAAAATATGATCCTCGTCCAATCAAATGGAGGTACGTGGAATGGGTTATGAATGGGAATTGAGGTAAAGGGATACCAATGAGTGATTGACATAGGAAAAATGTGATCATGAGGTTAAATTTCATGGCCACATGGATGTTGACAATGTTGAACATTCTAGGGATATTTAAATGCTCATATATTTTAAATAGAGCCACAAAATCATGCAAAATTGATACCATTGGGAATCTCTTGGGGAGTAGATCATGATGGGAATTGTTATGGGTCCTTGTATGTGTGTTTTGTGATCAAATAATCAATTTAATGTTCCACATCCATTTTGAACCTAGGATTTGTGACCATGTTCAAGACCAATTTCAAATGGTAATATTTTTTTTTATCTAAAGATCATATCCATCTGCATGATACACTAGGAAATACCTTGAAGAGAGTTTCAATATAGGAGTATTTTTAGAGGGAATAATTAATAAACCAATTATATCTTTATGAAATAATTTGGGGACTTTTCAATATGTTTTGTCTATCAAATATAACCCAAATTAGATAAAATCACTTCCAACTAGCAGTTTTGAATTATCTTAAGTAGCCTCAGCATGATATAAATTCATTTTACTCGTCCAAGAAATAAATGACACCCATAATTGGTTTGCACATTATTTTTTAGTGTTCTCTTGGTGGTTGGGAAGTGGGTGATTCTCTTTATTTTTGAAGAACTTATAATCCTTCCTCTTCTCTTTTCTCTCTATATAATGTAACTCAATATTCATTATAAATATTCTCTCCTGAATGTAAAGATACCATGTGCAAATGGTGACTAAACATTATGAGTTTCAAACCTATGATATAAAATTTTGTAATGCACTCAATGCCTTCTAAATGGTTGAAAATGGATTGTGTAATTTCAATAAAAATAACATGGTGTTTATCATGGCTCTCTTTTTCCCCTTGACTCTTATTCTTGTCTCTTTACTTCTTCATTTTTCCATTTCATGTTATGTGTGAGTTATATTTTCATGGTTTCAATTCATTATGTCAATCATGTATGGAATCAAGTTTAATGAAGTGAAAAATTGAATTATGTATTATTTCTTCCCCCTTGGCCTTTCATTTATCTCCTTGTTTCCATCTCACGGAGAAAGGTCCACTTCTATTTTAGTGCGATCACCACCACTTTGTTTTAGTTTATTTCATGCATTTATCCTTCTCCTTTCTCCTTACAATCAATATCTTAGCTTATGAGTAGTGTTAGAATAAGAATAGTTATTTAAGGAATCATCCCTCTCTAGAGCTCTATCCCAAGGAGAAAGGTCTCGCACCTTAGGGATAGTCCCATGTTTCATTAAGGTGTTGATCTTGGCCTCAACAAGGGTGCAATATTAAGTGACAAATTTTTTTGGCACACCCTTTGGTACATATTGATTCATTTGGATCTCATTTCACCAATATTGGTGTGTTTTTTAGTAGTACCTAGCCTTTAGAGGCATCATGTTAACATACATAGTGATTGCATTGGTCTTAACGACCCATTCTCTCATTTATAGACCACTTTTCCACCACATTTCATATCTAAATGATTTCACTCTTTATTGTATCTCCAAAGAACATACTTGATCACTTATTTCAACTCTAGTCCCAACTATTTACAATAGTGGGATGAAATCCCTAAATCAGCCCTAAAAAATCTGCCCCTCTTTCATGGAAATAATGATATACATCCTGTTGAGGAAATTCAGTATAAAACCATTCATTGTGGTATACATATCATCGAAGAAAAAAATTCCTCATAGTTCTTGTCTCTTTGTTTAGAGGTAAATATTTTCCACATGAGATCATCTAGGAGAGGAACTAAAGAGGTGTTTCAATGAGAATGAAAACATTATATCTCTAATGACACATCTCAGAACCATCAAGAGGGACTGAATAGAGATTCCTTCACACTTCAACCTTGGGTTCACAAGGACTTGGGGGAATCCCTCATAAATTCAGACCCAAACAACCTATGGAGTTCTTGTATTATTTGATATCCTTTGATTCTAAACTTGATATTATAATTCATTCCCTTAGAGTCTACACTCTTCCTTAGGATTTTGATCTAGTTATGCAAGATGAGAAAAGCTTTTTTTAGGACAGAATTTTTTTTATTATTGGTAAATAGTTTTTTTGAAAGGGACTATACCCTTGTACAACAAGCCTCATAAGCTAGGATTGGAAGTTTGAGCACAAAGAAAGATATCCGAATCTAGATATAACAATAAAGACCAACTGCAGAAAACAAACTGCAAAGAAAAAATCCACAACCAACAACGCATCAGTAAATAAACAACTGATGTACAACGATCAAAAAACAATGGTACATCAACACCATTGGAAAAGAAACACTCTGTGATCTAGCTACAAAAATGAAATAATGTAACCCAATAAAAAACTAACAGAGAAAATCATCTAGGCATAGAGCTCTCCTTCAGGGTGAATTTTTTTTTCTTTTTGTTGACCGTTACGCAGCCTGAGGGAGCCTCCACGATTGGAGGAGAATACAAAGGAGGAGTATTTTCCTTAGTCACATTTATTCCAATTGGGGCAGCACGTTGTCATCTTGAGAGATATATTTATTATTTTCCTTGCTTCCCTCAATAACTTGTGCATATTTCATGCTACTAACTTGAGTTTCTGATAGAGGGGTTTCTAGGGTAGAATTGGTTTTAGCCACGGTATCTACTTTTGATTCAAGATCCTTTTTAGCATCAAAAATCAAGTGTTATAAGAGTGCATATTTCCACCAATTGTGCTTCTCATGTTGACATTTTTCCATCCCAAAAGTAGTAGAGGTGTTTCCTAAGCCAAAACACCTTCTATACTGGAAAGTTAGACCTTCATAGTCAAGAGTATGTGACCAAGTTCTATTTTGCACTCTCAGGTCTATAGTAGTAGGAATATTTTTTTACCAGTTTCAAGTTCCACTAGGATCCAGGCATAGGTAGTATGGGTGTAATTAGTGGTTTGAGAATCTATATAGAGTGTAGTACCCAAGGTATTTCCAATGGAAGTCAGAAAGTCATGACTCCAGAATTGGAGAGGTAAATGGGGCAACCTGATCCAAACAAGTTTCCATAAGAATGATTCTATGTATGGGTTAAAGGATGGGAACCAGGGTTTCATGACCAAATATTTGGACTAGAAGGTCCAAAGCTTGGAAGAAATGATGTCTTTATCAGCTATTGAAGAGAAATTCACAATGCAAATGCCTTTAGCACACGGATATAAGTCTATCTTACTAGTTAAAGTTAGATTTCAATGCTTAGAGATCCACGCATTAAGAACAGGAAGGCTGGGTGACAAACCCCCGAATCTACAAATCAAAGCATGATCTTTGTAGTAAATATTAGATGAAATGACATTTTCAAAAAATGTAATACACGGGGTAATGTCTGTAGGTTTCATGGAGGATTCCTTGCCTTTTAAAATGTCTTTAAAGGAGGTTCCAGGAGATCTGTGTCTATTCTCTCTATTTAGCGATGGAATAATAGATAAAGCTCCTTGTTCCAACCCACCACAAACAAAGCCTTCCAGCAAGGATTTAAGATAGCCATTTCCCAACATATCCCTAGAAATGCCCCCATATGGAGCTTGAGAATGGCTAGGGTTTGTACCACTGTCCATGGGCAGAGGTTCAGTCACATATATGGAGCTCCCTACATTAGTGAAGGCAAGATCGATCCACGACATGCCCCCTCCATCACTGTCTTCTGGCTGAGGAGCTCCAGCCATATCCTGGCATGGATCTTTAAATACAGGGTTTGTAGGCTTGTGTGAAGATAGGGCTAGGGCTCGCGTAGAAACCATACTAGTAAAAAAACTTTGGATGGTAAACACAATAGTTTTCCTCTAAACTACTCCTCATTTCTCATATTCTTCCCTCACTTCATGAATTTTATCCATCTCCTCATGTTATTGTTAAGTATCCCTCTATTGAACTTCAAATCCAATATGCCATATGATTCCTAATCCTCCATTCATTTTTAAATAAGCTTACCAAATCCCAAAAAATCCCATATTTTTTCAAAATTCCCTCCCACCTCCATCTAGGGTATTACCCATCCCTTCAAAGTTTTTTCATTAAGCTTTGAGGACCAGTGGTATTCCACATGGTGTACCCATTCCCTATCAAAATTTAACAAATACTAATTTCCCTATTTTATTTGTGGGTGGTGGAGTTTCTACTTTTTATAATGATGGGGACAACTTGCAAGATCTTCAACACTCGAAGAAAATTTTGATGCCAAACCATGCAACTGTAATGTAGGATCAACATAAGTTAAAATTAGAAAATATTTTCTTAATTTCCTTGAGTTTCAAAGGTATTGAAACATTTTGGAGGATATTTTCGAGGTTTCAAATGGAAATATCATAAATTTTTAGCTTATACAAACTATGTCGAAAAGTGTGAACAATGAACAACCCCTTAAGATGTTTCATGCCCAATTAAAATAACTTCCACCAAAGAAGAAAATGGGATCAATATTTCAAAATGGAATTATTATAATTCATATGATGAGAGATCAGATTGAGATTGAGGGGGAGGAAGTGTTTCTCAACACTTTTATTGATCAAAATAAAGATGAGAATGAGGAAGAAGGTAAGAAAGATGTTTTAATTGAATGCAATTTTCCTTATTGTTTTGTATGTTTAGAGCTTTTTTCACTGATGGAAGATTGCATTCCTGAGTCACCAAGATCAAATCCATAAACAAAAACTAATCAATTAAAGTTTCATGAGGATGGGGAGGATTTAATTTTTAAATAAGCTTACCAAATCCCAAAAAATACCATATGTTTTAAAAATTCCCTCCCACCTCCATCTATGGTATTACCCATCCCTCCAAATTTTTGTCATTAAGCTTTGAGGACTAGTGGTATTCCACATGGTGTACCCATTCCCTATCAAAAATTAACAAATCCTAATTTCCCTATTTTATTTTTGGATGGTGGAGTTTCTAATTTTTATAATGATGGGGAAAACTTGTAATATATTCAACACTCGAAGAAAATTTTGATGCCAAACCATGCAACTATAATGGAGGATCAACATAAGTTAAAATTAGAAAACATTTTCTTAATTTCCTTGAGTTTCAAAGGTAGTGACACATTTTGGAGCATCTTTTGGATGTTTCAAATGGCCATATCATAAATTTTGAGCTTATACCAACTATGTCTAAAAGTGTGAACAATGAATAACCCCTTAAAATGTGTCATGCCCAATTAAAATAACTTCCACCAAAGAAGATAATGGGATTAATATTTCAAAATTGAATTATTATAATTCATATGGTGAGATATTATATTGATATTGAGGGGGAGGAAGTTTTTCTCAACACTTTTGTTGATCAAAATAAAGATGAGAATGAGGAAGAAGGTAAGAAAGATGTTTTCATTTAATGCAATTTTCCTTATTGTTTTGTATGTTTAGAGCTTTTTGCACTTATGGAAGATTGCATTCCTGAGTCACCAAGATCAAATCCATAAACAAAAATTAATCAAATAAAGTTTCATGAGAATGGGGAGGATGATTTTAGTCTCATCAATTTCTCGTATGAGGCTTAGGAAAAAAATTTAGGGACAAGTGTGGAAATAGAGATGTTTTTATATCATATTTCATAGGAAGAGAAGTAAAAATAACTTGAAAATTATCTGCATGAGAAGAAAGATGGAGATAACACCTTTTCTAAGAAATGTAACTGATTAGCTATTAAAATATGTGTTCCTAATAAAATATGTAATAAGTTTAGGGATATATTCTTAGATTCCACCTATCTTGTTCATTTCATAGCATGAGGAGAACCTGTAAGATTTTTAAGATCAAATCCAACACCTCCCAAACCCAAATGAAGATCAAACAAAGGTATTTTCACTTTAATCATGTATGATTTCTCTTTTGTATATATTTTTTGTAAGATCTTTTTCAGATGTGCATATTTATATCGGTTATACCTTCAATAAATGTGAACCAATTAGTCCATTTGAACTAATAAATTTAGTGTTGAAGGATTTCCACCTATATCTAGACATTTAAGAGTGTAGAATGCATGTGAAACCAAACATGATTCAGGATGATTTTTCATAGTTTTAAAGAACAATTTTCAAGTTATATGATGACTCCACACTAAATGGTTGTACAAAGCAACTAAATTATCTATCTAGTAGGTAGATATCCCCTGTGAGTAACCAAAATGTTTCCAAAATGAACACCCTTCATCATTTTTTGGAAACTTATTTTAATTTCCAAATATGAATGTTTTTTATTGTGAAATTCAAACACTTTAAACACCTGGGAATCTTCAAAATTGTTCAAATTACTTTCACTGATCATATTTTGGTTTACCAGAGTTTGAAATGCCCAAGAAATTGATCAAAATATCTTGTTTTGGCTTTGGGATTGGATGGTGATGTACAAATCCATATCTCTCTTTGATCTCCAAGGTGTCAAATTTAATTACATAAATCTTGGGATCCTGTGGGGTCCCAAAATTTGGCTAGGCAGTTTATGGAAGAGTATTTATCTTTAAAATTATATACTACCTCTATTGGTCCATGTGGTCCAACAATTGTAGGGATCATGGTTTAGGCTACAGGTCACAGTAAGGGTCAGACTCTCGAGGTTTGAAAATATCGATAAAGTGGTAGAGGTGAAAATAAGGGACAATTCCAAGCCTAGGAGGCTAGAAGAAGGGTGACCTTAATGACCCCGAATCATAAAAGTTCCATGATTGATCTAAGGGGACCAATCGTGGGCCACTTAAAATTAAAAATTACTAAGGTGAAAATATGATATCTTGATCCCTCGAGAGCTTAGAATTCCTGAGACGAAATGTGATCCTAATCCAATAAAATGGATACATGTGGCACATATAATAAGTGGGAAATGAGATTAAGGGATACCAATGAGTGATTGACATGTAGGCAAAATATGATCGTGAGTTGAAATTTTAAGGCCACGTGGACATCGACTTTGTTGAATGGTTTGAGGATCTTTAAATGATCATGTTTTTTTATCAAGACCACTAAATCATAAAAAATCAATACCATTGGGAATATTTTAGGGATTATATCATGATGGGAGTGGTTTTGGGTCCCTTCTGGTGTATTTTTTGATCAAGTAATCAAGTTAACGACCCATAGCCATTTTGAACCCTGACTCTGTGATCACATTCTAGACGAGTTTCAAAGGATCATATATGTTTTTCCAAAGATATGTTACACCTGCACAATACACAATTGGAAAGGTCATTAATATATCTTCAATCTATAATTAGTTTTAGATGGAATAATTGAGATATCAGAGAGATCTATATGGAAGTGTTTGGGGTATTTTACAGCTATTTTGTCAATCAAATAGAGCCCAAATCAAATCAAATCACCTTTAACTATTAGCATTAATTATCGTAAGAAACTCCAGTGTGATATTATTTGATATTTCTTCATCCAAGAAATAAATGGTGCCCATACTTGTTCTTCACATTACTTTTTAGTGGTCTTTTCGTGGTTTATAAGTAAGTGATTCTCTCAACTTTTGAAGATCTTTTGACCCTCTTCTTCATTCTCTCTATATAATGTAACTCACTATTCATTGTAAATATCCTTTATGGTATGCAAATTTACCATGCCCAAATGGTGGTTGAACATTCTAAGTAGTAGACCTCTAATTTATATTTGTGTAATGCATTAAATGCCTTCTAAATGGTTAAAAATGGACTGTGTAATTTTAGGGACAATAAGATGATATCTATTATGGATAGCTTATGTCCTTTGGATCATATTCTTATCTCCTTCTATATTTTTCCATGTAATGTTGTGTGTGAGTTATATTTTTATGGTTTCAGTTCATCATGTCAATCATGTATGGAATCATGTTTAATAAAGTGCATAGTTGAAGTATGGCTTATTTCTACACTCTTGGCCTTGCATTTTCCTTCTTGTTTCCATCTCAATGAGAAAGTTCCACTTTCTATTTTCATGCAATTTCCACCCCTTCTTAGTTTAACTCATGCATTTATCCTTCCCTTTTCCCCTAAAATCAAGATTTTATCTTAGGATTAGTGTTATTATTAGAATAGTTAGTTAATGAACCAAGCATTTTAGAGTTTTTTTTCCATAGGAGAAAGGTCCTACACCTTGGGGATAGTCCTATGTTTCATTATTGTGTTGAACCTAGCCTTAGCAAGGGTTCAATCTCAAGTGATAATAGTTAGGGTTTTGATGTGATTCATCCTATAAAAGATGGTGTTAGGAGTGTAAAAAATGATGATGGTGAAAATTATTTTGGTGAAGGAGGAGGAGGAGAAACAAACAATATTAGGGGGAGAATGGAGGAAGAGGTGAATTGGATGACCTTGGAGGATAAGGTGGGGGAGAAGACACTTGAGGTGATGAAGGATAAATAATAGATGTCTTGGGGGAAGATGGTGGAGGTTGAAGCTAGGTTGTAGGTTCAAATACACTAGTCAATAAGGTTTGAGATATATTTAGAATAAATGGTTGATATTGTGGATCTAAAACCATTATCTTTGTTGACCCCTTTGAAGGTTCAGAAGTACTTTTCTCCCCACCGCTTGTTCCTTTATGTATAAACTTGATTTTTATCATAACTTTGGGTCCCTTAGAATTATTTCCATTTTATCCCTCTGCTTCTTATTATCACTGAAAAACACCAATTTGATTTTCTTACATGTGAATAGACTAGGCAATCATTTTTTTTAGAAACATGGAATTATCTCTAGGTGTGGGACCATGAAATTGAGATAATTCTCTAGAGAAGGTTGGTTCCTCTTCCTAATCTAAGCACTAAACTACTCCTAATGAATTAGATGAAGATAACTATTCATATTCTATAATTACAAGGGACCATGGAGATCAGAAAGTGTGTGAAAAATGGAAATCCTACACTAAGAGAGGTGATAGCAAAAAGAGAATGGTGATTAGAATTTAGGACACTCTCTAATAGATGAGAATGTGAATAAATGGAGATAAAGAGGGTTTTTAGAACACCATAATTTATAAAAACACATTCACAACACCATTTCCATTAAATACAACCATTTAGATCTTGGAAAAAACCATAAAATGCACAAAATATACCTTTAATAATGCAATGTAGAGGTCAGATAACGCACTGAAACACAAGTAAGGGTTGAAGAATAGCCAAAAAACTTGATTGTATTGCTTCATATGATGACATGGTTCATTACAATATATAAAAAAAAAAGGCATGGATATCTTTCAAAATGCTCAAAAATAGAGGTTTGGCGCTCACATCAACCTATAATAACCTGTAGAGAAGGGGAGGAGAAAATAAATAATGTTTAACAACTTTTAAAATGAGCTCTCCATTATAATATATAGAAGAAAGAAAGGATAAAGAGAAGAGGGAAATCCTGAAATATGGGCTTCAACCACCAAAAAAAGGTAATAAATTCTCTAAAAATGGTATGGATGACCGTACAAACCCATCCCTTCATGTCCTTTAGCTTACTATAAAAGCCAAGGCATCATACCTCATCATTTCTAGTGGTTGAAAAACCTGAACTATACCTTCAAATGGTGGATTGTATTTCCCATTTTAAATATAATTAACCTCATTAAAATTAATAAATATAGTTCTTGTGGTGTAGAGTATGTTTGATACCTTTCCAAAAAGTCCAATTTTGTGAAAATCAGAGCTTTTGGGAGAAAGTTATGGCCATTTGAAGTTCTGGGTGCCATACTACAATAAATGTGAGTGGTTGAACTATTAAATCATGCCTCCATTGGAACTTCGATCCTGTAAATCACCTTCATAAACCTGACACAAAGGAAATCAGGTTTTGAGGATCAAAATACATGTGTTTGGGTTGCCATGTTCTGACGTTGAAGAGTTCTAAAAACCTGAAATGAAGTAGAATGTCGTAAATTTGACCTTGATTTGCACCCATTGACCTCTGAGATGTAAGGGTAGAACTCAGGATTTGTGATGCACCTCAAAAATTCTGAATTGGTCTAGGGTGATTAGACCACCCTTTTGTAGCTTTTCAGGTTTTAGGTTTTGCGATTCAAGTTGTTGTTTGCATGTAAACTACATATCAGAACTTGAAACATGAAATGCACTATTTCTTTTGTATTTTAGGTTTCAGAACTCAAATTGCAATTTACATGTAAATTGTAAATCGGGTTCTAAAATCTGAAATGCAAGTTTCAGTCAGGTTTCAGGGATCAGGTTTCACATTGCAATTTGTGTGAAAAATTCTATTCAAAATCTGAAACCTAAAATCTGAAATACAAGGGAAAATCATCACTTAGGCATTTCAAATTTTCCCAAGTGATTTTTGGCAGAAGGAAAGGATTATGGAACATGGAGATGCATGAAGACCCTAAAAATATGACACATTCAAAAATGAACTTCTCAACCTCAAAACATCTAAAAATTTCACCTGAGTCCATAAATGAAGATGTGGGTTACAAAAATAACCTGGGGGTTATTTTAGACAACACTTCCTCCTCAAAACTACAAATTTACAAAGCTCCATTCCAAAGGCATCCAAGACTGCACCATATGGGTGGGAATGGATTGTATAAATTGACCAAGATATATGAACCCTGCACTAGGGAACTTATAAATCATAGTATCATAACCAAATCATATCCATTATCTGAACTCCCATATTATATTATATGTACAACCATATCTCTTATGTATAGTCCTTCATAGATAAGTTTATCGTCCCCATTTGTATAATAACTTGTAGCATATTTTAATCATTAATTACAAGAACCAATGTGTTGTTTTGATATTATATAAATAATGTCAGAATTTAATTCATCATAATAGATCCTAGTTTATTAACCTTACATTATTTTTTAGTGTTTTGTATTGTCATAATATAAATCTATAAAGGTTTAAAATGGTGTAAAAAAACTCATATAAATTCAAGAATCTGTCATTTATTCCTTACGTATACCCATATCAGTTGTTGATAATAGTTACAAATCATGATCAAACTTTTATGTGTTATATCATTCCCAATCCGATTCCCCTTACAAATATTGTTGCTCAAATTAAAGAATTATTTTCATCATCGACTACTTTGGGATACTTTGGTCCCAATCCAACCACTTTACATATATTTACATTTAGGGAATATAATTACCCTTGTCACAATAATTAATCACTTGGGTAATAAACAAGATAAACAATTGCATTAAGTTAATCCTTATGTGTGTTTGCATGTTATTGTTTATGTGTTATCACTCAAAAGGAGCACCCTATGATTTGATCATGGAAAATCAATACTTTTGGGTTCTTTCTATCCTAGCTCACTAAAAACTAACCTAAACAACTTCAAAATTTAATTATATAAATCCAATCTAATATTTACCAAGATCCAAGGGTAAGAAAGAGGACAATGTTGCAAAATGAAGGAGGTGATGCACCGAAACTAGAATAGGGATCAAACCTGACCTTCAAGAGACAAAGAGACAACCACACATGCAAGAGTTTAAGGAAAACATGAAGTTATAAAGGAGGTAAATGGATTAAAATTAAGAATAGTAAGAGGGTGATGCATCCATATCAGATACAAAGTTATTCAAAGGGGAAACCACATTTTTACATGCTTAGAAAATATTCATTTACATTTACACAACAAAGGTTTAGAATTATTGCAAATGTGAGTTACAAAGCTTTGAAAGAAAGAAATATGAAAGCTCCAAGTTAGAGCTTCCAAATAAATATGAAATAACCCCTTTTTCATGCATAATCACTTACATTTGTAGAGAATGGGAGAGAGAGAGAGAGAGAGAGAGAGAGAGAGAGAGAGAGAGAGGAGAGAGAGAGAGAGAGAGAGAGAGAGAGAGAGAGAGAGAGGGGGAAGTGACCAAACAGCCATAAATGACTCATTTTCACCTACCAAGGATTTTAAGTCAACATTCTCACATAAAACATCATGGGCACCATTTCCTCCTTCATCTTGTGTG
The DNA here is from genome assembly GCA_019776745.2 of Taxus chinensis. NCBI lineage: Eukaryota > Viridiplantae > Streptophyta > Pinopsida > Cupressales > Taxaceae > Taxus > Taxus chinensis. Next base: position 572,542,613 of record CM034148.1, on the reverse strand, counting down.
TCATTAGAGTATATCTGAAAAGGGATGAGCACTGTCAAGAAATAAATTTAGTTAGGTGAGGTTTTTGAATGCATCTAACCAATTAAATTATGTGTTTCCTTGTAATCCCATCTTTTCATGGTTTTCCCTTGAAATGACATCCTTTACATGCTTTTTTAGTGTAAAATTCATCCCTTAGAGAGATTAATTGAATGCAACAAATATCTTACAAATTGGAGCTCCCAGTCAAAATTTATGGCCCAAAAACTAGTGTGCAATCAGGGATGGATATACCTTCATAAGTTGTAATTTGGCATTATTTTGTGGATTTTAGACTTTTGTGGGTTCCTTTGTGGTGTGAAATTTGAATTTTCCATAAAGTACTAACTTGTGTCAACCTGCATAACACCGTAACTAACTTATATGGACATACTTTAGTCTTTGTGGAATTTTAAGTCTCCCGCACTTAGTCATTTGACGGTCTTGTTATGCCTTAAAGCTCTTATTCTTTTTTGGAAGGCATTCTGTCAATGACCATGTTCTTTTGTTCTATAGACTTTCAAATTTTTTGGAACACTACATTTGGAAATCATTGAGACATTCAGTTAGTATCCCGCAGCTTCCAACCTTAGTAGCTTCATAACATTCTTAACTTATTTCATAACCATTCATGGCTTGCTCTTTTTTCATTGTGGCCTATCCTGACCAGAACCCATTTTTTATATCCCACCATGAAGCACTAAATATCCTCACCACTTTCACATATTTTACATGTAAAATATGTGGAACACTAACTTTTTCAAATATTATTTCACATATTTCCTTATCTAATTTTTAAATTTTAAAAACAAGGCTCCAATAACAAACATTCAAAAACATTAAGGTTCTTAATGCACACTTACTTATACCAAAAAAATGCAATTTATATTGAAATTCCTTAGGTCTTCAAGAATGGATCCACCTAAGTTTGGAACTCTAATTAGTTATTCAAAACTATAGGGGTTTCTATTTTAGATAATAGTTTTTTGAGTTCTAGGGGAAATTTCCTACTGATTTTCTGATTCATTTCCTTATATCACCCATTGGGCATGGAGTCAAGTTTATATCTCTCAAATTTAGTAAATTTTAGGTCTCTAAAATTTAATCCCATGTTCTTGATTACTTGTTTAAATGCTTGAAACCATACACAATATAATTTCCTTGTTCCTCTTCCTTATTGGAGCTAGGTTAGCTACCCAAGATGAATGTTTTATGGGGAAGATTATTTGAACCTCTATTAACTTATTTAGCTCCTTCTACATTAGTGGCTCAATCCTTAGATTGACGAGCCTCTGTATCTACCTAATGGGCTTAGATGATGGGTCTACATTAATGGTATGTTGTTATAAATTAGTAACAATACCCCTAATTTCATCATATCCCAATAAAAAGGCATCCTAAAATTCTTGACAAAGGTTTACAAATGCATTCTTCTCTTCTGAAGTATATACCTTGACAATTTTGAGTATCTTGTCTTTGTCAAATGGAATTGCATCATAATCTTCACCTCTTACCATCATGTTTGGTTTTTCCTTTCTAATCTAATCATATAATTTGAAAATTTACTCTAACATGACTAGGCCTTTGGGAAACCTATGTGATCTTAGCTAAACAATCTTCTCTCCATAATGTTATTGTGAATTTATCCTAATTTTCAGATGAAAACTCAGAATTTTCTTGTAAGAATTTGATGAGCTGATGATCAATCTCAAATACTTTCCAATCTTTGTTAGTATTTAGGATAACATGTCTGATAATCACTTTAATTTTTTATTATAGCTATTATCTTTTGATATTCTTAGGGACATCAAATTGTGCTCTAATTTTTCTAACCTATCAGTTGATTCATTCTCTTTTCTTAGGATAGGGTGGATATTGAACGCTCTAAATTATTATATAAGATCCCACACCCTATTATTATAGGCTTTAAATAGATCATTATTTGATGTATTCAAACCTCTTACTTTATTTACTACCAAATCTCTATCACCAAAGGTTTGTGATTGATTAACATTCTTCCTTCTTGTTCATTACAAACCAAAGATAAGGGCCTCATACTATAACTGAATCACTAGAGCAACTGAATTGGAATCTAAAATCAGAGAAATAACTTACATTCATGGGATATACAAGCAGCTGAAACCTCCACTTTCCCCTGTTTTTCTCCTAGATCCTTTAAAGAACATTTTCCAGATGTCATCATTTTACTCATTGGTTTTCATCAATATTAGGAATAGGTAAATATTCCTCATGTAAACAATAAATTCCTAGACCAGCCTCTTCTACCTATTTGTAAGGATCAAAAGTGTGATATTTATCTCCCCATTCATCAAGAAGTAAATCCGAAATATCTTCAACTTGAGTGTTTTTCTTCTTGGAAAATTGGGTGGTCTTCTTGATCAAATATTATGTAATTTACATTGAGTACACTTGATACATAAGGCTCAATATGATATACGACAATGGGATCTAGCCTTAAATTTTCTTTGGTGTCATACCTTATCATAAAAATCATGTGGGGACCAGTTAGCTGAGAAGTACCCTCCAATTTTAGCTATAACATATCTAGAGAGGTATAAAGCAAAGAATGGGAGGAAGATAAATAATGAAAAAGTATTGAGGAATAGAGAATTTGGGGGAATGCATGTAAAGTGAATCTTAAAGATTTGATGACTCCAAAAATTTCCTATTTTTATTCCATCCATCTAAACTACACCTTTAAAGAGAGAATCATATTCTAAGCCAAGATGATCTGTTATCTATTTAGGCATAACTGAGCTTCTAAATCCTGAGTCAATCATGTAATTATGAACCAAGTGGTTACAAATAATTACAGATACATAGAAATGTGTTGGTTTCATACATTTACTTGGTTGATTATCTTTTGACTAAGGTGCATTATTGAGCACAAATTTTTCATGCTCTTTGGATGATTTCATGAGGGGGAGATCATATATAGAAGTATGCAAAAGATCTCTTTTTCTAGGAATAGTTAGAGATTCCAACATCAAAATGTTCACATTAGTATTTTTAATTTTCTCAAAAATGTTGAAGGGAGTACCTATATATTTTTACATTAGATGAGAGGCATTCTACTTCCTTGTCTGTTTTATCTTCAAAATATATCTAGATGGTGGGGTCACTATGTTCCATGAATTAGCCTTGAGTGGAGGGGTTTTCTTGTCCTGTATAAATTATTTTTCACTCAGATCCAAAGTGTTCCATGGGTCTATAGTGTGTTGTGGTTTTTCTACATTCTATGGATTACTTAGTGAGTCCTAAATCACGCCTAAGTTTTTGGGTTGTATATCTCTAGGATTTCAACTCTGTGAAGTAAGAGATGGAGAGTTTACTTCCATTTTTCTCCTCTTAGACCTAGTGTTAGATATTAGAGTCAAAGAAGAAACTTTATTTGTCCCCTTAAGCTTATTCATTATGTAGAACTCATCCATTTTTCAATTCACAAATGAAGCATAATTTTTTGGATCTGGGGTAGTCTTTTGCAGTAGCGGTGATTCTATTGATGTGGCTTAAGGAAGGAAGAATTTTGTACCATAAAATATTGGCTTAGGATGTAATTTAGGAAAGTGGCTTGAGTATGAGATTGGTTTCTAGGAAAACATCATTCATAATCCTGACCTAGGTTATTTTAGACTGCAATCATTTCTGTAGATGAGTTGGTTGCATTTGGATTGTATGATTGGAATGGTTTCACATGGGTGATTTAACTTTAATTTTGAGAATTTTCTTGGTGTAGTGGTTTATTAGGCTAATAAGGAGGTTTACCTTCTTCAAAAATCTATGTTTACCTCCTTATCATATAAATTGGAGCTCCTAGTCAAACGTTATAGCCTAAAAACTAGTGTGGGAGAGAGAGAGAGGGAAGCTACCAATCAGCCATAAAATACCTATTTTTACCTACCAAGGATCTAAAGCTAGAATTATCATAGAACAAATCATGGTCACCCTTTCATCATTTACCTTTTTTTCCATTGGAATCTACAAGAAAAGACATAGGGACTGTCAAGAAATAAATTCGGTTAGGTGAGGTTGTTGAATGCATGTGACCAAGTAAATTATGTTTATCCCTGTAATCTCTTGTTTTCTTGGTTCTCCCTATAAATGGCATAATTTTCTATGTTTATTCAATGAAAAATGGAAACCTTTGATAGAAAGTGAAAGCAAAAAATTGCGTAAAAATTGAAGCTCCTATTCAAAATTTATAGCCTAAAAACTAGTGCGCATTCGGGGCGGAGATACCTTCGTAATTTGTAATTTGGCCTTATTTCACATCTTTCAGACTTCCACAAGTTCCTTTGCGGTATGAATTTTGAATTTTGAATAGAATTTTAACTTCTTCCAACCCACATAATACCATTACTGACTTATGTGGCCTTACTTTAGTATTTGTGACATTTGAAATCTCCCACATTTATTTTTTTGATGTTCCTGCTATACCTTGAAGCTCTTGTTATTTGTTACATGAAATTTTTTTAGAGGTAATGTTCCTTTGTTATGTGTAACACTACATTTAGAAATATGTGTGACACTTAGCATCTCACGGATTCCAACCTTAGCTACTTCATAACATTCTTAACTTATTTCCAGCCCTACGAGGCCTACTCCTTTTACTGTGTGGCCTATCTTGAGAATAACCCATGTTCTTTTGCCTGTCGTGAAGCAATAATTATCCTCACCACTTCTGCAGAAGACTAAAAATTCTTTGTTTCTGATTAACAAAAATAACAGTCTAGCTAGCCTAAAAGGGGACACTAGGGTATTAATGTTAATTTGATTAGGAGGACTAAAACGTTGTATTAAATGGACTAAAATAGTATGAAATAAATGCAACTAAACTATTCTAAGTGAAATAAAACCCTAATATGCAAGAGAAAGGAAAGAAAGGGCTTAGCTTATTAGGAGTGACTGTCCCGGGTTGTCGCAGATCTAGAAATGAAATCAGAAAGTGCATAAAAACACTCAGGGACCCTACAAAGGACAGATCTAAAGGATTTGAGATGACTGGGGTGCCTAGGAGTGTACTCGGGTTCCTCAGGGTGCCCTGGTCTGTAATATGGGTGGTCTGAACACTATAAATGATCAAAATCTAAATCTGATATAGTCACAAGGTGTCTTCGAATATTTCCTATCTCTCAAGCTGTATCTGCCAAATGATCTTTATAATGACCTATAATGCAAAAGGAAGTATCAAACCCTAGAAAAAAAATAATACAAATGAATGGGTCGGACTAACCTCATCCACCAAACTAGTGGTCTTATCTATGAGCGTTGCTCTACATTTCAGACCTGGATGTAGTTCTGGTGAGTGTGTGCATGTCATGCCCTAGGTGTTCTCGTGCATGTCACACTTTGTGAAGTAGCAAGTAATAGTAACTATAGAAGATGTAAATATCATGTGTCCATGGAATAGAATAGAATCCCTCCCCATATGTAGCGTGTGTGATGCATATCTCCTAGCCTTGATGCATGGCACTGTGTGGATGCAAGTGATGCAGTGGATACAACTCTAGATGGAGTGATAGTAGTATGTGATGCTAGGACCCTCATTATGGTCTTATAAATTTATATTTATAGGGATCTCAAGCTTAATTTCGTAATTAGTCATGACAAGGTTGACTAAGACAAAGATAAAGATGACCAATAGCTATAAATGACCCAAAAAGGAGTGAAAAGGAGGTTGTACATAGATCAGGGGCACCCAGAGGTGGGACCAGGACGTCTTGACGCGCCCCAGTACAAAGCTGGGGTGCCCTGATTTAGGGCTAGGATGTCAGGGTAGTTGTGAAAATGGGTGGATAAGTGCAATGGAAAATATACAGGAACTGACGAAATAAAATATAAAATAAATATGGCCAAAAGGTAGGATTAATTAGTAATTTGTAGAATTGAGAACCTTCTAAATAGTAGTATAAGACTGGGCTAAATTATGTGTAAAGTGCATAATTTTGTGTCTACATTTTCCCCCACTTTATGTTGGTGAGAAGAAAGCTTGGTAATACTAAAGTAGATAGATATGCATACCTGATATCCATGTAGAGTGTATAAGAAGACATGCCTATGGACTAGACTCAAGTGTGGAATGAAAAAAAGAAAAAAGGTGGAAGAGAGTGGATTCTAAAGATGAAAAATGTGCATAAAAAGTGATGAGAGTGAACCTAGGGAGGAATGTGTGTGTAGCTACTACTATGTGTAGTGTACCTACATGGATAGTAAAAGACAAGTTCCTATAGTGGTGTGTTTCATTTTCGTTGTTGTTTTTATTGTTGGCCCCTAATTTTACTACTTGTTTCTCATACAACAGACCTACAAGGATAAAATGATCAAGTATTCAAATACATATGTATGTAAAAATGTTGTGTAAAATACACATGTGTAAAGTACGCATATGTAAATACATGCTGGAAAAAGTGTAAATGGAACATGTGCTACTTGATCCATATCAAGAAAAAATGGTGTAGAAGTGATATCATTTTACTGTCAAAAGTATTTTGGGCGATCTCATGCCACCCCTGGCTGAAGAAGTGTAGGGAGGAAATGTGTCTGTGTCCTCCAACTCTAACCGCTTCTACTGAAACTTTTTGATGAGATTTATGTATTGTACCACACTATTTTTTCAGGTGATCCTATGTCACTGGATGGATAAGTGTAGAGAGGCACACCCCACTGTAACCCCCAAGCCTATAACCACTCCGTAGACTTTACTGAAGGACACCATATCCTGTAATGGCCGCTGTGTATGGAGTTCGTATGACTGGGTCGGGGTATAAACTCACTCACTATGTCTGAACTAGTGTAAATATGTTGTGTTAGTATAAAAACCCTCAATTATTTCCCCCCTCTTTGGGGGCACATGTGAAAACACTGAAAAGGAGAATGTGACCCCAAAATAGGACCCAACTACGTACTGTGACCTGTATACCAACTCAACTGTGTAGGGGGGAAAGGAAAAACTCTTGGTAGACACCAAGGTACATGCATAAAAGGGGATGGATAGCCCAAAACAAGTGTTATTATACAAGACACATGCATGTAATAAGACAAGTGTAAAATACACAAACAATGTATAACAACTACCAAACATAGTAGTGTAAACACGCAAGAAACAACAAGATAGATCAGTACAAATCAGAAGGTTACAAATAAGGGACATCACTAACAATGTTATTGCAATACACTGAAATGCCATCATGGACTGTACAAATAGATAGATAATTTTTCACATAAGCAACAGGGAAAATCCCACATACAATGGTAAATAAATCACAAACAGGTATAAACAAACAAGTAGTCATGGAAACATGTAATCCTGCGAAAACAAATGTTGCACATAGAACACCCGTTAGCATGTTAGAGTGATAACCAATATGTAAAAACATGTAGAAACAAGTAGTATAAGATGTTAAGTACAAAATTAAACAATATCACCTAAATAAGATGAATGTGGATGCCCCCCTAGGGACCAGTATAGGAAGGGTAGAAGGTGAGCATTTATGTCTGCGTGTAGAGTCTTGTATCTGTGATCACACTAGACAAAGGTGTGAACATGCATGTGTGTATGATAATGAAATAGAAGAAATAAATCTAACATGTGTAGTAAAGTGAGCATGCAAAACACTATTAAGAAAAAGTAAATGCTATAAAGACAATGCAGTATGATGTGGATGAATGAAATTGAATACAATATGGAATGATAGGATCATCGTGCCCCCCATGAGTGGATGGAAGTGTATGCAGTGAGGTTCATTTTTTTTTTCCCCACTCATCACTCAATAATGAACCATAAATGAGAGTGCATCATCGGGAAATTGGTCGATTAATGTTGGTTGTATCTAGCGTGTTGTGATGAGTGTGTGTATGTGAAGTGGTGAGGAAATACGACAGTTGTAGAGATGATGTGCATGAACCCTATGGCAGAAGTGTATATCATGACTAGTTGAATGGAAGAGTGATAATTTATCCCTAAGAATATATCACTATGAGATGGATGAGTGTAAATGGGTGACGATATAGCCTAAATCATGTATGGACTATAGGATGAATAAGCAGAAAGTGGTGACCCTATAGCCTAAGGTGTATACCACTGACTAAGATTGAATGTAATGAGGTGATGATTTATCCCTAAAGTGTATTTCACTATAGAGGATGATAAGAAGGGGTGAAAATATAATCTAAGGTGTATGTCAAAAACACTAGGAAATGTTGGATGGGGAAAATTCTGCATTGGAAAATGTAAGTTACATTTAATAGGTAAACCCTCGGCAGTCGAGTATGGACCGAGGAACTATAGTGCATCATAGGGTAGTGAGTGCAGCGTACATAGAAGAAAACATAGTATAAACAACCAAGGGATGAACATGGAAGGGAAATGTGCATGGTGTGGGAAATGCAATGCATAGGATGTGTAGCATGTGTAGGATATGTAAAGGATATAATGTAAAAATAATTATAGATAGAAATGGAATATGCAAAGATGATAGATGGAACTATACCCATGTGTAATGAAATCTAGTGTAGCATGTAGAATGTAGTATGATAGATAAATGTTCTGATGGGAACTATGTAATGTATGAGATGTATGGTGTGTAGTCTATGTAAGGTGGTGGTGATAGGTATAGATAGAATATGTAGTGATGACCTATGTAAAGCTAGACCCGTATGCATAATGTGACCTAGCATAAATATACGAATGTAAGACAAGAGAGATGACAAAACTAAACACATATTAGATGACGACTAGTGTAGCATGTATGAGATAGACAATGTATAAATGACTAATAGATGAAGAATGTGTAGGATAATATAGGATGTATGCTGATGTATATAAATGATGATAGAATGTAAATGTGTAGATCCTAGCGTGCAATATGTGAGGTTCAGTGTAATGGTAGTCCCTCAACAGTCCAGTGTGAACCGAATCACAAGAGTGCATCATCAGGAAATGAGGGTGATATGAGATGTGATGTGATATGACCGATAGGAAAGAACACATAAATAGATATGTAATGGGTGATGTAAGACTATAGTAACTAGGGTAAAAGAGGAGGGGGGGTGTTTAATTTCTATGCCCCCCAAGTGTATGATAACGTGTGTACTATGTAATAAATGGTGTATAGGGGTGATGAAACATGATGGAATTCATTTAATTGATATTGCGTAAGAAGTGTTAAAGTATTATAGATGAGTTTATGTAGAGGTGGTGATGTAATGGAGAAATGTAAGATGAAATAAGGTCCTTCATGGTAAAATTCCCCTCACACAGTCATATAGGAACCCCAAGAATATGAGTCTGTCATTAGGAGGGTAGAGTAACAAGAGTCATTTACCAAAGGCCAATTTTACACATGGTGTGACCTTGTTTGGAAAAAAATTTGTAGTATAATTGGGTGGGGTAATAGTGAAAGTGAAAATGTATCATGAACACCAGGAGGAGGATTCGTTGCTTTGACAAACTGAATGGGTTGGAGTGTAAATTTGGTAAGAGGTCATGTTGTACTGAGTCGCAAGGGAGATGGCTTAGGTTTGGTTGATAATGTAATAGAACGAGGTAGTAGGAGTGGCTTGTGAATTAATTTTGATAGGTGGTGGACATTTTTGACATGGGAAAATCATGGGTGATGGATTAGGTGGCACTTAGACTAACCAAAGAAGGTGTATGAGAAGCATGGTATCATGATGCGTAGTAAGTGGAGGAGAAACAATATCAGAAAATAGGAGAAGTCACTTGATGAACTAGGAGAAGTATCACTATGCACAGGGGATGGTTTTTCACTATCACTTATGTAACGAATAATAGAATTGAGATATTCCTTAGAAAGATCAGAAGGAAGGTCACTAGTAACCGCGAGGATCTTGTTTAGATAGAATCTGGACTAATTGAAGGAGAAAGAGACTTAGGATTCCATGTGGGTGTGACCTTTGGAAGGGGATGTTGTGCAAAGAATGAAATAATAATTTGATACGTAAGACTTTGGATTAGGTGATCGCAAAGTGTGGAACTCATGTGCATTATGTCCATTGATTTGATGATAATTGCAATATGGATAACCTAGATATTTTGTTGATCGACAAGGCAAATAGTAATGAGTAGGTGGTAGAGTGATCAATTGACGACATGAAGAAGCTATATAAAAATGTCATGTTGCTTAGTACTATTCTCAAATATGAGATGTTCTGGGAAATGGGACATCTTGAGGTTCAATTAAATGACATGTAGTGGACATAGATTGAATAGAAGATGGTGAAGGAGAAAAAAACATGTGATTGTGAAGAAATCCTTAAGCTGTTGCATTTTAGATCTAAGGGATGTGGTGGTTGAATTCCATAGATTGAATAGAGGATGTATGTGATTGAGAACCATATTTAAGCTACTTAATTTAAAATCTAAGGGATGTAATGGTGGAATTTGATGGTTGTGAATTTATCTTGAAATAATTGTATGCAAGGATTGAAACTTATCTTGAAATGATTTATGTAAGGCTTGAATTGATTCTAATAGTGGTTGATTAGATATGGGCTCATCAAGATTATGATCAAAAAATAAACTTTGACGTACAAAAATTAATTCATGTGGTGGCATATTATCATTGAAATATGTGGTGTCTAGGGATTTATGAAAAACAACCTGACAAGTGGGATGTCTCTTAAGTAAATCAGATAAAGAAACAAGACCCATGATAGAAGAAAAAGAATGATCCTAAGCGTGAAATATGTTCCGGCTCACCCAAAATTGATTAACTAAAATATAGGGTATATGTTGGTCTAAATAGTAGGACTGCTAGGGTAATCTAATTAAGAGGAATAAAATGATGTAATAAAAGACTAAAACAATATAAAAGAAATGCATGTGAACTAGTTAATCTAAGTGAAATAAAACCCTAAATGTGCAAGAGAAATGAAGAGAAATAGCTTAGCTGAGTGGGACTGATCATTGCAAGTTGTCACAGGTTTAGAAATGAAATTCAAGAAGTTGTAGATGAACACTCAGGGACCCTGTAAAGGACAAATCTGAGAGGATTTGAGATGACTAAGGCACCTGGGAGTGTATTAGGGAACCATCGAGGTGCCCTAGTCTGGCAATCTAGGTGCTCTGATCACTATAAATGCTTAAAACCTGCATACTGGTATGGTTATAAGTTGGTCTATCGAATACTTCCCTATTTTTCAAGCTGGATCTGTCGAATGATCTGTGAACATAACTTGCAATGCAAAAGAGAAGTATTAAACCCTATTAAAACAAAAGATGTAAATGAATGGGTCAGACTTGACCTTAGTCGCATCAAACCTTGTGGTCTTATCAATGAGTGTTGCACTACATTTTGGACCTGGATGTAGTTATGGTGAGTGTGTGCATGTTGTGCCCTAGGTTCTCTCATTCTAGTCACACTTTGTGAAGTAGCAAGAAACAGTAACTATAGAAAATGTAAATATCATGTGTGCATGGAATAGAATAGAATCCCTCCCCCTATGTAGTGTGTGTGATGTAGATCTCCTAGCCTTGATGCATGGCACTATGCAGATGCAAGTGATGCAATGGATGTAACTCTAGATGGAGTGATAATAGTATGTGATGCTAGGGCCCTCATTATGGTCTTATAAGTTTATATTTATAGGGCTCTCAAGATTAATTTCATAAATATTCCTGACAAGGCCGACTAGGAAAAAGATAAAGACAACAAACGGCTAAAAAGGCCCCAAAAAGAAGTGGGAAAGGATGTGCATAGACCGGGGCACCCAAAGGTGGGATCGGGGCACCTAGGGCACCCTAGTATAAGTTGGGGAGCCCTAATTTTGGGCTATAATTATGGGGTAGTTGTGAAATGTGTGGATAAGTGTAATAAATATGCAGGAATGATGAAATAAAATATTAAATAAAGATGGACAAAATATGGGATTAATTAGTACTTTATCCACTTGAGAACCTTCTAAATAGTAGTATACAACTGGGTTAAATAATGTCTAATGTGCATAATTTTGTGTCTATAGTTTCATGGATTTTACATGTAAAATCTTTGGAACACTAAATTTTGCAAATAATCTCCTGTGGCTTTCCTTCCTTCTTCAATTTTGAACTTGTAAATGCAAGGCTCCAATTCAAACATTCAGGAATGTTAAGGTTTTTTATGCACATTTACTTAAGCCATAAAATTTCAATTTTACATTGAAATTCCTTCAGTCTTTAAGAATGGATATTCCTAAGTATGTAACTCTGATGAGTTATTCAAAATGAAAGGGGGTGTTATTTTGGATAACAATATGTTTTTATTTTTTTGTTGTGTCTATGTCATTCCTACTACATATTACAAAAATATTATCATGGTTTTCTATTTCATGGTGTATATTTTCAGTTTCTATATCATGGTGTATCTTTTCATATGTTATACTAAATGTAGATGATAAATTTTGGTAATGTACCCCTTTGAAATTGCTTATTGCAATTGTGCTTCTTGGATAAGAAAAACACACCCATCGTATTCCCACTCAGTCCATGTTGTCATCTCTTTCCTGACTTACTCATTTTCATACACCTATTTTTCGACAAAATATAAATATCAAAACATAATTAAAATTAACAAACTCTACTTTTCAATATGCAACTTCAATATTTCACTCAGCTCCTCTATGTCCGAAACCATACAGTTTTATAAGGTTGTGTAATATGGTCTTGGCCGACCGATATAGTCCTACATGGACACATTTTCTAACTCTTCTTTTGATGCAATATCATTTTTTGGGTATTTTCCTCTTCTTGGGTTATCCTTATCATGATAATATACCTTTGCAACCCTGTATAAGCAAGCTAATATTACCTTATTTACTCACAAAGCATGAACATAGTAAATGACTTGGCACACTCATTTGCAACACTCACACAAGGCACTCAAGGCTCACTAAATCTTCCCAAAGCTAATGTACATCCATTAGGGAAGCCAATGATATAGTTCTAAATAACTAAACCAAGTAAGGGATTCTATATTCCCTCAAATCTAAGCACACAAAGTTCTCACTAACAAGTCTTAGCAAGAGCACAATTCTATCAAGGATAATCAAAGAGGTTTAAGTTTCCAACTAGTTACATTTATATAGATGTTACCTGATAGGTGGAGAAATATGTATGGTTTGAGGCCTCTTGATAGTAGTGTCAATGCAGGTTGTGTATAATGTGTACTTCAACCCAAACACAAACCTTATTGTAGGATATTCTACCCATGGCTAGCATTTTGACATGATTCGGCTAATTACATACAATATCAATATTGTGTGATAACTAGAGTTTGACAACAAACTACATTTCTATACCACCAAAGGACCCAAAAAGTCATAGAACCCAATCCTGAAGGTGTCTAATACCATACATAAGGGTTGGGATTGGATTTTACATCGTAACTATATTGTATGGTCCTACTCTAAGAGATTTACAAGTTACAGTTTCAGCAGTGAATTTTCTCCATTCTCTACACTTCTATATTCTCTAGTCTATCTTCCCATATTATTTTTGTCAAGTTCTATATAGTTGAGTACCTCCCTATCTTGAGTACCTCCCTCTCTTGTATTTTGAGATTATACATGTATTGAAATAACCCATATGTTATTATTCTTTTGTACATCTAATGTTGGAAGTTAATTTATCATAATAGCTCCTAGTTTACTAACCTTACATTACTTTATATTGGTGTGTATTACATAACAAATCTTATGATCTTAAAAAGATTGTAAAAAATAAATATCAAGTTTCTCAAACATCTATATCTATGTGTAAGATACACAATACATGTTTCTATTATTATCTTAGATTGCACCCTTTATTGAGGCTAGACTCAGCACCTTAGTGAAACATTGGAATGTTTGCAACCTATGTGCCTTACTCCTTGAGAAATACTTACAGATAAGGCTGGTTTCATTCACTAACTACTCTAATGTTAACACTAATCCTAACTAAGCTATTGATTGTAGGAGAAAAGTGATGAGGAAGGAACATGAATTGAATTGAAAGGGTGGTGCTTTTGTAAAAATGGAGAGGGGACTTTTCTCTTTGAGATGGAAACAAGGAGACAAATGCAAGGACAAGAGAGCAAAAAAATCCTATTTTAACTTTGTACTTCATCAAAATTGATTCCCTACATGATTGACATACTAAACTGAAACCATGAAAACATAACTCACACAAAACATGAAAAGTAAAAATAGATAAGGAGACAAAAATTTAGAGGTAAAAATAGAGAAGGATACAAAACATCATATTATTATCCTTGAAATTACATAGTCCATTTTCAACCATTTAGAGGGCAGTGAGTGCAGTGCACACATCTAGATAAGAGGTCCACAAATAAAAATGTTTAGCCACCATTTGGGCATGGTAACTTTGCATTTGGGAGAAGATCCTTTACAATGAAATATGAGTTACATTATATATAGAAAGAAGATAAGAGAGAGGATTATAACATCTCTAGAAATCAATAAGATTACCCACTTCTCAACCACCAAAGGAACATTCATCATTAATATGTGCAATAGGATGGTTGTAATTGATTAGGTCCAAAGTAGGAAATAATGCAATTTATCCTTGTGAATATTGTGGATTAATTATTATGGTTTTTTTCTAAATAATTTCCTTAGAGAGATGTGTGATGATTTTTGCAGGGTAATGAATTGATGGTAACCTCCAGTAATAGTTTTCATAGTCTAAATTAACACGGTCTCCTCCACCATAAGTATCAATTGAATAAGTTAGTGAAGACTAGAAATAAGGAACCTAGTTCCTAGCACTCTTATATGAATTGTAACCAACTTCTAAAATTTTCCTCATATATAATCGCCTATATTATTAGGTGTGTTTTGGAGGAATGAGCTATGAAATTTTAGGCTTGACTGATTTAAAATTATAGATAGTGTGTAATAGAAAGGATATAGAAATATGTAATTGTTGTAATTCATTTTTGTTATCTATAAGAAATTTATTTTGATCAATAAATGCATGTTGTACTGAGAAAAATGTGTTGAAAAACCAAGCCGTGAAAGAGCAAGGTCCCACTTGACCAAGGACTTGGCTTGTTTTGTTAGCATTTATGTTCATACTTTCTTACAATATTTAATTTTGAGTGTGCTTGATAAAAACTACTTCCAATATTACAATATTGTAGTTGGACTATCATTTCTTTCACTATATTTTTTTACACGGTACTTTCAATTCTTGACAATTTCCTTTCAAACTAATTTCAATTCCTGCAATATTTCTTTCTAAGTAATTTAAATTCTAGAAAGTCTTGTTTTAGAGTAGTTTCATTCTGCAAAATCATATCCCTTCGACATTTTGATATCAGTATATGAAAAATTGTTCGATTTTAACTAGATTAGAAGATGACACTTTCAGTAGTTACTTAAATAAAAGAATGACCTAAGCAAATAATCAAAACCCCCCAAAACAGCAAAACTACCACTATCAGTTATATATTCATTTTCTTCTCTTCATACTACCTTGGGCACATCCTTGGTTAGAATGGCATCAACTTTGAGTTAGTTTATTAAATGATTGGAAATCACAGTGAACCATCATTTTTGGCACCATTGCCAAGTAATTTTTCCATTAAAGCAAAGTATGTATAACTAGTAATGATCTTAGGCTCTATTTATATGATATTGTGTACAAGCCTCAAGAATCTAAGGGAAGGTATGTACGTAAAAACTCTCAACCAATAACATCAAGTGAAATACCCTTATAATATTTCAATACCAACACCTAGGGAATAGAAAGTGAGACTGGATTTGAACTTGAAAATCATGTGTTGCACATTCTCTTCACAGACATGGTTGATCAGGTAGAAGACCCTCCCCAGGAGAATAGGCCCATGGGATGAACTTTTACTTATCCCATTCTCTTAAATGAAGAAGAGCAAGCCCCTATGAAACACATTTCTCCATCTTTATTTCCCACCTTTGGAGGAATATCAGTAGAAGACCTAGATAAATTCTTGTTTGAGTTCAAAATATTATGCCAGACATATGACTTAATAACAGATAGCCAAAAGATCAAGTTATTTCCTTCCACTCTAAAATATTTTGTCATGAGTTGTTTTATGGGGTTGGAACCTAACTCCATTCATTCCTGGGAAGAAATGGAAACCTATTTTTTAGAAAAAATACTAGGATTATTATAGAGGAATGGATATGAAGGAGGAATTCTTTCAAATCAGACAAAAAGAAGATGAAATTTTGGAAGACTACTTAGACATATTTATTGTTGTTTCTAGAAGGACTGTGTATGAACTAAATTAAGAATTAAGTAAAACAATATTTCTCGAAGGAATTGATGAATATGCAATAGAATATCTTAATTTGATGGGAAGATATGTTGTGAATAAGCTTACCCTCCACAAAATCCTTGATTTGTGTAGGAGTTATTCTAGAACAAGGCGGAGTATTAGGAAAAATATAACTTTGAAGCATTCTTCTTATACTTTCCATCTCATGGAACACTTTCCAACATGAAAACTGACATCCTGACATAACTAACCTCTACCTTAGATGGATTGAAATCCAAAAGCAATGATGTCAATAACCTTTGAAAATGTATTATCCTAGGTGTAGTAATATTCATCCTTTAAAGGACTTCCCTTTAGACCACATAGACATGTGTTAGATTTTTTAATTTAATGAGCATGACACTAATCATTGTAACTTTTTTCCTCTTCTAAAAGAAAGATTGAACAAGGATGTTTAACCAATGGAAGAGATAAACTATGTCCATAGACAAAAAAATTAGAAATCCTTTCCTCCAAGACCTACTCTAATTCTTCCAAACCCTTGGTTAATCCAGTAGCCCAACCAGACCCTTCCATCTACTTGGGGGTAACCTGATTGAATATAGGAAAATTGGACGCGTTTCCCAAACCAACAACCTTGGATTCCTTAATTCAATCAACAAAACTGGATGTTACCAAGTAATCCATAGACATGGATAAATCAACAATGGTCTCAACAACAAACCTTATATCAACCAAGCAAATATCCTCCATAGCAAAATTTTTCTCCACCACCATAATTAAAGCCACGGGGAGGATAAATAACTCATACTCAATTGTCATCTCAACTTGTCCCAAATCTAAAAAGAAAACAAAAAAACTTCGATTAATGAAGCTGATAGGAGGGGGGAATGCAAGTTAATTATATTAATAACCTATAGTCGAGATGTGGAAAGACATTGAACAACCCTCCAATGGTTATTACAAATTGAGTAGCCATTAAATCTAAGGACGAGAATGTTCACACATCCCCCTTCCCTGAGAGACTGGAGGAAAAAAAATTCAAGGAAGAATCCATATTGATGCAGGAATTAAGGAAGTTGAATATTGATATTCCACTTTTAAGATAAATCAAATATATTCCAAAACTTAACCAAGTGATTAAAGGCCTCTACATAAAGACACCGGGAAGAAAAAAAATAGTACCCAAAAATAGTGCAAGTTTATGGAAATTTAGTTGATCTATTATTATGGAAGTTTCACTTACCTAAGGATAGGGATCCAATGCTTTCATTCATTTATATCACTATGTATGGTCAAACCATATCTAATGTTTTGGTAGATCTAGGAGTTTTTATTAATGTAATGAAAATAGATACAATGAATCTATTGTCTTTTCCAAGATTGCAATCAACCAAAACTATCCTCTAAATGGCATACCAGACCATTTTTGTACCAAAGGAAATCATAGGATATGTAATAGTTACAATTCAATCATGGGAATATCTAGTAGACTTAATAGTCTTGCAACCCAAAAATCATAAATCTAGTTATCCAATTATTTTTGAAGGCCTTGGCTTGCTATTGTTACCCCCATTTATTGATTGTGGATATGGAAATATGAATATCTCAAATGGGTTTATAGAAAATAACATTTCCCTTTATCCTCTTGCTTAGTCATACTTTAAAAACATATGAACATGTTTGGATTGATGTACCGGATCAGTATTGCATAGGAATTTCTTATTTAGAGACAATTGCAATAAAAATCCATGTGAATTAAATTGAAGAAACATACAAGAGTTTTGAAGAGAAGTCTAGTCTAGATATGAAAAGAACCATCCTGGCTCTGGAAAGAACCATTCTGGCTCCAAAAATAACCATTCTAGATCTAAAAAAGAACCACTCTAGCTATGGAAAGGACCACTATGGCTACGAAAGGAACCATTTAGGCTACTGAAAAAGATAATAGGATTCTAGAAGAAGGTAATGTTGAAATGTATGATTATGCTCCTTCTCAACCACATCTTTTTCATGTGAAGGAAATGTCAAATGATTTTCATTTTCCTTTAGCTAGAGTCTTGTCTTCTAAAAACACAACAATCTTCCATGTGTTGGAACCCCCACTTCTTTCCTTTGAATTCTCTCATGAATGAAAACAAACATGAAAACCTGCCATAGATTAAACAAATGACTATTCAACTAGGGAAAGAATTGAACATTGGTACAAATCTAAATAGTGATCAAGAAGTTGAACTTATTAACTTCTTAGGAGATCATTCTAAAACATTCTCTTGGGATTATAATTATATGAGAGGAATAAAATGTAGCATTTTTACTCACCATATTTAATCTGAAAATGTTAAACTAATCAAACAACCACAACATAGGATTAATCTAGCATTCAAAGATATTGTTAAAAATAAAATTGAGAGATTGCTAAAAATTGACTTTATTTATCCTATATCTAATAATCAGTGGGTGTCCCCACTTGTTATGGTTCCTAATAAGAATGGTAAATTAATAATCTATGTAGAATATAGGGAACTTTAAAAATTTATGAAGAAAGACTATTTCCCTATGCCATTCATAGACCAGGTCTTGGGTAATTTGGTAGGAAAGAAATATTTTCCCTTTTTGGATGGATTTCATGGTAAAAATTATATTTCTATAGCCCCAGAAGGTTAGGATAAAACCACTTTCACATGTCTTTAGGGAACATTTATATACATAGTTTTACCATTTGGTTTATGTAATGCACTTGCTACTTTTTAAAGGGAATTCTTGGCTATTTTTACATATCTTATTAATGACTATGTTAAGGTATACATGGATGATTTTTCTATCCATGGGGCTAATTTTCAAGAATATTTGAGTAATTTAAAGAAATTTTTATCAAGATGTGAGAATCACCAACTCTCCTTGAGTAATGAGAAATGTTTAAGTATGGTTGATCAAGGGATTGTTTTAGGTCATCATATCTAAGGTAAAGGTATTTAGGTTGATCCTAAGAAAATAGAAGTCATTACTAACTTGTTTGTACCTTCAAACCATACTGATGTTAAGATATTTCTAGGCAATTTAGGTTACTATAGAAGGTTTATCAAATATTTTAGTGGAATTTTTTCGCCTATGTTATCTTTACTTACAAAGGAATGTTTTTTTGAATGGAACTCTCAATGTTTAAAATCCTTTGAAGCCATAAAAGATAAAGTGACTACTGCTCTAGTTTTGAGAGGACCCAATTGGAGAAAACCTTTTCATATCCATATTGATGTAGTTAACACTACAATACTTGGTCAAAAGAATAAAGAAGAATTACACTAAAATTGAGAAAGAGTTATTGGTTTTAGTTTATTATCTTAATAAATTCAGGTATTATGTTACTAGCTATAAAATATTTGTATACACAGACCATTCAAAAATAAGGTATTTGATGAGTAATCCAACAGTTGGGGGATTATCAGATGGTTAATCCTTTTGCAAGAATTTGATATGAGAATAATTAATAAACCATGAAAAGATAATGTTGTTGTTGATTTCCTTTAAAGATTGAATGTTTCAGGTTAAGAAGAGCCTATTGAAGGCTACTTTCCATATGAGCACCTATTTGTAATTTCAGCATACTCACCATGGTTTGCAGATATGGATAACTATCTTACCACATGTAAGTTTCCAATTTATTTTACAAGAAAAGAAAGGAAAAGATTAGTTCGAAATAGTGTTACTTATACATGGTGTAATGGAATTTTATTTAAGTTTGGTCTTGATATGGCTCTTTGTAGGTGTGTTAGGGAGGATGAAGTATATGATATCATTGAATCCTGTCATGATGAACCAGAGGAGGAAACTATTCCATTAAGAGGACAATCCACAAAATCCTTGGAGTTGGATACTATTGGCCTTCCCTACACAAGAATGATAAAAGATACATATGGCATTGTGATGCATGTTAAAGAATGGGGAATCCTAATTTTTTCACTGAAATTCCCCTTGATTATCAATTGGTTTTAGGATATAATTGAGAAGTGAGGAATTGATTTTTTTGGACCAATTGACCCCCCATCTTTCGATAAAGAGTACTTGTTGGTGTGCATTATTTATGTCTTAAAAGGGGAAAAATTCCAATCCCTTCCTTTTGTTAATGAATAAGTTGTAGTTGATTTCTTATACCATAGGATCATGCAAATATTTGGAGCATCTAGAGCCACAATGTCTAACCAAGGACCTCAATTCATGTATAACATGATTAAGGCCTTTATAGGACTCTATCGGATCAAACACCGATATTCATCACCATATCATCCTCAGTCCAATGGAAAATTTAAAGTTACAAATAGATAATTGGAAAATATACTGACAAATTTTGTGAATGCGACAAGAAAATATTGGGTACATAAGCCACCCGAGGCAGTCTAGGTATACAATACAACATGGAAAATCACCGCTAGTTATTCTCCATATGAACTTATATATGGGAAAAAGCCAGTTTTTCCTCTAGAATATGAGTTTTATACCTTAAGGATAGCATTAAAAGTAGGAATTGAGATTGATGCATCCCAGAATGATAGGATTCTCCATCTAAAAGAGTTAGATGAGATGAGGATGGAATCCCAACAACAGTCTACCCTCATTCAACATCAAATTAAGTCATGGCATGAATCTTACATCAAGACTAGGAGGTTCAAAGAAGGAGATTGGGCCCTTTTATTTGACTCAAAGTACCAACATTTAAAATTAAAGTTGATGAAAAGGTGTTGGGGCCCTATCAAGTGTAAATAATCTATGATAATGGATCAATTTGATTGCTGCCCATTGATAGAGACAGAAGAACTATGCTGGTGAATGGACATAGACTGAGGTTGTACCTAAAGCCTCGAAGAAAAGATGAGCTTACAAAATAAATTCATTCATGCACGTTGAATTTAGTTTCATTGAAGAATGTAATTCTTCCAACTTGGTGTGTTAGGGAGTTGAAAACTCCAATAAAGGGAGAAAAATGGAATTTTAAATGATGGTATCCTCTCCCCTTATTCAAAAAAATACTGTGTGTGTGTGTGTGTGTGTGTGTGTGTGTGTGTGTGTGTGTGTGTGTGTGTGTGTGTGTGTGTGTGTGTGTGTGTGTGTGTGTGTTCTAAAAAATCAAAATAACATGTAGATGATAAAGGTAGGTATGATGAATTTCCTAACATACACACTAACCATAAATATTTTAAAATGTGGGGATGGAGAACTAAAAATCAAAAGGACACATGTTCAGTAAGGTAAAGTGTATAAATTACTCCTACCAATGAATTTTTATTTCTAAAAAATATCTTGCATTTGAGTTAATGAAATTGATGAGTAAAAAGTGAAAAAATAAAATCAAAGTGATCATGGCATGATGAAAATAAATTATGCATAAAGTTGACGTGTATGATTAAGGGAAGTGACATCATAAATATCATTTTAAGCATATCATAGCTAACTCAAGTATCCCAGAAGCTTGTCACATAATTACATAAAGAATTATTGGGATATCACTAATGCACAATTGGAATTACTGGGCATCGCCTAAGTGAACGAAGACTTAATTGATAAATAGTGCTCCGGAAAGAAGTGGTTGTTGTGTGTGAAATTCGTTGTTATTTCAAATGTTTCCCCTTGCAGACTTACATAAGATGGGGTAGAAGAATAAATCAAATCCTTATTCACCATCATTGCTCCTACAAAATCCAACAGTCATTGAAATCTTCCAAAATGGAGGTTGGTTAGATTTTCTCAAAAAAATTGAAGGGTATGATTCTGAATTGGTTGAAGATTTTTTTTTGAATTTTGAAAATTCCACACAAGGATTATAGGAATGAAAATTGCATATAAAAATACTATTATAAGCACCATAAGTGGTCAGCGTAGCTTCAGAATCAAAGTATCAGGGAATTATTCTATTAAGGACCTCATTCAACTTTTTCCTGATGAAGAGGAGTCACCTCTGAAATCATAATTAACCCCCAAGGGATACAGAAGAGGATAAAGAGGGAAATCCTACATAAACCATGGAAATATCTTACTTCCTAGATTACAAAGTATTTCACTTATGATGGGAAAAAATAGTATTGGGTGGGGATGCAATGAGACTTCTAATTCACTTAAAACATGGGAAGATAAATCCAGAGCTCAAAGTTAACCTTCTAAGGTTTTTTTCTGCACCATGGGCACAAAATATATTCAGGGAAAAGCCTCACTAAAGCACCATGGTTTTATTCAACTAATTTGTAATCATATTTTCTTAAAGAAACCAAGAGGGGAGAAGGTATGAGAATCCTTCATGGGAAAAATTTTGGAAAAAATCAAAGGAAGGGCCTTGCATGCCTCTACCACTCCTCAGGTTGCATCAACAATTGATGAAACTCCATGTCAATCCAATCCTAAACATCTTAAATTAAAAAAATGAAGAACCATGATTGAGTTTTGATCTAAAGGAATTTTTTATCAAAGATTCAAATGAGGAAAATAAGGGGGATTCAAGTCCAATAATCCCAAGGAAAAAGACCATGGTAGAGGTGTCCTCTCAGAACTTGGAAAAAATAAAGAGAAATCATGTTCTAACAGATGAAAAAGCTACTCAAATATTGGAAGAATTGGCCCACACTAAGACACCTAAATCTTTGGAACCCAGATCTCTATCTCTGGAAATAGAGGATTAAGATCTTTAAATAAACATAAAATCACCAAAAATAGAATAGACAAATCCAGAAACAAAAGGCGGAGCTATTGAAATAGACAAACCAACTCCAGAAACGGAGAATCAAGCTCTGGAAACAAAAGGTGGAGCTTCAAAAATGGAAAGGCCTACTCTGGAAATCAAGGAACAAGCTCCAGAAATAACACAAGAACAGTGTAAGGAACAAGAAGAAGGCCCCTCTTTTTCTAAACATAGTTTTTCTATTCTAAAAGGGAAGGAACCAGTTGTTTTTTAGGAAGAGGTCAATCCTTCTTCTCATGATGAAGAAAAAGAGGAAGAACAAAAAGAAATTCATCATGTAATCATGTTACCAAGAGCTGAAGTTTCCATCACAGAACAAGAGAAAGAGATTGGAATGTTGAGAAAAAAATAAAAGGTATGGAAGAAGTTAACTCTTCTTTGAAAAATGAACTTCATTAGATAAATTATCAAAATATAGACAAATAAAAGATCATTTCTGAGTTGAGTTTAGATGTTTCAAAATTAAGGAATCAAAAAATATTGGGCTACAAGTTTAGACTAACTTAACTTATGACTAGACTAAAGTTTTTGAAGAAAATAAGAAACTCCTTGCTGAAAATAAGATGTTGAAAGAGAAAATTGAGTCCAATCATGAATTAAAAAAAAAAGTTAAGAGTCTAAGCTTAGAATTGTTTATGAATTAGTCTAGAAATTTCTAGCCTAGGCCCAACAGAAGACCAGCTTCAGTTCATAGCATATTTATTCAAGAACAATTCTATTTTTTGGCAGCTCACCAGATTGTTGTTAGGGCCTACCTCATGAAAGAGTTAATGTAAATATTTTTATGGATGCCTACAAAACCAATCCCAAGGCTCACCAAAATCTGCTATATGAACTCTTTTTGTGTAACATGGTTGTTCCTAATACACTAGATTTCATGCTCAATGTGTATGTGGGAGAATTTGTTAGGAAATGTGTTTAGTGATTCACTTTGAGCTAGTAATTATTGTGTAAATGAAATTACATTAGTGTGAGGATGTAAATGAGTTGTTATTTAAACAATGCATATCTATGTTTATTTGTTTGTATGTTAGACCCATAAAACTAATAATCGAGTTATTTGTTATTCCTATTTATTAGGAAGTTGTTTAGCTATCTATATAGTTATATAATAGCCTCTGCAATGTTCTCCTAAATATATTATTATATTGTGTTGATTTGGCTCTCAAACTGCATAGACTCTGACCAGATTTAATATTTGGTATGAGAGTAATTTGTGCTCGCATCCCTGCGATGGAGTGAAAAATCATTGAGGGGAAATTAGTATTCTTTTTTGTCCCATCTAAAATGTGCATCCATTACAGTCGTTCTCTATAAGAAGAGACCCGTAGCGGCTCAAGATCCATCTTCCCGCGAACTAACCTATAAATAAATCATTAACGCGAGGCATTGGATGTTTCCTACACCCGTGTTCTCGTTCAAATCCTTTGCATGCATCATACACCTAGCTACGTTCTCATGCATGGTAATCAATCTATTAAATATTAAAGAAGCATCAGTACAAGAACAACTGTCCAAGAACACTAGGTATGACAATTGTCTTCCATTCAGCTATAGATCACGCAGACCAATTCAGGAAAGTGGTTTTCCATTCCTTATCACGTGTTATAAAGGTCATGGTCAATTGTGGCTCTTATCTACCTTGTTATACTTTTATAAACACTTCTGTAGTTTGTGTAAAATTGTTAAGGGTCTTTAATTATAGTGTCGGTGTCAATTTCCATTATATCATTCAAAAAGATGTTACTAATATAGTCTTTTGTGTTACGAGTCTAATTTCTAATGTCTTGTACCATCACTCTAAAAAAAATAGTCATTTTGTTATATGGTTAGTGGGTTCCTTCATTGTATGAGTCATTGTGAGAATTGTTTAAATATTATAGTTGCGTTAAAAAGTAATCTTTAATTACTTTTTTAGTGCCCTGTCATCAACATAAAAAGTGTCAAGTCTAAACAGTTTAAGTCATATTTTCATTTTTTTCAAATTATAGTCATCTTGTGGAGTCAAATTTTTGAAAAATAAAATAAAAATTTCCTCACAGACACATTTTTGGTGTTACCTGACGTCCAATAAAGTTTTCAAATTACGGGTGGAAGTTATACAGACAAACCCAATGTGGAAATTTTTTAGCTTCATATCCAAATCATGTTGAGCTAGCAGTATGAAACTAAAGGATAGAGGTATCAGAGGTTAGAGGTCAATCATCGACCTCTCGCCAGTCACGAACGACAGGGCCGCACGAAGATGTGGTGGCATTTTGTGGTGTGTATTTTGTTTCCTTTTATTAGTGCTTCACTTTGGGCTAGTAATTCTTGTGTAAATGTAATTACATTACTATGAGGATGTAAACGAGTTGTTATTTAAACAACTCATATCTATGTTTAATTGTTAGTTTGTTAGACCCGTAAAACAAATAAACGGGTTATTTGTTATTTTTTCTTCCTATTTATTAGGATGTTGTTTAGCTATCTATGTGGCTATATAATAGCCTCTATAATGTTCTACGAATAGTATCTTGAATATATTATTATATTGTGTTGATTTGGCTCTCGTGTTGCATAGACTCTAACCAAATTTAATAGAATTTTGGTTAAAAGATTTCCAATCCTTGTTGTATAAACAAATTTTATGATATAAAAAATTGTCATGAATAAGGAAAGGACCTTTGGGATCTCAATTAGGCCTCAACATGAAAGTGTGGACCAAATGAGGTGAAACTTTAGAGCTTACTATTACCAATCCGAGTTTCTACATATGCAGACACAAATTGTGGAGGGATCCATTAACAATTTCATCTCTTATAGTAGGGAAAATTATGGGGAATCTCTTTTATGCATGTAATGCAAGATGGGAAACTTTTAAAATTCCATTGAAAAGGAGGGAGGTAATCTCTCCATAGAAACTCTCATGGAACATGAGGAGAGTAAGAAAAAATTGTGCAAATCATTCAAGGTCTGGCACAAGAAGAAAATGATGAATGGATAGAGATGAAAACTACACCACCTTTGGTTCTCAGTCCTATAACATCATGGAAAAATATTGCACCACAGCATGAGGAATAGTTTTAAGAATGGGAATACTCAATCTATGAACACAGGGGATTCAAGAGTACAACTTCAAAGAGATATTCAAATCAGTATGACAAATTTAATATAACACGATGAATTGAGAAAAGGTTAATGCAACACTAGTTTGCAAGAGTACTTGTAAAAGGTAAGGTGTGGGAGAGATGATGAGTTCATAGATTGACCCATTAAATCACAAATTATAATAGCTTTTTCTTCAAAACACATTGATTAATGCATGTAAAGTTTGGAATTGATTAGGTCCAAAGAAGGAAATAATTCATTTTATCCTTGTTGAATATTGTGGACTAATGATTACATTTTTTTCAAGTAATTATCTTGAAGAGATGAGTGGTGATGTGTGCAGGGTAATGAATTCATGGTAACTAACAGTGCTTGTTGTCACAGTATAGATTGACACGGTCTCCTCCACCATAAGGGTCAATTGAATAAGTTAGTGAAGACTGGAAAAAATAAACATGGTTCCTAGCACTCTTTTATGAATTGTAGCAAGCTTTTAAAACTATCCTCATATCCAGCTACCTTGGTTCTTGGGCATGTGTTGGAGGAATAAGATATAAAATTGTATTCTTGACTGATTTGCCAATATAGATAGTGTGTAATAGAAAGGATATAGATATATGTAATAAAAAGTAGTTGTAACTCCTTTTCAGTTATTTAAAAGAAACTTTTTTTTATCAATAAAGGCATGTTGTTCTGAGAAAATTGTGTTGACAAACAAAGCCGAGGAAGAGTAAGGGCCCACTCGATAAAGGACTTGGCTTGTTGTGTTGGTATTTATGTTCATACTTTATTAAAATATAGAATTCTAAGTGTGCTTGATAAATAATTCTAGTATTGCAGTTGGACTAGCATTTATTTCATTTACACATTACTTTCAATTCTTGAAACTTTCCTTTCAAAGTAAATCCAATTCTTGCAAGATTTCTTTCTGAGTAATTTCAATTCCAACAAGTCTTGTTTTAAAGTAGTTTCATTCCACAAAAGCATTTCCCTTATGGATGTCAATTTCAATATATTAAAATTTATTTAATTTTGAACAAATTATAAATTGTTACTTTTAGTAGTTAGTTAACTAAAAGAACAACCCAAGAAAATAAACAAAACCCCCAAAAAATCCAAAACTACCACTACCAGTTATATATTCCTTTTCTTCTCTACATATTTCCTTGGGCATATCCTTGGTTAGAATGACATCAAATGTGAGTTAGTTGATTAAATGATTGGAAATCAAAGTGACCCATCAATATGGGTTTCATGACTTGTCTTGGATGATGCAAAAACATATCAAATCATGTTTTGGTTTCTCAAAATGATTTAGTGTTGGTTGTTGTGGGTGATTTGATTTGATTTGGACATTATTTGACTAAGAAAATAACAAAGAGTGCATCCAATCTCTGTTGCTAATATCTAAATCATTCTCTCTAAAACTAGTTCTAGATCGAAGCTCTAATCAAGACCTTTCTAATTACACCATGTGCAAGTGAACATGGTCTCTAGATCAAATGAGATGAGCATTTGAAATTGGTTTAGAACATGGTCATAAGCTTAGCTTTAAAACAATCAAGGGCTCTTTAACCTGATTATTTGATCATAAAACACAGCTGAAGGGACACGCAACCACTCTAACCATAATTTTCTCTTCAAAATATTTCCAACAAGACCAATTTTTTAAACTTTGGTGGTCATGATCAAAATATATGACCATTAAAATATCCTCATGTTGTTTGGTACATATGGCAGCCACATTGCCATCAAAATCAACATCTTGATCACTTTTTTTCCATGTGTCAACTTCCCATTAGAAATTTTGATCCATCCTTCCACTCATATATTGCGCCATGCATCCTCTTTTCATTGGTTATCGAGTCTCTTTAATTTCCTCTAGGATTTCAAGCTCGTGGGTTTCATAGGATCACTTAGGTTTGAGGAGTTTCATGATTGGTCCATATGGAATAATCGTGTTCCCTCAATGAGTCTTGAACCACTCTTGATTATTCTATTTTTGGGATCCTTAGATTTACCAAGATCTCGGGATATCAAAATCCTTATACCCCACCTTACTGCCTCTACTGCTTGTTTAAATATTGATCCCTCAAAGCCCAAATGGTTTGGCATTAGTCTGCAATCCTTAGCAATTGTGACCCATAACCCACGATCCATGACCTGAACTAGATACTTTTAATCCTTATCACCATTGGTCCACGTGGACCAATGACGATGTTTTCTAATTATTTGGGTTGGGACTTTTACCTTCAAATACTTAGTTGATTTTTGGATCCCACAAGAGCCCGAGATTTGTGTGATTAAATTTGGTGACTTAGAGATCAAAGGGAGATGTGGAATTAGATGTCACCAACCCATTTTGATCCTGAAACAAGTGATATTGATCATTTTTGTCTATGATTTGATTGTATGATCCTAGAGTTGATATGTAAAATTGAATTTGATAAGTTTGAAGACATCAAGGTTCTTAAAATGTGTGGTTTCATGATCAAAAATATTCAAATTTGAGAATTAAAACAAGTTTCCCAAAAATGAAGCATTGTTTTCATTTTGGCAACAATTTAATCACATTTCACATTCCTTTGTAATCTATCTAACATTCCACCATTTAGCATATTCCTCTATCATCTATCTAACACTTCCTTGATATGACTAAGAGTGTGTCATCACAGATAAAGCAGGAACATATCAAAACATAAAAAAAATCCATTAACTATCTAAACTAACATCATCACACACATTAACATAAATCTAATCCATATTTATAAAAACAATATATGTGTGGAGCATATGAGAGCTCGATCCAAAAATAATTCCAAATCATATAAATGTGTATGATTATCCAATATGCGCATCTCAAACCATATACATATTATCAAAACCCATATCTAAAAAATCATAATCTACTAGTTGGCCAAATCAACTCTCATCATGGGTCTCAGATGGAGCTGGACCCCCATATGGTGGTCCCACCTATATGGTCCCCGCTTTGTTGCTAGATACCTGGCGGATGACCCTTTCAAATATTTTCTCATTTGGTCTATGAAAGGATATTGCTGTCAGTTCTGATGGCATTTTCTACTCCTATAGTTTTTATAGTACTAGGCCTCCCTCATCACCGTCATGAAATTAGAAAATTACCAGCCTATCCCTTATGGATCTAATATAACTTGAGTCAAATCTATCTCTTGTAGCAACCTATGTGTGTTTTAAATTTTTCTATTATCTATCAACCTTGGCCCTCTATCTATCAACCTCATCCCTGTGTATCTTAACTTGCACATACATCTAATCTAGCTTGTTATGCAATCATTTTATCTTAGTATTCAATCGTGTAATCTCTACATATCTCACTGCTAGTTGCCCCTATGTGGGGTTTCCACTACACTCATAATCCTAGATAACTTGACATCTTCTATCATGATCTCTCAATCTAGAATCTCTATCAATATTAAATCTAACTCCCAAAGCCTAGAGTTTTCTTCCTCCTCTCCTCCTTTCTTGTAATCCCCTTTTCTCCATCTTTATAATACCTACACCTACATTTTCCCCTACATCTCCCCATATACCATAATCCATATTTATCTCCTTCGTTTCCACTTCTCTGACACACCTTTGTGGCCTCTATTAGCATCTCTTCAATACTTATCTTGTATCCTCTCTCATATCTTCCTGCTACCTCATTGGGATGGTCAGCCTCTTAGGCCTATTCTGCATCATCAGATTTCATATCCACCCTCCATGCATGAGTCAACCACCTATATGTGATTTTCCCAAATTACTTCTTATATCGATTTCTAACTGGTGTTTCCACTCTAATATCTATAGTCACACCCCATCATCGTCTCTCTTTATGTATTGTGAAGAAAATGTGAGGGCTTACTGGGATACCCTATCTCAATACAAACCATCTCTACATCTAGTATGACCTATATCTCTCTAAAATATACTCTCCCCTACCTATAATATAACAACTCATCATCACATACCCCATGTTCTAAAAATCTTCTATCCATCCCTACATACCAAGGTATGGCCTCTAAGTAATATTCACTATTATCAACTCATCTAGTGACCTCCTATAAAATCTCAGGTCGCCGAGATGCCCCTGTTGCCATTTTTTCATTACCGTCCATTTATACACTCGCAAATCATCCTCTCTCTATCACAGTATCCATGTTGGTCACCCAATACCAATATTATCCCATGCCTATATATGCAGCAATGTCAAGGCACCCACACTCTACCTCCCTTTGTATACTACTAGGTTTAGATCTCTGTATAACTATGCAAGTAAGTAGGGGCCCCAAAACACCCTATAATCCTCTAACATATCTTCCATGAAACCCACTAAACCCATCATGAAATATATGTTAGTCTTGTCAAGAAAAAGTATGTTGATGAAAAGAGCCACAATGACTAGGGGCAATCTCTCTACCAAATCACCTACCATGCATGAATTTAAATCTAGTAACATCCCTTGTATTGGTATGTCATCCCTACCATACACCATCCTCATTGATGCTCAAGGTGTTGTGTCCCTCCAGTAAATTATGTCTTCATGCAGTGGGAACTATAAAATCCTATACACATCCTCTAGGGTCACAGTCATCTCCCCTCTGGAAGATGGAAAGTACTAGTATCTGAATGCCAATAACATTGTAAAAAGGATCTATCCACCTTAATCTCTAACATGCAAGTTGTATGATACAATCCTACAACCTCCAAAACCCAATACTCATCATCACTAAACTCTCTTACTAGCCTCAACACCACCGACTATCTCTTTCAAGCCACAATAATTAGAACTCTCTCCTGTAATCACAAAACAATAAGCACACATAGTCATTTATTGACCTTGATGAAAAAATTTGCAACCAAAGGAGCAAACACCATGATACACATAAAAAATTCCACGTTTAAGGCAAAAACACAAGGGAAAAAATGACACAACATACATCGTAAATGATGCATATGCATCATAAACATTACTCAAAAATTAAAATACCAACAAGGGCAGAAATGGTGCTTACTGAAGTGCAAAACCCATTCACATGAGCGTAAACACCACAAGAAAAAAATTACCCCGGAGTTTTCACCCCACATGATTTTCCCTCATAAATGCGCCTAGTAAAAGGAAAACTAAAATTTGAAAACACTACTTATCGCTCCCCCACATCCCTTTGGTCACATGTGCTCTCTAATCTGCGCACTCTAATGCTTATGTGATGCAATCCAGT
Source organism: Taxus chinensis (assembly GCA_019776745.2). NCBI lineage: Eukaryota > Viridiplantae > Streptophyta > Pinopsida > Cupressales > Taxaceae > Taxus > Taxus chinensis. The sequence continues at coordinate 572,511,261 of CM034148.1, read as the reverse complement.
CCATTTTCTCTTAATATCTCTCACAAAATTAGAGCTCAAAGCTTTAAGTAGCCAAGGTAAAAATGAATTCTATTTCACCCCCACCTCCTACTTATTCACCCCAACCATTGTTATGATCCTCATGTGTGGATTTCACTAATTCCTCGAGGTTTTGGTGTAATGGTTCATTACATTTGGTATCAGAGCTACGATCTGGGCCTAAATTAGGGCAAAAACCCTAATGTTTTTGTTTCCACCATATATTGCGAACCAAATCAAATTGGTGGGAGATATTTTTACCAGAGTTGAAAAACATTTCAAGTAAGGTTCCCTAAAAATTTCAAAATTTTTTGATTTATTTTGCAAAAGTTATTACACATTTAGTATTTTTCATAAAATTTCTCCCTAGGGTGCAAATCGTGGAATTTTTTCAAATTCGTTACATTTTCAGAAAGCAAAAAAAAATTATTTGGGGTTTGTTCTTTAAGTTTTTTTTATATTTGATTGAATTCTTATCAAAATCTGAAACCCTAAAATTTGACTGTGATCCCTACATCCTACTATTTTGGGGCATCATGGCGGGGCCTTCCACTAGAGGAAAAAAGAATCCCATCACTCCGGGTAAAACACCATAAAAGGATGAGATAGTAGTTGAGGAGTTGGAGATAGAAGATATAACTACAGATTCCTCAAGGTTAGGTTTTACTTCGATAGACCATAAAGTAAGACAATTTGAGTTTAACCTGAGAGACCTCGAATCTCAGGTGGCCAACAAAGAAGGGGAGGAGTTCATGCAAAAATTCAGTACGCATATGATGGGTAATCATACTTATGTCAATCAAGGTGGATCCTCATGTCAACATAATAAACACATGAGTCAGAGTGGATCTTCGAGTGTGCACAATCCAAATACAAGAATTCTACATGCCCGTAGTATGTTTCTAAAAGTGGAGATGCGCAAGTTTGATGGAACAGATCCACTCAATTGGATCAACCAAATGGAGAATTTCTTTGAACTACATCAGATTCCATCAGGAAAAAAGGTGAACATGTCATCTTTGTATCTCGAACCTGACCAATTCATCTGGTATCGATGGTTATGTGCTCAAAGGAAGAAGAGTAGTCTCAATGCTACATGGACAGTCTTCACTGAAGAGTTGCAATTACACTACAGTTCTAGTGTGTCAGAGAATTACTTCAGCCAATTAGCAAAGTTGAGACAAACATGATCTGTTAAGGATTACATTCATCACTTCCAAAACCTTTCTCTGCGGGTGGAAAATATTACTGAAGAGAATTTGAATGACCTATTTCTTGGGGGTCTTAAGGATCACATTAAGCATGAGGTGTGTATGTTTAATCCTCATAAGGTTTCTGATTCGATGATTATGGAAAGAAGGGAAGAAGATAAATTTGTTTCAAGTAGGAGACAACATTTTACTTATACCAAAGATCGCAACACCTTGGCCCTAGCACTCCCTCGGCCAGTTAGATTGACACCTCAACAAATTAAAGAAAAAGAGAAAAAGGGTTATGTTTTAATTGTGACAGTAAATTTGGACCCAGACATAAATGTGCTGAAAAGAAGTTGTTCTACATTAATGGCCCTAGTGGAGATGAAAAGAAGGATGAAGATGCAAAGTCAGAGGTCTTGGTTGAGCCAGAGGAGGAGTTAGGAGATCCTCAGCCAACGATCTCATGTCATGCAATTTCAGGTATTAGCATCCCCTAAACCCTAAAGGTGGTTGGATTCCTAAAAGACAAAGGGTCATAATGTTGATTGATCTAGGAAGAACTCATAACTTTATCAATCATAACTTAGCAGTGCGCCTAAACTATTTCATTTGTCCAGCTCCTGAATGTCAAGTAATGATTGTTAATGGAGGTATTGTTACCTTTTCTAGAAAATGCCATAGCATTAAGATTTCCATGGGAGATTACATACTAAATAGTCCCATGTATTTCATTTCTATGGGAGGAGCAGACATTGTGTTAGGGGTTCAATGGCTTACCACTTTGGGAACCATTGAGATGAACTTCCAAGAATTTTTCATGCGATTTCACTCTGAAGGAAGGAATTTTGAGCTAAGAGGCTTAAGAGAAAAGTCTCCACAAATAGTAAGTTCTCATCAGATGCACAAAATGCTAAAAAAAGGTGCAGAGGGATTTGTGGCACAACTCTTTTCATTGGAGACTCATCATTCTAAGGACATTATACCATTAGATATGCAAGCAGTGTTGGATATACTCTATTGTATTTGAAAATATACAAAAGGGTTTACCTCCAAAGAGAGATCATGATCATGTTATTCAGGTATTACCAAGAAGTAAACCACCTAACATCAAACCTTATAGGTACCCATATGTGCAAAAGAATGAAATCAAGAAGATTGTACAAGAGATGTTGGAAGCAGGAATCATCCGCCATAGTCAAAGTGTTTATTCTTCTCCAAAAGTGATGGTACAAAAGAAACATGACATGTGGCGCATGTGTCCTGATTATAGGGAACTTAATAAGTACACAATCAAAGATAAGTTTCCTATTCCTATTATTGATGATTTGCTTGATGAGTTGCATGGTGTTGTTTATTTTACAAATCTTGATCTTTGTTTGGGATACCACCAAATCAGAATCAAGGATGAGGATGTTCATAAACTTCCTTTCAGACACATGAAGGCCATTATGAATTCATGGTAATGCCTTTTGGAATCACAAATGCACCTTCTACATTTCAAAGTTTGATTAATTCTATTTTTAAGTCATTCCTACGGAACTTTGTCTTGGTGTTTTTTGATGATATATTAATTTATAGCAAAACATGGGAGGAACATTTGCATCATGTAAATAAGGTTTTGGAAACCCTTGAGCAACATCAACTTTATGCAAAGCCCTCTAAGTGTTGTTTTGGACTCAAGGAGGTTGAATATTTGGGTCACATTATCTCTCATGAAGGGGTTAAAGTGGATCCTAACAAGATCAAAGCCATGATGGAGTAGAAGGTTCCAAAAACCCTAAAGAATCTACGAGGATTTTTTGGGCTTATAGGTTATTACCGAAGATTCATAAAGCATTATGGAAGCATGGCTCCACCTCTCACATCTTTATTAAATAAAGACTCCTTCCATTAGAGTGATGATGCAACCAAAGCATTTGAGCAACTAAAGGAGGTCATGTGCACCACTCCAGTCTTGGCTACTCCAAATTTTTCCAAAACATTCATTGTTGAATGTGATGAATCAGGGGTGGGTATGGGGGTAGTTCTCATGCAAGAAGGCCATCCTATTTCCTTTTTGAGACGTCAATTCAAAGGTAAGAATCTTTCCAAGCCGACTTATGAGAAGGAAATTCTAGCCATACTTCATGAAGTAAAGCAATGGAGACCATATCTCATAGGAAGACACTTTAAAGTGAAGACAGATCATGATAGTCTGAAATACTTCTTGGAGCAGCATTTATCATCTAAAGAACAACAAAAATGGGTCTCCAAGATGTTGGGATATGATTTTGAGATTATCTATAGAAAGGGAAGGAGAATGTAGTTGTGGGTGCTTTTTCGTGGAAAGATGACTCAAGCCTTGTTATGTGCCATATCCATATTACAAGAAGATTGGATAGATGAGGCAAGGTCCGAATGGAGAAATGACCCAACCACACAAAACCTCATTCATCATCTCCAGAATGATCCAAGCATGTCTAAAAAAATTGTATTAAAAGGGGATGCTTTATGGTATAAAGATAGATTATACCTATGTAAGAACTCCACTCTTAAAAATAGGATTCTATCTGAGCTTCACTCTTCTCCAGTAGGGGGGCACTCTCGATTCTTGAAGACTTATCATCGAGTCAAACAAGATTTCTTCTGGGAAGGGCTCAAAGGGGATGTCCAAAAATTTGTGGCAGAATGCATGGTTTTTCAACAAAATAAGGGTGAAACAGTTTGATCCCCAGGTCTTCTACAACCTCTATCTATTCCTAGCTAGTGGTGGGAAGAGATTTCCATGGACTTTATCACATGATTGCCTAAATCTGAAGGAAAAAATGTCATCATGGTTGTGGTGGATAGACTCACCAAATATGCTCATTTTTGTGCCTTGGAACACCCATTTGCTGCAAGCACGGTAACAACAGCCTTCATGAACACAGTTCAGAAGCTTCATGGGACACCGAAGATTATAGTAAGTGATCGAGACCCTATATTTACTAGTAATTTTTGGACCGATTTATTCTCATGTTTGGGTACTCAGTTAGCTCGTAGCTCTTCTTATCATCCCCAGTCTAATGGGCAAACAAAAGCTATAAATAAGTGTTTGGAGGGATATCTCCATTGCTTTACGTCAGATAAACAAGCAAGATGGGTCCAATGGTTACCACTTGCAGAATGGTGGTATAACACTTCCTTCCATACCTCATCTAAAATGTCTCATTTTTTGGCACTCTATGGGTACCATCCACCATCCATCACATCATCATTGAGAGGACAACTGCGGGTTAGAGCAGTAGAAGAACACATTCAGTATCAACAAGAGGTCCTCTCTAGTCTCAAGGAGAACTTGGTCATGGCACAAAACCATATGAAGCAACAGGCTGATCAACATCACACGGAAAGGAATTTTGAAATCGGTGATTGGTTTTTTGTGTGGTTACAACCATATAAGAAAATGTCTTTGAAACAACAACAAAAGGATAACAAACTTTCACCGAAGTATTATGGCCCTTATCAAGTATTGCAGAAGATTTGTACTGTAGCATACAAATTAGAACTTCCACAATCAACCAGAATACATCTAGTCTTTCATGTTTCTTGCCTGAAGAAATTAATTGGATAGAGAGTATCAGCCCAAACAGTGCTACCTAAGCTCGATGAGGAGGGGAGAGTCATCTTGGAACCTGAATGCATCCTTCAAACACGCACTAAAATATTGAGGACACGGGTTATTACTGAGTACATGATCAAGTGGAAGAATATGGACAATGAAGATGCAACATGGGAAGATATGACATTCCTGTAGTATCACCCAGAGCTTCTCAACATTGGGGACAATGTTTCTTTGAAGGGGAAGGGCATGCTACACCCTTAACCTATTGCTTGTATTAGGATATGAGTAGCCGAATTGTGGCTTACCATATCATTTTATTATATCATTTATACTTTCTCTTGCTAAGTAGGTCGGCCTTGGTGATGGCCATAACATATGAATAGTATATATAGGGGATTGTAGGTAGTAATTCATCATCATTGGAGCATTTGAGTATTATTGTATGGTTTGGAGGTTGCCCCCTCGAAGTGGCGAAGCTATTCTAATTGCATATTGACATTATTATTCTGGAATATTGTGTTATTTGGTGTTATATTTCTGCTCATGATCTGAATTATACAAGTAATTTCATTACAAGTGGTATCAGAGTGACCACCCAGGTTCAAGTCCCGGCACGAGTAGCTACACCGGCATTGCAGTGTTCGCCCGAGGCTCGTATAGGGTAGGGTGTGGTCCCGCTATACGGGTGCAAATCAAGCCCAAGGTCCGGGCTGCGAAAGCGTGGTGGGATGTTATGATCCTCATGTGTGGATTTCACTAATGCCTCAAGGTTTTGGTGTAATGGTTCGTTACAACCCCTTTTATCATCACCCTCTTCTTCTAATATTAACCCCTTTTTCACCTTTCAAGAGGATTTATCTCTTTCAATCTTGCATTTCCTCTCGAGGGGAATCATCCTACCAATCATATTATTTATTCTCGAACTCATCTTTTATAACTACATTCTTTGAAAAGGTGTTGCTACTCGTACGACCTTTTCAAAAAGGGGAAAATGTAAACACCCTAAATCCACCATAAATTAATTATCATAGTTGAACAAATCCTATTACCATAATGACAATTAATTAATTAATCACATCTAACCCATTGCAAATCCCACAATATCCCATAAACAATTAATCACTAGTTATACTGATAGGCATTACACTATGGACTACATTTACCTGCAGTACAGAAACCGATGGTTGAGATTTCAGGTGTACATGGGATGGCCATTAAATAAATCTTGGCCTTCGTTTAACAGGCAGAATATTTTTTGTTCCGCCTTTTCTATTCTGTCACGTCACTGATGACCTTTTTCTGTATGAGTCCACCATTCAATGTTTCATAGATGGCTAATAGGGCAACTGATGAGGTAGATGGGATGATTGAGTGTCGAGCAAGAAAGCCTGTTTTTTCTTAGAATCATCAAAATGAGCTCCAAAAACCATTTTTAGGGTTTAAGATTTAGGGTAATATAATATTCTGAGGTGGGTACACGTAAACTGATCTTTGATATTAGGGCTTTTGGTTTTAGGGTTCAACTATTATTGATGGCAAAAAATTCGTTAGATGGCATTTTAAAAGTGGGATCTGATGTCGTTGTACAGAGGAAAATTTTGTTCCACCCCATCAAGAATAAGACTGAGAATGGTTGCAGATCGAGTGCTGGATTTTATTTGGAGCCGCTGAATCCCCAGTTGGATCGCTCTTCGAATTCTAGATTTGAAAAACCTAGTGATCGCGAGCCTGCAAAACCCAAATAGAAGGAAGATGAAATGGATTCTAAGTTCACGAGAGATATTGGAATTCAAATAAGTATGAGTCATAGAGCATATATTCAATGTATATGTAGTTTATTTTTAATCATGTTAAATCTCGAGTGCGGTTACGGGTTGCATTTTTGACAATGTATTGGGGTTAGCTAGAATCAAAATCTGGAATGTATTATATAATTTCATTTAGTTTTGAGTTTTAAAGTATGGTGTTTATGAGGAACCATATCCTCTTCTCGCATTGTTTATTATACATTCTTTTCTTAATGAATATCAACAAAAGGTTAGGTATTTCTCGAGGGTTGGTCTTTTGCTTGCATTGTATTGGTTACAGTGTCTTTCAAGTTTTAGGGTGTGGTGCTTATAAGGAACCATATTCTCTCGTCACATTGTTTATAAATTATTTTACATTATTTTTTCAATGAATGTCAGCAAAATGTTAGTTGTTTCTCTAAGGATTTGTCTTCTGCTTTTGTTTTTGATGTGTCCTATATGGTACTAAAAACTCTCCTGATGTGAACTTTATTCAAAGGCTTCATAACATTTGTTAGCAGAGTTGTAATTTCATCGTAAGTAAGGTTTCTTACCCCTGCATTGGTCCAAGCTTTAAACCACCAGGCTCACACCCCTGTATGCCAAAGTTATCCAGAAATAGAAAAAACAACAAATAATATCCCTTGTCTATATTCATTATTGCTTTTACGAATAAGATTAGTGACAATGTTAACATATTTGTGAATGTGGATTACTTTTATTCCTTGGAATTTTGTTATTCCAGAGTGTTTTATAATACCCTTAGATTCATGTGTTTATGTTAGCTGGAAAAGATAATTTTGTTAGATGACAAGAAATAATGTAAGGTCATTTTTTGGACTCGGCCTATTTTTGGGTACCATTTTGTACTGAAGCTACTGCAAATGGGATCAAGAGGTATGGTCAATCAATTTATAATTAAAAATAAATCATTATTGTATTCCTATTTGACCTTTGTCTTATAGTTAATCCTTTTTGATAGATAATGTTGGTAGGGTGGGCAATTATTTATTATTCATATTTTCTTAAAAATTGAATTCTGAAATTTGATCACTTGAAAGTTAGATGAACAATTTTTAGTGTTATCCTATGAGATGCTTGCAATGTTTATTCTAGCAATAATCTTATAGCTGAATATATCACTCAATTTTGGGCTAATTTATTTAGTGTTGAAGTGTGTGTCCCAACTTTGATGTTTAGTTGATTTATTCACCAATTTTTTATGGTGTTTTAGGAGTTGTGATTTCTTATGCTTAGAATTTAACTAAGGTTTGTCCTGTTTTCATAATAGCTCTGCATATTCCCTTTTGAATTTATCAAAGACACACCATTTTTTGTTTTTAAGAATAACATGTATGTCATGTTTTGTGTTATGAAAATCTCTTTGATTCTGAGAAGGAATATTTTGTGCAGATTGGTATCATATCTACTGATTCAAATGGCATGTAAATTATTTGATGATTTAAAAGATACTATTATATGTGCAGGAACTTATTTAACGAGCAGGTTCAACAGGCTATATAAACCATTCAAATCATATTTTTTTGTTGTTGATTTTGTATTTCTTGCCCATTCATGCAACAATGCAATATTAAATGTGGCCCTTTTCCGTCTCCTTCATGCTTTCTTTCTCAACTAAGCAAAGGTGATAGTTGGAATGCGCATAAAAGATTTGAAGTTCTTAAGAAGATAATCCTAATATGGTGACCACATATAGTATACGTTTTTTTGCAGAAATTGCCTTCCTGTATTAAATTCCTATTCTACTTACACTCATTTTGTACATAGTTCTATATTAGTTGTTACTTGCATGTTCCAAGGGTCCAAAATTCAAATTCTAGAGGATGATGCAAAAGGCATGGGTGATCAAATAGTTGGCCTCTTCCATGCCATGATGTTTAAAAGTTAATAGGCATGGAAATTTTTAAGAATGAATGTGAATGGATGGATTATTGCCTTGATTTTATCTTATTAGTGAAATTAACATTTATGTTTATGTGAAGAGTGAATGAAAATACGTTTTATATGGATCAATTTATCGCATCTCTTAGAGACAAGGTTTGGATACTCAAAAAACATCCCTTAATGAAGTTAAAGTCAAAGGTAGAACAAGTTATAGTGTTTTCCATGCATCTCGTGAGCTAGTCAAAAATGTCTTATTACCTTCATTAGGTTCTATATTGTAAATAAATGTTTGATAATGCTAAGTGATTTGTTTTCTAATGTATTTTCCTATGGAGTTGCCATTTGAGTCTATGCATTCTTACTGATAATGAAATATTAGCAGGCTAGGAAGGAGGCACTTATGAATTCTCTAGATGTAAAACCATTTTAACAATATTCATCTCAAATGGTATTACTTGGGATTACTCGGTGGCTTTGGCAGGTGATGTGTTTATTCTAGCATATGATGGCAACATGGAAAAAGTTGTGGAAGGACTATGTAGGGATTATTATATATCTTTTGATATGGAAATCATAGATAATCGCATTGTTAACCAACATAGATAGTGTCGTTGTTAACATGTATCTAAGACTATAGGAAGCTTTCCTTACCATGGTTTTTTTTTTTTTGATATTTTCCTCTTCTCGTCAGCCAAGAACACATATATGGAATGGAGGTTTGTGCTACTTTATGTTCGAGAAATTTCATGTATTTCCATGTTCAAACCATTGTTCTTGAATTTCATTGTATTCGTTTTCAATCTGAAGCCTGAAATGTTCTAACCATGACATGCTTTCATGCACACACATATATGTTCAAACTTATTGATTTTGTATGATCTATCTCTTTCTATGTAATGTTTGGAAGGTTCCTGGTATTTCCTCGAAAAATTTTGTTGGATCAAACACCCATGTTTGAACTTATAGGCTGATATCGTAATGGTTCTTTGGTCTAGGAAATTTTTTTCCTTTCCATTAAGAATGTACATGTAGATCAGATGGGAGCACTAAGAAGTAGATTAACAATACCCAATAAACCCAAAGATGAAAATTACTTTTATGCCAACCCTTAAGGATGCTTGGCATAAGGATTTCATGGTAGACATAGTTATGTTTAGTTGATCTTTTTTTGTTATTGTAATAATTGTTTTCTTATAATTTTGGCATCGTGTTCTAAGATGAATCATCAAAATGAAAGTGGCAAGTTATCTTCATGTTTGAAGGAGTTAGTTTGTTCATGATTTCAAATAGTTTACTTACAAAGTATCAGGACAACAACACATGGCATGTTTATCATCTTTCATTGAGCAATGGGCCATATGTGCTTGCTTACGTATCTTTTGATTGATCATATATTGTACAATTTGTCATCCTTGAAAATCAGCTTTCTATATAACAAGGTTTTTGGGAAGAGATATCTTGGTTGCATACGACCAAAAAATTTCATCTTCCACCATATTTACAAACCTGAATATCAAAGTTATATGGATGATAAAATTGAAAAAATAAGAAATTCAAAGTCTTCTTTAAATATTAATGTCAGATTTAATTATTGCAAAATACAAGTTTAATATTTTACCTGCATCTGAATTTTGCTTCATGTAGTTTTCAAGTGTTACGTTTTTGTTAAATTTTGTGTATTCATGTAATTTTTATACAACATTTTTCATAAATCAAGATTAGTGTAGAACATGCTTTCAGGTCCTTTTGTTCATTTTTCATTATAATAATAAAAAATTATCTTGATTGTATACTATGATTATATCGAGTCATACAGTTTTGTTGCTAATGCACAAATTTCTTCCACCTAATAGTATAGGTTCTTGTTGAAAACTACATCAATTTTCCCCATAGATTCTCATTTTTTACTTGCATTCATGCAATTCTATACAACATTTGTGTTTGGTAAAAGATATGTAGATTATTGTTGCGAATGGTTACAAAAACTACAATCACATCTCTTTTTTAGAATATTTTATTGCCCTGGTCTTTTAAGAAAAAAAAATTAAAAGCTTTTTAAAAAGAAATTCTTTCATAAATATGCACATGATAGATGGGATGTTTTCAAACAGGGTCATTGTTTATGCTAAAATTAGATCAATGAGTCTTGCTTCCATGCTTTTTTGGGTTTCAAATTCTTTTATTGAAATCCTCTAGCAATTTGTATTTGCTCATACTTTCATTATAATTATGCCTACCATGAACATTCAACTTCAATCCTTTTACAATTGACAAAGGGTATTCATGTTGTACTTTACAAAACGATGGATTAAATGTCCACCATCGATTGAGTCTTCCTACATGGAGAATGAATTACAGTAAGGTGTTTTCCTATCGTTGCTTTTGACATTTGTTATTTTCCTGGGTCTTGTGTCTTTAACCATTGTGCATTTGTTCAACACACTAGGGCATTGAGTAGTGTGAATGTTGGACAATTGATATGCAATGATTATCCCTCTCCTTTTGACAAGGATAGAACATAGTATATATAGTGATATTGTGTGTTAGGTATTTCAAGAATACTATGGCTTCTAATGCATTTCTACTGGAATATTAGTATTGGATTTATTGGTAAAATGTCATTGAAAAATATGATCACTAATCTAAATACACAATCCAAAGTATATAATCAAGCTACGATCAAATTATTTGTATTGAATTTATGTTTGGTGTATTTCTTTGCATTATGTAAAAGATTGTGTAGCCATTCCCCCATCATTTTAGAGCTTGTGGTTTTTTAAGAGGTGGGGTTATTTGTTGTGATATTTTATTACATTCAACTTGTAAAGTTCTGCACATATCACTTCCATTTATATTCCTTTCTTATGCTTGATCGACGTGGAAGAATACATCCACCTATTTTCAAACATGTAAGTTAGTTGATAATGCTATAAAAACATTCCCTTTGGTCCTATATGGTAGGAAAGTTATTTGTAGATTTAATTGTTGATTTTTAAAATTCATTTTCATATGTTCTTATTGCCAATGATCACATACAAGTAAGTTTTTGTTTTGGTACATTCATATCTCCCAATTATTGCAAATGTGTAACAGATTACACTACTCAAATAACCACATGTTATTTCGAGTTTGGTTTCAAACTCAATATTTCAAGTCTGATCATATCAATTTTGAATGTAGTTGACAGTGGCACAAACTTATTGTTTCCATTAACAATTGATATAAATAATGTGGAGTTAATGTTCCCCTAAAAGATATAAAAGTTGAATGATGATAATGTATGTGTTTGTTATATTTACATTTATAATCAAATCAAAATTAGAATAGATGGTATTTTGCCATTCTCGAAATACAAATGAAACAATCAATTGTTGTTGAAGGAACAAAACTTCAAACAAGACGTATTTTTGAATTATTAAAACATGGAGACTCATTACTTGTTATTTCTTAGTATTGTATTGACATGTCTAACTACAATCATTGCTAAACATACATCCATCATTCTGGCGGCCTATCTACGTTTCCATTGCACACTTATGGTGCAATTGCTAGTTAATCACCATCAACTAGTCATCAATCCTACATCTCCAATATCCCACATCTCTTAAAACCAGTCAACTCCCAATACTTGGAACCTATTAAAAAAACCCTCCTAAATACCTTTGTACAACAACCATCCAAACAAGCTTTCCATTTTATGAAACCTTTCTAAATTGGGAAGTAATCCTATGTAGGAATCCTTCCAATCTTGTAATCCATTCCCTTTTGGAAGAACTTTCTGGCCTTCGCTCACTCCTTACAAACACACTACCAAAATCTTGCACAAATTATATACAAGGAGGTGTTGCACTTTGTTGTACATAGGTAATGATTTCTTCTCTTTTACTCAATCTTAAGGTATTATGTTTGGGTTAAATTATGAATTTGTTGTTCATTTCCTTATTTATGAGTCTAAATCTTGTACACCCCATAACTATCACGTAATATAGAGGACTGAAAATTAGAATACAACTTCATGAATGAGTTTAGGGTTATATATAGACCCTCACCTAATGGGTTCTTTTGATACAATTAGTTCAGACCTCATAAGATCATGACTCATACCAACATATAAGCCAAGTACTACTTATGCAGTCCCCTCAAAGACTGAACCCTAGAACTTTAGAAGCATTTTCAAGGTAATTGAATTACTTTGTGAAGCTAGCATTTTATACCATCTTTATCTCCTTGACAACGCAAACCATCACTATGGTCGACCAATAAATGAACACAAACCACCACCAAATCAAAGCAATTTTATTGTCTTTTTAGTTTTTGGCGCGACTCACCTGCAGACTCTTCCCCAAAAGCTCATTGAGGCTGCCTCAGACCCAGATCTACAATTCCTTGCGGCGACTCACCGAGGTGGATCTATCGTTCATGGTGACAAAGGAATACAATGTGGGAATATACCCCCTACATAAACTGAGGACTTAATAAATAAGTGTGGGAATATAGCACCATATGTTTATCATCCAACTCGCCTCGAAGCTTTGCAAACATTCCTCTTTGTCACTGTGACACTGGAATGAATATGGAAGGAAAGCAATGGAGGACTGACAAGAAGAATTGGCAAGTGGACCCTGAAGAGGACCTTTTGATAGCATGCTTCATTCAGAGACTTAAGGAAAAGACTGAATTCAGCAAACTGACGGATTGCTTGAAGTGGTATGAGAACATTTTTTGCCTGAAATGATCTCTTCAGTGCTGCTCCCACTTCTTTGGAGTTAAAGTATGATTAGTTTGGTTGATTTTTGTAAATTTAATTTGTTTGTTTCAAGGCATTGACGTTTCGCTAACATGTTTTATTTGAGAAAATGCTCGGAAGAAATACTCCCTAGTTTAGGAGCCTGGTTACACTACTACTATCCACCTGCTGAACTTGCATTGCGAATTGTACTTCCTTGTAACGAGGTGGTGCAAGTCTAGTATATTTCTGAGCACTATGTATCAGGAAGAGGGTCCAAGGCTGGTATTTAATTTTCCTGATGCCCTTGCTGAGATATACTACCACCCCCCCCCCACAAAAAAAAATAAAAAATTATGAACGTCCCAGACATCTTGGGGACTTGGGGGAAACGTTTCCCCCACGTTTCTGAATAGGCAGGTGTGGCAGGAAACGTCCCGGGGACATTTGGGGAAGGTGGACGACATTTGGGGGATGTCAAGGGGACGGCGGGGACGTCTGGACATCCCCGGGACGGTCGAGGTACGTCCGGACATCCCCGGGACGGTCGAGGTACGTTCGGGGGACGTCCAGACGTCCCCTGCGATTGCTACATCCTTTTTCTATATGCATGTACAGTGTTTAACTCATTTATTGTTTATTTATTATGTTAAATGTTTAAAATTTGGTATTATCCATGAATATATGCATGTACAGTGTTTCTCTATCCAGTTTTTGTTGAGTGTGCATTGATTGTGTGGCGTTTTCTGTGACATACTTTCTGAGCACAGTGAGAAGAACATGTTTAGCATATACTAGAAGGATAGGAGAAAGTTTAAGCCATGAACAAATATTTGGTAAGTGTATCTTTGTTTCCCTTGTCTCGTAGACAGTAGAACCTGATTTAGGATCTTAAATCGTCAATTTAAACATTATAAAGAAGAGAGAGCATTGGAAAAGTATTATTGATCTGAGAGATTCCTTAAGAGGATTGAGAAAGATTGGAGCATTGGTGTGTGGTTTACAAATTTAAACAAAAACCTTATTCTTCAGTCAGTTACAGTGAACCATATCTATACCGTGGAAATGTTCTAAAACTCTATGTTTATCATTTCTAAACAATATTCAGGTGAAGAGGATAGATATCCTTAGTTCAATATCTTGTTGAGTGGTATAAAGGGAATGGTGAGAGTAGAAAAAGGTCAAAAATCTTGACAAGCCTGTATGTTATCTTCTGACAGTCGGGAGAAACTACAAATTGTGTCACAGTCAAGGTAATCAATGACATAACTTGGTTGTTAATTTTCTGAGATTCATCAAGGTGAATAGAGAATTAGTTAAGTGATTAGGTCTAAGGAATACAATGGCTTGCTTAGAGGAGTAGACATCTTGGACACCTATATTCTGTAACAGTCTGTCATGCATTCTAACTCGGGGACGCGCGCCTCCCCCCTCCCCCCCCGCCCCCTGGAAATGTTCTAAAACTCTATGTTTATCATTTCTAAACAATATTCAGGTGAAGAGGATAGATATCCTTAGTTCAATATCTTGTTGAGTGGTATAAAGGGAATGGTGAGAGTAGAAAAAGGTCAAAAATCTTGACAAGCCTGTATGTTATCTTCTGACAGTCGGGAGAAACTACAGATTGTGTCACAGTCAAGGTAATCAATGACATAACTTGGTTGTTAATTTTCTGAGATTCATCAAGGTGAATAGAGAATTAGTTAAGTGATTAGGTCTAAGGAATACAATGGCTTGCTTAGAGGAGTAGACATCTTGGACACCTATATTCTGTAACAGTCTGTCATGCATTCTAACTCGGGGACGCGCGCCTCCCCCCTTCCCCCCCGCCCCCCCCCCACCCCAAAAAAAAAACTAGAATGGTTTTATATTTTATTTCAGCTTATTTAATTTTGAGTTTCAAATATGACATATGTAACTTACATTAACATATTGATATTATGAATCATGATATTAAGGAATGTATTTGATGTTTATGAGGTCAAGTTTCACCTTATTTAAATCTCAAGTGGTTTTATTTCAGCTTATTTATATAGTTTAGTCACTATATCTTTATATTTTAAATATTTATATATTTTTTAATTAGCCATCCCCTCGCCATCCCAGAGTCTTAGGTAACTATGCTACATAGTCTGTTGATACCTGCCTATCTTACAAGATAGCTAGGCTGAACATGCATTCTAATAAGGCCAAACAACTTGCCTACTATGCATTGTAGCCAATCACTCTGCAGGGTGGGTTCTTAAATTGCTTCTTTGTTGCTAATCTGAAATATCCCTAGTTGGGATCTTACCACAAAATTGACAAAACACAGAAATTTGCAACAAATACTAAATCTGATTTTTCTGATTTTTATGCAGAAAATTACAGCTAGGGCAGCGAACAATAAAATGTGAATAACTCTCAAAATATCCGTTCAAAACACTTGAAAATTTAAAGAGAACTAGATAATAATATAAAGAACACAAGGGAAATATTTTTGGAATTTTTTAGTCACTATATCGCTGCCAGAAAATTACAGCGTGCCTAAAATAGCCGGGAAACTTCGAAAATTAATATCTTTCCGAATACAAATGCAATAATGGTGAAACTTTGGAAATAACATATATAAATATAGTAGATGATTTTCCAACCTTCAGATCAGAAAACGGCCAGTTGGAAACCTTAAAAATTAGGGCTGCAATTTCCCAAACAAGTCGCCCCCTTTGGAAAATGGTTAAAACCCTTGTGAAACCCTCTGTAGATGATGCCGAATCCTTCTTCTAGGGATGCCGTAGGTCTGATCCGAAAACCAGCTGAAAATCTCCACAAAAACTCTCAAAAATCCTCAAACCCTAATTCTAACAATTCTGAAAAAATCTCTGTAAAACCAGCCCTGAAATCTGCTCCAAATGACAAGCTAGAGTAGATCTTTCACTACCGAAGAATGCCCTACTAGCTAGGGATGGATCTCTTACCACCGAAGTTAGGGTTCCCGTGGAATCTTACTCCACAAGCTAAAAGTTTGCAAACAGCAGTTGCACCATGAAAAGAAATATAAGTGTATGCATGAATGACTATCATTTCACCCCTCTTCTCCTTTTATAACCTTTTCATGTCAAAGAAACCCTAAAACCCCCCAAGGCGCACTTTCCCATGGAGAGGGCCCATTTAATAAATATTTTAAAGTTACTTTTACCCCCTCGGCGCCTTGGCCCAAAAAGGCACCCCCAACAAAGAAATATAACATTAAATGCAATACATATCCCTCAAGTTGCCAAAAAGGTACTTTAAGTGGCCCCAACAAAGAAACATAACATTAAATGCCAGAAGTGTCCACTTAAGTGATCCCAACGGCAAAATAGAATACAAAGGGCCCATTCGACCCTCCCAACACCCAAAATATAACAAAACCCTAGTAAGAAACCAGACAACCATCCCCAATAACCTCCAAAGTCGTTAGTCCCTTGGGAATGACCAGGGCTAAGACCAAAATAGGGCCGTTAGGCCAACTGCTCGGAATTGGGGACATTACATAATCAGTCTGCATGGTGGGTGCTTAAATTGTTGCATTTCAATGCCAAATATATAGCCTACTTTGCCCTGGTGTTGTCTTGAATAGTTTTAAGTGTCACTGCAAATGAAAAGACTCCTGCAAGATAAATTGTGTAGATAGTTGGGATCAGAAAATGGCAATCTGCTAGAGTGTTTAATAGCAGTAACATAAAGTAGCATTTCTTAGATGTTTGCTGCACACTCACTTGGCCTATCGATGGTTGACAGTAAATAGAAGGTTAGCTTTGCTTCTTCCCCGATATTAGCATGTGGAATGTATGTGATATGGAAACTGGGAATGCTAATCTATGGAATTTATAGGATAAGGAAGCTGGAAATCCTAACCTATGAGTTTTTAAACTGCTGCAAGAAGGATTGTTTTGGCCTTTTCAAAGAGGTTTGGCTTCTTGGACTTTGAAGTTAAAAGATGTATTGAATAATGTTGCTGCATCCCATAATTTGAATTGACTAGGTTTGAAGGAAACTAAAAATATTTGTAAGTAGTCAATGACAGAATTCAATTCACTCATATTTGTATAACGTTGAATTTAATTTGCTCCACTCTACCGAGTCTGAAGCCTTCTTTTGATTTCTTTTGGGCGCCTTTTGTTGCAGGTTACATGTAGACGTGGGGATCTAACTAAAACCCCCCTTTTTTCCATTAAAAAAATGTTGTAATATTATCAAGTTATCTCCTATTTCAGTACATAAATCCGAAAAAAGTGAAAGTAAGGTTAAGTAGCACTCAAAATATAGTGAGAATGTAAATTGAATTAATATACATTAAGATCAAAAGGCTTCATCGAAGCAGTTGGTCTCTAAACCATGTTTGCCATTTCCCAGAGTCCCTTCTACGCCCCACCATGTTAATAAATGCATTAAGCCTCTAAAATGTGCATTTAATCAACTCCAGCTCTTGAAGATGGGTTACAAGAAGTTCAAGAAATTCATGTCCTATACATGTCTTGCCCACCAAAGGAGAACCAATATATTAAAACCATCTTATGCCCTGTACATCTTTCATTTATCGTCACCAATTACCATTTAAAACAAAATAGTCCATCCTTGAAGTAATGGGAATGGCTGGCATCCCTCAAAGCAACTTCTTGTACAGCAACGTTGGGCACAGATTTAATTGCAGGTTGACAGAGGTGTCACATGCACAGATGTCCATCTTGTGTGGCTGCATTTGGCTTCCTTCCCAATGTTACGTCAAACTTTTCTTCTACTT
This sequence comes from Taxus chinensis, assembly GCA_019776745.2. Classification (NCBI taxonomy): domain Eukaryota; kingdom Viridiplantae; phylum Streptophyta; class Pinopsida; order Cupressales; family Taxaceae; genus Taxus; species Taxus chinensis. The sequence continues at coordinate 572,493,281 of CM034148.1, read as the reverse complement.
CTATTGCATGTCATGCAACAAACAATTTGTATCTGGTACATACCCTTCCTTCTTCATTTGCATATGCAATGCGTGTAAGATTGCATATATCTCTTCAGTTCTTGGGTGTGATGTGTCCCCCATAATGAACGTGTGAACACTGTTCTTAACCTCAACCCAACTACACCCTGGTTCCTTTTTCACCTGTCTTTCTCTCATCATCTTTCTCACATTAGCTACATCATCCCACCGGTTTGCCGCAGCATAAATGTTTGAAAGTAACACATATGTTGCATGGTCTTCTGGTTCTAGCCTAAGAGCAAAGTCTGCTGCACGTCTCCCTATATTGACATTGCGATGGAGTCTGCATGCACCAAGCAATGTCTTCCACACGAGAGCATTAGGTTCAAACGGAATTGAATTGATAAAGGCCTCTGCCTCGTCCAAGTGCCCGGATCGTCCAAGCAGATCAACCATGCAGATATAGTGTTCTAACACTGGTGTAATGCCATGATCTTGATTCATAGAATCAAACAAATAATGTCCCTTATCCACAAGTCCTATATGACTACATGCAAAAAGGACACTGACAAATGTAATCTCATTTGGTTTGATCCCAAGTGGCTGCATTTCTTCAAAGATTTGAATAGCCTCGCTTCCGCATCCATGCTGTGCATATGCAGTGATCATTGCATTCCAAGGGACCACATCCACCTTAGGGTATGTGTTGAAGACTTCTCGGGCAATCTCTATGCTACCACATTTTGCATACATGTCAACAAGTGCACATCCCACAACAGCATTTGGAGTAATATTACTCTTTATTATGAGAGCGTGAACCCGCTGACCTCTTTCCAAAGCTGCTAGGCTAGCACATGCCCTGAGTACACTACCAAAGGTGAATGTGTTTGGCTTCAAATTGATCCATTGCATTTTGTGTAACAGTTTGAGAGCTTCTTCACCATGGTCATTTTGAACATACCCTGCTATGATTGCATTCCATGAGACGATATCTCTGTCCAACATTCTGTCGAATAGTTTCTGTGCATCCACAATTCCTTTGCATTTAGCGTACATATCAACAAGGGCATTAACGACAAATATATCCGAGTTAAAACCAACTTTTAAAATATAAGCATGGATCTGCTTGCCTTGTTCCCGAGCTTCTAGGCTAGCACACCCACTCAAAACACTAGCGATAGGAAACTGATTTAGCTTCACACTGGCCTCTTGCATCTCACAAAAGATTTTTAGAGCTTCTGTAGGATATCCATTTTGCGCATATCCCACAATCATGGCAGTCCAGGACACAACATCCCGGTCAGGCATAGTTTCAAACACTTTGAGTGCATCCTCCATGCTACCACATTTTGGGTACATGTCAACCAGTGCACTTGCCACAAACATTTCCGACTCGAGACCACTTTTGGTTGCCTGAGCATGAACCTGCTTGCCCTGCTCCAGACATGCTAAACCCGCACAAGCCTGAAGCACACTGCTGACAGAAAATTGGGTTAATTTTATATTTGATCTTTGCATGTCACGGTAAAGTTTGAGAGCCTCTTCAACATGGCCATTCCGCGCATACCCAGAAATTAGTGCATTCCATGAAACCGCGTCTCTCTCGGCCATTTTGTCAAACATTTGGCGCGCATCCTCCATACTAGCACATTTTGCGTACATGTCAACCAGAGCACCAGTCACAAACATATCTGAATCAAAACCAAGTTTTAACAGTTGTGCATGAACCTGATTTCCCTGCTCCAAACCCTGAATACTGGCACATGACCGAAGAACACTACCGAAACTAAACTGGCTAGGCTTCATATCCGCCTGCTGCATTTGGCTAAATAGATGTAGCGCCTTCACGCCATGCCCTTGCTGTGTATAACCTGATATCATTGCGTTCCATAAGACAACACTTTTCTCAGGCGTTTCGTCAAACAGTTGGCGTGCATCCAGCAGCTGGCCACATTTGGCATACATGTTGACAATATTTGTTAGCAAAAAAACATGTGTTTGAAACCCATTTTTACTTATGTGTGCGTGGATGGATTTCCCACCTGAAACATTTTTGGTAGTTAAGCATTTGTTTAAGAGGTGCGCATATGTTTGAGAGTCAATGCAAATGTCATCATATTCAGTTGTTGTACATTCTGCTTCAATAGCAGCAGCAGCAGCAGCAGCCGCAGCGGAGTAACCAACAGAAATATTATTAAGATTATTGATAAACACGCAGAGGCCAGACGTTACCAATCTGCAATTAAAAGATGATGGCTTCTTCATACCTTCATTGCTTGAATATATTAAAGTGAATCTACCAAGGCAAGTTATCCGGGAACATAAAAACAAAGGATAGGTAGGTTATTTCAATACCCTCAAATTCAACTATAAACTCCGGAACACTCGATCATCAAGCTTTCAAAACCAATTATAGTCATGTCTTCACTTCTACATAAGCCAATTAAATTGATATGGGAATTGGATGCGGTGTGCTACCTGCCTCTCATTCTACATAAAATATTTTCCAGCCACAAACTCATTTAGATAGTGCTAAAGTATTCATTCCTTTGTCTCGCATTTACGATGCAACTTTAACATATTTTGTTTACAGGGTGCATGTTAATGTATATTTCGTTATAATTTTGAAAATGAAACGGTATTTCGTGTTTCTTTAAATATGAATAAATAATAAATATTTTTATGGTCTAAGTTATGTCCATTTTTTGTTGAATTTCTCTCAAATTATTACTAGTTGGGAGGAAGTGACAATTTTTTTCAACTCTCTCGGATTTACCATGAAAAATGTCACTTCTTTAGCTATATTTTCATCTTCCATCTTATATATTATGGTGTAATCTATATTTTTATTGGTCTAGGTAGTGTATTTAATTTTTGTACAAAATCCAACCAAGAGATCTTATTGGTTTTTGAATAAACTGATCATGATTTGTATATTTTATTTGATTTATTTTATATGTAGAGAAGAAAATACATAGAACCTCCAATAAAGGCATAAAATAAATGTTCAATAGTTATTGTTTTCATTTTATTTCCTAGAGACTTATTTATCTAATCGCACATATAGTCTGTGGCCAATTATATCTAGCTTTAAAAAATGTATGAAAAGAATATTAAAGATGATTTTTTTTTTTTGACATTTTTTGAGTTATAATCTTAGAATTAAAGGGTCGATTGATAAATAATGTAGTTATGTTCCCTTACTAGTAAATGTGTATTTATAATACATAATATAATTATTTAGCAAACAACGGTTCTATCTTTTCCTTTATACCAAAACATGAAACTATTGTTGTCTTTGAAACTCGCACCCTTGCTAAATCAAGAATTCAACAATTCAGTGAAAACATGAATGATCTCGAACGTGTGGTGGGCAATCAAGATCAAACCTCAGGGGAAAGGGGTGGTTTCTCTTACCCTAGTTCATCGCAACTACTCTAACCAGCTTCTGCTCTAACACTATTTAATCATAAATTAAGAATCCCAAGGAGATAGGGTGAAAGAGGAAGAAAGATGAAATAAAAGAGAGGTGATGCACCAAACTAGAAATTGGATCGATTATGGCTCTAAAATGCACATATATGAACCCACGAATAAAGCTTGGAGGAATGCACACAACTTTGAAGGAAATAAAATGGAAAAGAATAGAGGCATGCAAGAGGACATAGATGTTCAGATTAAATGTAGAGCATTCAAAGAAATAAAGTCACACTTGCATTAATATAAAATATTGTCCCTTTACAAACGCAAAGTTGAGGCAAGAAATATTCGCATGCGAGTTACAAAGGTCGTGAGTAAGAGATTTGCAAGCTCATAAGGAGGAGCTGCAAATTCAACAGAAAAGAACCTTTATTATATGCCAAAACACTTACATTTATAGAATTTTAGAGAGAGGGGAGTATGCTTACACTTAGCATTTCATCCAATCCATTCAATTAACGACACTTCATTGATCAACCATTCTATTGCTCCATTCTTGAATGCATATGCACGACACCTTCTCAGTCGTATTCCTCCTATAATCAGCTTATTTGACTAATATCTCTCTTATTAGCTAAACATTCCTCCTTTTGACCATTCAGAACCTCCCTAGTTCTCTCTAGACCACTTTTATTGGCTTCGTAGGCTATCTATCATTCACAATTGGTTATCTAGACCCCTCCCAACTCTCAAAGAGTCTCTAATCACTTGCTAATCAAGTTTAACTAGCCTAAACCCTAGTTAACTAGCCTAAACCAAGCTTAACTAAGCCTAAAGCATGTTTATCCTAATATAATCCTAAAGTGATTTTTAGACTTTAGTCCCACATGCACCCAAAGTTCAAACTCTTCCATTTGGAAAACTATAAATAGAAGGCTAAGCCTACCCATTCAAAGACACAACTTTATCATAAGCTAAAGCATAAAATGTAAGCCTGGAGATATCTTAAGAGCTCATTTGCATTAGCCAAGATAATAAGGCATTTGATCTTGGCTATCCTCCATTAAAATAGCTTCATCTTGCACCATATGTATAGGTTAGTAATGGAATAGCTAAACTTGGCCAAGTATATCCATTTAGTGAGATTCATTCACCCTCATGGAGTAAACAACAAAACTGATTGCTTAAGTCTCATAGTTGGTTCATATTTATGTTTTAAGCTAATCAAGAATAGAGGTTAATGATATTTGTTAGATTTACACCTTACTTTATTTCAAGTTTTAAACACATGCAAGATATTGATTCCTTAGCTCATTTCATTATCTATGGTCCATTTAGGCACTTTTTGCACAAAGCTTTGGGGTCTTTAGCCTCCATTGTCCATAGCTCTTTGCAAAACCTTTCATTGAACACATTTGGCAAGCCCGATGGGACACTTATGTCCATCCTCCATTAATGGAGGTCTTTTAGCCATTTTTCAAAGTTCATTTTCAAGTTTTTGGGATCAAATCACTTGTTATTTCCTCATTTCTTGTTTCTAACACTAGATAAATGACCTTCATTTACATTTATTTTGTGGGTTTGATATAGAAATAGGACACTTTGACTAACAACTAACCTCTTTTTCTCTTGAAAATTTGAAAATCTATCGAGTTTTTTATAGGTTTTTCACAGGGTACGCGCATATGTGTTAACAAGGGGCGTGTACACATTTAAACCCTAGCGTCCCCATTCGGAATTTAGGTGCGTACCTATCTGGACAGTCCTCATCATTTGAAAATTTTTCCTCTACAAGGATGTGCATGCATCTTTGTCATGTGTGTTAGCGTATCCGCCTCTCTTGCTGTCGTATGCGTTAAGGTGCTAACACTGTGTGAAAATATGTAAATTTTTCCTCTACATGGACATTGCATGCGTCTCCATCATTTAGACCACATATCCATCTCTCTGGCCACGTATACGTAAATGGCTTGACTGTGTGAAATTTTTTTAAATTGTCTGATTTTTTGCTAGGGTGTGTATCCGTTGGCTGGGCAACGTATGCGTCACTCTAGGCGCATAGGTGTCTTGTTCCACTCTATTGAATTTGAATTTTTTCCTTGCCCATGTACCTGTCTACTTGGGTGTGTATCCATTAGTTGGGAAATCACGTAGGTGTCATTCTGTGTGCACGCAGGTGTCTATGTGTAGTCCGGATTCATCCATTTTATTTTTAGTGCTCCTTGTTTTGACCATATCTTTTGACTCGTTAACCTATTTTCAGAGTTTGAATAGGCATCGGAAAGATAACAAAGCATACTTTGTCGATGGAGACTTCCAAAATTTAGGTACCTTTGCGTATACTAAATTCTATCACATCAAATCCCAAAGTGATATGGAGACCTCCAAAAATGAAAATTACTAAAAACTGTTAAAAAAGTGTCAAAATTTGGATTTCTGGAATTTTTTTTTCTTAGTTTTCTAACTCTTGCAGGGTTCTAACAATGGTTTATAGGTTTCCTTTGCATTAAGTTATTTTATACTAACTTGTTTAAAAAATATTTGCATCTTCATTCGCATGAAAATTTGAAATGTAGTATGCTCTTCCCTCGCGCCTTTCTAGGTGATCTTGGGAAATAGAAACGTTTCACCATTTTCTGTCATACTTGCAAAAATGGTTTAATTAGCTTTTTTAAAAGTTGGTTAAAAGGAACTTATTTTCACATTGTACTTAGGAATTTTCCATTCATTACAAATTTGAGTGAGATAAGGCCTTGTTGTGTATGCTCTTTCCTTGTGTCTTAGGACGATCTGGGAACAGGCCAAAAACAACGATCTTCAAAGAGACCTTTATATGAACGCATTTTAGAAAATTACTAACCTTGGTATGTAGGACCAGAAATTGCTTGTCAAAGCAAATCACTCAAAACCAAAAATGAAAATGCATGATGTCAAAGGCCTGTCTGAAAACGTGTGTTCACTAGCAGGTTTTTGACCAAATGGCATGAATGCTACTTAATTGTCCACATTGAAAGGAAGTCTTGCCCTCTTCTTGCCTCAGATAAAAAAACTACACACCATATTCAAAACATTTGTCATTGGCAGGTTTTGGAAAAGGGTCAATAGTCCCTATCTCGCTTAACTGGAACATAACCTCCTTTGGCATATCTGACGCCCCTTGTCAGCTATAACAATGGGGATGGTATCTAATGTTGAACCCTGAAAGTAGTTCACCATTGTGTAACCTCGTGGATGAAACCCTAAGGAAGCGCATTCGCTTAAGCCCACTTTGACTAGCAGACACCTTGTGACATGTTAGTTCCAACAAAATTGTTTTTGATCACATTTTGACCCATAAAATGAGTATTGCGACCATGATTTTGCATTGATACCAGGCATATCTGCCAGTACCAAGAAACTGTACTTGAAGAAGGGGAAAGCCATGAACCCTTCTTCTCCCAAATTAAGAATTGTGACTTTTTTAAATCGTGTCTGCTCTTAAGGTATTAACTTTGATAACACCTAGTTGAGAGATCTTATTAAGGAGGCCATTTTGTCTAACTTTACTGTTCTTTGTCAACTCTCTTAAGGAGCAATTGTCCTAACTTGGGTATTAAGCACATGGTTTAACTTATTTGGATTCAGCAAGTTACAAAATTGTCTTTCGAACAAGGCAAAGAATCCACTTAAAGTGACGGATTTTCATGATCTAAGTAAAAACCTTTCATGTCATGGAAATTAGGTCTTCAATCTTTCTTAGCTTAGGGGGAGTGGAAGCGGTCTGTTCGAGCAGGTTTTTCGAAGTATGGAGGCATCCTTAGAACAGTGGGGTAGGATTCACGGTCTTTCAGGTAGCTAGAACCTTCGATGGATCAGGAGGAATAAGCATCCTGGGGTAAAGAGAAAGCCCTAGAGTGGCTCTGAACTTCTCTAATTGATTTCTCCAGCGACTTAATCTCGTCAATTTTGAGGAACAGCTGATGTATGATATTTCTATTAAAGTGAGATACCTGAGTTATGGTTATGCTCTTATCCTTGTGTCTTAGGACGATCTTAGGAAATCAAAAACAACATCTTATCTCCTTTATATGACATTTTGGAAAATTACTAACCTTGGTATGTAAGACCAAAATCGCTTGTCAAAGAAAGATGTTGAAACAAAACAAATCAAACCTTCTAATACGTGTTTTTGTACAGGTTAAGTATCCGAATGGTGTGCCACTTAAAACCACATTAAGTTAAGGAAGTCCTAAAAAACACACCATATTCAAAACACTGTATTGCAGGTTTCGGAAAAGGGTACGTCTCTATCTGCTCAAATGGAACATAACCCCTTTGGTATAATGCCTTAAGCTACAGCAATGGGGGTGGTTCCAGGAACCCTAAAGTAGTCCATCATTGTGTAACCTCGTGGATGAAACAGGAAGTGCCTCGCTTACCCACTTGACTAGTACATCCTTTTGAGTTAGCAGTTACCAGTTGTCCGTATGGCTACCCAATAGAGAGTACACAATGGACACATTTATTGTCCCATTGTACTTGAAGGGGGTAAAGTAAAGCCGAGATACTCCCAAATTAGTCAAGGCACTTTTTGGGTAAATCACTGCTCGCTCTTAGACAACTTTGTAACACCTAGTTGAGAGATCTTATTAGGGAGGCTCATTTTGTCTTGAGGCCCACTTTACTAGTCCTTTGTTGCGTCTTGGCCATCACAAAGTGATAACTTATTTTGATTCAGAACCTTTTTTTTAAACAAGGCAAAGAATCCACTTAAGTTGGATCTAAGTGCCTTTCATCACGAAAATTAGACGACATTTCACTTAGCTTAGCATCTTTCTCACCTTCGGACGAGGTGAAGCTCTGCCCAAGTGGCACTTAGTTTATTTTTCATCTTTTGATCTACACCTTTGCATTCTTGTTGCCCATTTGGGACAACAGAAGGTATCTTTCGGGAGTGTTGTCATAGATAGTGTTCACCACTTTTTTGTCCGTTTACACTCATCCATGTTTATGGCTGAGTTGTTAAACATCTAAAGTGAAACATGATGCGTCCTTATATCTTTGATGGCCACTTGATCTTGATTTCAAGATCATCATCATAGTTAGATTGATTCATCATTTGATCTCCCTTTGACGTGTTACCTTGTTTGCATTGTCTCGACACAATTAAGATACTTATGTCATGTTTTTCATAAACGTGATCTAAGTATCCGCATTGTGGCATTACATTGCGCACATTTTAACACATCCTCAGTATACCTTGACTTGGTTTTACTTCAAACATTGTCCAAAATTTTGAAAGAGTGTTGCTTACTCTGTTTGCGTCATTTTAATACCACTTTGGCACTAATATCTCACTTCTCCGTGAATCTTGATAGACGTGTCCAATTGGTGTGGTTATGTGGCTTACATTTGTAAACCTCGCCCTTTAACATTTTGGCCTTGTTGGTTGTTGAATGTGTCATTGTATCCTTTGATTGGGAGTCACATCTACCCTTTGTTAATATTTACGCCTTGTTCATTTCGAGCTTGACGTAAATATTGACATTGTGTTGATCATCTTTACATCGAACTATCACTTTGCACACGCATTTGCATAGGGTGTATTTCCTTGTTGATTGGCTTTGTGTTTCACACTTGCATGATTGTTCCTTGTGATTATTCATCTAGAAAACTTATTTTCTAGGACAATCCCTTTTGATCTCATCGAGATTGCATCATCACAATGTCTATTTTCCTTAGACCTTCTTCAGAAAATCACGCACACATCTCCATACTTACAAAATGTCTAGTTGGTTGTCATTATGCTACTCTGAATCGACATGTCACTTCCTTCCCTTTGAAGGAGTTCCATCCCACTATCTAGGTCTAGACATTTGTGCTTAAACGATGACAAAAATGACTGACTATCACAGTTTCTCACACTTACTACAATACGGAACCTAGGTTTAGGTATTCAAATCAAAAGATTCCCATTACGACTAAACCTCATTTGGTTCTTCATGCTAGAGAGCCCATTCGGGTACCCTGTTCCCCACCTTCAGCTCATAGTCGGTGGTATGGTTTGGATGTTTCTGATCCAAATTATTATTCAGGTTCCCCCCACTCTTCTTCTTCTGATTCAGATCCAAACTACCATTCGGATTCCCACTCTTCTTCTGAAGACTCGGATCCCAACTATTGTTCGGATACCCCTAGATCAAATCTTGAATCATGGTCCTCCCTTCCTTCACAGGACCTTTATTCCAAATCACCTCAATGAACATCTTCCTCCTTTGAAGACTCGTGTGACTCCAAGTTCCATCAATCGAACATCTAATTTGGTTCTTGAGTCACGGTCCTCCCTTTCTTCGCAGGACCTCCTTCATCAGTCGTCTCAATGACCTCTTCCTCCGTCGAAGAGTTCCATGACTCGGGTTACCTCTAGTCAATCATCTAATTCGACTCCTATGTCGTAACTTAATGAATGGCTATGTGATCCTACTTTCCAACCTACATTGCATCATCTTCTAGAAAAATGATCTAGGTCCAGATCTAAATCATCCATTCATGAGGACACTTACCTCCAATCCTACTTCCTCTCTTGAGTCATCTTCTTCTATCAATCAATCTTCCCTCACTTATCAACCTATTTCTTCTATTCAACCTTCTATGGCCAAAGAAAAACAACCTCTACTGATTGATTTCTCTTAGAATGAAGAAACAATTAGAGTACATGATGATATCCCTCTAGAGGATTGCAAACAAGGATTCTTTCTAGAACTTGATACGCTTGCGTATTGGGGAAAATAAGTTGATTCCTTTTATCAGAACATAGAGGAAAAGCCTAAGGTCATGGAACTTGATTCTTCTTCTATTCCATCTTCACCTTCTTCTGAGCATGATGAGATGTCAGGGTCTAGCATTGAGCCATGGCCTATCTTCTCATTACCAAATCATTCATTATCTATCATCATTCCTCAATCAAAATCTCACCTTGGGTCACCGCTGAGTAGCCCATCATCTTCTTCTATCCTGGGGCCACCCCCTAGGTAGCCCTCCATTTTCTACTTGTGGGTCACCTCTTGGTAGCCCATTACCTTCTATTCTTGGGCCACATCCTAGTATGCCCTTCATCCTCTTCTATCTATGGGACACCTCCGAGTAGTCCCTCCTCATCTATACTTGGGCCACACCCTAGTAGCCCTTCGTCATCTTCTTCTATTCTTGGGCCATGTCCTCATAGCCCAACTTCTTCCATCTTAGGGCCATATCTATAGCAGCCCTTCATCATCTTCTATTAGTGGCTCACCTCCTCGTAGCCCATCCTCTTCAATTCTTGGACCGTATCCTTTTCATCCATCACATATTTCTTCTATCAATGGTTGTGGCAAGCCCACAGTCATTTCTCACATCAGTTCTAAACGTCAACGTTCTCTTTCTTCTCCTTCTCAGGATCAAAAAAGTCACATGTTAGCTTATAAGAAACCCAAACAGGTTCTTAATCAAGCTCATATCAAAACTTCTGAGAGCCCTAAAGCTCCTAACAAATCAAATGATCTCAAAATTGTAAATCAAGCACGATTCAAGAACGCACATCAACGTAACCATCAAGTATGGCGCAAAGTGCATAAACCTCTGGATAGGGAACTCAAGCTCCTGCATACGAAATCCATGTTTCAGGATAAATCACAGTCATTTGTTGAGTATGAGCTCACCACGATCATCGAGATCGGAGATAACATAACTCTTGATAAACAAACATGCCTAGTCTCCCTTATCAAGGAAGTCGCAAACATTATTGTTGGATCTTACCACGCAAAGTGACTTTGTTGGTCCCAACCTCTTCCAAAAACTATCAAAAATCTAAAAATAAAAAACAATGCAAAAATACAAAAACATTGAGAAAACACAAGAAAAATCAAAGGTACAAAGATCAAACATTGCAATCAGGTATTGCGTACACATGGATGTTTCTTTCTTCCCTTTCTTATCTATTCTTCTGCAAGTCTTCCTACCATTTTCATCCCTTTGGTGATATTTTGGTTAGCCTATTCGCACACGCATTTTGTGAAACATTTATCTCTATGGTATCCATTTGACCCTGGTCTTTTATCACCTTGGTAAATTAAAGAACGACTGACCTCTTAGAGATCCTATCACATTCAACATCTAATAAACTTGTTGCGAAGAACTTTTGGACATATTTGTTGACACTAGCCAATGTTGTCATCACAATCACTTCCACCTCCTTCCATCAAGCCATCAATGGTTCTTAACCCCTTGTCAAACAAGAGAGCTGAAATAAGTTTTCAGAAAGCAAAAGAATCAAAATCAATCAAAAAATCAAAAGCTAAAAGCTAAAAGAAAAAGCAAATTGATATATAACTCTCTCTTGGGGTATTTCCAATAATCTCTATCAGGGCTATGGACACCTGACTGGCAGTAGAGAAATGTTGCGATTAGAATCAAATGCATCTCCGTCGGGGCTATGGATGCCTGGCTGGCAGTGAGCAATGTACGGCTATCCTTCCACCATCCATTCACAAATCACCTATCACCTATCAAAATAAATCATTCCTACACATTGGCTAGGGTGTCTTCACTTGTTGTCTATTAAATCTTCCCTTCAAGAGGTAATTAAATTCCACGTGCACACACTGGATCTCTATGAGTAGGCAAGATTAGTATGTTACCAAGTGTCTTTTTTGGACCTTGTTCAGACTCTTACTCTAGTCCATATCTCGTCTCACGATTTGTGCCTTTGGCTAATCACTTCTTCATCACGAGGCTTCTAAGCTACATTCATATCATTCACATCGTTCTTCTACTTCGTTCAGAACATCCATGTGTATAAGATTACCTTTTTGCCATGTTTTCGGACACCTTTGTCCCCTTTCACAAAAACAATCTTCTCCTTCCTTTCTATCATGTGCTTTTAGGCCAACTTATGCTGGGGGCATCCTTGCTTCTTCCCAGCACTTCATTGGTTTATGTTCATCATCATGTTGAACCTATCCATAATGGCCTTGGGTCCCGCTTCTACCTGTGAAGAGTTTGCCTTTGAATACTCCCACCTAATCGTTGGGGCATTTTTACATCTTCACCTTTCTCGTACGCACGTGGCCTTATGCCCTTGTACATCCCATCTATCTTCTAGGGGCATCCACGCTTCCTCATCTTCCTGTACATAGTTTTAGAAAAATTTCAAAATCATAAAAACATTCAAATATGTTAGAAAAAAAAAATAAATATGTAAAACATTCAAATATGTTTCAAAAACATCTAAAAATTAAATCATCCTACAAAACATCACTCTTTGGTTCTCACATGTTCATGTGCGTGACTCAAGGATCATCTTGATCTACCTCCATCAACAAAAGCTAGGTTTCTTACTTTGTCTGTACTCTGGGGCACAACGAGTTTCCTGGTACTGTTTCATAGTGCACATTGATTTTTCATCAGGACCGAAGTGTCCTCCATTATTCCCCTTGCATGTATCCTTGCTTGGGGCACCATCATAACCCTTGTCGTTAATTCACACAGGTTAGAACTGAAGCTCGATAACAAAAACATTACATTATGTTTCTCTATTAGGTTAGCTTGTTTACTTTCTCGTATTGCATTGCATTATGTTATGTTGCATGGAGTTAGGCATCTTTTACTTTCTCATATTGCATTGCATTTTGTATGTTGCATGGAGTTGGTGTTTTTAGCAATGGAAATTTGTTCGTATATGGCTTTTCATGTCATACTACACTTTTGTTCATTCTTTTTAATAAGGACCGATGATGAAGATCATTAGCAATATGATGAAAAATAAAGTTGTTTAAAAGGCACTGGATGGATGTTATCTCATTCCCTCTTCCTCATACTCCTTTTTCTTCTATATCCCTTTCTTCTTATTCACACTATTATTTCTTCTATTCTCTTTCTATCATCTTTTTGATCGTCAATCGAGTTCTTTTATCACCCCATCGACAATCGAGGGGGAATCCTCCATTCTACTCATTTTTCTTCTATCCCTTCAAAATTTTCTACTTGTTTATGCTTGTCTACTTTCTTTAAAGTGACGTTGCTTACGTCACCCCAAAGAGGGGCAAATGTAAACACCTAAAATATGCTTACGCTTAGCATTTCATCCAATTCAACCAATTGAACGACACTTAGTTAATCAACCTTATTCTTCGCTCCATTCTCGGATGCCCATTCACAACACTCTTTTGGTCGCATTCCTCCTACAATCAAATTATTTGGCTAATATCTCTCTTATTAGCTAAACATTCCTCCTTTTGACCATTTAGAACCTCCCTCTTTCTCTCTAGACCACTTCTATTGTCTTCGTAGGCTATCTATTAGTCACAATTGGTTATCCAGACCCATCCCAACTCTCAATGAGTCTCTAATCACTTGTTAATCAAGTTTAACTAGCCTAAACCAATCTTAACTAAGCTTGAAGCATGTTTACCCTAATCTAATCCTAAAGTGCTTTTTTAGATTTAGTCCCACATTCACCCAAACTCCAAACTCTTCCAAACTAGAAAACTATAAATACAAGGCTAAGCCTACCCATTCAGAGACACAACTTTACATAACACTAAAGCCAAAACAAGCCTAAGAAAGCTTAAGAGCTCATTTGCATTAGCCAAGCTAATAAGACAATTGATCTTGGGTCATCCACCATTAAAATAGCTTCATCTTGAACCCATGTTAGGTTAGTAATGGAATAGCTAAACTTGGCCATGTAGCCATTTAGTGAGATTCATTGACCCTCATGGAGTAAACAACTAAACTGATTTCTTAAGTCTTTTTTAGGTATATTTTGTTAAGATTTCAACAATAGAGGTTAATGTTATTTGTTATATTTCTTGTTTATTTCAAGTTTTAAACACATGCAAATATGATTCCTTGTTCATTTCTTATCATATGGTCCATTGAGGGTCTTTTGCACAAATCTTTGGGGTCTTACCCCATATCCATAGCTCTTTGCAAAATATTTCATTGAACACACCAAGTATGGGTGTTTGACATTGCTCCAACACCCACCATCAGATCGCTAGTGTAGGAGGATGACATTGCTCAGGGTTGAATTCGGGTGGTGGAGTGGTTGAGTGCCTAGTTTACGACAGGTGCGACTTTGTCATGCTTTGCTGACATCAGATGATTTTAATCTGATCTATGGCTTTCTCCTTATTTAGAAACTCCTCAAGTTCAGTGGCCTCTATGTATTGCATCTTCCTACTAGATGGTCTGATAAGTAGCCTTAGAGCATCCATTAGGCAAGGAAAAAAAATTCTTTGAATTTTGTCTCTACAAACTGCTCAATCATTTTTTCCGGACTTGGTCTATGACATGCAAATGGGACCAACGCTTGTTCAAAAACACTTATTGAAATGATCATCACAAGGATTGAGAAAAAGGAACTCAATCATTGATCATCACACAAAAGGAGGGAACCTACAATAACAAAAAATGAAAGGGAACAAAACAAATCCAATTATGTACAAGATGCCAAAAACAACCTTAATGAGAAGGTTTAAGATAGATCCTATAAAATGGGATTTGAAATGCCTCCCCATAAAGTTTGGACAACTCGAAAGAGTTGGCTTGCTTGCAGGCTATAATGATGTGTGGGCCACTCCAAAGTGCATCAAACTTGGAGTGCTACTGGTGGTGTAAATAAACTTGTAACAATTAATATGTTGTACATTGAGTTACATTCATTTAATTATCAGACCAGGGAGCGCAAAATTGAAATATTGCAAGTGTTATATGCACAGTTATATTTGATATATGAGGTTGGAAAGGAAATAACTGTCACATAAAAATGATGAAAGTAAAATAAAACTCAAACTTGAAAATGAACTATTGTTAAATGTTATTACTGAAACATAGTTACAGATTCAGAAAAAATATTGTTCCTTAGAAAATGTGCATGAAATGAAATAATGGAGGGGATTTGGTAGACCTCAAGTGGGCCCTGACTTAGGTGTTAATCCCTTCCTAACTCTATAACTAAAGACTAAATAACAGAACTCAGATTTCTTTATCCACGTTTCTGTTGTAACTACTTCTCCAATGGTACATAAGGACTTAAGTGTCATCACTTCATGCTTCAAAATATCTTCATAAATGTGTTATAATATGTTGTGAATGATTTATCTATGTTGCAGATGAGTTGTTGTGGAAAAGTTCTTTGGATGCAGATGAGTTGTTGTAGACAAGTTCGTTTATTGCATATCACAAATTTCTTACAACCAAGAGTGACATCAACACATATAATCATCCAAACAATTAATCGGAATAACAAGAATAAATGCACACATAATATCAAAAAATAAAAACAAATAGATATAACTATATTATAACTATATTAATTAGTCATTATGCCAAAAGTTCATGGTTGTAATGGTGATGTTCAACAATGTACTTAGGAAATACAGGGACATGGCTATAATGGTTTTATCAAAATACAAAATATGAGTTCTTATGAAATAAATTAATACAATGCATCACACCTCCAGGCTTAAACGCTTGAATGTATTCATTCAAGAGCTTTATATCTTCTCTAGTGGAAACTCCATTTTCACATAAAATCTATGGGTGTTCCTATCCCTTCCTCTCCTGAGAAGAAATGTCTATAATTCCTCCTCAATCTGTTGTAGACTCTTTTTTGCACCCTCTAATTGATTGGTAAATTTCCTCTCCAAGGTGAAATTGGGAAATGAAATATTGGAGGATGATAAGCTATAGGAAACCAATCATCTTCACATTCATTTGTTATTTCAATATATTTGTTCACCCTGCGTAAAGTGGGAAGTAAATTTGGATATGAGCGCACTTCTTTCCTTTGGAGTGCAGGTGACAACTCTTCCCATCTGGCTCTACATGTCACCATAACTTGAATTGAATGTTCTTTGACCATGTTCATAACTTCTGTGTGGGATTCAATCCTCATTTTCAACACTCTATTTTTTATTGCATCTACTTCCATATAGTTGTCATATTATTATGCAATTTCATCTGATGTTGTTGCCTCTACTCTGATATAAAGTGGTGTAACCTTATCCAAATGTCTTTATGCATCCATTTGTTGAGCTCTTTCCATTTCATTTGAAAGATATGAATATAATGCCTTAACCTGTACATCCCCAATTTACAGAGTTGAGATCCAAAATATTTCATATGGAAGGGCACAATTATGCAAATATAGCTCACATAATAAATTATGCAGTTCATGTGTACTATGTTGATACAGATTAAAAAAAATCTTGGTTGATATAATGTCATATATCATATCAAAATTTATGCAAGTAGACGTACAACATCTTTTATTTTAGGTATATTGCATAGACATTTGATGGAGGTCTGCAACTCAACATGTCAAATGTTACCTTCATTGTTTCCGTTTGTTTTTGTTTTAGCCTTTTAATCTCCTTGTCATCGTCTTCCATTTCCTTCTTATATTTAGAGATAAGTTCTTCCTTCTCCTTTTCCCATTTCTTCTTGAGTATGTTAATGTAAGTGTCCCTTTGCAGCAATAGATGTTCAATATTGGGCCTCGTAGTTTGTGTTCCCATCTCATAGCAAGATGATTTTTCAATTTCCTTTATGATTTCATGAATAATAATTTGGGGTTACATTGGTTCTACACTTGTTTCTTGACTTTCATTTGGTGATTGTTCAAAAAATTTCTCAATGAATTGTTCATTGACATCTTCTGCAGTCATTTGCTTTTGTTCATTTCCTCCTTCCACTGCCTCTTTTACTTGTCTCACTTCATAACTCTCTACTTCATGAATGGTTCCCTCTTTCTGATTTTTCTTCTTGTCCTTCCATTGGTTATTCATAGTATTCTGGATCTTGAGTTATTGTGGGAACAATATCTCTATTCTCTTTTTCTAATGGTTCGGGCTCAAAATTTTCTTCTATGGCTTCCAAATCACTATCCAATAAGATGTGTTGAGATTTTCCAGAATTGGAGGGTTTTTCCCTCTTTGTCCTAAGCCTAGAAGAGCACCTAGTTTGTTTTGGAGTGGAATGAGCAGACTTCCTTTTTCTTTTGGAAGTGGAAGTTTCAGGGGAGGAAAATTCCAATAAAGTTTCAACTACAAAGATTTTCTTTAATGAAATAGGTGTGGGGGTTTCTTCTTTGGTAGGTAGAATTTCAGGATTTATTGGTTCTTGAGGTGGAGAAGAGGTTATTGCAGCTTCTGGCATATGGGAAGTAGAATTTTCAATGCTTTTTATTTTCCTTTTTCTCCTCTTTCCCAACAAGGTTTCAATATTGTTTACTTCTACAAATTCATCCCATGATATATGAGGGTGCTCCTTCTATAAAGTGTGCTTGACCTCTAGGGTTATTAGACAGTGATGTGAGAGGGCTACCCTACCCCTCAAAACCTCTTCACTCATTTTCTTAAGCATCTCATGAAAGAAATCTGGAACATTCACTTGATTGTTTTTCAAATGATTTAACAATTTGAAATGCACTATATTTAACCTTGAATATCTACCTTTACAAGTAAAATATTGAATGAAAAATTGACATCTTGTGCCCATAAGGGTTTGAGAGATGTTCTAAAAGTACCTTGACGGTTTGAGATGAGCTCCTCATTATTTTCTGCAAATTATCTTCTTGTTGCTTATGGGTTAGTTTTTTTTTGAAATGGGTCTCCCTGAGCTGGTAGACCACTGACCTTTGCTAAAATCGCATCACTTACCCTGATTGTTAACCCTTTTACCTGTGCCTCTCCATCATTTAGAGTATTTGCAAACTTTGTCATAACTACCTCATCAAAGCCTTGAAATGTGTTAATGTATTGCATCCAACCATGATTCTCAAAATACTACACAATCTCAGGATGATTCAAAAGTTGAAAATGTGCATAAGGTTCATATCTGATCAAGTCACCTCCCATGGTAGATATGCAGCTTCTCCCAAATGCAATAAAGTACTTTGTAAAAATGAATTTTTTTGATGGCTTTTCATTGCTTTGAACTTTATTACCAAGGGGAAAAGCAATATGTGTAGGGGTGATTAATCATTAAGTGGATGTGACAACATGAAGCAAAATGATGTTACATGTTTGCTTATGTGGAGGGCTTAATTTGACACATCATAACTGAAAAGCGACGGTCTTTTAAGGGACACATGCTTCATGACTTGACATAGCTCAAAATTAAATACAATTAATCTAATCATATTTTATTGAAGTAATAGATGTATGCACTTATCTTGTTGTTGCTTGCAATGATTAATGTGCATGTTTTATTGAATTGGAGTCTTGGATGCCTGCAAGTGCCCTGTGATGTTGCGGATGCGGGTTTAACTTGTGTTGAATACCCCTTATTGCAAACAAATTTCCTGAAGAGGGAACTCTAATTGGTTAGGGTGTCAATCATTCCTTGTCGATCGTCCACTCATGCATGTTTCCTTGATGTCCTTTATGTAACAATGAGTTCTGTCATATGCTCAAACAAACAGGATCTTATTTCTTGTGGTTAGAAGTCGAACTCTTTTTCATTGCACTCTCTCAGTGTGATGGAGATCATGTTTCCTGCAATCACTTGTCAATAAGACCTGCAAAACAAAAAATTATATAAAAAATGGGTTAGTAGAGTGTTGGTGATCACCTAGAAAGGTAGATCTCAGCACTTTTTATTTAGCCTTGAAGTATTCAACAAGCCAAATACTCCAAGGCTACTGAAATATCATCAATTCTCTACAATCCTAGAAGATGATCCAACAGGCTCAACATTTGAGGTTAATTATGATGTTTCTTTCTCCATTCTTCCCTGATCTCCGATGAATAATTTCATAAATGATTCTTTATCAACTGGGTTTTTATACAATCTTAACCTGGGGCCATTCACCAACAACTTGAATTTCACATGATCTATAGTAGTAAGCTTCACAACTATATTAGGGAAAATCTTCTCAATTTTATAGGGGCCTAGCCACCTTGTTCTGAGCCTCCCTATGTGATCCTTGTATTTTGAGGAAAATAAAAGTTCCCAATCACCTTCCTAGATCTGTCTTGTTTTTATATATTGGTCATGTCATTTGATTTTTTCTTTTTGCACTACCTTTGTGTTATGAAATGTTTGTTTTCTCATTTCATCCAACTCATTGAGTTGGATAATTCTATCTTTGAGCTTATGATAAGTCCATTCCTAGCTCAAATGAAATTCTCAATGTTTTATGCTCAAATTCTATTGGTAAAACAACAATCTTACCATATAATAGTTCAAATGGTGTGAAGTCAGTTGTGGTCTTCCATGTTGTATTTAATGGCCAAATTGCTTTTGGAATCATGTCCACCCAATCTCTTTTATGGAGTGTTATAGTCTTGTTATCCATTTTCACCTCCCTTGGTGAAATGAACAACTAGAAAGGCTGGGACTTGGGCAGTGATAAGGCCCTCAAGGATGAATATGGAATTCCAGGTAAAATTCTATGTTTCGGGAACATTTGGAGTGTTTTAGGGAAGATTTGGGATCAAATGAGACATTTTTCCTCTTTTGTGTTTCAAGAGGTTTGAGGCTTGTCTAGAGTGAGAAGGTTGGATCTAAGGCCCACATTTGGTTAAAAATTACAAAAATTGGAAAATGGTCCTGGAGCATCTCACTCCATTCTACTTATTCCCTGGTCTTAGAAAAGGTCTTAAAATTCTAAAAATTTAGAAGAACTTGGAAAATTTCATGAGAAATGGCTATGGATTGAAAAAAAGCTCTTCGAGCTATCTGGCGAGTTGATAACAGTTCATCAAGCTGGTTGGGATACATGACGGTCGAGTTGTAAAGATGGAGCCTCGACAGGTCTTGGATGCAACTCAGATCAAGTTCAACGTAGAAGGAGGCTATGTGCAACAGAGTTAGCTCACTGAGTTAACTCAGCAATCTTGCGAGTTAATCCACATAGTCAATACAAAGGCGGGCACGGGGTGATTTTCAAGCCCAAAGGGCCAGGCCAGAACAAGGTTGTAGTTCTTGCATCGGGTTGAGTTGTCGTAGTGCATAGGCGGGGTGAATCATGTTGTTTGTTAGCACGACGAGGAGTTTGGGCCCAATGGGCCGAGGTGGAACTGGGCGGCAGAGAGATGAGTTCCCCGCAAGGGGGAATGGACTGAAAAGCAAAGGGGAGCCAAGTGGATAGCTAAGTGAGCTCTCCTAGCTCGCTGAGTTGGAGATAGTGTTGGCGGGAGTAATGTGTGGAGGATTCATGGATGTGAGGAAATGAAGCCCCCAGGGAACTCGAGACAAGTAGACAAGTCGCACCCGATGTAGACGTGAGTGGGTTATGGGGAATAATGTTCCTTGTGGAACATTACTCCACATGAAACATTATTCCCCACCAAGGTAGGATCTCCGCAGTGTGAGTGGTGAGTTGGAGCTGGGAAGCACGATGCAGAAGCGGTGAGGAGAAGGGGTCTAGGGGAGTCGATGCGCCAGGTGGGCTGGAGTCGATGTGAAGTGGGATGAGCTCACCCAACTTAAAGAGCTAGGTAATGCATCATGGGGAATCCCATAGTAGCCAACACAGAGGTGACAAACTGCTAGCTTGGCGAGCTGGCAAATGGAACATTGCCAAATAAACACCTAGTCACCCTTTCATAAAGGATTGATTTGTGGGCCCCTCAAGATTTTAAAATGACTTCCCAGAATATGAAAAACATTTTAAATTTTATGAAAAGGGGAAAAAGGGTAAAATAATCACTTCCAACTACCAATTTAATGCTCAGTCCCATGGAATGATGAACAAGCTTGGAATTGGATAAAAAGCAGTCTGCACTAAAATGACTATAAATTTCTCATTTCTCATCCATATTGGAAAAAATTAGATTCGTTGGAATCGTGATTCCATCCTTTACACTTAACAGTCAAGAAATCATAGATTCAATGGAGTTTGGTGGGTGAAAAATGTAAACAATGAGTCCAATTCCAAAAAATGACCTCTAGGCATTTGTAAATGCATTTAATGAACATGGGCATCCCTTTTTCTTCTACTTCAAGTTACAAGCAAGTAAGGGATAGATTTTATAGGTTTCCCATCATGTTTTACAACCATTTATTATCCTTGGAAAGTGGGTGAAGGGGGGATTTCAAGATTTACTCTCTCTCTCTCTCTCTCTCTCTCTCTCTCTCTCTCTCTCTCTCTCTCTCTCTCTCTCTCTCACCTTCCTATACAAATTATAAAACACCTCTCATTTGAGGGGGGATTCTCATAGTAGTGAAACTCTGCCAAATTGGTTTCAGAATACCAATGTGTCATAGGCCTCAATTTTGGACTTCTTGCATGATGATCCTGGCCTTTCCTTTGCATTGTAATGAGCTGTGTAAATCAATGAAGCATCAAACTTGAGTTTTGTGGATATTCTTCATCTGTAGCTCGTGTTTTTTTCTTTCTATTTCCTCTTCATTTCAGTTACAAATGTATTGTGTCTACTTTACTCATCTTGTAGGGTCTATTCTTGTTGTGCATTCATGAAAATGTTTGTTTAAATGTTGTTTTTGAACTGTGGTGATTATTTCCATCCTCTCTGCCTTTCATTTTTTTTCTCATTTTCACTCATTGGAGAGATTCCCAACACCCCTCTTTTTGTGTTATCACCTCTTTAGTGTATGATTCCTTCATTTTCATGCTTTCTTACTCTCCCTGGTCCATTGGAAATTATAGGTTATGAATAGATAACAACTTTCCCTTCATTAGGACTAGTCATTTCATTATAGTAGGAAGAGGAACCAACCTTCTCTGGAGAGTTATCTCAAATTGCATGGTCCCACACCTTGAGATAATTCCATGTTTCCCGATTACAATGGTAGCTCATGCACACACACATGACGAATTATAGGGTGTTGTAATTTGGTGATAATAGTTCTGGCATGTACGGTGGGATAAGAAGTCAATTCTTCCATATTTATCAAGATTGGATGTGTTTCTTGGTGAATTTATAGCCTTTCGAGGCTTTGTAACAACACATCTAGCAACTCCCATGATCAGAATTGAGAGGTTTGAGCAGACCAAATTTCCTCAAGTTCATGAGAAGGATTCAAACTAGGTCAAGAATAAGAGAAGAATGTATTTTTGAGTACTTGCAGTTATATCCAAGTAGAGGGATTAGAGTTTAGAGATCACCATCTCCACCGAATAGAACCTTTTTGACACCTCCGCTTGGTAGGAATTTTCTTCAATCAACTAGAGTTCTTAGACCAATTAGAATGGCTCAAAAACCACCTCCAGATCCATTTTTCAATTTCACGGGCAACAGTCCACTTTCCCTCAATGCACAAAATCTAATTTTAGTGGCAACATTAAAGAACATTCCATATTTCACTAGGGAGAACCACACAACTCTAATTGATTATATTCAAGACATTACAAATGTATGTGCCATACATGAGGATGTTGATATGGATGTGGTAGTGAAAATATTATCTTCTTCTTTTAAGGGAAAAGCTTTGCAGTGGTTCAAAAGCTTAGCAACAGGGTCAATTCAAAATTAGGATCAATTGTGCTAAGCTCTTTGTAACTAGTTCTAGGAAAGAGCAGATAATTTGTCTTTATCGGAACAATTGACCACAATTAAGAGAGCACCAAATGAGCAAATGATGAAATTCAATTTCAAATTCCAATGGACATGGGACAGGATTCCAATTGCCGTAAGGCTAGCTACTGAAGGTGCATTTATCTATTTCCTAAAATCTCTTAATTATGATATAGCTATGATGATACAATCTATGAGAGGTATAACATTTCCCAGAGCTTATAACATAGCCATTAGAGTTGAGAATTCCTAATTCAAGCCAATAAAATTACATCCTAGGCCACCTATTCTTATTTATCCGAAAATGGGGAATCCAAGTTCTATCCAAAATCCCACATTAGCTCCTTATACCAACCCCTAAATATTAGAATTCTAATGAATCTTCCACCATCTTCTTCTAATACTTCAACTGAGCTTCAGGAAATCATTAAGCAATTACAGAATCTAGGCAATGAGTTGGTAATAATTAAGAGGTAGTAAGCCCAAAATTTTAGACCATAATCAGCCTCAAGCCCAACCAAATAGGCCTCCGTATCAGTCAAATAGACCTCCTTCTCAAGCTTCAAACCAAAACCAAGGACAACCTCCCACCGCTAGGCCATTTCAACCTTATAATCCTAATGCTTACCTCTACATCCATAGCCTTGGTTCTAGTCCAAAACAACTTGTCTCAAGATTATGAATGGTGTTTCCCTTGTGGCCAATCTCATAATCAAGAAACATGTTTCAATGGTGCTCTAAACCAAGCCTTAATGGTGCAAACTATTGGTGTGCCTCAAGAGACAAACCAAGAAGAAATTCAACAACAAATAAACACTCAAGATTCTTCCCTAAGTGATACTACACTAGTTAATTGGCAAGCTGAATATTTATGTGGTATGAATCAAGCTCCTTCTTAAGGTGTGGTAGTGAACACACGATCTAAGAAGAGAAATATAGAGGAAGGTCAGTCATCAAATGCAAGTGCTTCTGAACCTTCTCTCCCACCTCAAGGAGTTAGTAGTTCAAATGCAACTCCAAGCTCACAAAATCAAACCTAGAGTACCTATTGTAGCAACTCATGTGTAAGAGAAATTTCTGCCAAGCAAAGGGCAACAGAAAGACAACCCATCTCCTTTAGCATAATTTACCAAATGAAGAAAACAAATGTAAGCATCTCATTGTGGGAGTCACTTAAAATTCCTAGGAAAAGGGATTTGTTTCAGGAAGCTATGGAAAATTTATCCATTCTAAACTAAGCATCCAAGGATCAAGAAAAGGTACTAACTAATGAAACTCAACAAGGAGGTCATCCAAAAATAAACTATCAAACCTCCGCCATTCTACCAAATCATTGATCATTGGGAGAAACCTCATACACAACTATATGATTGAGTGCAGGGAAAGTAGCTCGCTAATTCCTAAACAAATTGCAGACTATCTAGGTTTAAAATATGAAACTATCTCTAAAGGAGTGGTGCAATTGGATGGGACAGTTGTGATAATTGTTGGAGTGATCAAAGGATTGAACCTTACATTACATGCATACCCAAATGTCACAGTCTAGCAAGACATATAAGTGATTGACCTACCACCACTCTTTGTTTTGTGTTTGTCAAGGGACTTTACAGATAAAATTGGTAGGTACCTATCAACTGATTGGTCCCACATGATTTTTAGAAGGAGGTATGGAGCCAAAGATAAAATCAGATTAGATCCAACTGCAAACTTTCACATTGAACCTCATATACAAAGTCAGATCAATGCCAATTACTCAGCTTTTGACCCAAGAAGAATGTCCAAGCACTCTAGAGACAAATACTAAAGTTGGAGGCATTCTAGACCTGACTCTTGATGAATGGACAAACAAAAAGCATGGCTATGATGCATGCAAGGAAATGGAAGAAGCTGAGTTGGGATTTATTGCTTGCATGAATAAAACACACCTCTCCCTAGCATCACCAAACTGAATGATGAAGATGAGAACGAAGTCTGATAAATGTTTTCGACGGTTCAAGGAGTAGGAAAGGTGCATGAGGAGGAGAAATGCTTATATCTTCCAAAGGTATCAAGTATTATTCAACTTTATGTTTCCAATTCAGTTGTTCTATCAACACAACTGAATATGAAGCATTTTATCCATGGATTACACTAGGAAAAGGAAGAGAAATATAAAGAACTTGCAAGTCTTTGGAGATAGTGAGCTAGTTGCAAATCAAATTAGAGGGATCAATGCTGCTAAGAATGATCATCTTAATAGTTACAAACATCAGGTATGGAATCTCATTGAGGACTTTGAAGCTTTTAACATTGATTCCATCCTAGGAAAGAAGAATGAGGCTGCGAACATGCTTACATCAATTAGAGCAACATTTGGGATGATTGAAAGTATCAAGAAAGATCAAACCCAACCTCATATCAAAGTAGTTGTGAGACCAGTTATTTCAAACAACAACACAAACTGACAAGTGTTCGAAAGTGATCCGAAAAATCATCAATTTCTTGTAAGAGGAAGCTGATTTCTCCTCGAAGAATCAAGAAAAATTGGATCAACAATATGGTGGTTATACGTACCCAAAAATGAAGGTATTGTACTATGGGAAAGAGGTTACAGAAACCCCAATGATGATTCATATCTCTTCGCAAGGTGTACAGAATCTAGAAAAGCTCTCTGAATGTACATTTGCATCCCAAATGCTTTACCTAGCCTTCGCATGCATTGTTCCAACCTCTGCCCCCTTTTTGCCTTGCATTTTGTCTTTAAGTTACAGAACTGCCACCCTGCCTAGGTGGAAGTCCCGCGACCACCACCCAGGACAGGGTGGTGGTCCTGTAACTACCTCCCTGCGCAGGGTGGAAGTCTTGTGCATGTTTTCCAGAACGTTTTGATGATTTCGTCAAACGTAAAAATTCAAATTTCACCCACATTTCTCAACCACTAAAGCTTGCATTTATGTTTTGGCCGCCTGGTAAATAGTGATTTCTCTTTGTTTATATTAGAAGAGTTCAATTTAGACTTACCCTCTGGTAAATCCAAATGCTATAAATACCTAGCTTGTTCACAAGAAAATGGCCCCTCTCCTTCCATGTTTGATTATTCAGTGTGTTTTGAAGTTCTTCCATAAGTTTCAATAGTTTTAGATTTTGCATGAATTCTCAGCCTCTCCTTTCTGTTTTAGAGATCATTTGATCTTCTTACTTTCATTTTACTCCATTGTTGTCCCATACAGTCAGCTTAGCATAAGGTAGTTTCAGTTCTAGATTAGAATCCATTTGATAATCTTAGAGTTGCAGGTTTTGTTTTGTCACAAGAAATAGATCCCAGAATTCTCAGTATATTTTGCGTTGTATCCCCGTAATAAATCTTGCTAGGAATTACATAGTCAAGCTCTGTTCACTTGCACTATCCCTCTCTTACTTGCATTGTATTCAGTTTATATCCAAAGCTTCCATTGTTCGAGTATCTTCTTCTGCTGACTCTATCACATTCACACTTTTCTAGATTCACGAGAACACGAAGGAATGAGGAGATCACACTGAAGGGGACAAGTCATGACACAACTAGATTTACCACTGTTCTATAAACTCCAGGTTTGAGCTATCAAAGTTCGTAGTTACAATATATCAAATAGAGTAGCAAATCATTTTATTTCAGTTAAAGTCGCTTTCAATATTTCCAGGGAAGCTATGGGGAATGATAGTTTATGAGAAACTATGATTCATTCCTCACTTCTGAGGTAAGATTGGAAGTCTTTCGATTAAACTAGTTAGTTATTTAAATATTTAGGATAAATTCACAAGTGCACATGAAAATAGCTATATCAGGCTAACTTGCTTGTTTTAATTCTGTTATTAGATTAATTGTCCATTATCTGAATATATTAGAATAGCTGCTCTTTTAATTTCATTCAAATACGCATCATTGAAAATACAAAAATAATAGAAATATAAGTATAGTGTAGATATATCTTTCATAGTTAGTTTTACTTTTTTCAGTTAAAGTTGAATCATCTTTTGCATGACAATTATGGGACCCCAGAGAGCCTAGGGAATACGTATTTGAACCGGTAGTACCTCAGCCAAATCTCTTCACAATATTAATGGATATAGATCAAGGGCTTAGGATTCAGGTCTTTCAAACGACAATAAACCCACAAGCAATTAGTGAACAATTGAGACAATTGAATATTGAAGATGACAAAGCATACACATTCTGGTCAAGTCAACCCAACTATAGATTGCCTTGATAGGATATTTGCATGACCATAAAAGAACCCAAAAGAGAACAAATATTTGGCTGTGATCCATTAGTTCTGCAACTAGATGCAGGAGAGACCTTCTCATCGACATAGACACAGGGTTATGTATACAAGTTTCCAGAACACCCGTAAGGTATTCTGAGAAGATCACAAAAATCTTGGTACTAAACATAGAAGCTGAAAAGGCTTATGACCATTGGATAGTCAGAAGAAGAGATTGATTCTTCACATGACCATAACAGGTCCACAACAACCACGAACTCATGGTTGTGATCCCCAGGTCCCACAACCTAATGGGCCTGCAAGTCAGTTAAATATTGACACCAGTTTACGTACGCTGGTATTTAGATCCTCACCACTCCCGCCAGATATCATAACGTAATTTTCCGTATTAAACATAGAAGCCAATCAATCCAACATTTTCTGGGCTAGACCAGAAAACCACCCATAGTTTACTACAAATCCACTGCACCCATCATTACCACTTTTCCATGACCTTGTCTGGAAATATACACGAAGCACCTACAGGTCATTTTCCACGTATCCAACAGCCAATAGATAGGATCTCGGCAAGAGCTCGACATTGATTGGAGCCTCCGAGCAGCTATTATATCTAAACGATCCATTACACCAATTCAGGTTAGGAGAGCTTTCTTTGCCTTAGATTCAAAGATTCCATTATTGCGTGTTGAGGATATAAGATTTCCCAACTAGTTTGTCTGTATCCACATATATTCCATTCCTCACACGGCTGTCTCGGCACAACCTCGGGAGGTCAGGTACGAAGAAGAGTTACTTGTAGATTCTCATGCTCGCATGTCACTTTTCTATCTTACAAAATTGGTGAACCCGACATGAAACAAACAATTATTCCCCTTTTATTTCCATTTATTTCATCCATCTTCACTCTTTCCCATTATTCTGTGGGTATTTATATACCCCCTGAATATGTCGGGATACGATGCATATGACAGACCTCTCTCAGGTCTCGAAGTGCATTACGGTCAAACAAATAGAAAATCCTCACCCTCACTTTCTGCATGGGCTGACAACTATTCAAGTAATTACTTGTCATCAAAAACTCCTCCTCAAAGAACTAGCTCTAGTTCTTTGTTCTGAATTGAGGAGTTGGATCAGCTCACACAAACACAACAACCAGAGCCCTTAGGCTCTAACAATATGATGTTTACTGGAGAATCCATTTCATCTCCTCGGGTTTTGTTCAGACCACAAATTAGTAGACAGTTAGATCCACTCCCATTTTTGGATGAGGAGTATTTAGCGCGCTATGCTAGAAGTGAAAAACGCTTCCAAAACATGTACCCACCTATAGGAAGTTTGCAAACATAACCCGATACCCTACTCCAAGAAAACACCCCCATTCCTCCACCTATGGGAAATACTCTCGGTGAAGCTTGGCAGGGTAATGATCAATTCATAGCAGGGTATCATACCCCTTTACAACCTCAAGGTGTACAACAAACACCATTAAGGAAAAACACTGTGTCTTCACCAATCGAGGTCATCTCAGCCTTAGTTGAGAAGGTTAGAGGATTAGAACTTGCTCAAGAAAATCAAAATTCATATTTCGGGAAAGAAGGAATCCCCAACCCTCTGCATCATCCCAGCCAAGTTTACCTCCTTACAGGAACAAGCACGTTAGGCATGCCTCCTCAACATTCATATAACTATCCACAACAAACACCAACTAGAACCGTGTTTTCAAACGACACTCTCCAGTTGAAAATATGATACCTCCCGGCTTAGCACCAAACAACCCATACCAGAACAATGCTCCTCCCTACTTGAACATTTATTCAAAATCACCATAGGGAGACATGTTCTCTTCTCCCAAGATGTTCACTCAACCACAGGGATTTCCTTACGTCCCTGCAAATACATATGTCTATGCCATATCAACAACCCATTCCACCTCCACCCCCTCAGCAGACACCATCGATGGTTGAAACCTATGCAGTAGGGACTTACTCAGAATATTTAAAAGAGCCTCTATATTTCACCATACGAAGTTTCATGCTTCCAAGACCTCTTCCTGATTTTCCCAAATACAAAGGGGAGGGAGATCCAAATGCACATATCAAGGCCTATGCCACGGCCATTCGAGAATTGCTCCCTTGGGATGCAGTTATTGCTAAGATATTCCCTAAAACCTTAGAGGGTATTGCCCTTGATTGGTATTACAGAATACCTGAAGCCTCGATACACTCATTCAAACAACTTGTGTCAGATTTTATCAAAGATTTTGATATGAAAAAATTGTTAAGAATAGGAATCAGGGAATTCTTACATATTAAACAAGAGCACAATGAATCCGCTGCTCATTTTATTCAAAGATGGCATACAATCCTCTACTCAACAGCAAGTGCTCCAAACATGGATCAAATGGAACTATGTGACTTATTCCTTCATTCTCTCAATAGAGAGATAAAGGAAGAAGTCCAAAAGTTCCCACTAAGAACTTATGATGAAGTACTCGAAAGTGCTCTCCGAATAGATCAAGCGGCAATAGACAGTGGTCGTAAGACCTATGGAACAAACCGGAAATTAATCACTCCCAATCAAAACACTACAACCTATCCTAATGCCACAAATACCAATCAAGGACCCAAGATCCTTAACAAAAACTATGGGGTTACAACAGATGGAGTAACAAACTAGGTTAAAAGGGAAAACGTCATAAACATTTCACCACCCATTAACAATCAGTGAAATAACAAATTTACTCCAACAATCAACGTAGTGGATTTTAATCATCCATCACGACAACAACAACAACAATGGAAAATCTATACACAAGGTCCAAATTGAAACCCAACTGGATATCAGAGTCAAAACCAAAGGCAACAACCTCAAAATTTTAACTCTAACAACTAGCAACCTAATCAGGGTTTTGGACCACAACAAGTTTCAAATCAACAACCTCGAAACTATAATCCCAACTTGTATTGTGGTTTCCACAACATTCAAGGCCATGATACTAGGACTTGTCCGTGACTACAATAAATTCATGCAACATTTTCCAGAAGACCAAAGACAACTCTTTATAGATATGTTTTGGCAAATTCTGTAGTACCCACGCCAAACACTTATACGGGAGCAGTTTCCCCTCAAAATGCACCCCTCAAGATTTTTAATGATCTGCTCCCAAATCACTCTAACAATAATAGGTTAGATCTAAATGGGATGAACAAGGGTGTTATGATAGGAAATAACGATCATGAAGCCTCAACTTCATTAAATCCACCGGTCACACCCCAATTAGGAACTTGACCACAAACCAAGATAGTTGGCCTGGTAGAGTTAGATACCAAGCTACCCGTAGAAACCATAACAAGAACACAAGATTATTATTCTCAACCAGTTCCAAACTATCCATTAGAACCATAAAACATTCAACAAACATTGGTAAAACCCATAGGCACTTATGATTTAATTAATGACCTAACAAAGACCTTCTCTCACATTTCCTTCTTGGATTTGTTGAAGAACTCTCCCACCCATAGGGCTGCTCTCTTAGAAGCATTAGGCCTTGGTCATTTAATTAACATCACTCCTCCTCTGGAAATGCAAGTAAACCATGTAGACTTTGATGTCTACCCTCCAGGGAAGCCAGATAGGGATACTGAGTTTATATTTGATATAAGAAAAATGCCAACAGACACTGAAATTGCGTGTAGAGGTGACCCAACCTTGCATTTATAGGTATGGGTTTACAATAATTATGTTAAGCAGTCGCAATGATTGACGATGGGGCAGTAGTTAACATAGTCCCCTTCGCTTTTCTTCAAAAGCTAGGATATGGAGAAACAAATTGTTCCACAACACGAAATACGCTAAGAGGTTATGATAGCCTCAAGGCCACTTCAATTGGACCATAGTTTTACCAGTCACCTTAGGACCCAAGACAATCCTCACCAAATTTTATATTATAGATTGGGAAACCAACTATAATATGATCCTCGGTCGACCATGGATACACCGCATGAAGGCAATCCCTTCCACGTTATTCTAGGAAATAAGATTTTTGCACCTAGGGAAAATATTTGTGGCACAAGGTGACCCAAAACCATTTGATATACACCTAGCAGGCTTGAAGAAAAGACCAGGTGTTCACTCTGAATTTGAACTCCCAACAAATCAACTTAACAAACCAATCAATTCAAAACCAGAAGAAAAATTGATACCTACAACAAAATTAGAAATTACGAATCTAGTCGAAGGCATTCCAGCACTCAAAAAATAAGGCTAACGTCATAGAAATGGTATCATTAGGGACTACCGCAAAAATTGTCGAGTTTCTAGAGAAATATCTACCCATTCTCCTACATTTGATTCCATGGGTATGGGATACACCCTAGGAATTGGTTCCCTTCCATCAAACGAAGTTTGTATGGTAGAAGTAACTGAGGCAAAAGAAAAAGACACGAGGAATGTCCCAACATCCATTTTTCCAAGAAAATATTGGACTCTCCACTTCGATGGAGCTAGATGTCATTTTGGAGCTGGGGTAGGTGTGATCTTTACTTCTCCTGAGGGAAAGATCCTACCTTTTTCCTTTAAGTTAAACTTTTAGTGTACAAACAACGGGGATGAGTACGAAGCCCTCCTCCTTGGCCTCATCATAGCCAAAAGGATGGGTGTTGATAACATTAGAGTGCTAGGAGACTCGCAACTAGTTACAAACCAAGTCTCTGAGGTATATGAGACTAGAGCTGAGCATTTACAACTCTATAAAATGGCGGTATTAGATCTAACCAAAGGATTCAACTTCATATTAATCAAAGCAATCCCATGAGAGCAGAACCTTCTCGTTGATTCAATAGCAACCTCAGCTTCCCGTTTCACTCCAAATAGTGAGTTCGAAAATACAAGTTTCATGGTATCACTTCATACTGAACCATTGGTGCGTAAAATACCAACAAACCCGCTCCTGACACATATAGAAGCTGAGAATGAGTTTTCTATCCCAGATCACTTTGACAGTGATAGAGTCACTCTTGAATATCTAAACGCCTATGCGGAGTTACATCTCGCTCATCACATAGTGGATATTTCCCTAATCCCACATTCCTCTTCCTATTTTGGAAATCCCATGATAGAATCTCCCCGCAAAAGGATCTCGATATCTACAAGGTAGAGAATGGAGAAAGTTTGGAACTACCTCTGGCCCCACTTGAATTTGAAGAAGGCAACGCTTCCTTAATCGAAGAAACAATTGACATAAACATTGGAACGGAGGAAGAACCAAAGATTTTGAAGTTGGGATCCTCGTTAACTCCAGAGGAGATAGAAATACACACCCAAATCCTCAAAGAACATCAAAAGGCTTTCACATTTAATTACAAAGAAATGACAGGAATTGCACCACATATCATGGTACATAATCTTGTCACCAAACCAGATGCAAAGCCAATTAAACAAAAGTCGAGACCAATGAAACCAAAAGTGGATCTCATGGTGAAAGAAGAAGTAATGAAACTTCTCAGGTAGGATTCATCAAACTAGTTGACTATTCACAATGGGTATCTAATATCGTCCCTGTTCTCAAAAAGAATGGGAAGATACGCATTTGCATAGACTTTTGGGACATTAACAAAGCTTCTCCCAAAGATGACTTCCCATTACCATCCATCACTGTTATTGTTGATGCAACAACTGGATTTGAACTGTTGTCCCTCATGGATGGGTTCTCAGGGTATAATCAAATTAAAATATTTGAACAGGATCAAGCCAAGACCACGTTTATAACTCCTTGGGGAACTTATTGTTACGTTGTCATGCCATTTGGTCTTAAGAACGCCGGTGCTACATACCAATGGGAAATGACATACATATTCCATGACCTTATTCATAAAATTGTAGAATCCTACATGGATGACTTGTTGACCAAGGCCAAGAAGCAATGTGATCACCCAGAGGTACTCTGTATCATTCTCTCACGATTAATTGAATATGGCCTCACATTGAGCCCAGAGAAATGTGTATTTGGTGTGACAGGAGGCAAGCTTTTGGTCTACATTATATCCTCACGAGGGATTGATGTTGATCCAGCCAAAATTCAGGCTGTTCTTGAAATGATTCCACCATTAGACGAGTCTGGTATCAAATCATTTCTTGGGAAACTCGGTGCAATTCGAAGGTTCATTCTAGACTTAAGTTTTGTATGTTCATCCAATCAAAAATTTATTAAAGAAATATTATAGCATTGATTGGACAAAAGAATGTAACGAGGCCTTCGAAGCAGTTAAATGCTTCTTATTGTCTCCTCCCACACTAATGCCTCCTAGACCAAATCATCCTTTGATCCTGTATTCACGGGCTACGGATGTCTCACTAGCCTGCATGTTGGCTCAAGAAGACAATGATAAACAAGAATGTGCAGTCTATTTCATTATCCAGATGTTGCTTGATTATGAAACACGTTATACATAGGCAGAAAGAGAATGCCTTGCCATAGTATTCGCAACGAAACGTTTAAGACATTACATGTTAAATCAAGAAACAAGGGTCATTGTAAAGACAGATCATTTACGAACATTCCTCATGCAAGGGTCTTTATCTAAAAAGGTTGGATCGTTTCATAACCTTAATGGGTGAGTTTGAATTAACATTTGTAAATCTGAAATCCGTTAAAGGAAAAATCATTACAAACTGGTTAGCTGACAATCCGTTAGATGGAGGTGATCTGGTAGATCTAGACTTTCCCGATGAATGCATATGCTTTTTTGAAACCAGACCCCCCATCTCTATATGTCCTTGGTACACTGACATCATCAATTTTATCATGGACCATACGTACCCAGAAGGTGCCACATCGCAACAAAGAAGGCAATTACGCATTATTGCTGCTAAATATGTTATCTTAGAACAGGTGCTCTATCGTAAAGCCTTCAATGGAATGCTTTTAAGATGTGTTGACATGGAAGAATCCAAAAAGATTATTTATGAATCCCACAGTGGGATATGTGGAGGCCACTTTGGTGGTCACACCACTAGCTCGCAAAATACATTGGATGGGCTATTTTTGGCCCACTCTGGAACATGACACAGTAGATTTTGTGCGCAAGTGCCATAAATGCCAAGAATTCTCCCACGAGATTCACATGCCAACACAGGCTCTGTAACCAATCGCAACCCCATGGCCCTTTTCCATGTGGGGCCTAGATTTGATAGGGAAATTTCTCCCTTGTCAATAGATGGCCATAACTTTATAATCACGGCCACAGAATATTTTACCAAATGGGTAGAGGCCATGCCTCTCACCACCGTACCAGGTTCTGTAATCACTAAGTTCATTTTGAATCAAATCATTTGCAGGTATGGTGTCCCGCAAGTCATTATCTCAGATAATGGCACATCCTTTAAGAATGATGAGGTTTGTGAGTTATGCAGATAAATTCAAGATAAACCATCATACGGCCTCTCTTTACTACCCTCAAGCCAACGGACAAGCTGAAGCAACAAACAAAACATTAAAAGATATTCTCCTTTAAAAATTAAGGAGAACAAACGAGGTTGGCATTTAAAATTATACCCGACCTTGTGGGCCCATTGAACCTCAATAAGAACACCAACAGGGCAACCCCTTTCTCATTAGTATTCGAGGGCAGAAGTAGTTCTCCCGCTTGAGGTCGAAATACCTAGTCTCTACATCTCATTACAAGGGATCTTGGGAGAAGAAGCCTATAGAGAGGCACGCCTCTCTCAACTAGAAAGCCTTGATGAGGCCAGGCTAAACGTTGAACAATGGCATAGAGCCTATGCTGACCGGATGTGTGGGAAATATAACAAAAAGGTCTACGAACGAGAAATATACGAGGGAGATCTAGTTCTAAGACTAAACAGTCCAGATTGATAAGAAAACTGGCGTAGGAAGGAAATTCTGGCCCAAGTGGTTGGGCCCATACCGAGTCATGAAAGACTATGGAAATGGTGCGTATCTCTTGTGTACACTAGAAGGTGAGGAGTTCAATGAAACTGTCAATTCCTTGCATCTTAAACAATTTTATGCATAGGTCATCAACATCACCATTTGTATATTATATCTACTACATTGCATTTAGTCACTTAGTTGTTTCATTTTGTTCACTCGTTTCGTAATTATTGTGGTCAAGGAACTTATTCTTAAGCAATTCATTACAAGCTTCTGAAAATATTGGCAAAAGCGTTCAAAATCATATCTCTTCAGTTTTCATAATATCATCAAATGGTTCCAAAATCATTTCATCAATTCAACAGACAAAGTCTTGACAAAAACCATACCAAGGCCTGCATACTTGGTCATACTCATTCTTTTCTACTTGGTTAATTTGTTCTTACCTACGGTTTGTTCTAGAAGCTTCTTGGTGTCACATCTATCCTTCTTACATCTCTTTGAAACAAGGATACTCCAAAGATCACGAATCAGAAATGTCAAGTTAAATAAAAAATACTAAACCAAATAGAATATTTTATTTTTACACACTTCTTTGCCCCACCAACCTTCGGTGATGAGCCCGCATCTCTTACTAGTGATACGAGGTTGAGAAAGGAAAGAAGTGCCCTTACTTGCCTATGTCTTACCTTCGTGATGAGCCCATGCTTCCTAATAGTAGCATGAGATAAGGTGTAGGGGATACATTCACACAAATTAGTGAATATTAATATTTTAAAGTAAAGTATATTAAGAGAAGTTAAATATCCAAATTCCAAAGAGATCAAATCCTTAAAACCAGATTTTTTCAACCAAGTTGCCATCCATGGATCTAAGTCTAGATAAACTGGAAAATAAGTTGCATTCTAAACTATGTAGTAGTTTCAAGTAAGAGTAAGTACGCAAGTCTGAATTTGATTTCTGTCAAAACCTTGTCTTTCTCTTATCATTTCCATTCAGTCAAACTCATACAATTTGCGCCCTTCCCAACTCTTGGTGATGAGCCCTCGCATCTTACTAGTTGCAGGAGTTAGGAATGGGGCAAGTTCATCTCTTTATCACTATATATTCATCACATTTTTCCAAAACAAGAAGAAGCAATGACATTGCCCAAAGAAGCCAAAAGTTCAGTACTACAATATGTTTTCATCATCACGTATCAGCATTACAAAAACAAATAAAAGAGAAACATTATGTTCAACATTTGTTATCACTTGTCATCCATTGCATACATTCTGAAAAGCATATAAAAACAAAGATTCTAAAAACATCTAGTCTACACATGGGAAACGAATCACAAAATTCTAGATATAAGAAGATCTAGATCCAAAAAGATATATATATATATATATATATACAATGCCATCATGCACTATATATCAAAACGCTCAATGAGCCTAGAAAATACATCAACACTCGGTATAAACATCCGACAAAAATCACTACAAAAAGACACCATGATCTCTCAATCCCTGTGGGATCCCTCAGAGGGTGCATGACCGTGTCTAGGACTCCTGCTACAACAACACTTTAAATGAACTGAGGGCTCACAATCACGGCCAGTAGCTGTGGTCTCACTGTGAGAATGGCTCCTCCTCATCAAGCGTTCAGTAGTCCTATATCCAACCAGCTCGATATGAAGAGAGGTCACTAACTTTTCTACATTCCAGAAAGGGGAAAAAACATCAGTATATCGGCCAACTCCTTAAGGCTCTCCAACGTCCGCAGTAAGCTCAGCCCAAGAAGTCTCCAAGGGGAGCAATAGGGTGTCTACACACACTTGATGAATCAAGTCTCGCCATCCCTCAGTAGTCGCTGCAAATAAAAAGAGAAATAAACAAGTTAGAAAATTGTCAAAAATAAACAAAACAACAAAGGAGAAATATAAACTAAAACAAAATCAAGAAAATATTAGTAACTCACTCGGATCTCCAGGCATCCAGGTAGGGTCCCTAGGGTCTGTGCCAACTACAGACGCTGCTGCAAACTGAGGAACCTCCCTCAAATCTAGAAAGAAGTGACGTCCTACCACAGAATCATCATCTCCACCAATTTCCTAAGAAGGCAACTCCTCTAAGATCAGGGTCACCTTCTCTGCACTCTTCTCTGCCCTCTCGGCCCTCAAGGTATCTTGAGTTTCATGCCACTCAGAGTCATTCTCATCCTCCTCGGTTGTCCCACCTATCTTGCCTCCCTCCGTCTCCTCCTTTGTCTCCTCTCCTGTGAACTCCTCAAAGTCTGAGTCCACATCAATGGGCCCATCTCCCTCTCCACTATGAGTAGGAGCGGATCCGATCTAAAGTAAAGGTGCTCGAGGGGCACCGGCTTCCCCTCAAGCACGAACCACCTGCGTAGATGCAATGGGAACTCCAGGAGTAATCGTAGTCCAACCTCGGCCTGTAGGACATCCCCTGGCCTCACAGACAGAACTATATACTGGCCCCGCCGAAGGAAACATATCAATATAGGGGAGGCCAAACTACTGTAGTACTCTGTCAAAGGGGTGGATCTCCAACTTCCCCGTCCTGTTTATCAGCTAACCTGTAGTATAATAGGCAATAAGCGTGTGTCTCCTCTCCCCATAACCCTGCCATGACCTGAGAAGGAGTGTCCTCCATGTCTGTAATAGTCAGAGAAGCCACTGGCTAGTGTGGCATCCTAAGTACAGTCATCCTTGTCTATCTCGTCACCCTGATAGCCCCGGGATCCTCTGCCTGTACACCTCTCCCATAGGGAATGATGCTCTCAAACACCCAACTCATAACTAGAGTAGGGTGACTCAATGAATTCCCCTGTAATCTGACCACCCTATATAAATCATGATAGGTGGTCCCAAGAATGTCTGCTCCCCAAGCGTAAACATGGCCATGGGCCTCAATCTATGCAATAATGGGAGCCCAGTAGTATAAGAGACTATCCCCTCCCTTGTCCCCAATCAACCGCGAGGCCAAGATACCCATAATAACCTGGTGGAGCACATGGATAGGAGAATCAACAATGGAACATACCTTCACTCCCTTCTTCGAGCCCATGGAGACAACAACATCTCCCATGTAGGTGGCCCACTAAACCATCTGAGATCTAGATATTGTTGTCTTAAGAGACAACCGCCTCCCAAGAATCAGGACCCCTAGTATGCGATAAACATTCTCTAGGGTGATAGTCCACTCACCCCTAAAACCTGGAAATCAGAAGGTATTCTGGTCTGCATCCCAGTATGAAAATAAGTCACACAATATGTGACTAGCAGGTGTAACATGAGGAACCTGTGCAATCCTCCAAATACCGGCCCTCTGTAAAGTATCATCCTCTACCTAGGTCAGTGCCTCTAACACTACTAGGAGCCAATCACACTCCCTCTCTCTACTCCATCTGATATACTCCTCCTTTTGCATCCACCCAAAACAGAGAAAAAGAGTAAGTTAGTAACATAATCCAACTGGAAAAATCATCAAGAACATATAAAAATGTAAAAAAATGTAAAGACAATTAAAAAAATACATCTTTTTTGCATTCTGTTCGGAACCACCTCCTTGTGCAGAGTGGTGATTCCCTAACCACTACATTCTAAGGCAGCGGTCTGGTAACCGCCGCCTTATGAGGCAGCGATCCCATAACTACCGCCATCATAGGGCGGCGATCCTATCCCGAATCGGCAAATGACTCTAAAGCCCTAAAAATAGTTTAAAAAGGAAAAATACACCATTTTAACTGAAATAAAGACCTACCCTATGAGCACCTCCCCCTAGAGACTCATTTAAAACTAACATTTCCAAAAATGACCCACCCAAGACAAAGTTTTCAACATTTTTACATTTTAGGTTTAAAAACGATAAATTGAGAAGAACTAACCTAAGAATTCGCGGGTCAATGTCTTGCTCTCAGAGGCATGATCAAGATCTCACAACGAACGTTTTGATTGTAATCTCATCAAAAATGGTTACCTTGGGTCTCAGAGCTCAAAAACCACCAAATCGACACACGCAAATGAATAAGCTAAAATATAGCTCATTATATATATATATATATATATATATATAGTATTCTAATTTTGTTTTGAGTGTTCTTACGCAGAGTTGGAGCGTCGATGGAGGTATGCTCTCATCCCCACGTAAATGGTAAGTCCTCATTTCATGTTAATTTAGTATTTATTTTTCGATTTATTTTATCTATCTGCAATTGAGTCCTCTTTTCATTTTGCAGATAGCGGGAATTTGGATGGCGACATTTTGGCACACAGGTGTGTCAAGTATAACTTCTAACTCCCCATTTCGGGACTGCCATACTCGAACCCACCGTTTTACGCCTCTTCATGGCTAAAACACTTCTCCGAGGGGGCAATATGTACGTACCCAAAAATGTAGGTACTTTACTGTCGGAAAGAGGTTACAGAAACCCCAATGATGATTCAGATCTCTTCGCAAGGTGTTCAGAATCTAGAAAATCTCATTGAATGTACATTTTCATCCCAAATTATTTACCTAGTCTCCGCATGCCTTGTTCTAACCTCTGCCCCCTTTTTTCCTTTCATTTTGTCTTTAAGTTACATAACCGCTGCCCTGCCTAGGCGGCACTCCCGTGATCGCCAACTAGGACAAGTGGCAGTCCTGTAACCACCTCCCTGCGTAGGGCGGCAGTCCTGTGCACATTTTCCATAACGTTCTGACGATTTCGTCAAACATAAAACTTCAAATTACACCTGCATTTCTCAACCACTAAAGCTTGCATTTATGTTTTGGCCGCCTGGTAAATAGTGATTTCTCTTTGTTTATATTAGAAGATATCAATTCAAACTTACCCTCTGGTAAATCCAAATGCTATAAATACTAGCTTGTTCATAAGCAAATGTCCCCTCTCCTTCCATGTTTGATTATTCAGTGTGTTTTGAAGTTCTTCCATAAGTTTCAATAGATTTAGATTTTGCATGAATTTTCAGCCTCTCCTTTCTGTTTTAGAGATCATTTGATCTTCTTGCTTTCATTTTTACTCCATTGTTGTCCATACAGTCAGCTTAGCATAAGGTAGTTCTAGTTCTAGATTAGAATCCATTTGATAATCTTAGAGTTGTAGGTTTTGTTTTGTCACAAAATATAGATCCCAGAATTCTCGGTATATTTACGTTGTATCACCGCAATAAATCTTGCTAGGAATTACACAGTCAAGCTCTGTTCACTTGCACTATCCCTATCTTACTTGCATTGTATTCAGTTTATATCCAAAGCTTCCATTGTTTGAGTATCTTCTTCTGTTGACTCTATCACATTCATATTTTTCTAGATTCACGAGAGCACGAAGGAATGAGGAGATCACACTGAGGGGATAAGACATGACACGACTAGATTTACCACTGTTCTATAAACTCCAGGTTTGAGCTATCAAATTTGTAGTTACAATATATCAAATAGAGTAACAAATCATTTTATTTCAGTTAAAGTCCGCTTTCAATATTGCTAGGGAAGCTATGGGGAATGATAGTTTATGAGAAACTATGATTCGTTCCTCACTTCTGAGGTAAGATTGGAAGTCTTTCGATTAAACTAGTTAGTTATTTAAATATTTAGGATAAATTCACAAGTGCACATGAAAATAGCTATATCAGGCTAACTTGCTTATTTTAATTCTGTTATTAGATTAATTTTCCATTATCTGAATATATTAGAATAGTTGCTCTTTTAATTTCATTCAAATACGCATCAATGAAAATACAAAAATAAGAGAAATATAAGTATAGTTTAGATTATCTTTCATAGTTATTTTACTTGTTTCAGTTAAAGTTTGATTATCTTTTGCATGACAATTACGGGACCCAGAGAGCCCAGGGATTATGTATTTGAACCAGCATTACCTCAACCAAATCTCTTC
The DNA here is from genome assembly GCA_019776745.2 of Taxus chinensis. NCBI lineage: Eukaryota > Viridiplantae > Streptophyta > Pinopsida > Cupressales > Taxaceae > Taxus > Taxus chinensis. Next base: position 572,452,323 of record CM034148.1, on the reverse strand, counting down.
ACAATATTAATGGATATAGATCAAGGGCTTATGATTCAGGTTTTTCAAGTGACAACAAACCAACAAGCAATTAATGAACAATTGAATATTGAAGACGACAAAGCATACACATTTTGGTCAAGTCAACCCAACTATAGACTGCCCTGATAGGATATCCGCATGACCATACAAGAACCCGAAAGAGAACAAATATTTGGCTGTGATCCATTAGTTCCACAGCCAGACGCAGGAGACCTTCTCATTGACATAGACACAGGGTTGCATATACAAGTTTCCAGAACACCCGTAAGGTATTCTGAGAAAATCACACAACTCCTGGTACTAAACATAGAAGTTGAAAAGGCTTATGACCATTGGATAGTCAGAAGAAGAGATTGATTCTTCACATGACCATAACAGGTCCACAACAACCACGAACTCATGGTTGTGATGCCCAGGTCCCACAACCCAATGGGCTTGCAAGTCAATTAAATATTGATACCAGTTTATGTATGCTAGTATTCAGATCCTCACCACTCCCGCCAGATATCATAACACAATTTTCCGTATTAAACATAGAAGCCAATCAATCCAACATTTTTTGGACTAGACCAGAAAACCACCCGTAGTTTCTACAAACCCACTCTCATTACCATTTTCCATGACCTTGTCTTGAAATATACACAAAGCACCTACAGGTCATTTTCCATGTATCCAACAACCAATAGATAGGGTCTCGGCAGAGCTTGACATTGATTGGAGCCTCCGAACAACTATTATATCTGAACGATCCATTACACCAATTCAGGTTAGGAGAGCTTTCTTTGCCTTAGATTCGTAGATTCCATTATTGCACGTTGAGGATATAATATTGCCTAACTAGTTTTTCTGTATCCACATATATTCCATTCCTACTGGCTATCTCGGCACGACCTCGGAAGGTCGAGTACGAAGAAGAGCTACTTGTAGATTCTCATGCTTGTATGTCACTTTTCTATCGTACGGTGATCAAATTGTTTAGCTAAGAATGAACAAACTCCCAAAAGGATTGGTGACCTTGAATTGATCTTCAATCCTAATGATCAGTTCCAGAAAGAGAAAGCAAACATTCAATTCAAGGGTGAAGATTCATAACCAGTTTTGGTTGGGAAAGACAAGGTGCTCCAAATTGGTAAAGTACTCATCAAGAAAAATATGATTTCATTCAACTTTGTAAATAATTTTCAGATGTGTTTTCCTAGAGTTATAAATATTTGAGAGGATTTTATCCAAGATTGGCATGACATAATATCGAGTTAGATCTAGAATCTAATCTTATTAGACATAATAAACGGCTGATGAATCCTCATATCGAGCCTCTCATGAGAAAATAATTGAATAAACTCATTAAGGCACGTATCATCTTTTTGATTAAGCACTCTTCATGGGTTGTTAATCTTGTACTAGTCAGAAAAAGAAATGGGGAAATTAGATTGTGTGTGGACTTCTAAGAACTGAATAAAGCTTCACTTAAAGACCACTATCCACTTCCTTCCATGGAGAAAATCTTGCATGTATTAGCTAGTTTAGAGAGATTCTCATTGCTAGATGGCTATTCAGGTTACAATCAAATCATGGTGAAAGAGGAAGACCAATGAAAAACATCCTTCACCACAAAATATGGCACATACGCTTATAGGAAGATGTTATATGGGTTATCTAATGTCAAAGAAATGTTTTAAAGGACCATGGACATGGCGTTCAAGGGGCTAATTAATAAGATTGTGCTTGTTTATCTTGATGATATCGCAATGTTCTCCAAGAATGCAACTGGTCACCTCTATCACCTCTGACAAGTGTTCCAAAGGTGCAAGAAATTTGGAGTATCTTTGAATCCTAAAAAAATTATAATTTTTACAAATGAAGGCAAGCTCTTAGGCCACATTGTGTCTAAGTAAGGGTTGACTATTGATCCAAAAAGAGTTGAGGCCATCTATGCACTACCATCTCCAAGCCACAAGAAGTCTCTCCAAAGCTTCTTGGGGAGAATTAACTTTACTGGATTTTTCCACTCTCGTTAAGCCATTTCCAACGATGTTGAAGAAGATTATGACATTCAAGTGGACATCAGAAGGCAAAGGGAGTTTTGAAGCCATCAAGCAAGCAATATCCCAAGCTCCAACTATCATCAATCCAGATTTTTTGAAAGACTTCATCCTATATGCCTTTGGTGGCTCAAACACTATTTCTGCCATTTTGTGCAGTCGAACAAGGAAGGATCTGAGAAACCCAATGCCTTCTTCAGTCAAATTTTGGAAGATTACGAGGTGAAGTACTCTTTTATTGAAAAACATGTCCTCGTTGTTATAAGGAGTTTGAAGAAGTTTATACACTTGGTTTTGAACAACAAGATCAGGGAAAAATTTAAGGAAACCCCCCCAAATTGTTTTTTATAGAAATCGTGGCAAATATACCTGTAACCAATTTCATGGTTTTGGTAAATATCCCTGTAACTTGTTTCATTATTTTGGCAAAAATGGTATAAATATAAAAAATAGTTGGAAATTGATTGACGAATATCCTATAACTAGTTTGGTGAATACCCTCTGTCAAATTTGACTGTAATAAGGCCAAAATAAACTCATTTCTTTTGCATGCCATACCTTTACGCTCAAGTTCCTGGAATGTGTGATACTTGGCCACTTGGAGGATCAAGAAAATGACATGTGGTATCTTCTGATTGCTCACTACCACTTTGCCTTACCTCACTGACACCACAAACCTGAAACTTTATTGAATTGGTTTATTTTGTGGGCTTCGAGTCCAGGGAATGTCTTTTCCTTGAGGAGGACCAGAATCTTGCCACGTGGCCATCTGATAAATAATTTTCATCATTCAATATACTAAGATCAACGACTCAGGTTCTATTCTAGGATGAATTCCTGACACACTCACATTTTGAATGGAAGTGCCTAGAATAGGCCTAGCTAAGTGACAATTATCATCGACTGAATGGAATTTGAAAAGTGACTAAATTTGATGTCTACAAAGTACAATGAAAGACCTAATCATTTATAATGATGTGGTACTACTAGTACTTACAAGTTGTGAGGTGATATTAAATGTCCATTGACAATTGAAATTATTTAATTCTATTTTTGAAAGGCATACTGCAACATAAGGCATAATAGATTCATAGAAGTTGCGGACCATGTAAGACTCAAAATTTTCATATTTCCGAGTAAGTGTCATCCTACATTTGAATCTTGATTCTTTAAATATTATATTTTTATAAGTAACAATGTATAAGCCCAAATCAGGGTTGAGGGTTTCTAGAATCCAAAATTCCAAGCATGTCTACTTCCACAGAACCCCAAAGTAGAAGTAAAACCCAAATCCCATACACCAAACTACTTAAAACCCCTAGTTTTACTAATGAATATCATGATATTTATGATCCTATAATTGGCACAAGAACTTTACAGCTTAGATACTCGTATGAGAATAAGGCAATTGAAATTAAACATTTGGACCCATCAGGTAGACTAAGACATAAAGGTTGGATAACATGGGGGTTGGATTAGAATGCATGATGCTCCATGAGGTTTTACCTTGCCCTGAATTTGTCATTCTATGTGCCCAAAATTACGATGGGGAAAAAAAAACAATTGTTGCAAATGGCAATGAAGAAGAAATTTTGTCCATTATGGAGGTAAATCTTGGCCATGCTTTGGGGTTTGAAAGAAAATATGTAGAATTCGTCAACATAAACCTAGAAAAAATTGCTAGTGATTATCATGCCACCACTCAAAATGACAGAGATGAGTTTTTGTAAAAATTAATATTTGATAGAATGGTACCAAAAGGGAAGCCTCTGCATGCAATCGAGATGTTTAAATCGTGGGTCATGGATACCATTTCTATGCTATTATTTTTCCTTAGCTTCAATAACAATGAGAAAGTGGATGAAACCCTCTTGAAAATGGTATACAATATCCATTTTGTTTCTCCACCTTGTGCATACAAATTTGTTGGGCACATTGTAGAATCTATGCATAAACAATTCTTAACAATCAAAGAAGGCTCTGACACTAAGACCTTTAGGTTCACTACCTACTTGTGCTATTTAATTCTATGGTTATTTTTTAAATGGTTTGGAAAAAAAGAACTTGTAATTCAACCCTATAATGTTGAGGGTCAACCAAATCTGATGTGTCCATTAATTGAGTGGAACCCCAAGATAATGATGTTTGATAATAGAAGGGACTACAATCAATTTGTGGATTATTTTTGGGCTCCAATTTATCAAGCAATTTCAAAAAGTATATTGCCTAGATTACCTATGAACTATAGAGATTGCATTCAAATGGGATCAAAAATATAGTTAGAAGATTGGTACTTAATAGAGGAATATATTGTGCTAAGGTTTTATGGATCAGGAGTACAACCTTGCAAATTTCGAATACATGTAACATAGAGAGTTTTTGCCTTGGGATATATACGGCAGATGAAAAGCACAGATGAAAAGCACAGATAAACTCTATTTTGTTAGTCAGCAAAAGAGGAGCATATTTACCTTACCGTTTTCATGTGGAGGGTTCACATTTGAAAGAAAAGCATTCAAGGTGGCACATGAAATCTTACAAAGTTTTAACTTTGATGTTGACTCTCACTTGGTGTATGACCCATGCAAGATGATTAAAGCAAGGGTAGTGGCGAACAAGAAATTTTCCACTAAAATTCAACAGGAAAGCAAACCCTTGATAGAAAAATTAAAAAACAAGAACTCTTGGGATGAAGTTGAAAAATCAATGGATGAAATTTTTGTTGAGAAAGGAATTAGTTTTCAAGAGTTGTCAACAAAATTTTTTGGATTGCCTGAGCCTCCACAAAAACAGGAACATGATTTTCAATCTACAAAATCTTGTAAAAAGTTCTCTAAAAGCATGTCAAAGCATATAGATCATCAATTGCAAGATAAAAATTGGACAAGGTAAAAAAATACTGCATTTTGGTGTATGACACAGGACCTAGGCCATCCAAAATTTGTTTCAGAGTATGGTTCTATTTTAGAAGATGCAAATTTTAGAAAATTGTGGAATGAAGTATATCCTACAGAGAGAAGTAGTAATGATGACACTGACTCTAAGTAATTACACACACCCTCTGGCACATATAAACCAAGTCTCGATGAAAGCTTGAAACAAAAATATTCTATAGGAGCAGTTATTGCTGAAAAAGATGGGTTTTGGTGGTGGTGGTTTGGGTTCAACAAGACAAGGCATTTCGCTTCCACCAAAGACACAACCTTGAAGAGTTTTCAATAGGTCAGGCATTGAAGCTTCACCTTCAGAGAAAGGACCACTGCATACTACAAAATCTACAAGTGGTAATCCAATGCAATTTTCTCTGGAGTCAAATCCTCAGCAAACAGTTCAGCCACACATTGAAAATCCTAGAGGAGAAGTTGGCCATGAATCTATTAGTATTGCTAATGTTGGCAGTTCTAGTGATGATGGTAGTAGTGGTCAGAAAGTAGCACATGAAAAAATTATTGTAAAGAGGCCAATACATACAGTTGAAATTCATATTGTCCAACAAGGAACCGAGAAGAGGCAAAAGACAGAGGAAGAAAAAAATACAATTAATCTTGTCTCAAGGCAACTAATTACAAAACTAGATGGCAGTGCCACTACCACCCCTCTACAAATTTTCATTCCATAGGGAAATTCTCCCCAAACTTCAATTACTCCTCCATTTAAGGTGAAATAGTTCATTCCTATAAACACCTCAAGTTTTGATTTACAGAGCTGAGTTTGCCAATAAATTAGAAAGAGATAAAAAATAAGAAGAAAATTCTACAGGCTACTGTAATTTCAGATCCTGCCACAATGAGGGTGTTGTCAACATATAACCTAGTCACAGATACAATAGAATACATGTATGTTGTTCCAAATTTATAAAACCAGAGAATCAAATGGTTTCCAGTGACTATGATGTAACCTCCATTCAAATGGATTTTAAGGGAATGAAACCTTCTGACAAGATAAATGTCTTACAAAGGAACAATGATGTGGTGTACACAACATTTCTAAAGGTAGAGATGGAGAATAATAATTTGAATAATAAGATTCAAAAGTTAGAGACAAACCTGAAAAATGAGAAAGAAAAAGGAAAAGCGACACTTAACAAGATAGGTGAGTTGGAGAGGAAGATAAAATCATTTTCCTCTATGACTGCAGTTATTGCGAATGAATAGGAACATGTAGAACTAGAAGAAGCCAAGAAAACATTACAAAAAAAGACCGTGAATGAACAAACATAGGTAAAACTAGAAGAAGTGAAGAAAAAGTTATAAGAAACAATGAGTAAGAATAATATATTAGAAGAAACATTGGGAGAATTGAAAGAGGTTATGAAGGTAGAGAAAGAAAATGCCAAAAAATGGGAACATAGCCTAGATGAAGAGAGAAAAATCAGGGATAGAATGCAGAAGGAAGAGTAAAAAACAAAATGAAATATTGCAACAGGATTTAGCAAAAGCAAAAAAGCATATACATTCTTCCACCATCAAACTATCTGAATTTTATAAAAAGGAATTGATTAATATGATGGATAATGTTTGGGGGGAAATAAATCATAAAATTAATGTTTTGATTAGATTGTTTGAATTCATGGCTGATCTACAAAGAATCTATGATAAGCTCCACGAATACATAACTAGTAGAAAAAAGTGATGGCTTTAAGTGGTGATATAGCAAGGAAAAGTTTGGAAGCTATCTACAAATTTAATGACACAGAATTGACATCCATAGGAATTCAGAACCGGTTTGGTGCATCAATAAAGGTATCATCTATCATTCAGAAGTGTGTGATGCTAGGTGAAGCACATGAATTGTTGAATAATTGTAAAAGAATGTTACAGGAGCTGCATGGAAAGGTACAAGAGTTCAAAAAGCTTGGTTTTCCAATTCCTTTTGAAAAAACACACAAATTTAATAAGAATGATGCATTCCAAAAGAACATGAAAGAAAAAATGATGCAAGAAAAGAACCAAATTCCTGAGAAGCTAGATGAGACAAACTTTTTTGGCTTTGTTAAACCATTGATAACCTTGTTAGTAAGTTTGTATAGTAAAGGAAATCTCCACTCTCAGTTATGAATTGCTAACAAAGTTACATGTCAGTCACTCTGATTTACAAAAAAAATTAATTCCAATAGATGAAGAGTGGAGCATGTTACAAAAGATGATATAATTAAGAGTAATTTAATTTTGAAAATTGTTCCATTTGTTGCAATCTTCATTTTTTTCTTACAAGGCATGTCTCAAACAAGTTGAATGAGGAATAGTGTTATTTTTAAATTGAACTTTCACCATTTTTGTTTCATGTTTTTTTTTTACTTGTGCACCATGGCTCTTCACATTCTAGTTCAAGTTTCATAATGAGAAAACAAGTTCATGTAACTGTATGAGATTCTTGGGCTTCTTTGTGAACTAGAGAAAAGAGAAAACTTAATTATGACCAAGTGTTGGGTCTTTGTGATACCAACTTCTAGTTGTTTCAATCAAATTTCAACCTTGGACTTTATCTATTAGCTCTCGACAGTCATGCAAGCAAGTACAATGATGAACATACACAACAATATCCTAGGTTTTGAGATAATTGAAAACTTGACGATCTTGAATAGTCTTAAGCTTGAAGGATTAAGACCAAGTGTTGGGTCTTTGTGAGACCAACTTCCAATTGTTTCAATCAAATTTCAACCTTAGAATTTCTCCATTATCTCCCACCAGTCATGTAAATAGGTACAATGATGAACATACACAATAGAATCCTAGGTTTTGAGATAATTGCAAACTTGATGGTCTTGAATAGTCATTTCAATTTATATGAAGGTTAACCATGACTAAAACTCCATAGAAAATAGTATTAAAGAGGTTTCTATATGTCAATGATCAAGTCTACCATGCTTATTTATACTTGCTCACAAGAGATTCAGTCTCCATGTTGACTGATTTCAAGTACCAAAAACCTCCTCAATCACTCTAACCATAGCTTCAACTTTGAAGAACCAAACTCTCATTCATATTATGGTATTTAAGGAAGTTTTGAGATTACCTTGTCTGAGAAATAAAGATTATCAAAAAACCACAATTATACAAGCTCTACAAAAACATCCATCAATACACTTTCAAGATACTACATACAACATTATCACACTTGAAGGATTTCATCGCACTACTTTTCTCTTGTAGGAGAGAAAAATAACTTCATGAAACTTGACAAATACATTGAACAACATTTTGCCAAAGAAATTCAAGTTTCTAACACTATTATTGATTTGTAGACCATTTAAAACAAGTAATCCAACTTGTACTTTGTCTTTAGAGACCAACCCAGTTTGAGCTTGTAGCACCTTGAAACCAACCTGGATGCACTACCAATCAACCTTCATGCCTCCTGCAGAGCCTCACTTCACCACTCATTGCTTTTCCATCGATGCCACTTGACATCAATGACAACACAAATGACCCAGGGTTCAACATTTGGAGTTTATTTTCAACAAATATTTCATAAATTCATGTAAGTTTGTTTTTTTTTTCCTTGTTGATTTACCTTTAGAAACATGTAAGTTAGGGGTGAATGTTAATCCTTGTTTGAGGAATGGCAATCTTTTTTGAGTAAGTTAGAGATTGCAATTTTGGCAGGGGATTAATGTTGGGTTTTTATTTGTTCTTTAACTTGCAAGAGGTTTTGAGGTGAGGTGTTTATTTCACTCTTTAACTCCAAATTTGGATGGATGCATGCTCATTTCAGTACATACTACAACAAATCAATGCAATGTATTTCAAGTTTCATTCCAAAGACTACAAATCGACACAATGTTTTCTAAAAAAATACAAATAAGGAAAAATACATTATCATAACAATGTACTAAATATTTGAATATATTAATTCTTATATAAACATCTATATCGTAGGATATCCACAAATGGAAGCTTCCAACTTGATGGACATGGATCATCTATATCATTTGATTCACCAGATCTCTGAGAATGACTCTCTTTGTTGACAGTCAACTGCTGCAATAGGGTTATTTGTTGTATTTGTGTCTTTTTTTAGCCCCTCTCATTTCATTAATTGATTTTCATACTATCAAAGCCCTGTCATAAGGAAAGTTATCCACTTTGTACAGTGATGTGTAAATTCTCAAACAATTGTCCAAATTTTTGTCAAGCTTGTTTCACAATTTTAACTTTATAAAGGCTTAGGCACTGAAAATTCTCTCATCTTGAACTGAACCCAAAATAATTTTTTGACATAGATCAACCAATGAGAAAAACTCAGACATGGTTTATTGTAAAATAATACTTAACACAATTTTTTCCATAGCCGGGTTATTGTTCCAGAATCTAATGGATTATCCAAACCTTTGAATTGGTGAATCATTCTAGAGGAGAATTCATAAGATTGATCAATCAAACTTTCCTTTCTTAAAATACCTAGAATATACATTCCATTGATATCAACATGCTTACAAAAATGTTGAATCAATGTAGTCAACCTCTTGAAGTAGTCTTCTTGCATATATCTTTCATTTTGGACAGGATTCCAAAAGGTGGGATTTACTACAACCATTGCTTCAAGTAAATCACCCCTTTTAAATCGTTCCTTTATTTATTATATTAGGGACACTACAATTTCTCTTAACCTCACCCTTATTAATGATACAATGTTATCAAACAGTGTCCTTGTGACATTTACCTTCTCAACCTTACCGGCTACTACTTTAAACATGTACATTGGTATCTCATATTCACGTACAGAAGCACATACTTCCCCAAACAAGTTGAGATTCAAAAAGCTACTTGCATTTCCAATATTTATCATATCATTCCAACCATCAAACTTTAAACCTGTAAAATTAGTTTCATTGAGAAATAAATATTCTATTGCCATATAATCTCGCTTCCTCAAACTAGAAAAATCAACAATATAGATAGTTCTTTCTTATTATTATTTAATTAAATGATGCATTTCTTCCAACATGGGAAGGAGACCACACAACATCAACAATGGCTCTATATCAGTCAAACGATGGATCAAATATTGGGCCTTGTCCACTTCCATGCTATTCTGCCACATCACTCCTGATAAGGATTGATACTCTTTGTACACCCTACAAACCAGTTGGTACAATGAGATCCACTTGGTGTCGACATATTTTAACAGTTTTTGCCAATTTGTTATTCTTGTAAATATTTGGAATTCCAAGAACCTTTTAGGACTACGGTAGAAATAAGCATGCACCTCTCGAACAAGGTCTTCAACTTTTGCTTCAAATTTAAATTTGCCAACTATTTTGTAAGCTAGGTTCATTCTATGAGCCATACAATGAATAAGAATCATATAAGGGCAATGAGATGTTTGAAGTCTTACACATAAGGCATTATGATGACCTTGCATTATATATGCCCCATCTACCCCAACACATATAAGCTTTGATGCAATTACAACATCATCCATGTCACTGATCTCCTTCAAACTTTTTCTCACCAACTCACAAAGGTTTTCAACATCAGATTTCTCTCTCATCTTGTGAATGACAAGTAAGTTAGGCTATCTCACATAATTCTCAATAGTATACACGTGCATACAAACCCAAAAAATATTATCTACTGTTGTGACCTCATCAATAGACAAAAATAGGTATCGTGCAGACTTGTCTTTCTCTTTCAAGTCATTTTTCTCAACCAAAGCTAGGCATTTTTCCCAATCCCAACCACTACTTTCTAACCAGTGAGAATGAGGAAAGTGTGGGACACCAAGAAAATACAACATCTTCTTTTGTTCAAGAAAATCTATTATAGGACAACCTCTTTTCAAAATGTGACAAATAGTAGCTTGTTGAACTGTTTTACCCAAAAGATTGGTTTGAACGATCTTGTTGAATTGAGAGGTAATTGTCCCTCCATTCCCTGCAACTATTATTTCATTTATCTTATGCTCTTCAAATTATTTTTCATACCTAATATGCAAACAATCATCCGTAGTTTTCCATCTAACAATATTCTTCTCAACACCATCTACAATTATCTTTTCATATATCTTTCCTACATGCTTCTCAATAGTATCTAACTCAAGTTGCATTGCCTTGTCCCTGCCCAATTTCTAGCTACAAATTATACATTTTCATTCTTTGGGAGGTTTAAATTTATTCTCATTTTCAACAAGTTCAATAAATGGAAACTTAGAAACCCACTCTAACTTGAAACTCCTTCCCAAGTCCCATTTTCTTTCCTTTCTCTTTCTTTCAGAAATAGGTGTCCACTGAGTATTTTCCTTGGTGGAATTTAAATTTTGTTGACTTCCATTACCAAAATTTTCACTAGAAGGACCACCCTTTTTTCAAGCTCTTCCTTGACTAGAAGGGTCACCCGCAGATGCATTTTTCTAAGCTTCTGTTTGATGGGCTTTGTGTATGCATGCACAACAAGGTTATGCACTACCAAAGATAGATCCAAGCCTATAATATCATCATAGGACCAAGCGAATATGTCTGATAATTCTCTGAGGAACATTAAAAAATTCTTTGTTCTTGCACTAAAAGTGAAGCTCCCAACTTAACTATTTTAGGTTACTCTTTTGTGCCAATGTTAACATCAATGGTTTCTTCTACTAACATCTTGGATGTATCATTTATGCACGTAGGATCAAGGGGGAGATTGAGATCTTCTTCCAAGGGTGCCACAACGATATTTTCACCCTTAGCGTTGTCACTTTTTATGTCCATAGATTTTTCGATTTGTTTGTCAGCCAACGCCTTAAAGAGGTTTTCACTGTGTGACTTGGACTTTTGTTTTTAACGAGGTTTTTTGGAGGAAATTTTTCTTTCTCTTTTTCTTAAATTTTTTTGACCACATAACTCAACCTCCTCTCGAAAGTATGTGTAGGTGTCAAGGTCAATGTAGAATACTTTTTTATGGTCCCCGATAGGAATGTTGTCACGAATACCTATGAATTTAACAATTGTCTCATCATTTTCAAAGAGGTCCATAAGCGCGTGAAGTTTTTGGTCCCAATCAACGAGAGTAGGATAGACAAGGTCAAATTGGGGTTTATCGGGGGTTATGGTAAGGACAACGGTCTCTAGGAATAAGTTCGTTGAGGCAAGCTCCTCATATTTTCTATGACAAGAATTTGTGTCACTATCTAAATGAGAAGAGTTATCCTTACGTTTAAAAGAGGTAACATCTCACTCCGGGGGGTGAGATCCATAAGGTCTAATGTCGATGCCATATATTTCCATTTTAAAGTGTGGAGTTGGAACATGCTCTCTTATACCTTATTCATTTATACCACACCCATGTCCTTTATAGCCCATGGAGTACATACCTCTTCTAAATTTTGTGTACTCTAGAGTTTGGTAGCAGGAAGGTATAGTGCCTTCAGGGACCCAAATTGTGGAAGGGTCCAACAATTTTTCTTTTACTAATAGGCCACCAGGTAAGAACCTCCTGATAGTTTTCTCAGCTCTGAGTCGCTTATCTAAATAATTGGGCTTTCCTCTTGTCTTGGGCGACAAGGATAGATTTGAAACCAAGAGGGTCTGTTCAATATCATACTCTCCACAGTAGTATTCAAGAACATTCATCTCCCATGAAGGAAAGGGAGAAACAGACGTAGAAGCACCATTGTCACAAGAATGCAGTGTGTCTGAATCCACATGTGAGGTGAGAGCTTCAGATTGAAGAGGTATATCAATGTTAACAAAGGTACATTTATAAACACCCTTGCGTGAAAAAGTACTCAAAGATCTACAGTGAGAGAAGGGTTATGTATCTCCTTAAATGGTGATGGTGTGTCCCTCATGATTCAGTTTAATACATTGATGAAGGTTGAAGGTACGACTTGCATGACATGAATCCATGGGTGGTCAGGAAGCATGTTATATGAAAGATCCAAGTCTAGGATGTGTAATTTGGTGTTATGACAAGCAGTTCCTACTTCCATTAGTGATGTTATGGTGCCAGTTGAGTAATGCTTTGCATTTTCATATGTTGTGATTGTGATGATGTGGGATTCTAAATCTGCATCTACTCATCCCAACTATTTGATTAGCTTCAATGTACATATGTTCAACCTAGACTTGTTGTCCACAAGCACCCTCTTTATCTTTCTTCGGGTAACAAATACTTCAATGTAAAGAGGCAAATTATGTGTATGATATTTTTTTGGGATCTCATTATGGCTAAAGGATGATGTGTTCGCTTGGTGCGAGATTTTCCACCATATTTGAAGGTGGGAAGGATCTATATTCGTTGACATTTCTGACGTCATAAAGTGTTTTGTAAAGGATGTCTTTATGCATATGATATCTTGAGAAGATCTAAGATCTAGATCTTAGTAGTAATCTTCTCAAGTTGTTCTAAAATATCATACTGACTATCTTGAGGGGTAGACAGAGGAGGTTATAAAATCATTAGATGAGTGCACCATGTTACCACAACACAATCTTTTCTCTTGATTCTAATAATATTCACATGCTCGTTAGAAGAATGAACACATCCAATAAGTGATTCAAATGGATTTTCAATTTGAGTGTATACATAATTAGAATTTTTATAGTTTTTGGAAGACTCACCCTGATCTGGACTTCTTCTCCAACTGTTTATCATGCTTAGGGAAAGGTTCCTTGAATATTCCCATTTTCTGATTAGGATGTTTAATGAGGCTCATGTGAATCAGCCTCAATTTATCCACTGTTAATGAGGTCTTGGATGCCTCAGTTTAAGGAACTTTTCTGTTTTTTGGCCTTTGACATGATGGTACTCATAATATTCATGTTCTTTGTACCATGATGGTTTAGGTGTGTCTTCAAAAAAGGTTACTATTGTGGGGTATTGGACCATGTTTACTAGGTCTAACTATGTTTAAAAGAAGCATGGACAAAGAATCTCATGAGAGGAGTGAATACTCGACATGCTTGAATGGGGGTTGAATAGGCCCTTTAGTAAGTGTAAAATTAGGACCAATTTGAATTGTTTGTATATGCTTAGAATCTTTTATAACATCTCCTATGACATTTTTGTTTTTGCTAAAGAACTTTGGTTTATCTGTAGGTTTGGATGGGTGGTTGTCTCTTGAAAAGGGTTTCAATGTCCCTTTATCTATCAAATCCTTTTCGATTTGGCTACCCTTTTCTATGATTTCTTCAAAGTTACTGACACAATGCATTTGCAAATGGAAAGCAATTTCCTAGATTTAAATTAGGTAGGAAAATTATAACTAATTTCTTTTTTGGAATTGAACAAGGATAATGAATAACTAACACCCACCATTGTTACAAGAATCTATAAAAGTTCTCATTAGGTCTTTGTTTAGTGCTACAAAATTCCATTATGGTAACACCACTTTCTACGTTTAATGATAAATGTTGTACAAATATTTATGCTAATTCAAGCTAAGTAAAAACAGACCCTTTAGGTATGTGATGAAACCATTTTTAAGCTTGACCCCCTAGGTTGTGTGGGAATAAGCGTATAAGGTAGTTGTCATTATAAGATACTTCTTGGCATGCCATGTAGAAGTCTTTGACATGATCTTATGGGTCACCTTTCCCTTTGTACTTATCAAATTTTGGGTAGTCAAAGTTCTTAGAGAATGGTGTACATAACATAGCTCTATCAAATGGCCAAGGACATAGCTCAACATGTTGGTACTTTTTACTATGTCTGACATTATTTTCCTGAAGGGTCGTGAGTATAATTTCCATGAATTATAACTTTTGTGTGATGATTTGATCTCTTATAGGGTAATCTAGCATGTATACCCAACTATATTTCAATGTTTCATCCCCTTTATTTTCAATGTGAAGCTCACTAATTCTTGGCCTTAGGTTTTTCTTAATGCATGCATTTTTGTTAATTTCCTTTTGCACAAGGGAATCCGAATGAGCTAATTGTCTACTAAGCAGTTGTATTTTTTGTTACATAGTGACTTCATCATTTTGAGGTCCTTCTCGGTTTTCATGTGGAAGAGTTTTTTGTGTGTGCTCATGGTTCACTCTAGCTGTGTGGGGTGTTTTGATAATTGGTAATTTATAACAACCCATTTTGAGGGTTTGAAGTAGAATCTTATCCCTATTTTAAAATGTCATCCATGTCAATAAGGTGACATTGTGCCTCTTCTTCCTCGTGAGTGTTGTTGGTAGGTGGAACGAATTCATGTTCATTTGGAATTTTGATGCCTAATTCTAGAACTCGTGCAAGTACTCTATCCTTGTTGAGAAAAAGGAATTCATCCAACTGAGCGGGGTAAAACTAGAAATTACCCCATGGTGATTCTAATTCATCCCCACTATGATCAATCATGTCCTTCTATTTCCTTTGTTACGGGGAAGAGGGGCACTAAATTTTGACCAATGAAAGGATTTGATCCATGATTGTTAGATGTTTCCAATTATATTTTTTAGATGCAACCCTTGTTAAAGGGGGCATAATATGGCGTGTTTCACAAAGTTTTTTGTCAAATGTGATCAAGGATATAATAAACCTAAGTGAAAACCTAGAATGGGAAGATTGTAAAGGTCACAAAAGAATTTCCACAATGGTTAAAGAATAATGAATGGTAAAGAATCAAGGGATCAAATAGGATTTTCCTAGAAAGATAATGTCAATACAATGAATAATCATAAGGAACAATTACACAATTTTGATAAACCAATCTAATCTAACAAGAAACTACTCCCTATACAAATGTTTTTTCAATGGTGGTTCGACATAATATGGTCAACACAATCTCAACACTTAATTCATGTTTAAGATAAACAAGGCATAAGTATTAACAAGGGGTTGATTTGACTTCGAATAAAAGTACACTATAACTTGTTTTAGATACAAACAAGGCCCAAATCCCAAAAAGTAGAAGTTACAAATGCGAGCAATGCAACAATACCACTTGGATACGTTAACCAAGATTTTCATAAAATAAATATATTAGTATCAAAATAGTATTGATATGATGTTAACAAAGTAACAACAAAACCTTTCAAGGTTTAAGGTAATGTCTGAAAATAAAAAAGGCCAAAGTATACCAAGGAATTTTTAAGATGCGATCATCGTAATGGTATAATCTAGACACTTAGATCAAGTTTACAAGAAACAAGATGTAAGTATATAAATTGTATCAAGGTGATGTGAGTAAGGTAACACTTCAAAGGAAGATTTAATGCTGAATCAAGACTAACTATGATGAATATCTTGATGTGGTTATCAAGATCAAATGTCTATCAAGATGAGAAGACGTACAAACACACTTTCAAATGTTTACCATCTAGTCTCAAGAAAGGACGAATGTAAACAAGTGAAAAAGTGGTAGACACAATCAATCAATAGCACATGTATGTTTCTCTTCTTTTGATCCAAAATATCAACAAGAAAGAAGATGATGTAGATCGAGTGGGGTTTAAAAATACTTCGCGTCACTTTGGAAATGTTTTGCCTCATCTTACGGTGAGTGAAAAACTGAGGACAAAGAAATGCTTCACAAATTTCATGATGAATGACATTTCACTCAAACTGTAATGGACTCTCCCCTTGTTTGACTAACAAAGTTTTGACTTCGAAAAAAATTCTTACTTCGCAAAAGCTCTTTGAAACATGATTGGCTTTGAGTCAGTCAAGTTTGCTCCAAGATAAATGGCTTCCTAATTGGTTCTCTCAACTAAGTGTCACAAACTATCTCTGTGAGTGTGGTTTTCTGAATAAACCTTGAAGTATCCCAGATTTACTTTACCCCCTTCCATAGAATGAGTAATAGATGTGTTCAGTTATATTTTCACTAGGGTTGAATGAAGATAATTTTGATGCTAATATTTCTAAGGTATACTTGTCAAGTAAGTAATCGAAGAACTTCCCATTTTGTCCACAAGGTTCCCTATTTGTGTGGACTACTTTGGGGTTCTTGTGGGCATCCTCATGGGATATGACGGCTTATAGCAAGGCACTTCCCCTAGTTTTAAGTAGACAAGCTGTAGCTCTTTACTGAAACTTGTAAACACAATGTTTTGAATGTGTTGTTAAATATTTTATCTTAATGTGGTTTTTACACCATTGGTAACCAACAACAAACTATATTAGTATTGGGTTTAGCTCTTGACTCTTTGATAAGTGTATTTTTTGTCCTGTATGTAAAGTTTAATAGTTTTCCAAATGATCCAAATTTCATGAAAGAGGATAAAACGTTGTTTCTAATTCTTAAGATTGTTTTAAGACTCAAGAGAAGAGTATACGTAATGATTACCCCTACTATATTGCCAATGGAAAAAATTGTAACTCAAATGCATAAGAAACTCATTTTATCCAATTTTATGTTCACTCCCTTAACCAATGATTTTAATGAAATGTTTAGAAAGCATGAAAAATTCCTAGAGTTGTTTCTAATCCCCAAGATCGCCTACAAGGTACGCTGGAAGAGTATACACAACTACATCCTAGAAAATGAAAACAAGACATTGATTAAACTCATTTAAACAAGTTAGAAAAAACATGACTCAGTATATCCTAAAAACAATATTAGCTTCAAAAACCTGTAAGATGTCAGCAATAACATAGATCAAAATCAAGGAAAACTTGAAAAGAGTTCCAAAACTTCAATTAATGACACCTGAGTTGACCTAGTCACACCTACACGAACTTTAGAACACCAGCGTGCCCTTAGTAGCATATGCGCAAGCCTGATAATACACACACAACTTTGGTAAAAAAAACACAAAAAGAAAACACATAAACATGGCTAGGGAGTTGGGTACGCAGTCCTAACATTATATACAAAGGTTTGATAACAAATTAGACTACAGAGACATTGTATGACACATGTCGGGCTAGAGAGGCACCTACGTTGACCTAAAAGTGGATATGCATGTCTGACAACACAATACAAAGGATTAAACAAAAATGTTAACATATGTGCAAACAGAGAGACACATGCATGGCAAACAAGACACATACGTGGACCTACTAACATTAGTGTACCCTACTTAGTAGATATATGTTCCTAAAGATGCATACATTTGGAAGCCTCACACCTGTGTATGTACCTGGAATGACAAAAAAATATAGTATACTGACGTAAGTAACTTCAAAAAGGTTAAAAATTTGATCTCTTGTCCCAAATGAACAATAACCCATCACAATTAAACCTATATGAATAACTCAACAAATGTAAAGTTAGAAAAATACCGTAAGGAATTAAAAATATTTCACATGTGGATAATAAGGGTTAGTTAAAAATGAGATAGAGAACAACAAATCTTAAAATAAAATGCAAGGGACTAAGGATCCATTCCACCGGGCATGTGAAATGTGCTCATATGTAAATTTTCCATGTTAATCTAAAGAATATAACACCTAGTCTATTTCAAGAAACAATCAAACCTACTATAGAACCATTAAGATAAGAGCTTGTGAGAAACAACGTCTTCAATGCATAAACAATATCAAATTAAATGTTAAGCTATTTCTTACTCTATAGATTGCTAGCTAAAAAATGAACCTATTTATATCACTTTAGCAATCAAAATGGAGTGGTTTCCTAAATATTTGAAGATGATATCACACCAAGAAATGGCTACAAGGACATTTTTGGTTCTTCTCGTGCTCTTAAATTTGAGATGATGGATGCAAGATGGAGAAGTTATTTCCTTCAATAGAGAATGGCTCAAGATCAAAATTCTTATAGTTTACTATAGGGAAAATAAGGTGTAATAAGAAATGTAAGGAGGACAGATCCTTATATAGCTTACCAGTTCAAGAGAGGTTAGCAATTTGATGACTGTGGGATAAACCCCAAAGAGTAAATACAAAGGCCATGTATGTTTAATAATATATGTGCACTTTATGGGAGTTGAAAGGGGGTTTAATTAATCAAAGGTGATTAATTAATATAATCGTTAAGCTTATAGAATCTTACTAGAATAAAGTTAGTACGATTTGGGTGATTTAAGAGAGGGAATTGGTTCAATAAATGGTGATTTTTTGGTTTAGATTAGTAGTAGTAATTAATTAAGAATAATTAATTAACCCAAATAGAATCAAACATTAATTAATGAGAGGTCGTTAATCGGAATCCTAAATGATATGAGGGATAATTAATTGGTTAAATGTAATAAATTAATGATGATAGAGAGATAATGGTGGTTTATTGATGAAGTGTCGTCAATTTATGGGAATGAGGATAATTAGTGCAATTTAAGTATTAAAATTTCTTGACCGGATTCTAGGTCTCTACAAGGAGGATTTTGGCATTCCAATGCATGGGTTTTGGTGATTTTTGGTTCATGGAAGAAGGTTTTTTGCTAGGCCGACCCATATGGGTCACTTGTAGATGTTATGAAAAGTATATGGGATGTTTTTATGATGTACTAGTCATGCAAAATGAGTTAAAAGGTTTGAATTTGAATTTTAGATGTGAAGGAGCTTATAATAACATTATTTTGGGTGTTTTTTGGAGCTAGCTGAGTGAGTGTGTGGTGTGTGCAATAATTTTGACCTAGGTGTGAGATTTTTTTAGGTGTATGAGCATGAATTGAGATAAGATCAAATAGGTTATAGGTTAAATATTTATGGAAAGTATTTGTGCAAGATTTTGAATCCTTGAGAGGTGAAGAAAGAGCTAGATTGTGAAAGTTTGAAGACCTAGGGTTTGAGCAAGAGTTTGGAAAAGTTTGGAGCTGAATCTTTGGATAGCTATCAACTATGGTATCAACATATTTTCAGTGGTCATAATTCATCAAAATCTTGTGTGATGTGTCATATTCATGCAAGTCTCTTGTTGTGTGTAATATCAACAAGGGTATAGGGGTTGGTGCTCCTTGTGGGGTTGGTGCCTCACTAAAAAAATATCTTTTGATGTGTAATATTCACTTGAGTCTTTGTTGTGTGTAATATCACAAAAAAATTTCAGTGAGTTTTCTTTCCCTTGTTTTCCACTTATATCTTGTGTCTTGTGTTGATTCTCTTGTTCATGGTTTATTACATGTATGGTATTTGATTGTGTGCACACATTAATGGATGGTTAAGTGGTTAAGTGTTTTAAATAAGCAATTTGAAATTGGAGTTGGATTTTTTAAGGAGTGATTCACCACCACCCATCTTAGTCCATTGTTCTTCCAACAAACATATCAAGGTGCGACTAAGTACAAAGATAAACATATTTCCCAATATGTTAACAATGTTGTATTCATCACAAAAAACAATAAATGAAAATTATATTTATACAATAGCATTCATATATCATATAAAAATACAATTTTTTCAAAATGACATATTATTATGTGTTGGAGCTCAAATTACACCCATCATGGTTTAGGGTGAACTAGATCTTTGAGGAAACATGAGACTATCTCCAAGCTGTGGGACTTACGCTTTGAGACAGATCTTCAAAGAAGTTCGGCTTCCTCTACCTATTTTTATTGCTACACCTACTTCTAGGAAGAGAAATGAAGCTACCTAGAACTAATATATGATTCCAAGGGACCAGGGTGAAAACGAGATGCATAAAATAAAAACCTAAGCTAAGGGGAGATGATAACATTTAAAAGAGGGGGATGAAAAAAAATGGCCAAATGAAGATGAGGGAAAACGCGTGCAGGGAGGGTAGATGCCACAGTCTGAAACACGTTCAACTAATCATTTTCAAGGAGCACAATAGATAGGAACCTGTAAGAGACATGAAACGCACAAAAAACAAACAATGCAAAGGGAAAGGAAAGAAGATGCAATAAAAATGAGCTAAAACAAAGAATAACCAAAAAATAAATCTTTTATTTCTTCCACACATGCACAATACATTACAATGGTGGAAGATGCAAGTATCTTCATGCAGAAAACTAGATATGAGGCCTACCATTCAAAATACAAAGGCACTACTCTGAATCATAATCTTGCAAACTAAGAGATTATAACATTTTACAATGAGCAATGCTCTACTATTTATAGAAGAAGGAGAGAAGAGGATAAGAAAGAGGAGGAAAACCCGGATTCAAATTTCCAACCACAAATAAAAAGCAATAAATGCCTGCAAATACGCTTACAGGGATGTCAAATGCGCCTCCCCATGTATGTTTTTCTTGCAGAAGAAGGAATGAGGCAAATCTTGATCAAATATGGGTGGTTGGGTTGATTGGATTGGTGCATAAATGGCCTAACTTACATTTTCCTATTTCCACATACCAAATCCCACCAAAAACTAATTTTGAATGGCCCAATGTGTATCCCATGTCAGCAGATTTCCAAAAAGATCAAGAGTGCATGAATTTGAGCTATGCAGTAAAAGTTATGATGGTCATAATATCTACAATGCAAGGTGAACATACAATGACACGTGGCATGCTCTGATTAGTTGAAGGATTTGGTTGACTATTTGTTTGTTTTGTATTTTATGCCACATGTCAGGTGCTCATTTCATGTGAGGATTCGACATGCAACTAGAATGTTCTGATAGGTTGTGTGTTGTGCACTTTGACTAATAAGTTGACACATGACACTCAATGGCTAGCACAGAAGATTTATTTTGGTGCGTGCGTAAGAGAAATAGGTGTGAGAGGGAAGAATCCAGAGATATGCAAGTGCACAAAAGGGTTTGTGTGAGAATTAACAATAAAATGCACATATCTGTGAAGGTATGCAAGCATGCACATAAGAAGGGGAGCACAAGACAAGGATGTGTGGAAGAACTTGCTTAAGGCAGAAAGTGGAACAGGAATGAGTGCGCATGAAAAAGTGCACAGAATTCAGGAAAGAAGGGCATGTTCGGGGAAATTATACCAAGGACTTAGCAAAAATGGAAGAAAAGTTCACAAGCATGCGCAAAAGGGTGTGTTGCATTGTTGGAATGAAAATAGATGCATACAAGGGAAGTGAAAGGAGATAAAGGAATAGAGGATAAGGGAGAGAGCACGTGAAAGCTTCCTGGAAGAAAGTAAAGGAGGGAGGAAGAACAAGTAAAAAATAGGAAGTGTGAACAAGGATATACGCAAAGAACTATAGCCATGAAAAAGTGCCAAGGTATAAAACCAAGAGTGTGTGCAACCTATAACTAGATGTCAAAGTCAAAATGAAATTACAATTTGTCTAAATAACTAGGGTGGTTATTTTGAACAACACTTTTGTGACTTTTACAAGGCCATCTTCCTATTTAGATGAAAGAGATCAATGTAGCCTTAGAAGCATCCATTAGGCATGGAGTCTTCCTGAAAAGCATGAATTTCTTATCTGCAACTTTTGAAGAAATACACATCAATTCACTTGAAGCACTGTCTAGAACTCTTGTATAAAACCATCTGCTCTCATATGAAGATGTTTTAATTTTGATTTTGTGAGAGTGTAAAGTATCTTGGACACTTCCTAAACTGTTAGAAGACCCTCAAATAGAAATGTCATCCTTGAAGTAATAAAAGAGCACGCGCATAGGGAGCATGTGAGAGGAAAGAACTATGTACAAACAAAACAATTGTGTGAAGAATGGATTTGGATGAATTGAAACTACTCTAATATAGTATAATGATGCGGTAGGAAAACTTATTTATGGATGTGCTTGAGATAGATCCCATTGAATGGGATTGATAGTGCATCCCCATCAAGACAAAACAACTCGAAAGAGTTTATCCTCCTTGCAACCATTTGGTGATGTATGGGCCACTCCAAAGAGCATCAAACCTTGAATAGTGCACCCAGAGTTTAGCCCTAGTCAACATCCCATTTTAGGACGAAATCTCCTACTCTTGAAAGCTTGAGGTCTTGCCATTTTTTCGAACTACTATTTGTTTGATCTTTGATGTTGTTCTAACTTAATCATGGCGGGGTTTATTAAT
This sequence comes from Taxus chinensis, assembly GCA_019776745.2. NCBI lineage: Eukaryota > Viridiplantae > Streptophyta > Pinopsida > Cupressales > Taxaceae > Taxus > Taxus chinensis. Next base: position 572,429,490 of record CM034148.1, on the reverse strand, counting down.
TATTTAAGTTCAACAATATTTTCCATTCTAATTTCTCTCTAATTTGTGCCCTCAAACTCTAGTTGTTGGGCTATCTCTAGTGAGGGAAATTCAATTGATAAGGGAAGTCTATATTCTTTACCATAAACAATTTTTTAAGGTGAAGTACCTATTTCCTTCTTCATCGTGATTGTGTCTTCTTAGAGCGCATGCAAAACCTTTGTATACCACTACCTCTAGTTGATGTTCATTGTTCATTTCATGATTTCGATCAAGTTCTTGTTAATATAATCTCCCAAGCCATTAACTTAGGGGTAAGATTTGGAAGAAGTATTCAAGTAGATACCAAGACGAAGATCCCAATTATAAATATTTGCACCAAGGATTTTGCATTATCAGAGATAATGGTCTGAGGAAGGCCTAACCTTATTACAATGCTTTTGAGAAATTCAAGGATGAATGACTCTATTGATTCCTTGACTGCAATAGCTTCTATCCATCTTGTAAAGTAATCTGTAGCTGTCAACACTCATTTATGATCAACACTTGAAGGAGGGTTGATCATGCCTATGAATTAAATACCCCATTATGTGAAATGTTGATCCACTTGGATTGGTCAGAGGGGAATGGCTGCCAATTTATTTTTACCTACAAAGAAATTGTATTCTTTGTATTTTCTGACCCACTTGTGCGCATCTGCAAAGATGGTAGTCTAGAAGTATCCTTATTTAATAATCTTCAACATTTTTTCCTTGGCAGAGAAGTGTCCACCAGAGAATCCATTGTGAAATTCTGCTAACACTTTGTAACCCGTGTGTCATCAATACATTTCAGTAGCACGGCATCAATGTTTCTTTTGAAAAGAGCATCATCAATTAGTGCATATGGAATAGATTACAACCTCAGATGCCTTTTCTTTTCCTTGTTTATTCTATGAAGGTATGCCCCAAAATAGAGAAATATGACCATGTCTTCTAACTAGGTGCACGTGTTAGGATCTTCATTCTGCTCAGGTTCAGCGTATGGAGGTTCCTCGTCCAAGAATAGTGAAGCCTCTTGTTTGTTTTGTGCATCCTCAGTAAGCTGCATGTAAAGCGCACTACCTCTAACCACCTTAGTGGATTTTATAGTCACATAAAATTTCATGATTGTGGTCACCTATATTTCTCTTTTCTCACTAATTTTTTCTCTTATGATTAAGTCTCTCACAGAATAGTGTGAAACTAGCACCTTAACATGATTTGTGGTAAGCACACTTTTGAATTTCTTCAGCGTGTGCATGATGGCGAAGACCTATTTATCCATGTGAATGGATTTAAATTAATAATACTTCAGTGTTTTACTAAATAAAGCCACTAAATGCTTTAGTCCTTGTTCATTTTCTTGAGTTAACACAATAATAACACTTGCATAAGCTCCATAAGCATAAAGGATGAAATCCTTGGAGTAATCCAAATTGATGAGTGTCTGGGCATAAGAAATTTATTGCTTGATTTTATTGAAGCTTTCTTTTCCTTTAGTCATCCACTTGAAGACTGTGTCCTTTTTTAGCATGAGGGTGATATGCGTGACCAATCTTTCAAAGTTAGGAATGAATCTCCTAACAAAGTTGATTTTTCCTAGGAATGACTGTAAGGCATTCTTGTTTACTGGTAATGAGAGAGAAAGGATAGCAAAGGCATGCTCAGGATCAATATCAATGCAATCCTTTAAGACTACATGACCCAAAAGTTTCCCTTGCACAAAAAAAGTTTTAGGCTTCTTAGGGTTAAGGGATATCCCCAACTCTCTGCATCTTTCAAATAATTTTTCCATATGCGTCATGTCATCCACACTCTTATTTGAGAAGATAGTTATGGGAAATGTCCATGTCTCTCTGGAATGCTACATTTGCATTTGAAAAATAAAAGGTATTTTCCGATATGCATATATGCCCCATTTGGTTTTAAATGTTTTTTTAAATTGATTCTCTTCCTTAACCATGATCTAATTGAAACCAGAATACCCATCGAGCATGGAAAATCTTTGTGTGCTAGCCATTACCTATAGAATCTGCTCCATATAGGGAAAAGGATAATGATCATTTAATGGCACCTTATTCAAATATCTGAAATCAACGCAAAGTCAGATTTCACCATTATTCTTGTGCACTAGAACAAGATTCGTCACACAAGTAGAGTACTTGATAGGAAAAATAATTTTTCCCTCAATGAGTTTGGATAAATCCTTCCTCATGAGGGGCTCTATATTAGGATTGATTGGCCTCTTTTTTTTCTAATGGGCTTAATACTAGGATCAAGGTCAATGGAGTGTTGATCAACACTTGGATCAAATATTTTCATGTCTTCATATTCCCATGAGAAGATATTGTTATATTTTTTACGTAGAGAAATGAAGGTCTACTTCTCATCTTGTGTGAACTCTTTTCCATGTGCAATAGTTACTAGGAGTGTAGTCTTCTTGCATTGGTTGCATATACATTTTCTTCACCCTTGAACTCATCATCAGGGATGAACATTTTCTCTAAAGTGATCAGCCCTTAAGGTAAACTTATTTTTCTTTATTTGAATCATTTGGTCAACGTAGATTTCATGCAAGTTTAGCTTGTATGTTTGAAGAGAACTTGAACTTCATTCTGAATGAAATGGATAATATATGCATCATTGTCAAAACACTTACCAACTAGTTTTATTGTCTGGGAATAGAAGGTATAACAACCATCTTGATGTGTTGTGCATTTTCCTTAGACAATATTCTTAGTGGGTTAGAATTGTTAACTATGGGTTACCATCTGATCTGACTTCCTTATTCAATTTCCTTTGCACCACTTATAGATTTAAAGCTCACAAATATCTCTAGGTGGTCCTCAAACTTTATTTTTATAATCTGTTGAGAATATTATTCTCTTACTGCACACTTGTTAGTGAACTGGTAGATAACCAATTCAATTTCCATAAAGATATGCTACTTCCTTGATTTTCCTTTTCCCAGAAATAATAAGACCATGCACCAATGCTTCATATTCCACTTAAATTGTTGGAGCATGTGAAACTTTACAGCCTATGTGCAAAGAAGAACTTCTCATCTCTTAGGGGAGATATCAGAACAATACCAATGTGCTCTAGTGTCATTTTTTCTTCTTGAACCATCAAAGTACATCTTTCCATAGTCCATAAGTTTAATCATCATTTTCTTTCTTGAGCGCGGAAGGTAGAGCACACACATCTTCTTCAAGGATACAACATATACCAAGACTAGATTCCATATTTATACCAGGGATCAAATTCATAGAATTCGTCTACCCATTCATCTAATAATAGATCAGGTATGGAGGGAGGAATAGGATCGCTCTTTTGAAACTAAATATTGTTCTTGGCCTTCTTGGATTAGGCAATTATGGCTTGGAGAGGGGAATGGTCATATGACTCAACATGATAGGAAAATATAGGCTCATCTTGTATGGTAAACCTGGTACCATACCTTGTTCTTAGTAACATATGAGACCAATAAGAAGACAAGTAGCCACCCACCTTGGCAGTAAAATCTCTTGATAGGAAAATGGAAAATAATGGAGGAAAATCAATGATTGACACATCATGAGTTATTGTTAGGCTTGGACATGCATGGAGGGTTAACTCAAGATCTTTGATGACTCCTAGAGTGGTCACTAGTAGAGCCATCAACTTGTAAAAACTCCTTTGGACATAGGGGTGTACTTAAGACATAGGACATCAGAACAATTTTCTTAGGCATGATAGAAGTACTAGCCCCTAAGTTCAATCATACAATTGTGAACAAGATGTTTTCCTACTATTAAGGACATATAAAAGGGTGGGGTTTTGACAAATTTTCTTACTTGCTTCTCCTCTGCTTGAAAAAGGTTGATAGCAATATGAGGCCTTTGGATAATTACATCAACGTGCATGTGGGAGTTTTATGTCATAGAGCTTCATGCAACAAGTTACACTGAGATGGAATGGCCAAGGCATCCCACATTGTGACATTTCACATTTTTCTTCTTCATATGGTCCACAATGTTGAATGGAAGGCCATATGATACTTATGCATTTGAGGCACAACAACATCTTTTATTGATTATTCAGGTGCAGAGGTAGGGGCCTTAGCTTGCATAGAGGGATTGACCTACTAGAGGAGGAGCACACGTGTCAATTCTATTGAAACACTACATGGAATCTCACACATAGAAACTTTTGCACGCTAGAAATGTTGGGTACATGAGCTACGTATCTCTTTGCTTTGAGGATCAATTTGAATGGAAGGAATCAGAAGGTTACACAATTGCGTCAGAGTCTAGAATTATCTTCTTGGACCTTGTGTTATTAGAAACCTACAGTATGTGGTCTATTTGATCTATATCATAGCTTGGTTAATTGCATATGAAGTCCTCAACCCTAAAAGAACATAAGGTTGGTCTTAGGAATGACTTCTTGAGCACTTCTTCATTTTTCCAATGATTTGCATGTTCTAGTGGAAGGATCATAACTTGCATTTTGAATCATGTAGGCTTACACGTGATAAGGCATTTATGTAATTATACTGACTATGAGGAAAGTTGTAAGGAAAGACACCATTATGTATCTCTTAGACCATGTTGTTTTGTACTGGAACTAGTGACCTTGCTTGCGCATTGGGTGCATTGGAAGAGGTTGTGTAGGAAGAACTTTTTGTAGTAGGAGAGGTGCACATTAGCATGCCATCTATCATTTTGTTGGTTCTACCATATCTTTGATTTGGATATTGATTTCTAAAGGGATAATGGATTTGATTAAATCCTTGATTAGAGTTATTTTCTAAAGGCTTTCACCTACTATTTTTCTAAGAGATATGACTTTTTTGGACAAAAATTCTAATCAAGGCTTTCATTTCTTCATCCTCCTTTTGTTGCATGGAATGATAATGATGTGGAGGAAGTGGGTTAGGAAATTTTCTCAAGAATGGGAGCAATGGAAGGTTGAGGCACTAGAGGGATTTAGGAAACAAGGGTGTAGGTGGTCTAGGGGCTATCTTGTACCAGCTTGAGATAAGACAATTTTCTACCCTAATGGCTATATACATAGGCATCAGGGAGTTACAAACCACCCATAGACTGTATCATCATTACAATAGTCATAATTCAAGGATCTTAAGAAGTAAAGGAAATCACCTTGAGGAGTTGGTATTAAGAGGGCTCAGAATTTTGTCCCATGTCTTTTGAAATCTGAAGTTTAAATCATCCATGAGCTCATTGGGAGCTCTCTTGATCATTGTGAGTTTTTCTAATAAGGAGATGTTATCAGCTTTCTCCACAAACTGATTACAAAGCAGCCAGTACCAAGTCCATCCCAATTAGTGAATAGAGGAAAGTCTTAAGCTTTTTTACCACTGAAGCACTTTTCCTTTGAGTGAAGAAGCAAGAATCCTTACAACTACATCATCTTTAGTAACTAGGTGAATAGAGCATAAGTTTACAATATCTTAAATATGCTCAACAAGGGTAAATTCATTCTAACTAGTGAAAAATGGAATGCTTTTGAGTGCATCAACCACTGGTATATCATATTATGCTACAATTACTATAGGGCTAGCCACCCATGAAACTAATCAAAGGGTATGAATATTCCTACTAGAGTCATGGCTGGAAAGGGTATAAATACCTTGGTAGAGTACACAAAAGGTCTAACATGAGGATAATTAGCTTGCATTCTATGCAAAATAAGCAGGATGATGTGCGCGATGGTGGTATGCTACTACTTCTTATAGAATAGAATTGAAGATACTTGAAAGGATTCTTTTGGCTGCTACACTTTATTTTGTGTGTATTCTTCTCATGAAATAGACTTGCAAAAATTATTCAAATTAGTACATATGGATGTTAGGAGTCTTCCATATGTGTTTGAAGCAATCCTCCAAAGGATGATAAATCAACTAAGTCACACAACAAGAGTATTAGAAATAAAGAAATTTGATAGCTCTTCAATGATTGTCCCATTGAGGCGTGCCAAAAAATATTGGAGCTCAAAATTTCACTTAAGTTCTGAATCAGTATAAACTAGGGATTTGAGGTAACATGAGGATTGTATCTAAATTGTAGGACTTGGGCATGAAACATACCTCTATGGATAATTTCGAACTTCCTCTTCATACTTTCTAATACTAAGAAATACTCTTACAAAGGGAAATGCATCTACATAACACTACTTCTACAATTCCAATGGACCAAGGTGAGAAAGAGATGCATGAAAAGGGAAACCTAAGTTAAAGAGAGGTGAGTAACACTGGAAATAGGGGGATTAACACACTCTGAGATTGAGAAAAAATGATGGTAATTATGTGCACAGAGAGGGTATACTAAAAGTGCCACAATCTAAAACAACACTCACACACCCGCTTTCTTGGAGCATAATAGAAGAGGAACCTACTATTAGAGATATGAAAATGTGCAAAACAATATCAACAATGTACAAGGGGAAAGGAAATAATATGTAATAAGAGTCAACTAGGGCAGAGAATAACCACAAAAACAACTTTTATTACTTTTAAAGATGATGTAAAATATATGACAAAGGTGGAGAGAGGAAAGGATCCACATGTAGAAAATAGCTCAGATTTAAGGTTTACAACTCAAAATGCGATGAAGAGAAGAGATTCTGAAGGAATGCTCTTTAACAAACTAAGGGTATTCCAACATTTTACAATGAGTAATTTTTCTCTTACAATATATAGAAGAATATGAGAGAGAAGAGAAAGTAATAAATATAAAGGGAAACACAGATTCAAACTTCCAACTACTAATAAGAGGCAACAAATGCTTATAGATGCATCTGTAAGGATGTCGAATCCACCTCCATGTGTCTTTTTAGCTTGTGGAAGAAGGAATGAGGAAAATCTGGGTCAAATCTGGGTGGTTAGGTTGACAGGATGTTTCCCTATTTTCCGCCTACCAAATACTGCTACAATATGATTTTTAATGACCCAATGTGTAGCCCACATCAACAGCTTTCCAAAAGGACCCAAAATGCATGAATCTAAGCTCTACAGCAGAAGTTATGATGGTCATAAGATTTGAAGTGCAAGTTGAACATGCAATGACATGTGGCATGCTTTGATCAACTGAAGGATTCAGATAACTATTTGTTTGTTTTTTATTTTCTTCCACATGTCAGGCACTCATTTGATGTGAGGATTCAGCACGCAGCTAGCATGTTCTGATAGGTTGCGTGTTGTGCACTCCAATTGACAAGTTGACACGTGGCACTCCATGACTGGCGCATACGATTGCTTTTGGCACGTGCGTAAGATTAAGAGGTGCGAGAGGGAAGAATGTAGAGATATGCGAGCAAATGCAAGGGTGTGCATGAGAAGTAGGAAGAAAAGGTGCCTATCTGTGAAGGTATGCAAACATACGCAGAAGAAGGGGAGCGCAATACAAGGAGGCGCGTAAGCAATTACACAAGGAAGTGTGCAAGGTGGAAATCGGAAGAGGAATGAGCGTGCGTGAAGAAGTGCACAAAACTCAGGAAGGAAGGGCATATGCAGGGAAAGTATACCAAACACTTAGCCAAAATGGAAGGTAAGTTCACATATGCACGCAAAAGGGTGTGCTGCACTATTGGAATGAAAGCAGATGCGTAGAAGGATTTTCGTGCGAGGGAAGTGAAAGGAGATAGATGACTAGAGGATAATGGTGAGAGCACGTGGAAGTTATCTTGAAGAAAGAGGAGGGAGAAAGCACAAGGAAAAAGTAGGAAGGGTGTGCAAGGACACGCGCGAAGAATTGTTGCCATTTGAAAGTGCCAAGGTATACAGCCAAGAGTGCGCACAATCTATAACTTGATGTCAAAGTCCTAATGGAATTGTAAGTTGTCGAAATAGCTAGGGTGGCTATTTTGGACAACATTATGCAAACACCAACAACACTTCACTTTGTCCTTATCCTTGTACCTGCAACTAACACCTAGTCAGCACAAACTACTAGCAAGATATCTACCCAAAATCTAGCATTATTTATGTTTTGAAAGTTTTCCATAAACATGATTATAATACTTAGGACACAACCAGAGAGAGTTAGAGTTACATTCATTTCATTTCCTAACTAGAAGAGAGAGAGAGAGAGAGAGAGAGAGAGAGAGAGAGAGAGAGAGAAGAGAAGAGAGAGGAGAGAGAAAAACATTTTTTTGACAACCAAATTTCTCAAAAAAAGCCACAAAAAAGAGTTCCATACAGTCATTTATAGGTGTCTACAAGTTTTCTCGTAAGTTATTTGCCCTGAGAGGGCCCCATGACATTTTTTCACATTTACCTACTAGTTTGTGAAAACGACCAAATTTATCTCGAGGGCTAAGAAGATGCGTTTGAAAACTGATTTTTGATGGACAGACGCCCTACGAGACAAATCCTACATGCTCTCCTATATACATATAATTCACAAGAGTTGATGGAACTTAGAACTGACAAACATGTTACAAATGGTGACTACTTTTCCAGAGCCACCGGTTGTAATTGGGCTAATTCGACCTAGTCAACTAGCGACTGGAGACCTATAAAACCCCCTTTCAAAACTAACTAGAGAGGTGTTTTTCTCATAAATAAGGGTTGCAATAAATTGTCATGGATAAATACTAGAGGTTTATGGAGGCCAATATCCATTTCTTTAATCAGGGCCAAAATGGAAAGCCAAAACCAAACCCAACCTTTGATTTTCAATAGCTTCCCAAAGCCGCAAATAGGGTTAACACGACTCCTAGAGGGGTAAAAAAAATACACAAATGGTCATTTGAGGTAATTATAAGATTTGATACAACACTCCACTCAATAAGGAATAAAGTCGCAATTTGACTTTCCCATTTCAGGGTTCGGATAGGTGTTTTGCAGATCGCCAAAAAAATCATTTAATTAACTTTGCAAGGTAAACAAAAGGGTAGCTTAGTTGATGACTCACCTCAATCTCGTCAATTCTAGTGGGCACAGACATCTACTTCTAATACCTTGGTTTTACAACGTATTAGGTCGTGGTTGCAAGTATGGTTGATGGTCAAATAAACAATCCGGTTGCAAAAAAAGGTATTTTTTGTCATTTGAAACTACAATTTATTTAATTAAACCATAAACTTGCCCTTAATTTTATTAGGAATACGATCTTATAGAAAACGGGAAAGTATCAATACCAAAATTATACAATTTCAATGTGAGAAAACGATGCCTGTGGCGTGAGACCTGCATGCAATTGAAGAAGATTTTTGTCAAACAGTTCATGATCGATGTTGTTTCTCAAGAACCAAGCAACACACCCATAACACGTTGATGGAAAAGTTTAGAGTTTCCTTAAAGAGGCATTTATTTGAAACTCCTAAAAGACTATACAAGAACACTATTTATCCCGCAATCATCACGCTCCATGAGACCACATTTCTTCAACATATTTTTTCAAACATTCCATGGGACTATCAACACCATGCAACTGCAATGTCCAATTAAATTCTTTTATCCATTATGCTTTGTTGGACGTCCATACTCACAAACAAGGCTTCAAACTGGGCGCGGGTAGGGAGGATGTTGGAAACTGTTATGGAGTCTTTTTAAAACCTGCCAACAATATTTGTTTGAAGTTTTATGTACCTTTTAGAAAATCCATTTTGCATATATCTTGGAACCGTGACATTCCATAAGACGCGTTGTTATAAGGCATTTTCAAACAGTTCATGTTTCTTTTGTATGCATCCTCATCCTCATCTACATGCATGTCTACCAGGAACTTTCAATTATAAATCCTAAACAAAACTACTTTCCATTATGCTTGGATAGATAACCCCACCTGTTCTAAAGATCTTATTTTTGGCATGTTTGGGAGAACGTTGGCAACAGGAGATGTTTTAAACCGGCTTATGGCAATTTTAGAGCCTTTTTGATAAAACAATTAGGTGTGTATCCTACAAAAATGGTTACCCATATGACCAAATTCTCTTGAGGAATTTTGTCAAACCTTTCGCGTGCCTCGTCTTTTAAGTCCACATTAGCTAAAACGAAATAACTAATGCCCAAGTCACCCACTACCAAATCTCAATCTCTTAGCCCTATGTAGAGGAGGTGCTGAAAAGATTACGGAGTCAGGACTCAGGCTTTAAACCTATTGATTGCATTTTCTTGAAAGTTTCCAAGGCGTCTCCAACAAGTCCATTTGTGCATATCCATAAAATCATGTAATCCCACGTTTATACCAACAAAAACATAACAGCATCTACCAAATATCCTCTCGAGGTGTTCCGGTGGACACCAATCGGTATCTTGTAAAAAAATGAACTCTTATCTTAGCACGGATGGGGAAAGAAATGGTGGTGATGACGCCCAGACATGGAAGTTGATTGCATTTGGTGAAGCATCTGCAATGCTTCATGCCCTGCGTGAAAGCTCCATTTTGGCTGGGTAAGTGTTGGACTCTGGATTTATGTCTGCCAAGCAATTTTTAACGCCTTGTTTTTTGAGCTCCTGCTTTTGGCGTAAGTAGAGGGAAAAATGGAAAATGTGAATAGAGTGGATTGAACAACCTACTCATCCCACCAATACGTCCTCAAATTTTATTCTCATTATTATTAAAAGAACTTTCATTTCATTATCACTAAATTTTCATTATTAATTTTCCTTCTTTTAAAGAAACCATTTGTTATTTTAACTCATCGTTGTTATTGTTATTTAAAAATAAAAAATAATTACTCTATGAATCGTAATGAGACCCACCTTCGGCCCTAAACCAGGTGTTAAAATTGATTATTATTATCATTTCATTTTATTCTATTTTATTAGTTTATTTATTATTTTTATCACTTTAGACGTTAAATTTTGATTTATTATTATTATTATTATTATTATTATTATTATTCAAAATTACGAATCGAAAGCGATCGTGGAATTGAGATACTAGGAGCACAAGGAAATCTCAAAATTACACCCGTTAACCAGGAAAAAAGGAGTTGGAAACTGTTGTCGAAATATTCTGACGTGGGCTACATTACAGAACGTTCAAATTCAAATATTGGTGGGACTAGGTAGGTGAGAAGCAGGGAAACAATTTTTAGCCATTAATGCAAACTCAACCACCATATTTTCTTTAGATCTTGTCTCCTTCCTTCTTCCACAAGCTAGATCAGACATGGGGAGGTGTATTTATCAACTATGTAAGCAGATTTATAGATTTGTAGGCATTCAATAATATTGTTGGTGTTTGAAATTCAAAATCTTCTTTCCCTCCTCTTTCTCTTTCTCTTCTCTCCTTCATTATTCTATAAATGTAAGATCATTGCTCATTGGAAAGGGTTGGATTCTTTTAGTTTGTATACGTACTGTTAGGTTGTGGAGCCTGTTTTCATATGAGAAAGTGTTTAAGAATGTACACTAAGAGTACTGTACACTTTTCACATTGTTTTGCCGGGGTTTGGGGGGCGTAGCCCCCAATTTTTTTTTTGGCCTTAAAACGTGCCCGATATATCGGAAAACGTGATTTTCTCATATGGGCGGGTTTTTTTGACCCATAGGTTTATGGGACGGTTTTGGCCCATACTTTTAATACCCACGGTTTTGTAAAACTACTAAAGTAGTTGTCTATTTATATGGTTTTGTGCATATGGTAAACATAATGAAATATTACAGATGTGTTTTGAATTCGGGTGTGAATTTTGTAGAGTTTGTTGAGCATAGCTCGAAACATATATGGATATTGTATTAAGAGAGTGGTGGCTTGTAATAAAATTTGAGCAAGTGATTCTTGGTGGACGTAGCCCAAATTGGGTGAACCACGTTAAATATTGTCTCTTTGTGTTGTGTTATTTTATTCTACAATTTTATTTCAGATTTCTAATATTTTCAGCATATTAGTTTCTACTGTTGTGATTCTGTGAGAGATTATTCCGCATATTTTATCCTTTATATCCTAACAATTGGTATCAGAGCCTGGTTTGGTTTGCTAAAGTGTTGAATCGCAGGGAAAGTTTTATTTTGAGTGGGAGCTATGACAGATGATGGAAGATCTAGGGTTGATAAATTCAACGGGCAGAATTTCAGTCTTTGGAAGATGCAAATGGAAGATTACCTTTATCAAAAAGATCTTTACATTCCACTGTCTAAGAAGGTGAACAAACCCTCGAGCATGATAGATGCGGAATAGGATTTGCTGGATAGGAAGGCACTTAGGACAATCTGGTTGTGTCTTGCATCTTCAGTATTATTTAATGTTTCAAAGGAAAAGACTACAAAAGAACAGATGGATGCATTAGGGAAGTTGTATGAAAAACCCTCTGCCTCTAATAAGATATTTTTAATGAAAAAGTTGTTTAATATGAAGATGTTTGAGAATGGTTCAGTAGTAGATCATCTAAATGATCTTAATATGGTTGTAAATATGCTAGCTTCAATTACAATATATATTGATGAAGAAGTTAGGGCTTTATTAGTTATGTGCTCTTTACCTAAGAGTTGGAATAACTTGGTATTAGTAGTAAGCAACTCGGTTCCAACTAACTCAAAGTTGAAGTTTGAGGATGTTGTAGGGGTGATTCTAAGCGAGGAAATGCAAAGAAAAATCTCTGGTGAATCTTCTACTTCAGGGAATGCTTTGATAGTGGAAACTAGAGGGAGATAGAAGAATAGAGGAAGCTGTGGAAAATCAAAGGATCGGGCTAAGTCAAAATCCAAAAGCAAGATAGTATGTTGGCATTGCGGAAAGTCTAGGCATGCAAACAAGGACTGTTGGGAGCTTCAGGACAAGAAAAAACAACAGGAAGAAAACAAGGAGGTAAATGTGGCAACGGGTAATGTATGTCAGGATGCTTTGATTCTTTCTTTGCACAATATTACTGAATCTTGGATTTTAGATTCAGGGGCTTCTTTCCATGCATCTCCACATAGGCATTATTTTGTTGATTATGTTCAAGGAGATTTTGGGCATGTTTTTCTTGGTGATGATGAGCCTTGCAACATAGTTGGAAAAGGTTCTGTTCAGGCTAATATGTAGAATGAGAATACTTGGTTATTGAAGGATGTTAGACACATGCCTACATTAAGACAAAATTTGATATCGGCAGGGCAGTTGGGAAGTAATGGTTGTACTATGATATTTACAGCTGACTCTTGGAAGGTTACCAAGGGTGCTCTTGTGGTGGCAAGAGGTAAGAAGGTTGGAACCTTGTATTTAACCACTTATAGCACTAATGTTTGTAATCTTGTGGCTTCAGAAGTAGATCCAACATTGTGGCACTATAGACTCAGTCATATGAGCCATAAGGGCATGGAGATCATAAAGAAGGATTTACCTGGATATACAGAAACAGGTTTGGAGTTCTATAAGGACTGCATATATGTGAAACAAAAGTGAGTAAGATTTCTCAAGGTTGGACCTACAAAGAAAGACAATAAGTTAGAGCTAGTGCATTCTGATTTGTGGGGGCTGACTCAAGTATCATCTCTTCGGGGTTCAAGTTATTATGTTACTTTTATTGATGATGCAACAAGGAAAGTTTGGGTTTATTGTATTAGAAATAAATCTGACGTATTTGACACTTTTGTTAAATGGAAAGCCTTGGTAGAGAATGAAACAGGTCTTAAGCTAAAATGTCTCAGGTCAGATAATGGAGGGGAGTATTGCAACAATGAATTTGATGATTACTGTTCTAAGAATGAAATCCATAGGAAAAAGATGGTTCTAGGAACTCCGTAGCAGAATGGGGTGTCAGAAAGGATGAACAAAATAATAATGGAATGTGCTAGGAGCATGAGGTTACATGCAGGAGTGCCTCTTTCTTTTTGGGCAGAAGCGGTGAGCACAACTGTGTACTTGATAAACAGAGGATGCTCAAGTGCCTTGGATGGAGGCATACCTAAGGAGGCTTGGTATGGTAAGAAATTTGATTATTCATTTCTCAGAGTCTTTGGATGTGAGGTGTTTGTCCATATAGACAAGGATGATAGGACCAAGCTAGAGGCTAAATTAGAAAAATGTACTTTCATTGGTTATGGTGGTGATGACTTTGGATATAAATGTTGGAGTATTAAGGACAAGAAAATCATTCGATCTAGGGATGTGATTTTTAATGAGAAAGTCATGTATAAGCAATAGTTGCCGAAAAATAGGGAAGAATCCAAGAAATAATATGCAGCGGTAGAGAATCTTCCGGATGGGAAAGTGACACATGAATCAGTTCAGGAACCCCCTCAACATGAACCCCAAACTCCTATATTGATGAAGTCTTCTAGGGTAAGAAGAGAACCTGAACGTTTTTCTCCTTCTCTTTATTATTTATTACTCACGGATAGTGGAGAGCCAACGAACTTTGAGGAAGCAATACAAGTAGATGTCAGGAAGAAGTGGGAGCAAGCCATGGATGAGGAGCATCAGGCTCTAATGGAGAACTAGACATGGGATTTGGTAAAGCTACCCGAAGGCAAAAAAGTATTACAAAACAAGTGGGTTTTCAGAGTGAAAGAGGAAGGAGGCAAGAAAAGATACAAGGCCTGGTTGGTGGTCAAGGGGTTTGCATATAAAAAAGGTATATATTTTGATGAGATTTTTTCTCCTGTAGTAAAAATGACTTCTATTAGAACTATTCTAGGAATAGTTACAACAAAAGACTTCCACTTAGAACAGCTTGATGTAAAGACTGCATTTCTCCATGGTGATTTGGAGGAGGAACTATGTATGTAGCAGCCAGAGAGCTATGAGGTAAAAGGTAAAGAGGAGATGGTGTGCAAACTGAAGAAGAGCTTGTATGGCTTGAAACAAGCTCCATGTCAATGGTATAAGAAATTTTATAGCTTCATGATGGAGCAAGGTTATATTAGATGTCATTCTAACCATTGTGTGTATACAAAGAAATTTGAGGATGGCAGTTATATTATCCTTTGTTTGTATGTGGATGACATGTTGGTTGCAGGAAAAAACATGCAGGAAATAAAAGTACTCAAGAAGTAGCTAAGTGAATCCTTTTCTATGAAGGATTTGGGGGCAACCAAACAAATCCTTGGTATGAGGATATCTCAGAATAGGAAGGAACGGAAGCTAACTTTATCTTAGGAAGAGTACATTAAGAAGGTCTTGGAGAGGTTTAATATGTAGGATGCTAAACCAGTTGGGACTCCTTTGGCAGACCATTTCAAGTTATCAAAGGAACAGTGTCCTAAGACAGAGCAGGAGAGAAACCAAATGTCCAAGGTACCTTACTCATCAGCAGTTGGTAGTTTGATGTATGCCATGGTGTGCATTAGGCTTTATATTGCCCATGCAATGGGAGCGGTGAGTAGATTTATGAGTGATCCAAGTAGAGATCACTGACAGGTAGTAAAGTGGATCCTTCGGTATTTGAGAGGGACCATGGGGATAGTTTTGTGCTACAGTGGATCAAACACCACTTTGTGTGGTTATGCAGATTTAGATATGGATGAAGATGTAGACAACAAGAGGAGTACAACAGGTTATGTTTACACTATAGGTGGAACAACAGTAAGCTGGATTTCACGACTACAGAAGTTGGTGGCTTTGTCAACCTTAGAGGCTGAGTATGTTGCTACCACAAAGGCAAGCAAGGAAATTATTTGGTTACAAAAATTACTTGAGGAGTTGGGGCATAAGCAAGAGGAAAGAAAGTTGTATAGTGATAGTTAGAGTGTTATACACCTAGCTAAGAAATTTGCTTTCCACCCTAGGACGAAGCATATACAGTTAAGATACCATTTCATCATGACAACTTTGGAGGAAGAGAAGTTGAAGCTGGAGAAGATTCATATCATTCAGAATCCTACATACATGATGACCAAGGTGGTCACAAGGGAAAAACTGAAGCTGTGTTCAGCTTTGGTTGGTCTTCACAAAAACTAGTGAAGGGTTGAGAAGCTTGCTCAGAGGAAAATTAGTCTCCAAGTGGGAGATCGTTAGGTTGTGGATCATGTTTTCATGTGAGAAAGAGTTGAAGACTATACACTAAGATTAATGTACACTTTCCACGTTGTCTTGTCGGGGTTCAGGGCCGGGTCAGGCCTCGAGCAGGGATTCGGGGGCGGTAGGCCCCGAAAAATTTTTTGGGCCTTAAAACATGCCTGATATATCGGGAAACGTGATTTTCTCATATGGGCGGGTTTTTTGACCCATAGGTTTATGGGATGATTTTGGCCCATGGTTTTGATACCCACAGTTTTGTAAAAATGTTTAAGCAGTTGTCTATTGATATGGTTTTGTGCATATGGTAGACATAATGAAACATTACAAATGTGTTTTGAATTCAGGTGTGAATTCTCTAGAGTTTGTTGAGCATAGCTCCAAATAGATCTGGGTATTATATTGAGAGAGTGGTGACTTGTAATAAAATCTGAGCAAGTGATTCTTGGTAGACGTAGCCCAAATTGGGTGAACCACGTTAAATATTGTGTCTTTGTGTTGTGTTATTTTATTCTATAATTTTATTTCAGATCTGTAATATTTTCAGCATATTAGTTTCTATTGTTACGATTCTGTGAGAGATTATTCCGCATATTTTAACCCTTATATCCTACCAGGTACTACCTTACATTTTGAGTTACATACCTTTAGATCTGATCCTTGCATGATGATATCAGCCTCATATGCCATTGTAATATAGTGTGCATTTTTGGAAGTAGTAGAAACATTGTTTTGTGGATACTTTTTGACTTAACCTATTTGTATTCTTCTTCCTTGCCTTTTCCTTATGTTGTGTGCTTATTATGCCTTTTCACATCCCTTGCATCTCCTTTTCTGATTGTATCCCATGGAAATAATTGTGTGGCGATGTTTTGGTCTATGCTACGCATGTCTAGCCTTTCTCTATGCATTTTCATTCACTTTCTCTCAAATTTGATCATGTTCATCCCCCTTTCTTCTAGTGGTATCACCTTCTTTATTTTTAGTTTTCCCTTTCCACACATCCTTATATCCTTGGTCCCTTGACATGTTTACCTTAGGATTTCCATTTTAGCATTAGGAGTAGCAGTAGCAGTAGAAATAGGTAAAGGAACCGGCCTTATCTAGAGGTCTGTCTTAGGTGCACAAGGTCCCACAACTTAGAGACTGTCTCATTGTTGACTCAACGACCAAGTTTAACCTGATCTAAGACGGGTGCAAGTTTGAGCTCCAACAGTTTTTAGCATGCCCAATGGGACAACATTGAAAGCTTAAATTTCATCATTATTAAGTTCTGGTGTGTGACTTAATGATTTCTAGCCTTTGGAGGCTTGTTTTAATACATCGGGTGACTCCAAACACTATGATCTATTGTTTTTAGCAATTTGCACACCTTTCATGAGAAGGATAGATACACGAAAAAGTGCAGTAGCTTAAGAATCGTTTGAGTACCTCCAACTTTCACCAAAAATAACACGTAACAGAACTACTGTGCGTACATCTCCATCTCCAACGCGCTACACACTTTCCACACCTCTCAGTAGATCAATACACGTTATCATGGAAAATCCGCCACTGCCAAGAAACTTTTCCAACTTCACTGAAAGTAATCCTCTCATTCTAAATGCACAACATGATATGCCAACGATCACGCTCAAGAGAATTCCATACTTCACTGGTGAAAATCAAGTCACGCCTATTGTGCACATCCAAGATGCAACAAATGTGTGCTCTGTTTATTTGATCACAAATGATGATGTAGAAGTAAGGTTGCTTGCATCTTCGCTCAAGGGAAAAGTACTTCAATGGTACTGAAGTATGAGATCTGCATCTATTCCCAACTACGATGAACTTGGGACAACTCTTTGCAACTACTTCGAGGATAAGTCAAATCATGTGTCTTTGTTGGAGCAACTGACAACAACAAAAAGGGTGCCTAATGAGAAAATGACTTATTTTAATATTAGGTTTCAAAAGACTCGGGACAAAATCCCTCAAGTGGTAAGGCCTACAACCCAACATGCTTTCCTGTATTATCTAAGGGCTTTGAATAATGTCATCTCAGTCACGATTCAGTCCATTGGGGGTAGAACCTTACCCGTTTCTTATAATATTGCAATAATGACATAGAATAGTCTCATCCATGTGGGAAAGTTTGCTCCTAGACTACCCACACCCTTATTCCTAGAAGTGCCTCACACACCCCAACCTTAAATTACCCCTATTCTTGAGCAGAGAACTCAACCCATTGCTTCCATGTCCTATTCTCCCATGCAGAAAAAGGAAGATGAAGAAATGAAATCCCTAATTAAGAATTTATCCAATAAAGTTACATCATTAGAAAATCAAGAGACGA
This sequence comes from Taxus chinensis, assembly GCA_019776745.2. NCBI lineage: Eukaryota > Viridiplantae > Streptophyta > Pinopsida > Cupressales > Taxaceae > Taxus > Taxus chinensis. The sequence continues at coordinate 572,411,263 of CM034148.1, read as the reverse complement.
AATCCTTCATAAAATATTATAATTAAGGATATAACCAAAGCCATCATCCCTTCAGAAATCAATATGTAAATCAGATATGTAAGCAGAACCAAAAAAATGATAGATGACATGCTAACACGCACATTCTGTTACAAGTAATACCTCCTACTCAACCTCTTCCAACGCCCAATGTAAGCCAAACACTAGTTCCAGTTCAGAACAATATGGTGCAAGATTTAGAATTAAGCTTTCCTTGCAATATGCCTCATAGTCAGAATCATTGCACTGCCACATATGCTCAAGCCTATATGATTCAAACTACTTCCAATTGTGAACCTTCCACAAGTACATCTCAACATGAAAATCAAGAAATACCAAAAGCTACTCCTAAGGCCAACCTTATGTTCTTTAGCACCAAATACTTCTGTGTAATTAATCAAGTTGTAGATGATACAAATTGACCGTGCACCGAGGTTGTTGATAACACAAGGTACAAGAAAATAATGTTCGAGTCTAGCGCACAACCTTCAGTTCCTGCAACATAGGTCAATCCTTAAAAGTAAAGAGATGCAACTAAACCACCCAAAAATCATGTCACATAAGTTTCTGAGCACGATGCTCTATGTAACACTTCAACACAAGTGGCACGCACCCCTCCTTTGGTAGGTCAAGCCTCTGCGTAAACTAAGGTCCCTACCTTTGCACCTAAATAACCAAGAAAAGATGTTGTTTTTCCTTAAATGCACAAAGCAATGGGCTTTCCATTCAAAATTGTGGACCAAATGAAAAATAAAAATGTGAATGTCATAATGTGGGATGCCCTAGCCATTCCATCTCAGTGCGACCTATTGCATGAAGCTCTGGCGTAACTCCCACGCATTGATCCAATTACTCAAAAGTCTCATGCTACTGTCAATATATGTCAAGTGAAGGAGAAGCAAGTAAGTAAGGTTGTCAAAACCCCACCCTTTTATATGTCCTTGATTATAGGAAAACACTTGGTGCACAATTGTATGATTGACTCAGGCACTAGTACTTCTGTCACGCCGAAAAAAATTGCTGATGTTTTTTGTCTTAAGTATAGCCTTTTGTCCAAAGGATTCTTACAACTTGATGGCTCAACTGTTACCACTCTAGGAGTCATCAAGGATCTTGAGTTAACTCTCCATGCATGTCCAAGCTTCACAATAACTCAAGATGTGTCAATCATTAACCTACCTCATTTCTTTTCCTTGTGTCTATCAAGATATTTTGTTACTAAAGTGGGTAGTTACTTGTCTTCTGATTGGTATCATATATTACTAAGAACAAGGTATGGTACTTAGTTTACCACACAAGATTTTCCAATTTTTTTCTTATCATGTTGAGTCATATGACCCACTCCCTCTCCAAGCTAACTGCCTAATTAGAGAAGGCCATGATCAAGTATCTATTTCTAAAGAGTAGCATATTCCTCCTCTACCTGATTTAGTGCTAGATGAGTGGGCAGAAAGGAACCATAAAATTTATCCATATGATGAAGAGATTGAAGCCTTTGAAACTGGGCTTGGTACCTATTGCATCCTTAAAGAATAAGTTGTGTTGCCACACACGCTTAAACAAAATGATGAAAATTCTAGTCTATGGAAGTTATACTTTGACAACTCCAGAAGCAGAAATGGCACTGGCGCAAGTGTGTTTCTAATTTCTCCCAAGGATGAGAGGTTCTTCTTCACGCATATATTTTTGTTTGCATGCTCCAACAACGTAAAAGAATATGAAGCAATGGTGCATGGTCTCCTTATTACTGAGAGGAAAAATATGAAGGCGATGTAGATCTTTGAGGACACATAACTCGTCATCCATTAGGTCACAAAAAAGTGCATTGCAAAGAATAATCTGCTTAAAGCATATAAACATATATTTTGGGACCTCTTTGAGAGATTTGATGCTTTGAATTTGTAGTTGGTACCAAGGAATATGAACATATAAGTGGATCAGATGGCCGCGTTGGGTTTGCATTTTTCTCCTACAGAGGATTTTGTCAAAGGAAACACACAACATGTCAAAATACTGATCAAGCCATCTATTCTAGACAATAATACCAACTGGAAAGTGTTTGACAAGGACACACAGATCATCTAGTTCATTCAAAATGAAGCTGATTTCTCTTCAAGCATGCAAGCTGACTTACATGACAACTATGGTGACCAAGTTATTCAACTCAAAAAAAAATTACCTAAAGGGTTGGCCACCTTAGAGAAAATGTTTAGCCCTGATGATGAGTTCAAGGGTGAGAAAAAGTATGGCACGTGACATAAGAAGACTTCTCCCCAGTCACAATTACATGCAGGAAGGATTTGTTGCTGAGTAAATCTTGCACACATGATGAAAAGTAGGACTTCATCTCCCTATTCTAGAAATACAGTGACATCTTCTCATGGGAGTTTGAAGACCTCAAAGGATTTGATCCAAGTGTTGCTCAACACTCCATTTGATTTGATACTAGCATCAAGCCCATTAGACAGAAGCAAAGGCTAGTCAATCCAAGGATAGAGCCTCTCATGAGGAAAGAATTCTCTAAACTCATCAAGGCAAAGATAATATTTCCAATCAAGTATTCTACTTGGGTCGCAAATCTTGTTCAAGTGTGTAAGAAGAATGGTGAAATCAGACTCTGTGTTGATTTAAATTTTTTGAATAAGGCATCCTTGAAGGATTGATATTATTTTTCTCAGATTATAACCGTGAAACAGACAGAACAGTAAACATGAACACAATGATTTTCAATTCATTCGGGATGTCTTATTAGACAAGGGAGATTACAATATATAGAAGATTGATCTCCTTAATTTAAGGAGTCAACTTCAATCTCAAACTACTCCCTAGAATATCTCGTGATCCACTAATCACTCAACAAACCTAGAATCTCTCTAAGAGATCTCTACGAGTTGTCACCAACTCATTATTTGCACAATAATAATAATGTTCACAATATTAAAATATTGCTAACATTCACTCCCCTATTGTTAACATTATTATTTCCACACATACACTCCCCTAATGTGAACAATGTAGAGAAAAACATTCACACGTCTTCTACAGCTTGCCTGCCTCTGCATGCTCATGATCTTGGTACGTTGAACCTCTGTTCAACAAATACGAACCCCTGTTCGACAATAACGGACCTCTGTCCTAGGTACGAGCCCCTGCTCATGAACCTCTGTTCATCCTCTTCAAGAAAAACATGATGCTACTTTTTTCTTGTGCTTTTATTTTTCTACTATCACATATTTACATCAGGAGGTTATAAAAGGAAATACAATTCTGAACAGGAATGTAACATCTGTTCTTATTACAAACAATGAAACACACAACTATGAAATCAAACACACAACTGAAATACTTGGCCACCAAATCAATACCGCGGCCTCATCGATGGTGCCTGACGAGAGGTCGCTGATCAACCTCCTTCCTCCGTTGCCTCCGGCCTCCATCTGAAAGTTATCTAAAGAAGGAAGTTTTCAGATTCATAGCCATCACCCAAAGGTTCTTCTTTATCATTGTCTTCTTCTTCATTAGCAACCATGGCATTTTCTTCTATTTTTCCATGAAGTAAATCTCGTGCTCTTTTCTTGCAGTTTATAGATACATGTCCATCTTGTTTACAATAGTAACAAGTGATATGTTTCTTTGTATCTCTGAAATTTGATCTTTGTTTAAAAGAAGATTTAAATCTCCCTTTATCATATGACTTGTTTTTACCATACATTGCAGTTTCTTCTGGTGTAACATTCTTATTTTCTTCATCTATCAGTGAAGAAATTAGATCTTCTAGGCTGGGATTGATCTTGCTCAAAGTAAAAACAATGTTTGAATAGCGAGATGGCATACTATTCAACAAAACAGCTTTTGCATCATCATCCTCTACTTTAAGTTTTATCCCTGATAATTGATTCAAAATAGACCGAAACTTACTTATATGTTGTACCATGTTTTCTCCTTCATCCATCTTGAGTCCAAACAGCTTCTGCTTCAAGGTCACTGCTGCGCTTCTGGTTTGGGATCCAAACAACTTGTTCAATGTTGTCCAAATGAAATTTGAACTTTTTGAAAGGTCTATATGATGTAAATATGCATCAGACAATCCAAGTCCAATGATTGATGTTGCTTTACGATCTCTACTCTCCCATTTGATTGCTTCATCAGCATCAGTTGGTTTCTTGAATGTTACATCCGCAACTTCCCACAAATCTTTGTTAATGAGTGTCAACTGAGTTCGTACTTACCAAGTGTGAAAATCCTTTCCATCAAATTTTTCAACATAACCCAATTTATCCATTATGACTCTTCACAATTTGACACAAATAGGTGTCGGTTTCAACCGAAAATACACCCTTTTTACAAACAATTTAAAATTTTGACACTATTAAAATTCTTTTAACGTCTTGACAATACTGACTAGATTGACGCTTTGACTTACTACACTAGACAAAACGACAATAACATTAAAAAGTAATTAGATATTACTTTTTACTATGACACACATACATACTATTTATAACAAGAGACAAATGGGGAACGAAAATAAAATAATAACTCAAAAATTACTTTTTTTAAATAACAAATAGCCAAAGGTAATGGCATTAGACTTATTTTAGACTCTCACGAAAAAGAAAGACTATTTCATAACTACAGACCACCACAAACTTACAATACCAATATTAAACCAAGACACAAAATGAAGGGATTTCCTATTCTAAGATTTAATTAAACTAATGGCATGTGAATGAACATACGGCAGAATTGGACATATGGCAGACATGCAAGACTACATAACTGTTAAATAGATTTGATCATTGCTGGAATAATACCCGATCTATGAAGCCTCCCACGCAAAACCAATTCTCCTTCCTTTATCCATGCGTATCGACTGATCCATGCGGGAAAGCCTGAAATGGAAGGCTTCAACTTCTACTGAGTGCAGATCTGAATGACTCTCATATTTGAATGGATCTAAATGGTGATGATTGTAAAAAACGAATAGCACAGACATGCAAGCATAGGTGGAAACCGTATTCCCTGGAGTTGTTGATGTAAATCTTTGCCAAGTCGTGTCTTCCCAATCATCTAAAAGCAAACCGAACCAATCTTCAATGTAAATGCAGATGTGTGCATGTGTCAGGCATATCTACAAATGTCGGCAGAAATGCATGAGCCGAATCCACCTGGTGAGAAATGCCAATGCAAATCACGGTGCAAATATCAAATACAAGCTCATAATTCCTTGGCTGCAAACAAGATCCTCCTTACACAGGTACGCAAATTCACAAATAAAGAAATAAAAAATTAAAACAATAACGTAATCCAAATAATTGTTTTATCAGGCGTTGAATTGCATGTAATTCCATGAATCAGTGTTGCACGGTGTCTCCGTCTACAGGATCAAGTGCAGGGCTTTGATGATCAAAGGCATTTGATAAATTAGACCATCGTTACTGAAGACTCCACAACAGTGATCGACCATGCTCTGATACCAGTGATATTATTTTGCTCAGATTATAACCGTGAAACAGACAGAACAGTAAACATGAACACAATGATTTTCAATTCATTCGGGATGTCTTATTAGACAAGGGAGATTACAATATATAGAAGATTGATCTCCTTAATTTAAGGAGTCAACTTCAATCTCAAACTACTCCCTAGAATATCTCGTGATCCACTAATCACTCAACAAACCTAGAATCTCTCTAAGAGATCTCTACGAGTTGTCACCAACTCATTATTTGCACAATAATAATAATGTTCACAATATTAAAATATTGCTAACAAGGATCACTATTATTTTCCTTCTATGGAGCAGATTCTACAAATTGTGGCTGACGTGCAGAGATTTTCCATGCTAGATGGGTATTTTGGCTTCAATCAGATCATGGTCAAGGAAGAGGATCAATTCAAAACAATTTTTACAATTAAAATGGGAACTTATGCATATCATAAGATTCCATTTGGGCCATCAAATGCATGTGTAACATTCTAGCGGGCCATGGACATTACCTTCAAAGGATATATCAATGAGTTCATCTTGGTTTACCTCGATGACATAACTATCTTCTCAAAGCAGGGCATGGATCACATGGTGCACCTGGAAAAAATATTTGAGAGATGCAAAAAATTTGGGGTGTCTCTTAACCCCAAGAAGTGTAATTTTTTTGTAGTGCAAGGAAAGCTTTTGGGACATGTGGTCTCTAAGGATGGTATCACAATTGATCCTAAGTGTGTTTCTGCCATTCTTATTCTCTCCTTACCGACACACAAGAAGGCCTTGCAATATTTTCTAGGAAAAATAAACTTTGGTAGGTGTTTCATCCTTAACTTTGTAGGACTGGTAAGGCCCATCACCCTCATGCTCAAGAAGGACAGAACCTTCAGATGGAAAATAGAAGGAAAAGATATTTTCAACAAGATCAAGCAAGAAATTGCTTGCACTCCAACACTCATCAATCCATATTATTCCAAGGATTTCGTCCTCTATGGTTATGGAGCTGATGTGAGTGTTGCTGTTATTTTGGCACAAGAAAATGAACAAGGATTGAAACAACTAGTGGCTTTCTTCAGTCAGACGCTCAAGGATTATTAGTTGAAATACAGTCACGTAGAAAAATAGGTCTATGCCATAATGTGCATGCTCAAGAAGTTTTAAAGTATGCTCGCCAAAAATCATATCAAGGTGTTAGCATCACACTCAGGTGTGAGAGACTTCATCATGGGAGCAGATATTAGTGAGATAAGAGCAAGATGGGTGACCAAAATCATGGAGTATGATGTGACTATCAAAGCCAAAAATTTGGTTAGAGGTAGTGCATTTTGTAAGCAGATTATTGAGGATGCACATAATGATCAAGATACTTCACTGTTTCTAGATGAAGAGCTCTCATGTGCTGAAACTGAACATATTGCAGATCCTAGCATGCTCAGCTGGATGAAGGACATGATCACATTCCTTTCCATTGGCACTTTCCCTCCTAGTTTAAATAAAGCAAAGAGGTGGCATCTGAGGCTGCAATATATTCCATATGCACTAATTGATGGCGCTCTCTTAAAAATAAATCTTGACGGTGTGATGCTCAAATGTATTGATGGCATGCAAATTGATAAAGTGTTAGCAAAATTTCACAATGGATTCTCTAGTGGAAACTTCTTTTCCAAGGCTACAACAATAAAGATCATTAAGGTGGGATACTTTAGGCCTACCCTATTTATGAACACACACAAGTGAGTCATGAAATGAAAAGAATGCACTTTCTTTGCAACCAATCAAAACAGATAAACATTTTGTGCAATGGGGTTTTGAATTCATAGGCATGATCAATCCTCCTTCAAGCACTAAGCACAAGTGAGTGTTGACAGCTACAAAATACTTCACCAGATGGACAAAAGTTTTCATGCTCGAGGGAATTATACCTAGATTTGTCATTCCTTAGACCATTATATCTGATAATACAAAATCCTTCATTGGTACTAAAATTTATGATTGGGTACTAAGCCTTGGTATCTACTTAAATACTTATTCTAACTTTTACTCCCAAGGTAATGGCTTGGCAGAGTCATCAAACAAGAACCTGATCAGAATCATGAAGTGGACAATGAATATCAACCAGAGGTAGTGGCACATAAAGGTTTTACATGCCTTATGGGGAAAAAAATCACGATGAAGAAGGCAATAGGTACTTCACCTTACAAAATTTTTTATAGAAAGGAGGCCAAACTTATTTTATCTCTTGAACCTCCTTCATTAGAGCTTACCTAATAGTTAGAGTTTGAGGGCATAGATCAGAATGGAAAAACTGGTTAAACTTAAAGAATTAAGAAACTCTGCCATGATCAAGCTAGAACAACATCATCAATCAACGAAGAAATGGTTTGACAGAAAGGCTAGACCCCAATCTTTTAGATTTGGTGACTTAGTCTTAAAATAGGATGTTGACAGAGCTAAACCAGGGTGTCATTCAATGTTTGATGCACTTTGGAGTGGCTCATACATCATATGTTCTTGTAAAGAGGATAACTCTTTCGAGTTATCCCACCTTGATGGAGGCGAGTTATCAATCCCAATTAATTAGATTTATCTCAAACCCTTCCATTGAGTCTTCTGCATCATTGTAAATATTAGAGTAGTTTCAATCCCTCCAAGTGCGTTGCACACACATTGTTTTATTTGTACATAGTTCTTTCTTCTTGCGTGCTCCTCATGTGCACTCTTCTTTTATTTCCAAATTCCATTTATCTTCCAACAGTTTTCAGCAATTTTGTAGGATTCAGAATATAGCTCAGAAATACTTCAAAGTGGCCGCCTCAGGGGTAACTCTTCAAAGTTACCGATCATAATTTTATATTTTCAAGACGACTTCATGCCCAATGGATGCTCTATGCTACTAATCTCTTTCATCTAGCAGGAAGATGGACCAAAAATTTGTCAAACTGTTGTTCAAAATAATTCCCCTGATTATTTTGACAACTTACATCCACATTCTGACTCTAAGGTTCAAAATTACGGGTTGCACGCACTTTAGTTGTCCTCTTGGCATAATTCCTTAGCTGCATATCCTCACACACTTATGTGCACTCCTCAATTTTGTGCCTTCCATCCTCCCTTCCTTTCCTCTATCTATTTCATTTTCCCCCACACCCACTCTCTACGCATTCTCCTTCCTCCCAGCAGCTCATGCACCCTACGTGCGTGCCTTAGAATTGCTTTCCAATATTTGGCTAAGTCCTTTACACATTCCTTATGACCCCTTTCCCTTCCTGCTACCATGTATCATTATTTCAATGTTCGCACCCCACTTACATACTTGTCTTCTAAAAGTATGTATCCATTTCTGCCACATGCATTTCTTTTCGCACCCTTCCTCTACTTTCCTTCCATGCCTCTCTCCTTAGCACCTTCTTCTGTGCCAATTACTGTGTCATGTGGCATATTCTAGACTTTAATTGAGCTACATGTAACTAATAAAAGCAAACAAGTTAGGTGTTGAATCCCTACAACTAACTGTTGTGTGACACATGGCAGAAATGACAAACATGTGTATAGTTAGCCACCCTTCAGCCATTCTAAGCACACCACATGTCATTTTATGTCAGAGCGGTCTGTAGACATCGAAATGTCATAAATTTTTCTACAGCTCTCAGATTAGGGTATGGTTTATCTTATTTGAAAGTTGTTGACATGGGATACAATACAGAACATTCAAATTCAAATATTAGTGGGAGTGAGTAGGTGAGAAGCAGGGAAACGATTTTTAACTGTTAATGCAAACTCAACCACCATATTTTCTGTAGATCTTGTCTCCTTCCTTCTTCCACAAGCTAGATTAGACATGGGGAGTGTATTTGTCAACTCTAGAGGAGGATTTGCAGGCATTCAATGCTATTATTGGTGGTTGAAATTTAAAATATGATTTCCCTCCTCTTTTTCTTTCTCTTCAATCCTTCATTCTTCTATAAATGTAAGAGCATTGCTCATTTGAAAGGGTTGGATTCTTTTGGTTTATATAGGTACTACCTTACATTTTGAGTTACAAAACTTTAGATCTAGTCCTTGCATGATGATATCGGCCTCATACGCCATTGTAATATACTATGCATTTCTGGAAGTAATAAAAACATTGTTTTGTGGATATCTTATGCCTTAACCTATTTTCATTCTTCTTCCTTACCTTTCCCTTGAGGTGTTGTGCTGACTGTGCCTTCTCACGTCCATTGCATCTCATTTTTTTATTGTGTCCAATGGAAATAATTATGTGGCTATGTTCTTGTCTATGATACGTGTGTCTAGCCTTCCTCTGTGCATTTTTCTTCGATTTCACTCAAATATGATCATGTTCATCCCCCTTCCTTCTGGTGTTATCTCCTTATTTAGTTGTAGTTTTCCCTTTCCCCACATCCTTCTATCCCTGGTCCCTTAGCATGTTTAGCTTAGTATTTCCATTTTAGCATTAGGAGTAGCAGTAACAATAGAAATAGGTAGAGGAACCAACCTTCTTCGGAGGTCTGTCTCAAGCGCGTAAGGTCCCACAACTTGGAGATGGTCCGATTGTTTTCTCAACAACCTAGTTCAACCTAATTTGGGACAGGTGCAAATTTGAGCTTCAACATGCACTATATTTCCCCCCCTTAGAAGAGCTTAGTCCTCGATGTGATATGATGATAAGGTTATATAGAGGGATAAGTAAGAAAGGAAACTCAATAATTACACATGTCGTTTAGGAAAAAAACTTGTCAATACAACACGACCCCTGAAGACAAAAAAATTATAAATTTGGTAATACCCATGTTATACTTCAACAACTAAGGGGAGAAATATTTTTATAAACCTTAATCACCTTTTTATGCCTTCAATGATTTTCAGCGCACAACAGATAAATCCAACATTCTAATTAATTTTACAAAATCACTTAATTCCTTTTATATTGTAATGATTAACATTATTACTTAGATCAAAACTGAGTAATCCAACATTATTATTCGAAAATCCATCTTGACAACATAAAATAACCATGTGCAACCGCAAAGGGTTCTAGATCCTTCTCGATCTCTCTTCAACACTCTATGCGAGTCAACATACATTGTATATGTTTGGTTACACATTTTTATAGGCTAAGATAACTTGCACGATTTCTTAGCGTCAACCAGAATGTCACTAAAGTAACATCTATTTGAATCCATAAACTACTAACAAGAAGAAATGTTGAAAAAGTAATTCAATTAGTCATTTGCACTACTATGGTAATAGTTATTTAACATTTTATTAACAAGCTAGTTTCGAGACTGCACATTAGCCTACGAAACATGTCTTCCCTTCATTGCACAATTGTCTCAATATAGACATCAGGATTCTTTTCAGTTGATTAAGTATTAAGTTTACAATTAACCATTTTAGTTATTTGTTTAAAAAATTTAATTGAATTTAATTCTGAAGCTGTAGCGATCATGATTCGATACTCGGGTCACATGAATCTTGTTAGTACCATCTTAGAATCCCTATGGGAAAGGTAACGATCATGTAATGACTTACGTCATTACATGTTCATTTCCCTCCCCATAACCATCCTGAGTTGGCATAGACAAGGCTCATATGACATGAATGTTGTTTCATATTACCTACCCTTCATTATTATTTTGTTATATCTTCATCCTAGGGATATGTTATATTGAGTTTCGTTAAAACTCAAACCGCGCGTCGTAAGAAAAACTATATCATTCAACAATCATTGATTAGGCTCAGTTAAAATTATGAATAAACTAATTCATATCGATAAGGTAGATAATGTTTATGATCATTTGCAACCATTTACTCATTTTAGTATAACCAAATTAATTAAGTGCCTCTATAGTATATCACATGATGATTATGATGTACCTTCCGTACTATGTTTTCTAACAACGTATTAATCTTTCAGTAAAGGCACGATAGAAAATATATGACTTTCTTATCGAATAAACATTATCTTGATCATGTATGTGGCTGTTGTTAAATGTCAACATTATGTTCTTCATTGATTATAACTTTTAATCCGTTAGCTATCATGTTAATGTGTTTGTTTCCGAAAGATCAATAATATAATTTATTATCTTGTCATGATGTTTCATCTTTGAATAAATGTTTACAAAATAATCATTAATTCATAATGACATCACAAAGCATATATGATAACACATGATTATTTCAATTATAATAAATACTCTGTTGTAAATAGTAATACAAGTGTATCTCTTTTCACAATAATAATGATCTGAACAGTAGTCATTAAATTCATAGTTACTAACAATAGTACATAGTCATAAAGTGATTATAGAAGATAATCAATAAATACACTAGACCCAATTACATTATACAGTTTGCAAAGTAATACTTTTCCATTTAATCAAATTGCATTCATCAAGACATGTCAGTAATAATCAATGCATGATGATTCATGTGTTATCCAGTCCTTTAAACACTTCATACTAACTACCCTAACCTGCAAACTGTATGATAGATAAAATGGTATACATGGCTAGTTCGATGAACTAACATGGATTAAAAACTCTCAATCATGTTGTTACATTACTAATCAATCGAACTTCATATATTTTACTTAAGATAATATTTAGGTAATATTTGCACCTTATTAAGTACACATATCTATAGAAAATTTAATTATCTAATAGTGCATGCAATATTTCCAACAACATCATTCCAAATCATCCAATAAAATCTTTGTCTTTTTCAATAATAACTTCATTTTAAACTAATGTCTCAACAAAATCCATAACAAAACTCTTACTTATAAATATTGTTGAGCTATACCATTTACACCCAAAATGCATTCATCCCTAATCAATCTTACTTGTCTTTGCATAGTATTAGCAAGAATAAAACAAGTTCCTTTCTCAAGGTAATTGTTGTCAAATATCTAGCTTAACACAAATGATAAAAATGATAAATAGTCCTCTTTTCATATTACTCCAAGTAACAATGTCACAAATTAACATTATCTTAAATAATGAAAGAGATAACTTAATATCACAGTTAGCTTCAACAAGCATTACTTTTATTTCCCTAACCAAACAAATGCACATTCAAGAGTTTCATTATATCGAGCTATGATTTTAACTTATTGTAGTTAGAGATAAAGTGACAAATGATCAATAACAAAACTCAAACACAGTCATTCCACTAAATAACCATTTCTGTAAATCAATAAATCAAGTAGAGAAAACATCAACTCCATTGATGAAAATAATAAGGCATACAAATTAATAAAAGGTATCCACAAATATTCAAAGTGGACAGAGTATATGTTAGGCTAATCCATGATTTTGGTACATATAAATGAAAGTAAGCTTCATATAGTTGTGCAACCATTGTCTAGGAAGACTCCTTATTTCATACATCAACAATTACCATTAATAAACTTATCAATCACTTTATATAAAGACTGTAAGGGTGGGGAGTATTTATCATGAGAGTTACATTTACAAAACTCATGTACATCAACAAAACAAATTAAAACTAAGTATCATTTTATACCCATCAAGATTGGAGTATTCGCAGATCGCGAATAGACAAAAAACAAAAATACCCTTGATAGATTATTTAAGTCGAGGTCGCAATATTTAACAACTATTAAAGAATAGAAGATCTTAAGCATGCAAAACTAAAAAGGGACCATATCAAACAAAACCAGGTGAGAATAACAAATAATTCATAACCATAATATATATTTCACTTATATGGATAATAATAAGATAACACAATCTTAACAAATCAATAAATTGAACCAGATGCAAACCAAACAAAATAAATTCCATAGTTAAATTTTCAAAGAAACCAGACAAAGATTAGAGGGATACACTAGAATAATAACAATAATGTATTATTTTTATTGTCCAGATATCTTGTGCAATACTTTAGGCTATTATATAGCCACATAGAAATCTCAATCATCTCCTAATAAATAGGAACAATAAACCCGGTAATAGGCATGAGTAATCAAAAACCTATGAGAATATAATAACAACAAAATAACAATATACCCAATGTAAAAACTAATTCATAACATTCCCCCTATAGTTTTTACATGGTAAAACATATCTCATTCTTTGATTGTAGTGTGCCACCTCTGTGTGCTCATGATCAACTTCTCAATTGTGCAGCATCGGTCATGCACAAAACTCGCACATGTGCCAACACACATTTCTTCTACTGATGGTTTTCTCCAGTTTCTACCAAAAACCTTACCCAATTGGTTTTGTAGGTGTACCAATAACCTTTCACAATTTGTTTTACAGGTTCACCAAAAACCTTACATAATTGGTTTTCCTGGTTTACCAATAACCTTCACATCATGATTGCTACAATACATTTTGATCTATATTCTATAATGTTTTTACAAAAAGGGGTTACATGAGGAATACACACTAGTGAACATGAATTTACATCATTTGTTCTTATTTTTCACGTCACAGTGAAAAAAACAAATAAAACAAATATCATCATACCAAAAGTGTGGCCCCGTCATTGATGACTGACAAGAGGTCGCTATCTGACCTCCTTTCTCCATTACATCCGTCCTCCAGTAGAAAATCATCTAATAGAGAAAATCTTCATCACTTTGATTTTCTGTATGAGCTGTATTTCCTTCCTCTTCATTCTCTTCTTATTCATCAACAACCATGGCATTATCTTGCAATGTCCCATCAAGTAAGTCTTGTGCTCTTTTCCTAGAATTTGTAGATATATGACTGATTTGTTTACAATAGTAACAGGTAAGATGTTTCTTTGTACCTTTAGAAGTTGAACCATATTTTGATTTTTTCTTTAATTTTTTCTTTCTAGTTTCTACCGTACATTGCAGTTTCCTCTGGTTCAACAATACTAATTCTTTTTTCTTCTTCAAGTAAAGAAGAAATAAGAACTTCTAAACTAGGATTGATTTTACTTAATGTGAAAACCATATTAGAATAACTGGCTAGCATGCTATTCAATAAAACAACTTTTACATCATCATCATGTGCATTTTTTTAATTCCACCTAACTAATTTGAAATAGATCGAATCTTACTAATGTGCTATACCATGTTGTCACCTTCTTCCATTTTGAGACCAAACAATGTTTTCTTCAATGTTATTGTTGCGCTTCCAACTTATGAACCAAACAATTTGTTTAATGTTTTCCAAATTATATGAGAGGATTTAGAAAAATCTATATGATGCAAATAAGCATCAGATAGTCCCAATCCAATTATTGTTGTTTCTTTTTTGTCTGTACTCTCCCATTTTACTACTTCATCTACATCCATTGGTTTCTTTATTTTTCCATCAACAATATCCCAAATATCTTTGTTGATTAAAAATAATTGAGTCCAAACTTTCTAAGTATGAAAATCTTTTCCCTCAAACTTTTCAATATGACTTAATTTCTCCATGACTAAAAGATTTGACAATATGCTTGAAAGATACAGGACGTGGCGATAACAAGCGGTTGTTGTGGGGAAATGCTCAGTTACCAAAAGATCCACCAGTGATTCAATACAAATATATTTATGCTATATTTAAATTATTTACCTCAAGAATTTAAAGCCGAATAAGTCCGCCAAGGATGGGTAGAGATTTCTTAGATCTGTTGGTACGTGGAGGTCAACCTATGGTGGAGGACAAGAATCCGATCCAGTATGATAAGACTTCAAATTTGATTAAAGAAAGGATGTTTGTCTTGTCCAAAGTTTCACGCGTTGTTCCAGCCACAGTTTTGAGGTGGATCTAATGCATAACCATGGAAGGTGGAGCAGGATGTGTTGGAGCTCGTCAGTCGAGGTGGCGATATAAAACAATTGCATGAATGAAGGAGTTTGACATGAATGCATGGAATAAAGGATACACAGTTGTAGATGTGTCAATAGACCAAAAATTATACACCTTCTTATAAAATATCCTCTGATCCAAATGACGCCAGTGATATTGAATAAATGTTACAAGTTGATGCAAGACATTAATAGTTCACCGACTACCTGGACGGTTCACCAGTTAATATAAACGTCAAAAGACTATCAAATCTTTAAAAGATAATTGTCACTGCGTGGATTGACCTCTGAATTGGTTTACTCCACATTCAAGCATGTAGTCTCCTCTGATTTACAATTGATCATGCTAACACATCACACGTCCACTTAGGTCTGTTATATACACGTGCAACAAGATGTCAAAGAATGCATGCAAATTCAAAGGAGTCGAGGACATTGGCAAGACATGCACAAAAAATTGATTCATAAAACTAGACATGCATGATGAAATCAGACACACAGGTTCCCAAGGCAATAATATCTATTGATCATTGATAGTCTGAAAGTTTAAAGAAATACCCAATAATCACGACATATCAGATAGTGTAAATGGTAGAGTGTAGAGACACCTATTTGAATGATTTTCTACCACCAGATGAGTACGAATGAATTAAAACTTGAATATGGAAAATGTATAGGCGCCCAAGTTAACAACAAATGATTTCTCTCATGCAACCAGGCACAAGATCTGCCCCTTTGATAATCTAAAAACTCCATGCAATCTGAGAAATAGCACATTCCGATACTAAATCAGAGGGATACACTAGAATAATAATAAAATGTATTATTTTTATTGTCCAAATATCTCGCGCAATACATTAGGCTATTATATAGCCATATAAAAATCTCAACTATCTCGTAATAAATAGGAACGATAAACCCGGTAATAGGCATAGTTAACAACAATCCTACAAGAATACAATAACAACAAAATAACAATATACCCAATGTAAAAGCTAATTCCTAACAAAGGAATCGACCTCTTTTCCTTATTTTTATTTTATTTCCCATCCCAGACCATATTGAAAAATCAATAAATTAAAAAATATATTAACACAATAATTATTTCAACCATTAGAATGAAAAACAAGAGAGAGTCAAAGAACTTCATGCCTCTAATGAATGAAACTTCTGCAACTTCTTCCTATTTTCCTCTTGGTTGAATATCCACAAAAAACAAATAACAAACCACCAAAAACATCTCCCAGCCCATATATCTTAAATGCCATTGAAGCTATTAATATTCCATTAATAATAATTTTCCACAAAAATCTCAATAGAACTGCATCTAAACCGCCATGCCCATCTCGCCAAAGGGAGATCTCGAGCCAAGAAAACATCATAAAATAAAAATGAAATTAATTTATATGTGATAGCTTCTTCAACAAGATGCGTAGTTTCCTAGAAACATATACCTTCTTGACTGCCATTAATTCTTGGCAGGTGCCATCTAATAGCTTATCAAAAATTTCCACTGCCATTGCCACCTTTCCCTCCGATTTGCATGGAGTTAACGAGCGGTCAAAGTTAATCAAGTTTAAAAACTAATAAATAAAATTGCATGTATGGTTGACTTTGTCTACAACGAAGCCAAACAATTTTAATTTAAACAAAATCCCTTCGTAATTACATGGTGTTTCTAACGTTTGGTGAAAACTATAAAAAAACCAATCAAATACCTTTTAAATGCATGGTGTGGTCGATCAAATTTATTAAACAAACAAATCATTATGACCTCATTCGAAGTTACATGGTGATAAATCAATGGCCCCTTCCACATTTCCTTATAATCTAGTAAGGCTATGGTAAGGTCGATGACCTTAAGAATGGTAAACTTAATATTTTAATGCCTACCATTATGGTCTAAGAACTTATTAAACAAATTAACTATCACCTTTAATTTGTCATTTTCAACTTATCATGGTTTGTTACCTTTTTAAATAACAGTAAGATAACAACATCAACTTACCCGCTTATTACCATCATCTCCGTTGAAGGTTAAAGCCAACATGTCCTCAACAATAACTTACGTTAATAAACATTGCAAAGTAGGATATTACTATGGTTAAAATTTTTACCCTTATGATGAATAGGAATATTTCCAAAATGACAATTAAGATCATTATAATGCATTCAGGTCTAAGACCGATGTAACACCACAAGAAGGTTAGTCATATCATCAAATAGTTATAATTATTTCTCAACACTGAAATAATGCAATTACAACCATGTAACAGATTTATCAACATTAAGAATCATTACCTACAACATGAAAGTTGGAGCACTATCTCACAAGCAAGTACACCAATGAAACATGTCTATCATCGATATGAAATCATCACATATAACCACAAGATGAAGTTTACTCATACAAAAATCACAACAATGATATTGTGTTTTAAAAAATATTCAATGAATGAAAGATGACGAGTGCAGGTGCGGTGTTAGGTATGCACCTACGTGCACACATATATTTCTGATAAGATATTTGCATATAATAAATGAATAATATGCAGATGATAATACAACACAAGATTTATGGGTGGGCCAAGATGCCCAAATATTCAATATACGCAGAATAATACCCTTAAGGTAGGGCAACACCACGTAATGCTCTTTAAGGAAGGAGTAACTCCACAATATCTCAATATGGGAATCCACTTCGAGGGGGACACCTCCAATATGCCTCTATCGAGTAGAAGACTCAACTCATACATCCATGACCTCCTCATAATGATACTCACATCCTTTAAATATGATGGGTAATACCTAATCCCAATGTAGGCTGACTCATTACCCAATATAACTAATTCCTATGTGAGCCCATATAACTAACTAAGGGGACGTGTGCCACATGTCGGCATCTCCATCAACCCATATACATTAAAATATTATATCCCACGTGAACCCATACATATAACTACGGGGATGTGTGCCACATGTCGGCATCTCCATCAACCCATATACATTATAATATCATATCCTAAGGTACATAACATTGCCTCCCTCTTTGACATGTTTCGTCGCCAAAACATAAGAAGAAGCCATATAATGAGTGTGATTTAAATTACTACACAATAGTCACCATGCTTTATCCTCCAACCACCCATATGAGATCCTAATGGGTGATGCTGCTCCAAAACTGATTATATATTCCCTTGCACTCATCTGATTCCATCCTTGTACATATGCATTCCTCCTCGGCATCCATGTGTATTCATAATAATTATTCCTATGATTCCATTTCATATAATTATTTCTCCATTGATTTTGTTTATAGCCTTCATAATTTCTCCTCCAATTTTTTGTATATCTATATAAATTGTTTCCCTTACGTGTCCTAACATGATCCCATGATTTTTTTCTCTCATGATGATGTGGGAGTCTATATGGTGCAACCTTAGTAACCTCAACCTTATCAACCTTTTCGTCAACTTTATTTTTCTCATCCACCTTGTTTTCTATTTTTGTTTTCTCTTGAGTAGATGAATTATTATTTTCTTTCTCATCTTTTTCTTCAGCCTCTCCTTTTGAATAATCTTTATTCCCTTCTTCACCAACTTCAAATTCATCTTCATGATCCTCATTTATATTATTTTTTTTTTCTTGCTAAGTGTGATATCTTGCAATGTAACTTTCTTTTTCTTGTACCACAATTTCATGAATTTATTTTACACATTAAGATTAATTTTTCCCAAGCCCTCTAACCAAGGATATCCAAGAACAATATCCATATCATCCATATCTAAAGCATAAAAATATGAATGTAAAACATATTTATCCATTATGAGCTTTAAATCTTCAAAAACTTGAATATGCTTACCATCCACTTGAGCTTCCTTAATATGTTTTGATTACACATGTAGATTTTGAGCTACATCCATATTGATGAAGTTATATTTGTTGCTAGGGTTTATGGAAACAATGACCTTTTTTCTTTGAATAAACCCTTCAAACTGAAATATTGAAGCTTCCTTCTTTGGAGATGCACTATCATGTGTAACAACTTCATCATCAACATTTTCTTCTTCTTCTTCTTTTGTTGCTACTTCTTCTTCTTCTTTAACAAAATTGTGTTTCTTTTTTGTTGCCCATTTAGCTAAGAAAATATCTTCCATTTCCTCCCAATCCCAATCCAATAGATCTATATCCAAATAAGAATACCAATGTCGTGTTTTCCCACCAAGATGAAGATACAAAATAAATCATACTAAAAAAAATTCAAAATACATTTGTTTAAATTGTATCCACCATTTTTTTGCATCAATTTCCCCATTGCCATAGAAAATTGGTATATCCATCATGCAAAAAAATTAGGGTTTCACAAACTTACTCCTTTGACCAATATTTGACTTGATGATTTCATCTATAATTTCACTCCAATCTGAAACCAAAAAAATAAACCCCTACTAAAATTGTGATAGCTTTCCGAATATATAAACAAATCAAGGAAAGATGGAAAATTGCAAACTGTAGGCTGATTTTATGTAAAACCCTAAAAATGTTAATATATTCTTCAAACTAGATCCAAAAATTCTGAAATTTTTACCATAGATTTCTCAAAAATATTCACAATGTTGGTAAAAATTTCAAAAATTAATTCCAAAAAATATAGCATGTGAAGCAAATTTAGGAAAAAACCTAAAAATGCAATAACTTCCACAAAACACCTCGAAAAAATCTGAAATTTATACTATATCTTTATGAAATCCTTGTCCAACTATGGTAAAAAATTTGAGAAAAAATAAAAACAGATTTAAAAATATATACAAATCTCTAAAATTAGGGTTTGGACCCAATTTTTGCCGAAATCGACACTCTGATACCACTTGATAAGATATTTGCATATAATAAACGAATAATCTCCAGAAGATAATACAACACAAGATTTATGGGTGGGAAAATATTCCCAAATATTCAATATATGTAGAATAATACCCTTAAGGTAGGGAAACACCACATAGTGCTCCTTAAGGAAGGAGTAACTCCACAATCTCCCAAGATGAGAATCCACTTCGAGGGGGACACCTCCAATATACCTCTACTGAGTAGAAGACTCAACTCATACATCCATGACCTCCTCATAATGATACTCACATCCTTTAAAGAGGATGGGAACACCTAATCCCAATGTAGGCTGACTCATTACCTAATATAACTAATTCCTATGTGAGCCCATATAACTAACTAAGGGGATGTGTGCCACATATCGACATCTCCATCAACCCATATACATTAAAATATTATATCCCATGTGAACCCATACATATAACTAAGGGGATGTGTGCCACATGTCGGTATCTCCATCAACCCATATACATTATAATATCATATCCCAATCATACAAACAATCACAACAATGATATTGTGTTTTAACAAATATTCAATGAATGAAAGATGACGAGTGCGGGTGCAGTGTTGGGTATGCACCTACACACACGTATATATTTCTTCGAGGAAAATGTGTGTGTGTGTGTGTATAACTGTACACGTAGCCTCACATCAGTATCAATCAACTTGCTTCTATAAATTATTTATTACCTCAAAAATCATTTTCACCACAAAACAAAATGAAAATGCGCGATGTGACATACTTCCCCTCTTAATGAATGATTGTCTTGATGATTTAACTCATTAATAGAAAACATAATGATAAAAAATAAATTCTTAACATACATCTAAGGGAAATAGTCTACGTTTTTACACAAAAATTGAATTTTTTCAAATTTTCAGTCTATCATGACTCGGAATTCTCAGTTGTAACAACCTTTCAACCAGAAAAAATGCCATAAAATTAGAAGTATGACATTATTTTTCATTATAGTTAATCAGATTATGCAATAATATCTAATATATCATACTCAAATAGTCAAAAATAAGTTTTTTATCAGTGAAACAAATAAGGAAAACATGATTTTGAATTCCTCTAAGTCTTCCCAAGATGTTTAGTTCATTAGAACACTTGTTTTTTTTCTCTAACATTGCCTTGTGTAATTCTTCAATTTTTTAAATGTATCCAGTGATTGTCTGCTCTCAAGATGGTTTTACCAAAATAATTCTATGGTTTTGTTCTTTCCTTATTATTTATGTTATCTATCGGATATCTTCATCCTTAATCATGGATAATGATAACCTAATCATTAAATTGTTACTTTCCTTGCCATGTATACTTGTTATTTCATGTATAACTTATAGGCATTTATTTATTTTTCAAACCAATTAACCATTGACTTACATTGGGACAGTCAATACTAGTTAGTGAGTCATAAGTCCCTAAATGAGCTTAAATACAACTCCAATTTCGTGAGGAAGTTAAGAAATGTCAATGTTACATTGACAGATATAAATTTGTAGTTTAGACAAAATTATTCTCATATGATAAATTCTAGATTTCTTATTTAGTTTTCAACTAATCACTAGATACGAAGAACTCAGTTATGCTAGTGTTATACTGAAACAACAACAGGAAGTCCTATTTAACTTACCTAACATTTTGTTAGGATTAACTTGTTCCTTTTATTAGTGGTTAGCCATTGCAACGTGCATCATCAGCTACTAATTATTTCCCCCTTTTTCCTTTAGGATTTTTTAAAAACGTAGTAGTCACCACCTCATCCAAAATATCCTTCTGCAGGTCTTTTTGATTGCATCTATTTTTTTCACATGCAGTGTTGTTCTTCTCATTCTCTCCTAAAAGTACAACATGTTTTACGAATTTATCCATACTGATAGTCCACATTTTTTTGCCAACTTTCTTCCACCACTATTTCCTAGAATTCAATGGTGAGGAAGAACTAATGCTCTTATTATACTATTATCTTTACAAGATGGAATTTCTTACAAATTTTGTTCCAACCCATTAGTTTTTTTTGAAAATTGATTCCACAGTAGACAGTCCATGTTTATCTATTTCATCTTCCCTATTTGGGTTTAGTTTTAGATTGGATTTATAGTTCCAAAACATGCCATCAAAAGACAGTTCAACAATCAAGCGATTTTCTCACCGATTACTACTAATCAGTTCAATTTGTTTTTTTAATTGGTCATTTTCACTCATTACCAGTTTCCCCAAAGCAACTATCCGGTTTCGAGTGTCTTAAAGGATTGTTAAAATTGTATCTAACTTCTTAACCAATGAACTTACAATATAATATAATTTGGTTCATTTCTCGTGGTATATGGTTCTCAAATCCTTCGTATTATGTTTACAATAATATGATGTTCAATTAGAGAAAGGACCCATAAATTCCAAGAGTTGTAAACCTTCAGCTCCGATACCAAAATGTAACACCCAAGTTATACTTCAACAACTAAGGGAAAAAATATTTTTATAAAACTTTAATTACCATTTTATGCCTTCAATAATTTTCAGCATAGAGCAGATAAATCCAACATTTTAATTAAGTTTTGTAATGCCATATTTTTTTTTATAAAATGCACACTAAGTTTTCATATTCTCATATGCAATGCACAACTAAATGTTTCCAAGTTTTCAAGTGTCTATTGAATAACTATATAATGAGTAGATTTCTAACAAATCAACACTTTCCAAATGAAGAGACAATGAAGTAAAAAGTTCATAGTTTTCATTATGATCTCAAATGATAATATACAAGATTCTAGCAACAATAAAAATAACAACTTTCTTCATAAGGACCGATGTTTTCAAGAAACAATAAGTACAAAATGGGTCTTTACAAGAGTATAAATCTTTACAAGCTACATTTATTTACAAAATGAAGGTAATGCCCACAAAGGATGAGTAAGTTCAATATGACAAGAGGCTCTACTATCTCCAACTTGAGCTCCAACTCCAATACTCCTACAAGAATCCAACTCCAAGAGAGATATGGCTTGTTTACCACCCAACCAATAGGCATCATCACATGCCTTTCCATGGTTGGAAGTCATGCTAGCCTCCCCCAAGCCCATGGGAGAGAGGAACTAGCTTCCACAATGTGCACAAGTATAATGGGGATTTACACACACACAACAAGAAAAACATAAGACCATTCAACCACTTAGACCTACTACACAATGAAAACCACAACATGAGGAGAATAAGGTCAACCTCACAAGGGGGAAGAGAGGAAGAAGGATGCCCAATCAAGGTGTCCAACCATAGGAGCACCAATAAATACATATATATATAAAACTCCTTATACCTCCTAATCACACATCCTCCTTATTCCTCCTTATGCTATAGAAATCCTTCTTGGGAGGATTTTCAAACCCAAAAGGGTTTCCTCACCAAGAATGGGGAAAGGTTCAAGCCATATGAACCTTTCTCCCACCTCAAACCATATGAGGGGATGAGAAGGGACCTTCATGGCTTGACCAACAACCATGAGGTTTGAGAGGGAAATCCCTCTCTCTTCCCCTACATTCTCCAAAAACCATCATTCCAAATGATGGTGGAGAGAAAACAAAGGAAATGACAAGAACAAACAAACAATCACATTCACCATACATCATTTCACACACTATTTCATTGATCAAGCATAGTTTACAAGATAAACAAAACTAAGAAGAAAAAAAGGTAAGAACCCTACCTCTAAAATGCTTTCCAAAAAAACTCTAAGCTTTTCCCCTTTGTCCAAGCTTCCCTCCAAGCTCCAAAATTCTCCAAGTGCTCCAAAAAAAAATGAACCAAGAAGCCCCATTCTTCCCACATGAGGAAGAATAAAAAGAGGAGCCCAAAAGTTTCCTCACCAATGGGAAAGTGACAAGTGTCACCCCCTCTCCTCTCAAGAGTCAAAGATTCCAAAAACAAATAAGTAAGAGTAAACTCACCTTTTATCCCTTTTCACCCAAAATACTAAAAACTAAAATAAAACAAAGTGGAGCAACTTTTAACAATTTCACACAATCCAACCATCTTACATGGATGGTGACTAAAGAGGGCTAAATGGGAGGGAAACTCCCTCCAAACCTTGGAAATAGGTCCCCCTACCTATTAGGTAGGGTCCAAGGGCCCATTTTCATGCTAAGGGAACCCCCAAACTCAAAAGGGGTCCCTAAAATTACCCAAAATAACCCAATTTCGGGTTTGGCATGCTTGGGCACAAGGGTAGAGGGTGTGGGGTTCACCCAAGGTTCACATGTGGTCCCCAATCCCTTCTACCAACACACACACACTTCCCAAAACCAACACTTAACTTAAGATAAGATTATTAACCCCTAAGCTAGTTTACTTAATACAAATACATCCTAAACCTAATTAATTTTACAAGACAAAATTACATTACAAATTGAGGGGTTCACCCATGGTGCCCAATTAAATACATCTAATCTAAGGCCTCAAACATTTAGCATGGTTAGGACTCAGCCCTTGGGCCGCTTGTGCACAATTGCGTAGCTGCCCTGAAACCCATGCTCTCCTATACCTGTCACCTGCACACTCATTGCACACATTAACCGCATCTGTCCAATATAATAAACATCATCTATACATCACAATATAATCAAACTTATAATGTCCGAACATAATTTACAATTGATAGTGCAATGCATACAATTATCCACATAGTTTGCCATGAATCACCACAAATAAAATTGCAACGACATATACTTAGGTTAGCATGAAAATTACCATCATTAAATCCAAACACTATATCATTAATCAAATCAACCACAAGAGACTAACATCTAACCAATAAATCTATCATATAACCCTGTTAGTGTCATCAACATCATAAGAAATATATCAGTATATGAATCTAATCCAATTGGCGCTATGCGCCCAAAATGCCATAATGTCCATGAGGATAAAATATCATACTAAAATGTCCAAAGTCTATCAGAGTCTCAATCAAAACATGTCTAGAAATAAAGGAACCAACAGATAACTGGAGCTATAAAAATGTGGGCACTACATCCCCCTCTCCTAGAATTAGACTTCCTCCTGGAAGTCATTGGAAGAGATAGGGATATCTAGCCCTCAGTGGTGTAGCATCCTCCCAGGTAGCTGATGACTCGTCGTATCGATCCCACTGCACTCTAACCTGGTCCAAATCTCGACCCCGAAGGGCCAACCTCCGGTGCTCCAGTATGCGTACGGGCTCCAATCTCCACTGTCCTCCGTCCTCTACCTGTAATGCCGACCAATCCAAAACATGAGAAACATCTGGTACATATCTACGTAGTACAGAAACATGAAAAACATCGTGGGCCCGTGCAAGGCGTGGTGGCAAAGCTAGGCGATAGGCAACTGGACCGATGACCTCAAGAATATCAAAAGGCCCCACAAAACGAGGCGATAGCTTAGAACCCTTTCCATAACGGATCGGACTCTTATGAGGACGAACCCTCAAGAAGACTTTGTCACCCACTGAGAAGTGACGATCGATCCTCTTGGTGTCCGCATACGCCTTCTGGCGTGCTCTAGCCTGCTCAAGACGCTGCCGAATCAGAACAACCTGCTGCTCTAAATCCTGAAGGTAAGCTGGCCCCAAAATAATCCTGTCATCTAGTCTATCCCAGCTCAAAGGTGTCCTGCAAGGTCGTCCATACAAAGCCTGATAGGGAGCCATGCCAATGGAGCTATGATAACTGTTATTGTAGGCAAACTCAACTAAATGCAAATAGTCTTCCCACTTCTTCTGCTGGTCCATCACGTACATCCTCAACATGTCCTCAAGAACCTGATTAACCCTCTCTGTCTGCCCATCTGTCTCTGGATGATATGCCGAACTGAAATTAATCTGTGTACCCAAGGCCTCCTGAAAAGAAGTCCAGAAAACTGATGTGTAGATGGTGTCTCTGTCATTGATGATCGTCTTCGGAATCCCATGCAATCTGACAATATCCTCCATGAACACTTTGGCGATGGCCTGTGCATTATAGGTGACCTTGGTTGGCGAGAAATGCGCAACCTTGGTCAACTTATCCACAGTGACCATAATGGCATCATGACGATAAGAGGACATAGGAAGTCCTACTATGAAATCCATGGAGATCACATCCCATTTCCACTCGGGAATGTCATGAGGGTATAAAAGTCCTGCGGGATGAGAATGCTCTGCCTTGACTCTCTGACACTCAAGACAACGTGCTACAAAATCTGCTATGTCTCGACGAAGACCTGGCCAATAATATAACTCTCTCAAATCGGCATGCATCTTCTTCACTCCTGGATGTGCTGCGTATGGGGCTCGATGAGCCTCAGTAAGGATGAAACTACGCAGATCACCTGCCTTAGGCACATAAATGCGCCTATGGAACCGAAGCAAACCATCTGACTCTAGCATGCATCCTGAATATCTACCCTCAAAAGAACCCTGAGAATCCAACATCTGCCTAGCACCCTCATAAAACCTGTCCTCTGGAAGATGCTCAAGTATCCTGCCTCTCAAATCTGACTGCAGTGTCAAAGAAGCAAGCACATGCCGTCGTCTACTAAGTGCATCTGCAACAACATTTTCCTTTCCCTTGATATACTGCACCTCCATGTCATACTCACAAAGGAACTCCATCCAACGCCGTTGACGAGCGTTGAGGTTCGGCTGAGAGAAGATATGCTGTAAGCTACAATGATCTGTCCTCAAGATGAAAGGTCTACCCAAAAGGAAATGTCGCCAACGCACAAGTGCATGAACAACTGCTGCAAGCTCTAAGTCGTGAGTAGGATAGTTAAGCTCATAGTCCTTGAGCTTACGAGACTCAAAAGCAATAACCCGACGCTCCTGCATAAGAACTGCTCCCAAACCCTCTAGTGATGCATCAGTGCAAACAACAAAATCCTCTGTTGGGTCTGGAACTGCTAAGATGGGCGCCGTGGTTAACCTTTCCTTAAGCAACTGAAAGGCCTGCTCACATTTTTCTGACCAATCAAACTTCTTCCCTTTCCTCTGAAGAGAAGTAATAGGGTGAGCAATCCTAGAAAAGTCCTGCACAAACCTGCGGTAATACCCTGCTAAACCCATGAAGCTCCTCACCTCAGTGACTGATGTGGGTGCTGGCCAATCCAAGATAGCCTGAATCTTAGAGGGATCTACGGAGATACCCTCGCCTGATATGATATGACCCAAGTACTGAATCTCTGTCTGAAAGAAGCTGCATTTTTCCAAGTTCCCATACAACTTCTGCTCTCTCAAAACCTGAAGTACCTGCCTCAAATGCTCCTCATGTTCCTCCTCGGAACGAGAATAAATCAATATGTCATCAAGGAACACTAAGACAAAGCGATCCAGAAATGTCCTGAATACTCCATTCATGAGGCTCATGAAGACAGCTGGGGCATTAGTCAAACCAAATGGAACCACTGTGAACTCATAATGCCCGTAACGTGTGCGAAACGCTGTCTTATGAATGTCTGCATCTGAAATGCGCAACTGATGATATCCTGACTTGAGATCGATTTTGGAGAACACTCTAGCTCCCCGCATCTGATCAAACAAGTCATCAATCCTAGGGAGTGGATAACGGTTCTTTATTGTGACCTTATTGAGCTGTCTGAAATCAACACAAAGCCTGAGAGAACCATCCTTCTTCTTCACAAATATGACTGGCGCTCCCCAAGGAGATACACTAGGGCGAATGAGACCCTTCTCTAACAACTCCTCTAACTGAATCTTGAGCTCATGAAGCTCTGAAGTCGTCATCCGATAGGGTGCCCTAGAAACTGGTGCAGATCCAGGCACTAAGTCAATGGTGAAATCCACCTCTCTACTAGGTGGTAAACCTGGAAGCTCTCCTGGAAACACATCTGCATACTCCCTCAAAACTGCGTGATCATCAAGGGGTGAATGCTCTGGAGTACTGTCTGAACGATCACTGATAGTGATAGCAAACAACTGACAACCCTTACGCATGCTCCGCTTGAGTTGCTTAGCCGAGATCATACGCAAGGAAATGGGTCTCTGCATCCCTGAAATCACAACTGCACTACCCAAATCATCCTGACACTCAATGACCTTCTCTCTACAATCCACCTTAGCTCGATGAGCCTCGAGCCAATCCATACCCAACACTACCTGATAGGATCCTAAAGGAATAACTCGGAGGTCAAGCGTAGTGGAGAAGACTCCCAAATCGAGTACACAACTCTCCACATACGAGTCCACGGCGAGTTTAGCCCCAGAGGCCAACTCAACCTGCCAACTATCTGGCTGCCTAGCCACCACTAGCCCACACTGGTCCACTATAGAAGGTGATATAAAGGAATCTGAAGCACCTGAATCAAAAAGTACTGAGACAGAAATACCCCTGATAGTACCTGTCGTCTCAATGACTGTGGCCTGATGCTCAGCCTGGCGGTTGTCAACCGCTGCATACACACGATGGGCGCGTCCCACGTCACCCACCGTCTGCTCGGATCTAGGAGCTCTCTGCATATCCGTAGTAGTGGGCTTGTGCGGACACATACGCACATAATGATCTGGAGCCCCACAAATAAAACATCCTCCTGTACCCCTCTGAGATGGGGTCCCTCCTGTGCTCTGGCGAACTGAACCTGCCGGTCCAACCCTAGTAGACTGCTGCGAGCGGGCTGGCTGTGAGTGATGAGTACCCGGCCTCCTGTCTCTAGACCCACCAAAACCACCTCTAGACCCACCTCGCTGAAAACTCTGAGTCTGTCTACCCCTCTGATGCTGGTGTCCCTGGTGTTGTGTCTGCTGTGATGGGTGTGGAGGAGCTCTCGATGCTGCTGGAGAAGACCAGAATCCTCCTCTAGGGGGTGGTACTGCTCCCCGTGCTCTCTGACTCTGGAATGCCTGAATTCTGTCCTGGAACTTGCTCTTGTTTCTTTCTCTGTGCTCCTGAGCCTTGGTCCTATTCTCCTCAGCCAAGTAGGCCTTCTCAACGGCCTTCTCGAGCGTGGGAGGAGATAACATCCTAACAGCTCCTGCTATATCTGCATTCAGGCCCCGAATGAACCTGTTTACCTGCAATTTCTCGTCTTGCAGGTAGTCTACATACTGCAAGAGATCCAAGAACCTGCTCTCATACTGCGCCACTGAGCCAGAACCCTGTCGCAAGTCGTGGAACTCATCAATCCTCTTCTGCACAAAATGCTCTGACATATACCGGGCCCTGAATCGCTCCTCGAACAACTCCCATGTCACTGTATCTCGTGTCAAATGGAGCTTCCGCTCCTCATTCCTCCACCAAACGCCTGCTGCGTCTCGGAGGAGGTGTATGGCGAACCTGGCTTTGACGTTGCTCTCATGAGAGTGCAACCCAAAGCAGCTATCCAAGCTAAGAAGCCAGGACTCCGCCCCAAAGCCGTCTGTCGAACCAGTAAACGTAGGCGGCTGCAGGCGAAGAAGGTCTCGAATCACACTGCCCGTGTCTCGATCCTGACGGTGTGGTCTAACAGGTGAGAGGGGTCGCATATCTCCAAATGACCCCTCGAAGCTGTGTGAACGGCTGTGACGAAACGAGGCCACCCTCTCGCCAAGGATGGAAGGGCTGCGTGACCTCTCTCGTCTCGGAATGTTGTGCTCAGGTGGCTCTGGATGTGCGTCCTCACCAATCCCCTCCTCATCTCCTAACTGAATGTCCTCCTCTCTCGGCACCTGCGGTGGTGGAAGACGCTCCTGAACGACACCTATCAGCTGCTGCAGGGTCTCCAATAATAGAGGCCCAAAATCGGGGGCCGGCGACTCTCGCGTAGGTGCGCTACGACCCGAACCTCGAGCTGAACGTCCCCTCTTGGGTGCCATCCTGAACCCGAGGTAAAAAAAAATGTTTTATAAACTTTCTAAACGTTTGTTGGAAGCGTTATATTATCATTATTTTTATTATTTTAATTATTATTATTATTGTTATTATCATTATAACACCAGAAGCAATGCCCCTTCTCATTAATAATTAATTTATAATAATTATTAATTAATTAATTTATTTATTTAATTTCCCGAAATAAATTAATACCGTCCTGCAATAATTTAATTATTTTAATCTATTAATCTCCTTAGGGTTATAAAAAAAATTTACACTTTTTGCAAATAATTAGTCTTCCCCCTTTTATTAATTATTTTATTTATTTATTTATATTTATTTTTCTACACACTCTTTAATTTAATTTTGTTTTCCCCCCTTTTAATTTATTTTACCCACACACACTCCCCCCCCCCCTTTAATTTATTTATTTTTTTCATTCCCATTAAAATGTCATGACTTAAAGAAAGTAGGATTAAATGGACCCTAGGATCAAATCTAATCTTGGCCATTGATTTCAAATCTTGCCCTAAATTTGCTCTAAATTTCCCTATGATTTCTTTTTTTTTATTTTTCCTTTTTCATTCATTTTGTTTATTCTTCTTTACTATTCCTCTTATTTTGTTTTCCTTGTTTTCTCTTTGTGCAGGTGGAGGCACTAGAAGAGATTGGCTTCATGGAATCTTTTTTTTTTTTTTTTTTTTTTTGTCTTCCTTTTGTAAAATCCATGTATTTTTTATTTCATTTTTATTTTTTTTTCTTCTGTAAAACTTGTATTTAACCTCCAAATATTACTTTTTATATATATTTAAGCCCTGTAATACTGGCCCATTTTTTTTTTGTTTTATTAGTGTTATATATATATATATATATATATATTTTTAGAAATTTTGATTTTATTAATATATATATATATATATATATATATATATATATATATTTATATTTATATATATTGCATTTATTTTTCATTCATGGCGGGAGCGGCGGCCGGCGCAGTGGAATGGCCGCGGGGCAGGGTCTGTGGGCGGCGCGGGGCAGGGTTTGGGTAGGCGGGCCGGGGACAGGGATCCGGGGTAAGGGCGGCACAGGGGTCCGGGACAGGGTTTTTCGCGGGGCGCGGGTCTGTGCGGGAAATGGGGGGGCAGGGCAGGCGCTGGGCAGAGGGGACGGGAGGGGGTTTCGGGGTGCGCGGGGGACGAGGGGAAACAGGGCGCGGGGTGCCCGGGGGGGTCTGTCTGCGGGCGCGGGGCAGGGCGGGTCCGGGGGGGTCTTTCCACGGGGTCTGTCCGGACAGGGGGGGAGCTGGGCGGGGGTCTGTCCGTGGGGCGCGGGCGCTGGGGGCAGGGCAGGGTCTGTGGGTAGGTTTGGGGGCTTCGGCCCCCCACAAACAGTCCGTTTTTTTTGTTTTTGTTTTTTTTTTTTTTTTTATTATTTTTTTTAAATATATTTTATTTTATATATATATATATATATATATATATATATATAATATAACTGTTATATATATATATATATATATTATATATTATTTTTATTTTTATTTATTTATTTATTTATTCTATTTACTTTTTATTTTAATGAAACATAACAATATATAAAATAAAATCATATATATAAATATATATTTATTTTAATATATTTGTTATTTAATATAGAATATATATATACTATATAATTATATATGTATATATATTTTGAAACAAACTGATTTTATTTTATTTATTCTATTTATTCTTTTTAAAATAGATTGTTTATTCAAACAGGGTAAATTTAATGGTTAAAGTATAATAAAATTGTAGGCACAACCACACATCCATGTTTGATCATTTTATTTTTGCAATAAGGAAGGAGAGAGACTAATTGCACTCTATTCACTAATATTACAACCAAAGCTAAGAATAAATGCATTACAAGAATGATATTTTATTTACATTTAATCATGCTACCAACAATTTACAAGAAGAGGATTTAATGCTAGAAACTAGAGTATTCTCATTCAATGATAATCCTAAGGCTCAAAGCTATGACTAGATTTCCTTTCTAATGCTCTAACAAGACACATATTTCTGATTTCTAAACAACAAGATATCCAACAAGCAATAATACTTTCCTTCTCAACAAGGATTACAACAATATTTTTATTTATTTATTTTTTTATGTTATTTTATATAAAAGAACATTCACTACAATATTTCATTTCCAAGAAGCTAAAACTCAAATACATAACTATCCAACCCCCTTTATATATACCCTATATTATTTTAACCAAATAATAAAGATAAAATAAAACTGAAATTACCCAAAGAGTCCGGGTGTTTGAACCACCGCTCTGATACCAAAATGTAATGCCATATTTTTTTTTTAAAATGCACACTAAGTTTTCATATTTTCATATGCAATGCACAACTAAATGTTTCAAGTTTTCAAGTGTCTATTGAATAACTATATAATGAGTAGATTTCTAACAAATCAACACTTTCCAACAAGAGACAATGAAGTAAAAAGTTCATAGTTTTCATTATGATCTCAAATGATAATATACAAGATTCTAGCAACAATAAAAATAACAACTTTCTTCATGGGACCGATGTTTTCAAGAAACAATAAGTACAAAATGGGTCTTTACAAGAGTATAAATCTTTACAAGCTACATTTATTTACAAAATGAAGGTAATGCCCACAAAGGATGAGTAAGTTCAATATGGCAAGAGGCTCTACTATCTCCAACTTGAGCTCCAACTCCAATACTCCTACAAGAATCCAACTCCAAGAGAGATATGGCTTGTTTACCACCCAACCAATAGGCATCATCACATGCCTTTCCATGGTTGGAAGTCATGCTAGCCTCCCCCAAGCCCATGGGAGAGAGGAACTAGCTTCCACAATGTGCACAAGTAATAATGGGGATTTAAACACACAACAAGAGAAAACATAAGACCATTCAACCACTTAGACCTACTATACAATGAAAACCACAACATGAGGAGAATAAGGTCAACCTCACAAGGGGGAAGAGAGGAAGAAGGATGCCCAAATCAAGGTGTCCAACCATAGGAGCACCAATAAATACATATATATAAAAACTCCTTATACCTCCTAATCATACATCCTCCTTATTCCTCCTTATGCTATAGAAATCCTTCTTGGGAGGATTTTCAAACCCAAAAGGGTTTCCTCACCAAGAATGGGGAAAGGTTCAAGCCATATGAGCCTTTCTCCCACCTCAAACCATATGAGGGGATGAGAAGGGACCTTCATGGCTTGACCAACAACCATGAGGTTTGAGAGGGAAATCCCTCTCTCTTCCCCTACATTCTCCAAAAACCATCATTCCAAATGATGGTGGAGAGGAAACAAAGGAAATGACAAGAACAAACAAACAATCACATTCACCATACATCATTTCACACACTATTCTATTGATCAAGCAAGTTTACAAGATAAACAAAACTAAGAGAAACAAAAGGTAAGAACCCTACCTCTAATATGCTTTCCAAAAAAACTCTAAGCTTTTCCCCTTTGTCCAAGCTTCCCTCCAAGCTCCAAAATTCTCCAAGTGCTCCCAAAAAAAAAGAACCAAGAAGACCCATTCTTCCCACATGAGGAAGAATAAAAAGAGGAGCCCAAAAGTTTCCTCACCAATGGGAAAGTGACAAGTGTCACCCCCTCTCCTCTCAAGAGTCAAAGATTCCAAAAACAAAATAAGTAAGAGTAAACTCACCTTTTATCCCTTTTCACCCAAAATACTAAAAACTAAAATAAAACAAAGTGGAGCAACTTTTAACACTTTCACATAATCCAACCATCTTACATGGATGGTGACTAAAGAGGGCTAAATGGGAGGGAAACTCCCTCCAAACCTTGGAAATAGGTCCCCCTACCTATTAGGTAGGGTCCAAGGGCCCATTTTCATGCTAAGGGAACCCCCAAACTCAAAAGGGGTCCCTAAAATTACCCAAAATAACCCAATTTCGGGTTTGGCATGCTTGGGCACAAGGGTAGAGGGTGTGGGGTTCACCCAAGGTTCACATGTGGTCCCCAATCCCTTCTACCAACACACACACACTTCCCAAAACCAACACTTAACTTAAGATAAGATTATTAACCCCTAAGCTAGTTTACTTAATACAAACACATCCTAAACCTAATTAATTTTACAAGACATAATTACATTACAAATTGAGGGGTTCACCCATGGTGCCCAATTAAATACATCTAATCTAAGGCCTCAAACATTTAGCATGGTTAGGACTCAGCCCTTGGGCCGCTTGTGCACAATTGCGTAGCTGCCCTGAAACCCATGCTCTCCTATACCTGTCACCTGCACACTCATTGCACACATTAACCGCACCTGTCCAATATAATAAACATCATCTATACATCACAATACTAATCAAACTTATAATGTCCGAACATAATTTACAATTGATAGTGCAATGCATACAATTATCCACATAGTTTGCCATGAATCACCACTAAATAAAATTGCAACGACATATACTTAGGTTAGCATGAAAATTACCATCATTAAATCCAAAACACTATATCATTAATCAAATCAACCACAAGAGACTAACATCTAATCAATAAATATACCATATAACCCTGCTAGTGTCATCAACATCATAAGAAATATATCAGTATATGAATCTAATCCAATTGGCGCTACGCGCCCAAAATGCCATAATGTCCATGAGGATAAAATATCATACTAAAATGTCCAAAGTCTATCAGAGTCTCAATCAAAACATGTCTAGAAATAAAGGAACCAACAGATAACTGGAGCTATAAAAATGTGGGCACTACAAGTTTACACAATCCCTTATTTCCTTTTGTCCAAAATAACTCCCTTGGTTATTTTGACAACTTACACCCTCATTCTGAATATGAAGTTCAAGACTCTAGGCTACGCGCACACTATGATTATTTCCCTGGCACAATACTTGGTTGTAGTTCTTCCATGCACCCTTTCTTCTCCATTCCTCTATATTATTTCATTCTCCCTTTATGCACACTCCTTGTGCACATGCCTTCTTTCCCATAGTTTGTGCACCCTTCATACGCACCTCTGACTTTCCTTCCAATTTGTATAAGTCCCCTGCATGCTTTCTCCACGCGCCCCTTTCCTTTCTTTTTGCCACGCATTCCTCATTTGAATGTCACGCCCCCACTTGCATACTTGTATATTTTTTAGGAATGCACCTTATCTTCCCACTTCCATGTATGCATTTTATGCCCTTTTGCATCTCACAGTCTTCTGTACACACCAAGTGCACTCTCCCATGCACTGATTCATTGTGCCACATCACAACCTATCAGAATTGAGTGTGCAACACACAACCTATCAGAACATGTCAAGTTGTGTGCCAAATCCTCACATCTAATGAGCACCTGAACATGGAAGAAATGAAAAAATACCATAACAATCAGCCAATCCTATGGATCAATCAGAGTGTGCCACGTGTCTTGTGTTCTAGCTTGCACTGTAGACTTCTAAAATGCCATAAATTTTTACTACAAGGCTTGGATCCATGTGCTCTTGGTATTGTTGAAAGTTGCTGATGTGGGCTACACTCTAGATCATTCAAAATCAGA
Organism: Taxus chinensis; assembly: GCA_019776745.2. Lineage (NCBI taxonomy): Eukaryota > Viridiplantae > Streptophyta > Pinopsida > Cupressales > Taxaceae > Taxus > Taxus chinensis. The sequence goes on along the minus strand of CM034148.1, from coordinate 572,375,654 downwards.
TTTTGGTGGATTTGGTAGGTGATAAATAGGGAAACACATCTCAGGCCATTAATGCACAACTTCAATCAACCCAACCACCCAAATTTGATATGATTTTCCCTCTTTCCTTCTTCCACAAGTAAAACAGACATGAGGAGGCGCATTTGACAAACATTGTAGGTGGATTTGTAGGAATTCAATGCTTGTTGTTGGTGGTTGAGAAGTTTGAATCCAAGTTTCCCTCTTCTTTCTCCTCCTCTTCTCCTTCTTCTTCTATAAATTAGAGAGAAATGCTCATTGTAAAAGGTTGGACCCCTTTAGTTTTCTAAGGGATTTTGTTCCTTTGTATTTTAAGTTGTACAAGCCTCAAATTTAAGCCATTTGCATATGTACGATATCTCCTTCATCTTCTTGTAAATGATTGTGCATCACTTGGAAGTAATAAAAGTTGTGTTTTATGGCTATTCTCTACCCTTAACTCAATTTTATTGCATCTTCTTTCCTTCATTTTAAATTATTGATCTGATGTGCATATTATATATCTCTTGTAGGGCTTTGGTTTATTGTGTTCCATGAAAATAGATGTGTGAGTGCATTTTAGACTGTGACATGTGTGTTTGTCCTCTCTGTGTGCATTTTCCTTCATTTTCACTTAAAACTAACTATTTTCACCCCCTCTTTCTGGTGTTATCACCTCCCTTTAGCTTAGGTTTCCCTTTTCATGCATCTCCTTCTAACCCTAGTCCCCTTGGAATCATAGAGTAGTGATAGGTAGTTGCATTTCCCTTCATAGGAGTAGTTTTAGTGTTAGAAATAGGTAGAGGAACCGGCCTTCTCTGAGGTTTGTCTCAAGCACGTAAAGGTCCCACAACTTGGAGACAGTCCCATGTTGCCTCAAAATCCTAGTTCATCCTGATCTATGACATGGGTGCAATTTTGAGCTCCCAAATAGTTTTTGGCACGCCTGGTGGGACCAGTATTGAAAGCTCATATTTCATTATTGCTAGGTTTTGGTGTGTGACTTAGTGATTTCCAGCCTTTGGAGGCTCATTTCAACACATCTGGTGACTCCTAACTCTTAGATCTACTATTTTCAATAGTCCACTTATGCCTTTTTCATGAGAAGGATACATACTAGACAAAGCGCAGTAGCTGAAGAGTCCTTTGAATATCTTCAGCTTTCTCCATGGAGAAGAGGCAACAAAATAACCATGCACACATCTCCATCTCTAGCGCACTCATGCACTTTCCACTCCTCCTCTCGTATACCTTCCACACTCCATCATGGCAAGCACCGACACCATAGAGAATTTTCCATTTGTCAATTTTACTGGCAGAATTCCTCTCACTCTAAATGTGCAACATGACATGCCAACAGCCACACTCAAAAGTATTCCATACTTCACTGGTGAGAATCAAGTTACTCTTGCTTGAGCACATCTAGGATGTTGCAAATGTATGCTCTGTTTATCTAGTTACACATGATGATGTAACAGTTAGGATGCTAGCATCTTCACTCAAAGGTAAAGTGATTCCAATGGTATAGGAGCTTGAGACCTACATCCATTACTGGTTGGGATGATCTTGGCACAGCTCTTTGTAACTATTTTGAGGATAATTTAGATCACCTATCTTTGGTAGAGCAATGACAAAAATGAAGAGAGAACCTAATGAGAAGATGATTGATTTCAATATCAGATTTCAAAAAAATTGGGACATGATTCCTCAAGTGGTAAGGCCTACAACCCAACATGATTTCCTATATTATCTAAAGGCTTTGAATAGTGACATTTCAATCATGATTCAATCTATGGGGGTAGAACCTTACCAGTTTCCTATAACATTGCTATTAGGGAAGAAAATAGTCTTATTCAGGTAGGGAAATTAGGTCCTAGACCACCCATGCCCTTGTTTCCTGAAATGCCTCAAGTGCCCCAACCTTCTATTTCTCATATTCCTGAGCAAAATTCTCAACCCACTACATCCACATCCTATTCTCCCACGTAGAAAAAAGAGGATGAAGAAATGAAATCCTTGATTAGAAATATGTCAAATAAAGTCATATCCTTAGAAAAATAGCAGGCGCAAGCCTTCAGAAATAATTCTAATCAAGGATTTAATAAAATCCATCAACCCTTTAGAAATCAATATCCAAATCAAAGATATGGGTAGAACCAGAAAAATGAAAGATGACATGTTAATGCACATCTCCCTCTTCAGAATATTTCCCCCGCAACCTCTTCTAGTGCCTAGTTCAAGTCAAGCAACTTGTTCCAGTTCAGAACAATTTGGTCTAAGAGACAAAGTGGTGTTTTCCTTGTAACATGCCTCATAGCCAGTATAATTGCACCAATGCCTTGCATGTGCACAGGCCTACATGATTCAAATTACTTCAGGTAGTGAGCCTTCCACTAGTGCACAAACCTGAAAAATGAAGAAGTGCCAGAAGTTATCCCTAAAACCAACCTTGTCTTCTTTGGTGTTGATGACTTCTATGTACATTAACCAAGCTATGGATAGCTCAAATAGGTCCATGCACACATGTTGTTGACAATACAAGATACAAGAAGAGAATGTTAGAAACTAGCGCACAACCTTCAACTTCTACTAGTCAGAGTGATCTCTAAAAGTAGAAGGATGCAAATGTAAATTAGACCAGCAGTTTTGGCATATAGATTCCCATGTGTGAAGATTCCACACAAGGTTCCAAGTGAAGTTTGCATGCACATCCTTTCTTTAGATTCAAGCCTCTACACAAGCCAAATATTCTAGTCTCCATGCCTAAAAATAAGAAAATAATGTTGTTGTGCCTCAAATGCACAAGTCCATGGGCCTTCCATTCAACATTGTGGACCAAATGAAGAAGAAAAATGTAAATTTCATAATGTGGGATGCCATGGCCATTCCATCTCAGCATGCGACCTATTTCATGAAGCTCTAGTGTAACTCCCATGCATGATCAAGTCATCCAAATACCTCATGCTGTTGTCAACATTGTCATACATAGGATTAACAAGTAAGAAATTTTTCAAAACCCCACCTTTCTATATGTCCTTGATAGTAGGAAAACATCTTGTGCACAATTGTATGATTGATTCAGGGGCTAGTACTTTTATTATGCTAAAGAAAATTGTTGATGTCCTAGGCCTTGAGTACACCCCCATGTCTAAATGAGTCTTACAACTTGATGGCTCAATTGTCACCACTCTAGGAGTCATCAAGGATCTTGAGTTAACCCTCCATGCATGTCCAATCCTAACCATAACTCAAGATGTGTCAATTATTGACCTACCTCCTTTGTTTTCCATCTACCTATCAAGATATTTCACTGCCAAGGTAGGTGGTTACTTGTCTTCTGATTGGTCACATATGTTACTAAGAACAAGGTATGGTACCTGATTTACCATACAAGTTGAGCCCATATTTTCATATCATGTTGAGTCATATGACCCATCACCTCTCCAAGCCAATTTCCTAATCCAAGAAGGCCAAGAACAAGATTTAGTTTTAGAAGAGAAACCTATTCCTCCTCTATACCTAATCTATTGTTAAATGAATGGGCTAAAAGGTACTATGAATTTGATCCTTATGACATAACTCTTGAAACTTTTAAACTAGGCTTGGTACATATTACATCCTTGAAGAAGAAATTGTGCTTGCCTAGCACACTCAAGTAGGTGAAGAGATGATTCTTATGGACTATGGAAAATTATTTTGATGGCTCCAGAAGTAGAAATGGTGTAGGTGCAGGTGTTGTTCTCATCTCCCCAAGAGATGATAAGTTCTTCTTCACATACATGGATATAATTTACATGCTCCAACAACATAGCAGAATATGAAGTGTTGGTGCATGGTCTTCTTATTGCTGAGAGGAGGCAAATCAAGGCATTGTAGATCTTTGGGGATACTAAGTTGGTTATCCACCAAGTCACAAAAAAGTGTGCAATAAATAATAAGCTTCTCAAATCTTATAAACATAGAGTTTGGGACCTCCTGAGAGATTTGATGCTCTAAATCTGTAGGTGGTACCAAGAAAATTAAACAAGGAAGAAAATCAGATGGCCACGCTCGGTTCACAGTTCTCTCCCATACTGAGGATTTTTTCCAAGGCAATGTGCAACACATCAAGATGGTGGTCAGGCATCTATTCCAGATAATGAAACAAGCTGGAAAGTGTTTTACAATGATGTGAAAATTGTCCAGTTCATCTAGAATGAAGCTTGAATTTTCCTCAGATATGCAAGTTGACTTGCATAATAACTATGGTGACCAAGTGATTCAATTAAAGACAAACAAGTTGCCTAAAGGGATTGTCACCTTAGAGAACATGTTCATTCCTGATGATGATTTTAAGGGTGAAGAAAAGTAATATGTGCATGTAGTGCAAGAAGACTACATCCAATTACTATTACATGCTGTAAAGAGTTGTTGCTTGGAAAATATTCTGCAAGATGAAAATTAGGCCTTCATTTCTCTCTATCAAGAATACAATGACATCTTCTCATGGGAGTATGAATACCTCAAAGGATTTGATCCAAGTGTTGCTCAACACTCCATTGACCTTGATCCTAGCATCAAACCCATTAGAAAAAGAAAAGGCCCATCAATCCTAAGATAGATCCCCTTATGAGGAAGGAGTTATCTAAACTCATTGAGGAAAAAATAATATTTCCCATCAAGTACTCTACTTGGGTGGTGAAACTTGTTCTAGTGCACAAGAAGAATGGTGAAATCAAACTCTGCATTGACTTCAGAGATTTAAACAAGGCATCCTTTAAGGATCATTATCCTTTAGCTTCTATGGAGAAGATTATATAGAATTGTGGTAGCGCACGCATATATTTTCTTATGTTGGATGGGTACTTCAGCTTTCAATCAGATTATGGTTAAGGAAGAGGATCAATTCAAGACAACATTTACAACCAAATAGGGAACATATGCATATCAGAAAATGCCTTTTGGTTTTTCAAATATAGGTGCAACATTTCAGAGAGCTATGGATGTTTCCTTTAAAGGATATATCAATGAGTTCATCCTAGTTTACTTGGATGATATAACTGTCTTCTCAAAGTAGAGTGCAAATCACATCATGCATCTAGAGAAATTATTTGAGAGATGTAGAGAATTTGGGGTATCTCTTAACCCCAAGAAGTGTAATTTTTATTTCGTAAGGAAAACATTTAGGCCATGTGGTCTTGAAGGATGGAATTTCCATTGATCCTGAGTATTTTCATCCATCCTCACTCTTTCTTTTCTAGCACATAAGAAATCCTTGCAATCATTCCTAGGAAATATCAATTTTGTCAGGAGATTCATTCCTAACTTTACAGGTTTGGTAAGGCCCATCACCCTCATGCTCAAGAAGGAAACAACCTTCAAGTGGATAGTAGAAGGAAAATAAAGCTTCACAAAATAAAGCAAGAAATTTCTCACGCACCAACACTTATCAATCTGGACTATTCCAAAGGATTTCATCCTTTATGCATATGGAGCTAATGTGAGTGTTGTTGTTGTCTTGACACAAGAAAATGAACAAGGAATGGAGCAACTAGTGGCTTTCTTTAGTCAAAAACTTGAAGGATTATGAATTAAAATACAGTCACATGGAAAAACATGTCTTCTCCATCATGCACGTGATAAATAAATTCAAGAGTATGCTCACCAAAAATCATGTTAAGGTGTTAGTTTCACACTCCAGTGTGAGATACTTCATCATGGGAGTAGAAATCAGTGAGAAAAGAGCAATATGGGTGACCAAAATCATGGAGTATGATGTGACCATATCAAATCCACTAAGTTGATTAGAGGTAACTGCTCTGTAAGCAATTGTTGAGGATGCTGCAGAATGATCAGGAGACTTCATTTTCCTGGATGAAGAACTAGTGACACGCTGAACATAAGAAAAATGAAGATCCTAGTGTGTGCAATTGGATAGATATCATGGTAACATTCCTTTCTTCTGGCACATACCCTCCTAGTTTGAACAAAGAAAAGAGAAGACATCTTAGGTTGCAGTCTATTTTTTATGCGCTCATTGATGGCCTTCTCTTCAAAAGAAACATTGATGGTGTGTTGCTAAGATGTATTGATGGTGCACAGGTCAACCAAGTGTTAGCAGAATTTCATGATGGATTCTCTGGTGGACACTTCTCTACCAAAGCAAAAATCAATGAAGATCATTAAGGTAGGATAATTTTGGCCTACCCTATTTTTGGATGCACACAAGTGGGTTATGAAATGAAAAGAATGTATTTCTTTGCAGGAAAGAAAAAATTGGCAGTGCTTCCCCTCTGACCAATCCAAGTGGATCAACCTTTTGCGTAATGGGGTCTAGAATTCATTGGCATGATCAATCCTCCTTCAAGTGTGGGACCACAAATGGGTCCTGACAATACATATTACTTCACCAGATGGACAGAAGTTGTCGACCTCAAGAATCAACCAAGTTAGTCATCCTTGAATTTCTCAAGGGAATTGTAACAAGGTTTGGCATTCCTCAGACCATTATCTTTGATAATGCAAAATCCTTCCTTATATGACAAAATATTTTCCTGATTGGGTGCTTAGCCTTGGAATCTATTTGAATACTTCTTCTAACTATTACCCCTAGGGTAATGGCTTGGCTGAGTCTACCAACAAGAACCTGATCAAAATCATGAAGTGGAAAATGGATATCAACTAGAGGTAGTGGTACACAAAAGGTCTCGTGCACGCTTTGGGAAGACAGAATCATAGTGAATAAGGAATAGGTACTTCACCTTATAAACTTGTTTATGGTAAAGAAGCTAGGCTTCCTTTATCACTTGAATTTCCTTCCTTAGAGCTAGCCCAGTAGCTAGAACTTGAAGGCATGGACTAAGGAGAAATAGAATGACATTGTTGGTTGAACTTGAATAATTGAGAAAATCTTCCATGATCAAGTTAGAACAACATCAACAATCAAAAAATAAGTGGTTTGATAGAAAGGCTAGACCTCATGCTTTCCAAGTTGGTGATCTGGTCTTAAAATGGGATGCTGATAGAGCCAAACCTGGGTGTCATTCAAAGTTTGATGCACTTTTGGAGTGGCCCATACATTATCAATTCTTGTAAGGAGGATAACTCTTTTGAGTTTATCTCACCTTGATGGAGGCATTATACCAATCCCAGTTAATGGGATTTATCTCAAGTATTTCCATTAATTCTTCTGCATCATTGTATATATTAGAATAGTTTCAATTCCTCCAAGTGCACTTTGCACACATTGTTTTGTTTGTATATAGTTCTTTCCTTTTGTGTGCTCCTTGTGCATGCTCTTTTGTTGCTTCTAGGATGCTATTTCTGGTTCAAGGATCTTCCAATAGTTTTCAGCAGTCTTCCACTCTCATAAAATTTAGATCAAAACATCTTCACATGAGAGTAGTAGTTGTTTAGAAGTTCAGACAGTGCTTCAAGTGACTTCAGGGATAGTTCTTCAAGTTACAGATCAGAACTTTCATGTTTTTAGGCTGAATCCATGCCCAATGGATGCTTCAAGGCTATTGATATCCTTCATCTAGTAGGAAGATGGCCCCAAAATTCACCAAAATATTGTCTGAAATAACTCCCCTAGTTATTTTGACAACTTACATCCTCATTCTAACTCTAAAGTTCAAGACTTCAGGTTACACACGCACTCTGGTTGTTTCCTTGGCACAATGCTTGGTTGCAGTTCTTCCACACCCTTGCATGTCCATTCCTTCTTCATTCCTCTATTCTTCTTCCATTTTCCCTTTGCACACACTCCTTGTGTATTCTCTGTTCCCACAATTTTTGCACCCTTCATGCACACCTCTGACTTGCCTTCCAATTTGGCTAAGTCCCCTACATGCTTTTCTCTGTGCCCCCTTTCCTTTTCATTTTCGCCACACATTCCTCATTTGAATGTTGTACCCCACTTTCATACTTGTATATTTTTCAAGTATGCACCTTGTCTTCCCACTTCCACGTTCACATCCCTTTTAGGTGCACGTCTTTTATATTTTCATGTCACTCTTCTTGCATACTGCGCCAAGTGCACTCTCTTGTAACCGATTCATTGTGCCACGTCACAACCTGTCAGACTTGAGTGTGTAACACATAACCTATCAGAACATGTCAGTCTGCATGATGAATCCTCACATCTAATGTGCACTGAACATGGGAAGAAAATGAAAAAATACCAAATAGTCAGTCATCCTATGGATCAATCAGAGCTTGCCACGTGTCTTGTATGTTTTGCTTGCACTGTAGACTTCAAAACATCATAACATTTTTATACAGGGCTCATATCTATGCACTCTTGGTCTTGTTGGAGAGCTTCTGATGTGGGCTACACTCTAGATCATTCAAAATCAGATTTTGGTGGGATTTGGTAGGTGAGAAATAGGGAAACACATCTCAGGCCATTAATGCATTGCTTTAATCAGCCCAACCACCCATATTTGATCTAATTTTCCCTCTTTCCTTCTTCCACAAGAAAAATAGACATGGGGAGGTGCATCTGATAACATTTACAGATGGATTTATAGGCATTCAATGCTGGTTGTTGGTGGTTGGAAGTTTGAATCCAAGTTTCCCCTTCTTTCTCCTCCTCTTCTCTCCTTCTTCTATAAATTAGAGAGAAATTCTCATTGTAAAAGGTTGGACCCCTTTATTTTTCTAAGGTTCCTTTGCATTTTTGAGTTGCAGGCCTCATATCTGAGCTCTTTGCATATAGATACATGCCTCATTCACTTATTGTAACCAATTGTGCATCACTTGGAAGCAATAAAAGTTGTGTTTTGTGGCTATTCTCTACCTTAGCTCAATTTTTACTGCATCTTCTTGCCTTCCTTTGCATTATTAATTCTGTTGTGCATATTTTATATCTCTTACAGGTTCTTTGGTTTACTGATGCTCCATGAAAATAGATTTGTGACATCATGTTTCAGACTGTGATACACATGTTTTGTCCTCTCTATGCATTTTCCTTTGTTTTTACTTAAACTAATTGTGTCCATCCCCCTCATTTCTGGTGTTATCACCTCCTTTAGCATAGATTTTCCCTTTTCATGCATCTCCTTCTCACCCTAGTCCCTTGGAATCATAGAGTAGTGATAGGTAGTTACATTTCCCTTCATAGGAGTAGTTTTAGTGTTAGAAATAGGTAGAGGAACCGTCCTTCTCTAGAGGTATGTCTCAAGCATGTAAGGTCCCACAACTTAGAGACAATCCCATGTTGCCTCAAAATCCCAATTCATCCTGATTTGAGGTGGGTGAAATTTTGAGCTCCAATGTTAAATATTTTTATAGGTTATGAGAACCTACGCATATTCCTAGTGTCAACTAGAAAGTCACTAAACTAACATCGATCCAAATCCAGACACTAATAACAAGAAGAAATGGTGAACAAACAATGTAATCCATTTTCGAGACTGCACAATAGCCTACAAAACATATCTTCCCTTCACCGCACAATTGTCTCAATATAATTATCAGGATTCTTTTCCATTGATTAAGTATTAAGTTTACAGTTTACCATTTTAGTTATTCATTTACAAAAAGGTAATTGAATTTAGTTCTTAAGCTACATGGATCATGATTCGATACTCGAGTCACATGAATCCTATCAGTACCTTCTTAGAATCCCTATGGTAAATGTTATTCTCACATAATTACTTACGTCATTACCCATTCATTTCCCTCCTTGTAGCCATATCGAGCTGGCATGGACAAGGCTCATAGGACATGAATGTCATTTCATGTTACCTACATTTCATTATTATTTTTTTATACCTTCATTCTAGGGATAGGTTATACTGAGTTTCATTTTTATTTCATATTCACGTTAGAGGTTTACAATAACTCATCAAGTCATTGACTAGTGTAAGTACCTTGAACCACATGTTGTAAGTCAAACTATATCATTAAACAATCATTGAGTGGGATCACTTAAGCATATGAATAAACTAATTCATATCAATAAGGTAGATATTGTTTATGATCATTTACAGACATTTTGATACAAATCCTAAACAACTTCAATCAAGTCACATTGTTATTACTAACTCAAAACTCAAAATTATGCTTATAGAGCCTTCAAAATTAGCTCGTTCTTTAATGCCTTCACACCTCAAAATCATGCATTTCTTGATATACCACCTTATTTTAATAACCCAACCATTTCATCATGTTCTTTGGACCTTAACAACATAAATACCACATTTTAAATTAATCAAAACAATCGAAAAGATCCAATGACTTACCTCTTAGATAATTTTCCTTTCTAGGCTTCTCAAGCAAAGGCTCCTATTACAGTCATGGATAGAACAAACTAAAGAAACCCAAAATAACCTAGGAACATTTTTCAATACCATTTATCATGTTTGAGGTGTGGGTAAAATTTTAGAAGCCAAATCTCCAACCTATGCTTGGAAATACTCTTCTCTCGTTTGTGGCTTACTAGCTCTTACTAACCTTGGTTCAGTCCCTTGTTCTTCATAACTTCCATTACTACAGGTAAAAAGACAAAATATCACTCTTTAAAGACACCTATTTCCTTATTCTATCAATCTGTAAAGATCCAAGATTGAATGCCAAACATAAACAATACTTCCCTTGTAAAATGCCCTTCACAATCAGGATTCTAAATTGTGTTATTGTCCTTTGTATGAACTGTCAAAAATATTGTCGCAGCCCAAAAATTTAGTTTATGTTTATGAAAGGATAATTCGTTAGCTAGGATTACAGTGCTTGATGTTCTGTGATATTCCTTTAGCTTGTATAAACTTGTTATATTAAATTCGATCTTTGACCGATTGTGACTTCTTTATAAGAGGTCATTGTTGAGAGCTAAGGTACAAATTGATGACTTACCTATGCAAGGTCCTTATCATAACCTCTGCTAAGATTGGTGATCGTAATTGAATGTATTAAGGACATTGGAAAGAAATGACCCTGTTGTAATTGATATTCAGAACATACTTACTATCATTTTTATTTAGATGCGTATGTTTGATATAATTTAGGTTTTGATATTAGATGGTTTGATAATTGGTTATATTCAAATGTAAATATGTTAGTTTAAACTTGCAGTGGTTAGAGATTTATAATACCACAGGTTTTTAGGTAATGTAATTTTTCATGTCATATAACTGGTAGTGAACTACCCAATACTACATACATAAGGTGACTGGTATTAGTGTTATTATTATTGGGTAGTTTTTAATAGCTATGCAACACTTGATTATATGGTTAAGGAACAAAATTTAATTACTTGCACTATGGTAATATGATGTCTGTGATGTTATTTCAATGATGCTTGAGCTCGATAGCATGCATCTTATAATTTTAAGTCTCTAAGTGAGTTTTAAATTCTTGCTAATATTGAACTCTCTGTTGATCGTATAATTTTATACTTCTTTGAAGAATAGTTATTTGAAGGGCCCATATCTAAGTTAGAAATGGTTAGTCAAATTTAGTTGTGTTTTATCTTTTATGCTAGTAGTATATCATTTAATGGAATTGTTATCCATTTGGGATTCACATGGTCTTGTAGGTAACTGATCCATATTATGTTTTCCTTTAATAGGCAACCTAACCACTCCAGTGGGGAGATACAGTTTGTGCTTGGCATTATCTTCACTGTTCATTCATACTAGACATATTATCTTTTTTGTAAGTTAAAAGTATTATGATCAAACAAGAATAGAAATTAGATATTCAATTATGGGAATGAAAATCCACTGGTACTCTTGCATTAATAGCATGATAATTGAGCATTCTTCATGTACGGAAGTGGTTAATGGGAAACTGTGAGTGACCATTTTCTTGGTTCATTGTTCATGGAGGTTTTGTGGAGTTGCGCATTCTTGGTCAATTCCTAATTTGAGATATTTGTTGTCATTCAAACTGCATGGTCAAGATATTCTGGGAAACGGTAATTTTTAAAGGTTTGCTTGAACTATGACAATGGAATGGAGATTATATGGACTTTTGGTTGTGGATTTTGGTTGTGGAACAATTCCAAGTATTAGCTTGCAGAGGAAATTTTAAGGTTAATTTAGAAAGGTTAAGGTATTTGGGCACACAGTACATTACGTTTAATTTACTTTATTATCAAACTTAATGACCCATTCTATTATATTATTTGAGAAATAAAATCTATGTGATTTGAGTCTTATTATTAATCTTGATTAACAATGAGTATCACGGATATTAAATTATCCCTAGGTTGTAATGTTTGTATTATCTGATCATAATGGAAATAGTAAGTAACATTATTTTAAGATAGTTATCAATATTGTTGTAACTATACATCTCTCCATTTATGTGACAACTCAGTTATATAAACTCTAGAAATCAAATATTGATTGGAATCTAGGTTTTAGTTTTTACCTATATCATAACTATTGATAGTGTTTATTCTTAATTGATGGAAAGAAAATGATATGTATTTTTTATACCATTTACTTGTATGATGCTTTGATATTATGATCAGGTTATAATAAATCACCGTAATTGATTATTTGTAATTTAGTTGTATCTAGTTTATGTTGTTCTTAGTATATGAATTATTTTGATTCATTGATTGAGACCAGAAAACCATCACATTGTTTCTTTATGGATTATGAAAGAAATAAAAAAGAGGAATCTAATGGTGTATCACTCTTATAATTTTTAATTGTTGACTTCCATTGATCCTATTTAGTGCTTTGAGTATGGTCCAGTTAAGAATGAAAACACTTATTGATTTTCTATTAACAACTAATTTCCTAACATTATTAAGGATGGCGAAGTTTATCCTTATATGGTGGATGAACTCCAAGCATAGGCTGATTTTATATTGCATGATCAAAATATTTTCATTATTTACATTGTAAAATATCTCCTTGGTAGTTTATGATAAGTTGACCCAACTAAGGTGGTTATAGCCTATTTATTTTCTAAGCCCTCAATTTCGGGACTAAGGTAAATAAAATTTTATATCCATGTTTTCAATATTGTTGTAATCATGGGTCTATAATGTCATCAGTTCTTTGTGTATCTATTGGAACCTTATTTGACAATACCTTAATCATTCTATTATTCTATCAGTAAACTAACAATTATTAAGCATGAATATATTGAGTATTGATCTCCAATTGGTTATATAAGGATAGAATAAGTTGTTGATTTAATTTCTATTATGTATGGATTTCAATGTTTGAATTATTATATTATGAGGAGTTTAAGGTAAATGAAATCTTACCTTATCCGTAGTTTATTATTAATTCACTTATATGATTAAGTATTTGGGTTGATTAAATTATTAAGTTAATAATTTTAATCATTATCTGGATCATAAATAAAATATTAGGCTAATTATATTATTCGAATAGTATTGGACATATTATTATACTCTACTCCAATACATTAAAATTGATTTATAAACCTAGAATCCTAGATTGACCCTTAGCTGCATGAACGTATTACCTAATTTCAAGAAATTATATATTCCCTTAGTTAAGATAGCAGTCATATTGATATAAAAAGTATGTAGCCTATTTTATCTATGGTAATACTTGTTTGATGTTTAGTTCTTAATCTTGTTCAGGTATAAAATACATAATGGATGATTTGTATTTTTTTAAATACAAAGTGTTGTTCGTTATAAATATGAATTATCCTATTATTGATTAGAGTTGGAAAATCAATTCTTTCTTTATGCCATTATGAAAAATATAAAAATGGAGAGACTAGTTATGGTGTAAAGTTTTATAATTTTCAGATTACGTTTCATTGAAATATTTATGTGCTGGAATGGTAAAGTTAAGATGGTTTATAATTTTTCATGCCAGTTCTTTTGAAATACTAACAGGCTACCTAACATTTTTATGGATGACGAAGTTTATCATCTTATCTAGTGGACTATTTGTTAAGGCTAGGTCCATGCATTATTATATTACATGATTAAGGAAGATGTATTACACCTTATTTACTATATGTAAATGATAATCTCATAATTGTTGAATAAGTTGTTTAAAACATTATAGCCTCCAATATTTTGTATCAATTTCGGGAAAGGAAATAAAAGTTTATTTTCATGTTTTGAATATTGTTTTTTTATTATTATTGGAAAATAGTTTTTTGAAAGGGACTATACCCTTGAGTACAAAAGATGGCCTAGGAGCCAGAAAAGGAATGTGAAAATCAGAGAATAAAGGATCAAAATCCAAATGTGACAATGAGGCCCAAAGTAGCCAAAAAACAACTACCCCAACAAGACAAAACAGTAAAAACACTGCAAAAAAGTAGTAAAGAGACCGCAAAAAAATAGCAGAAAAACAGACAAGTACAGCAAAAGCACCAACATCTACTTCTTGGCAGCTTTGCCGATGTTGGTCTTGATATTCTTCTAGGATTTGAACATACCCAAAGTTGTCATGTGGGCAGCGTCAGTCTTATCCAACTAATCAATGGTCCTTTTACTTTCCTTATCATTGCCCCAAAGTGTTGTTGGAACTCCGCTGAGATTGGAGACACTTTTGACATGTTTCTCAATGAACTCCTCAATCGCACTGAAGATGGCCATATTGTATTCATGACGAGTTTTGTCCTTCCCTAAACGGGAGTCTAAGGAGTTTAGCTTCTTGTAGATATCATCAATCTGGCTGTTATCAATATCCACCTCCTCCTCCTTCTTCCTCTTACCTTTCTGTTTTGCCAAGTTCTTAACCTCATCCTTCAACAGCTTCATATCAGCCTCTAAGGCTTCCAACCTTTTTGAAGAGCTTTCCATATGCACATCCCAGGGACTGGCACTGCTAATATTCAGTAGGTCATGTGCAATTTCAATTTCATGAGGACCCTTCTCCACAGTAAGAGTCTCAAGGTTAAGCTTTCTAGAAGCCCTGGTGACCAGTCTGGCCGAGGTGGAAGCGAAGTGGGGTGGTGGGAGAAGTAGTAGGGGGAATGGAAGAAGAAGCCTGGACGGTCGATAGGGGGGTGACAGCAGCGGTGGCGGGGGCAGAGAATGGAGAAATGGGCTAGCAGCAGCAGAACCCGGCAGAGGTGGAACTGAGCTAGGGGAGGATGGAAGACCAGGGTATTTGAAGAAGACATACATTTATGCAGCAAAAAAATAAGCCCCTGGTGTAAAGGAACCACCCGGGTATGCTTTTGAAACTCCAAAATGGAGCGCTCAAGAGAGTTCAACAAGTAATGGGGAAAACAAACCATGCGATTCCTACGGAAGTGGTTAAGAAAGATAAGGTGCTTAGCAGGTACAGTGACAAACCTTCCTTCCAAGGAGATGAATCTGTATCATCATGTGAGTAACCTCATCATAGGGTGGAGGGATCGAGCTAACAAGTAGGCCCACTGTAACATATATCAGCTTCTCAGATCCCTCCACAAATCTCCTCTCTTCAACATCTCTGTCGACCCTTTTGTTAAAAAAATGGTAGCCCTCCATGCCAAGGCTAGTCGCTTCAGCAATAAGTTCCTCATTGACCAAGATCTTCTACCCCCCATATTCCACAGTTTTCTCCTTCCAATCCTTCGCAAAACGCACAGAAATGCTTTGATCATGCCCTTGAACCTTCTCCATGAAGTTGGTGATGCCACCCTTGCTGAGAATACTCCATAGCTCAATATATCCTTCCAGTCTGGGTCTGCACTAGGCTCAATTTGGCAAGGAGGACCCCCCATCTTCACTGCACTTAACTGTTTGCAACAAATTCCCAAATCCTTGAGAGCACTGAAGCCAGTCTGCTTTTTACTGTTGTAATCCGTGTACAATAGCTGAAATGAGAGCCGTTGCTTTTCCCATGAACATCTGCGTGCCTGCTGATCAGAGCCTGTGGAAAATCACATGTGGGAAAAATGGCCTCTTTGTACTAGTCCACTCCCTATCATCAATCACATTACTACTGTCTTCGGTTTCCGTGGAGCCTTGTATCCTAATTTATAGCAAGCACAGTGCAGCCCGCATGCGTGATTTTCAAATCAATGTAACTCCACTTGGATTTCCCCATATACTTCACACTATATTGATTATTTGACAGGATTTGCATAATCATAGTTTTTAAGTCAACACGTGTGGGAGTTTTATTGATGTTGATCCACACCCAATAATCATAACTCAACTCAAGATTTTGCTTGCGTATAGAAATCTGCATGAATGTTGTTTTGAAGCTACTTAGGGATGCTATTATTATCCCAAACAATGTGATTAACATTAATGCCATAATTAGCCAGTGCATCTGCCAATTTATTACCCTCCCGGTAAGTATGCATGATCCTGAATGTTATTGAATGTTTGACAAATACTTATGGACTCTGAGATAAAATCCTTGATGCTCCAACTTGGAGATGAGCACTGTTTAAGGAGATTAATGATATTCAGGGAGTCCCCTTCAATAATGAGGTTCTGATATTTTGAGTCTGGGAAATTCTCAGGCCCCATAGAGCAGATAATGCTTCGGAAAAATGATTAGTTTGAATTCCCATTTTCCCAGCATACACAGCAATCAGATTACCTTTATGATCCCGTATCGCTCCTCCACCTGCCGCAATCCCAGGGTTCCCCTTAGAGGCCCCATCAAAGTTCAACTTAAACCAATTAAAATCAGGAGGATGCCATTTAATCAAAGATCTATCAATGCTATTCCCGGGATTGCTCTGACTATTGACAGTTCCAATTTGCCAATTGGATAAGATGTATTCTTCATTCTCTGGATATCTCTTGTTCTTGGGGGGTTTAAATCTAGCAATGTTCTCTTTGATACCATTAGAAATTTTACCAATACTAAGTTTATAGTTTTACTTCTTATTTCTGAAGATAATATCATTTCTATCCTTCCATATCCTCTAGATTAAATGAGGGATAACCAGATTCCAGATCCTTTTGACAACACAATGCCTATAGGGTGGGTTCCATTGAGTCCATAGCTGATTTAGATCCTTCGGTACCACCTAGAGAACTTCAAATTTAGAGAAGGCAAAACTCCATATTCTGGTAGTATATTCACAATGAATGAACAGATGACTGATATCCTTAGAATATTTCTTACGAAGATGACACCTATTAGGCATTATAAATCCTCTTCTCATCAGGTTGTCAGTGGTAATAATCCTGCTTCTGATAGCCAGCCAAAGGAAAAAATTTATTTTAGGAGTTAATTCAGTCATCCAAATCTTATTCCAATTGAACTCTGTTTGACTACTGTGGAAGAAATTATTATATCCAGTTTTGACAGAGTAGTTCCCATCATTGGAATTATTCCATACAAGCTCATCCTTGGAATCCAGTTGACTTAAGGGAATAAGATCTAATTGATCTTGAAGGGAGGAAGTAATTTGCATCCGATCATCTCTCTCCACAGAAAGTTTTTTCTAATTCTTGTTGGTGCCATTTCCCTCAATATAGTCCTTGATTTTGATGCCATACTTGCTTACAAGACTATCCTTAACTATCCCAAATCTATCCATGATATTTCCATTAAACCAATTATCATCCCAAAAGTTTATGTCCCAACCATCCCCCACTTTCCATTTACTGTCCTGCTTAATGAAATTTCTTCTCTTGACTAGATTGTTCCAAAAGATGGAACCATAGGGGAGGTGCTCATCTTGCAGGAAAGAGTACACATTTTGATGATTTAGGTATTTTGCTTTGATTAAATCAATCCAGGGTTGTTTCTCAGACATCATTCTCCAACCCATTTTAGCAATGAGGGCCTCATTCATTTTCTCAATATCTTTTATACCCAGTCCTCCATAAACTTCGGGGTGCAAACCTTATCCCAAACAACTAAGTGAAATTTGAACTTCTCTTCCATGCCTTGCCATAAAAAATTTTTCTGGATCCTTTCAATCTTATCTCTGAAGGAAGAGGGGATCTTGTAGAGCAACATCACATAAATGGGTAGATTTTGAAGAGTACTTTTAATGAGCAGGCACTTACCAGCACTAGATAAAATGGCTCCTTTACAACCAGCCATTTTTTTTGGAATCACTCCAATAAATCATCCCACACCTTGCTAGAGACTTTTCTAGTGCCGAGAGGAAGGCCCAAGTAAGTGGCTGGAAGTGCACTTATTTTACAACCCAGAATTTTAGAAATTTTAAGCTGCCTTTCCTCAGGAGTGTTGAAAAAGAAGATGGAGCTTTTATCATAATTGATCTCTTGCCCAGAAGTAGATTCGTAGAGCTGTAGTAAAGCCTTGGTAGCCTTGGCTTCAATGACTGACGCCAGAAGAAGGAGGATAGTATCATTCGCAAATTGCAGATGGGAGACAACTTGACTGATGGAAGTAGGCTTAGAGCCATTAACAGCTTTGTCAATTGTTTTACTAAGACTATCAGCCAAAAGAATGAAGAGCAAGGGGGAGATAGGGTCCCCTTGCCTAAGCCCTCTGCTGCTAGTGAAAAAACCCACAGGCTCACCATTAACCACCACTGAGAATCTGGCCGTAGAGATACAAGCCTTAATAATTTTTCTAAATTTTTCCGGAAAACCAAATTTAGTTAAGACTTTGTCAAGGAATACCCAAGAGACCTTGTCAAAGGCTTTATTCATATCAAGCTTGAGGGCCATATTTGCATTTTTATTATTTTCCATAGAATGTATGGTTTCATGAACTATAATCACTCCATCTTGTATAATCTTTCCTTTGATAAAGCCACTCTGCTACCTTGAGATTAGATCATTCATAATGAGTTGAAGCCTAGTAGTAATAATTTTGGTAAAAATTCTATAGATGGCATTCACAAGGCTGATAGGTCTAAAGTATTTGAAGTCTATAGCATCCATTTTTTTGGGGGCCAGCACAATGTGAGTGTTGTTTAGCTCTTTCAAAATATTTCCCGTTCTATAAAATTCATTCACCGCTCTGAGAAGATCCTCCAAACAGATTTCCCAAAATTTCTGGAAAAAACTTATGGAGAACCCATCTGGACCAGGAGCCTTGTCACCCTCTAAAGCAAATACAGCCTTTTACAGCTCTTCAAGTGTGACTTCTTTGGTGATATTTATAAATTTCTGTTCCTCAATTTTATCTTGGGAAATGGCCTCCACCATAAAAGAAATAGCTTCAGAATTGATGATATTCCTCTCCTCAAGAAGCTTTTTATAAAAATCTAGCGCTTCTTTCTTGATGCTATTGGGATCTTTTATGATATTTCCGTTACTTTTAGTTACTTCTAAGATCCTATTACAGGCTCTGTGCTTCAAAGTGGTCATATGAAAGAACTTTGTATTCCTGTCTCCCTCTTTAAGCCAAATAGCTCTAGATTTAAGTCTCCATAAAGATTCCTCTCTACTGCAAATCGTATGCAACTCTGAAAGAATATTCTTTTCATTAGCTTCGTCTTCAGCCGATCTCCCCATAATATCCATTTTTATTTCCAGATCCTGAAGTTTTTGTTTTAACTTCTTTTTATTATCAAACACATTGCCAAAAACGCTTTTATTCCATATTTTGACTTGCTTTTTGACATTTTTGAGCTTTTGAACCAATCTAAATTGAGCAGTGCCTTCACCATTCCATCCCCACCATTCTTTTATCTTGTCATAGATATTGTCATG
The DNA here is from genome assembly GCA_019776745.2 of Taxus chinensis. Lineage (NCBI taxonomy): Eukaryota > Viridiplantae > Streptophyta > Pinopsida > Cupressales > Taxaceae > Taxus > Taxus chinensis. Next base: position 572,356,126 of record CM034148.1, on the reverse strand, counting down.
CTCCATCCACATCTTTTCAAATTTGAATGAGCTTCTGGTGGGTTTAGTCTAATTGAGAAAATTTAAAGCAATCGGATTGTGATCCGATCCAACTCTGGGCAAGGAAGAGAGGTGAAAGTCTTGACTGTGAATCCAGCTCGCTAAAATCAGTTCTCTATCCAATCTCACCTGTATGTTGATAATCAGTTTTGGACATGTATTAGTGATTATCTGTTGATGATGTTGTTGTTATGAATTGAGAAATGAAATTATTTCTACTATATTTGACTAAGAAGTGAAGATAATACTTCGATTTGATATTAATGATGGAAAGGCAATTTTATCAGTTAATAAATATTGTATTGCAATCTTTATAATTTCAATAATGAGAATGTTGATAGTTTTCTACGATTATGTAATAAGTATTGGTATAACATTGACAAGCAGTTAATAAATCAGTGATATTTTGATTGTGAATGTATTCTGGAATTTGTTGTTATAAACCTTATATTATGTTTATGTTGAAGTAATAATACTACTATAAATGTCATTTGGAATAAATAGAGGAAATTTAAATAAATAAAACTAGTAATATATAACAAATATTATAGATGGATATTGGTTTATCAACTATAGTGGTGAATTGTAATTATGGTCCTAGGTAGGATAGCTACCATAAATCAACTTATATGATGTATTCCACTAGAAAGTAATTATTGCCTTCTATCAACAGTGGCATACAATTACATGGTTGAGTACAACTACTGAATAACCAAATCACGATGGTACGAAGTGAAGTAAAAAGGTACTTCATGATTTATTGGTTAAGTATAAATGTACTTATCAATATTAGGAATCTGAATCAACTTAATAGTGAATAAAGGACATTAGTGAATTATTAAGTTGTCAAATATGAATATGATAAGATGGAAAAGAATCTATATAACTAAACTAGGTAAAGGACAAGTTTATAATGACGAATGTGTCGTCACAGAACCGAGTATGGCATACATTTATATGAAAGTTTGGCCAAAGTAGTGTAAGATGCTAATTACACTGTCTCGGATTCACCAATGATCTAATATGTTGGATGCTCGATGGGATATAAATGATTGAGTTCCAGGTATGCCCTTAGAAAACAATATTTGATTATCAATTCCTGAATAAAAATGAAAACAATAATATACCTTATATACAAACTCGTAAAGAGTAGCCTATGAGTGATCGGATTACTAATCGACTCATGCAGGTGCACACAGTTTAAGAAAGATATCAGATGGATTCGATTTCATACTTATACTGTATTTAAATGTTGGTTATTTAAATAAGTGAAGAATGAAGTTAATGAAAAAAAATCCCAATTGAGAAGCGTAATAAAGAGGTGTTACAAATATATCAAATTTTAACCTATGAAAACTCAATTTTCTTTCTTCAATAGTTAAAGGATATATCATCCATGGTTTCTCCTACTTTTCAAATCAAAACTCCACTCCTTGACCCCTCTTTTTCCAATTTTGACTTCTCAAAATGCTTACTATTTTGAAACAATTTATATAGTCACCCACTTCCATACACAAACCAACAAATGAAATTACTTACCTATAAATTCCTTCAAAAAATTTGGTCACACAAGCTTTAGAGAATACCCTAAGAGGTTTTAACCTTCATTTCTATCACAAATCATTCCTATTACTCTCCATAACTTCGTTCTTGGGTCACAAATGGACTCCTATATGTTCACTTTCATGATTGTAACATTTACCAGCTCATTAAGGGGTTTTCTAAACTTTTAACCAGCATATTATATCAAATAAATTCCTCTAAAAACTTCATTAGTGATTGTAGGGTTTAATTCATTCATTCAATACCTTAAACAAATTTTTTTTCAAACCGTAAGGTGGGTTTCACACAATCCTAATAGGAGATATTTGTTCACCAAATGCAAACCACTTACCTTCAAACCTTGAAACTTCACTCAAGGTCTTATCTTAGTCTTCTCCACACTTATCCTTTAGCAGTAGTGTTTAAAATTCCTCTAAACTCAAATGTAGCTATAATCTCCACTGTCACTGCCTCTAAGAACATGGTTTCTTAGTCTTGCAATAGTTTCCACTAATAAAGGTTCCTAAATTTTCTTGGAAAGTTTGTAGTAGTCAAAAAAGAAAGGTCTGAGAATGCTCTAATCCCTTCCTATCCAATATAACAATTCTTGAGTTAATGAACATTCATAACATAATCCAAATTTTCTAAACAAACCTCCAATAGATTGTGGCAGTCTTAATAAAGTTTAATCTAACTCGTGTTCTACATGTAAACAATGAAACCTCACTCAATGATCAATATGAACACGCAAGATTAAGATTTTACCCTCTATATCACCTTCAAAAACCATGCAAAGGATTTCAAGGATCAATACAATGTACAAAAACTATTAAGCACCAACATCAAACTGTTGGCACACAAAATTCCTCTTCTAAACCTTCTTGGAAGTCACTTCCATTAATGACCATTCGAATAATGGGGTTAAAATAATTGTGTGTGTGTGTGTGTGTGTGTGTGCGCGCGCGCGCTGCGCAGCGCGCGCGTGTGTGTGTGTGTGTGTGTGTGTGTGTGTGTGTGTGTGTGTGTGTGTGTGTTCAATATTACATGTTTAACATTTATTATCACCTTCAAGTCCTAACTTAGACTTAAGAACTTAAGACTACAAATCTAAATTCAAATTATGATTTTAACATGACCTCAATAGGAATTATACCACCCTAATACTTTCTTATATTTTCCAAGGACACATTAAAACACCAATTAGAAACCAAAATTTCCTTCAAGGTTCAAGTTTTCATTTTGGAGGGAAATGGCATAATTTGAATTTTTTAAGGACTCAACATAAACACTCAACTTTAAATGACTCCTAATGACCTATACAACCTATCTAAATACTATGAAATCCAAAATTTGATGATGTCAACCTTATATAGAGGTTAGGAGTGATCCTTCTGCATCATACTCCCAAGGGGGAAAAGAGAAGCTTCCCCATAATTATGCTAGACTCTCATGTGTTCTTCTTCTTTTTTCTATGCTTCTAATTGAAGATAATCCTCTATGGAAAGGTATCCTTGACTGTCATATCCTTCCATTGCTTCATTTTTCTCATGCTATCCTTTGTCATCTGCATCAATTGATTTTTCTTTGACTTCTCTTAAATTCTTGATCACAATGTTTCTTATAGGACTGTACTTGAGTGTTTTTTCTCTTTAGGTATGAGTATGGAGCCCTGATTTATGGTTATATATGTTCCATCTTCATCAATCATATGCTATGAAACTATGTTCACTTCATCTTCTTCTAGTCCTTCTTGAATCATCTCTTCTCTCAAAATTATAATATGCTTGCTTTAGTTTGGAATACTCATCTTCCCTTGAATTCCCCTACATCAAATTCAACTGCTGGACCTGTATGTTCATGTCACTTAGAAAGGAATTTACACCAAGGAAACCTAATTTTCATCACATAGAATGGTAATTTTATACACATCTCCTGCTTGTCTTTCATTTGATTCTTTTACTGTTGTTTAGCTTTTTTATCTATCATGTTTCCACTTTCTAGAGTGTTGTTCCACCCTTTCAAGGTTTGATTGCTTCTTTTCTCCATCAGGCTTTGTCTATTGATAATTTTTTTTCTCAATGTTAATGTTTCTAAGAGCCCAGCTTGGTCTCCATATTGGTTTCTGACATCTGCCAAATCTTCCTCTTCTTCCACATTGCTATGTTCACTTTCCTCTTGTCATTTTTTTCTCTTCCCATTCTATATTCTTCTTGCTTCTCATCCACATGATCCTTATCTTCATTCAATTCACTATGTTACCTGCAAAACCAAATGCTTAAAGACAATGTTAGATTAAAAAACAAGAGGCTTACATGCCTCATTCATCTTCCTCTTCATGACCTATGTTTGCTTCATATTTTCCACTGGTATCTTCTTCACACAACACTTTTTCACTCTATCTTCCTTCATTTCTTTCTGTGTACTGACCACCTCTCTCAATTTTATCAACCATTTATCTATGTACTAGGCATCTCTGTTGGTCTTCAAGCACTCTAGCATGTGCTTATCTTCTCTTCTCTATCATTTCATTTGTTGTTTCTCATCATCATCGTTCAGTCTACTGTAGATCCTCGTCTTGTCCTCAAACATATCTCATATCTATCTATACATATGAGATACATCACATCATCAAAACCATTTTCTCAAATATCAGCCTTATGATGCTTAACAACCCTTCTTAGAATATTTTCCTTCATGCTTCTTTTGTCTCTGTACCAAAAATTTCTTAGCTGTCATCATCATCACTAACCTTGTTTGTTGGTTCTCAGTTCATCCATTGGATAGGTAAAAATGTTTGGCTAACTCCATTTGAGTAGAATAGTATAAGTCTTATTCTTATCATTATAGACTTGCTTTCTTATCATACTACCTTGGTATGCCAAAAAAAACATGACAAACATCCATAGGAACCAAATCATATAACACTTCTGTCCTTGTATCTACCAATCTAAAACTCATACCTGACACTATTCCCTAACCAAGATATGGTGTCCCTTTTACATCCATGACACCTGATATGGGGTTAGGGGTGCATAATAGATTTCCTTCCTATCTTTCTCTACCATATCAAATGATACAATATTCTGATGTACTTCCATTATCAATGACCACATTACAAACATTTTCCCCTTGCTTTACACACATTTATAAAAAAACATCTTCCTTTTAATTACATCATTCACTTACATTACTTGGTTTCAAAAGAATTCTTCTACACAAAAATTGACTTAACTCTGTCTTTAACATTATGGTAAACAACTCTATCCATCTCTTTCACTCTTGCATTCATCTCTTTGCACTCATAAACCTTGTGTCCTCCATAAATCTTATGACACTTGTAGCATATTACTTGTAAATTGTACTTTAGTTACTTCATCCCATTTCTCTGCATGTAACTCATCTCAACTCTCATATTTCTTAGAGTCTCTTCCATACCTTCCATCCCTACTCAATACAATCTCCATAATCCTTTCCATATTCTCTTCCCAAGATGAATTTCTCACTTCTCTTACTTGCACCATCTTTTCTCTCTCTTTCATTCAATCACTGCTCAGAACAATTGTTTTCTTCTTTTTAAGAACCTAATATCATGCATCCGATACCACTATGATATAAGATAATAATCAAACACAACCAATCCCACAATGCTATTAGTGTCTCAAAATATAAAAATTATGACATTCTAGAGATTTCATACAATTAGTTACTTACTCTCAATGTCACCAAAATTTCAAAATCATGTAAATCCTTGGGCATATCACCTTATTGTATCTTACTCAAATATTGTCATTGTGTTCCTAGATCTTGGATAACTAGAAAAACCCCACCATTTGCAACTGAATAAAATCAAGATCAAAAAGTATCCAATGACTTAATCACCTTATTGTTAAACTTCCCTTTCTAGGATTCTCTAAGGCACTAATGGTCCTCAAAAACTTGATTGGGAGCATTTCTACAAATTAAAGAAACCCATAATATCCCCTAAGAAAAATTTTCAACACCATTTATCTTGTTTGAGGTATGCATGCAAATTTTCTAAACCAACTGCTCCAATTTCTATAGTTAGACCTCCACTTCTCTCCACTGTGGCTCACTACCTCTTACTTAACCCTGTTTCAATCACTTATTTTGTTCATAAATTTGTATTCCCTCAGAGGTATTTGAGAGATTAAAAAATCACCCTTATAAGATACCCATTTCTTTGTTCTATCACTTCTCAAATGTCTAATATTGAATGTAACACCTAATACACTTCTTCCCTTATGAAAATGTTCCTCCTCAATTCAGGCTTTTCATTTTTGTAATTAGGCCTTAAGACTGAGTTTTCTCAAATAGCTAAGAGGTTTGTCATAACCTATGAAAACTGGAATTTGAGGTTCTCAGACAATGAAACCTATTGAAGGAAATTATCCACATTACTTAGATGATATTCCATTTTAATTTCAAATCTTAACTCTTCTCATTAACCCCCTCAACTACCAATTTTGACCCTTCTCAAAATGCTCTACTTTCTTTGAAACAATATGTCTATATTCTACCCATTGATTAGACATATATATTGTCATGAATGAAATATATTTTGGAGGTTTCAGTATTGCTCCAAAACTTTTAGTTATAAAAGATTATGGAATCATGATCCTAGATCAAGAGTTCCAAAATTCACACCTTAATTTCTATTCACGATAGACTCTCATCCCAATACTCTCCCCTAACTTCATTCTTGGGTTACAAATGGACTCTTACAGGTTGACTTGTAGATAAATTGATACAAATTTACTTGCAATGGAAATCAATGGGGTTAGAACTTGATACTTTGGGAACCACCATTTTATATCCCTCCTAATAATTTCTTACAAAACTTAGTGAGTGTATGACCCTGGTTCTTTGCATCCAGTACAAGAAACAACCAATTATCTTCTCAAACCCTATTGAGGGGTTCACTCTAAGCTCGATAGGTTAAATATTTGTTCATCACAAGGTGAATGAACTGAATTTCCTTAAAACCTTGTTACTTCCACTCAAGATACTATGTTAGTCAACCTCCTACACATTATGAAACTTACCAATAATTCTTTATAATACCTCTCAAATGTGTGAATTTGGCAAAAACATATCTCCAATACCACTGCCTCTGAGAAAAAGGTCTTTTCAGTAAATGCAATATTTTGGACTAGATAAGATTTCTACCCTTTACTTGGAAATATTCCTATAGTAAAACATGGTTAGTATGAAAAAATACTCTATTCACACTTTCACTCCAATATATCAATTCTTGATTGTAAGGAACATTCAATATTATATAAGATAACTTGTCTCAATTTTGCAACCTGGGAATTTTAGTCTTGTGTATCGGTACCTATTGACTACTACAAGCCTATAGACTGAATTTCAAGATTTTATACTCACACATACAATCAAAAAATCACTCCACAATCATCAATGGATTAACATAAAAAATTAGGATCTCTCACCATATATGTCATTCCTCCTAAGTTGCATGCAAGTGGATTTACTAGGATCGATACAAAATGTATAAAATCAATGAAATTCCAATGATAACACAAAATGTCCTACTTCTAAACCTTCCTTAGAGATCTCCTTCCTATCAACAAGACCATTCGAATGATGGGATGCAGAAATAGTTACAATGGAGTTTAAATATGTCTCTTCCAATGTCCCTGACTAACTGAATCTTGGGTCCTATGACCCTTCAATATTCCATGTTTTAGTCCTTTATTATCATTGATTTGAAAATCCTTTCAACTTGGACTTAACCAAATTGGGGAATACACACCTAGATTCAAAATAATGAATTTCAACATGGACTTTAATAGGACTATGTACAACCATTATAACATGCTTATATGACTCCAAGAAACAACATTACAAAATGCCGAGATTACAAGCCCAAAAACTTCCCTTCAAGATTCAAATTTGCATTTTGGAGGGAAATGACACAATTTGAATATTTGAAGGTCTTAACACACACACACACACAACTTTAAATGACTCCTAATGACCTATAACACCTATCCAAATACTGGGAAAGCCAAAAATTGATGATGTCAACCTTATATACAAGTTAGGATTGATCATCTTGCATCACATTTACTCATTTTAGTACAACCAGATTAATTGAGTACCTTTGTATTATATCACATGATGATTATGATGTACCTTTCGTATTATGTTTTCTAACGATGTATTTATCTTTCAACAAATGTCAAATAGGAAAAATATGAATTTCATATCGAATAAACATTATCTCAATCACGTGTGTTGTTGTTTTCAAAATATAACATTATGTTCTTCATTGATTACAAATTTTAATCTGTTAGTTATCATGTTAATGTGTTTATTTCCACAAGATCAATAATATAATTCATTATCTTTTCATGTTATTTTCTTCATTGAATAAATGTTTACAACATAATATTTAATTCATAATGACATCATAAATCAGTTATGATAACACATGATAAATTTAATCATAATAAATACTCTGCTATAAACAATGATACAAGTGTATCTCTTTTCACAATCATAATGATATGAACAATAGTCATTAAATTCATAATTAATAACTATAGTACAAAGTCATAAAGTGATTATCAAATATAATCAATAAATACATTAGGCCCAATTATCTTATACAATCTAAAAAGTAATACTGTCGCATTTAATCAAAGTACAAGTAAAATCATTACCTTTATCAAGACATATCAGTAATAATCAATGCATGATGAGTCATGTGTTATCTATTCGTTTAAACACTTTGTAATAACTACCCTAACCTACAAGTTGTAGGATACATAAATTGGTATACATGGTCAGCTTGATGAACTGACATAGATTAACAACTCACAATCTTGTATTACATTAAAAATCAATAGAACATCATAGGTTTTACTTAAGATAGAATTTAGATAATATTTGCACCTTATTAAGTACAAATATCTATAGAAAATAAAAATATCTAATAGTGCATACAATATTTCCAATAACATCATTCCAAATAATCTAGTAAAATCTCTATCTTTTCAACAATAACTTCATTTTAAAGTAATGTCACAACAAAATAAAAAATAACACTCTTATTTATAAATACTATTGAACTATACCATTTGTAATGACCCAAAAATTCCCACACGCTAACAACACAATAAAAATACAGGATATATATATATATATTTTAACTTTCTTGACACATAACACGACACAACATGTCGCCACCAAGGTTATAACTAACTCTACAAACATCTTGATGCGAGGATGACCACAAGAGTAACACAGTAATGTTCACACCCATCAAGGATAATTCACTTTTATTTTTGACAAGACAAAATAGGAAACCACCACATAACACACTTACAGTTAGGGCATGCCACAATGAATTTCTTGAAGATTATTTATTTCAATAAAACATCCTTTAACTCTTAGCTTATGTTTTCAGGGAGTCTCAGGATATGATTCACACAATTCACCTTACAAAACTAATTTTATTTCTTTCACTCCAAAGTAGAATTTTTCACTTAAAGTCTTCTCATATTATGACCTTTATTTGATTTACTTCGTTAAATTAGTAATAAACGTTGGTAATTTAATCCCACTAAGGACATCTATTCACACTTACACTACTAAAACTCTCTTATACCCTTATTACAATATGGATTTGTGTTTAACATACTTAAGAGAAAGAAATTACAATGTACCTTGGAAAAAGTTAGAGGATGAAGGTCGAGTTGAATTCCATCTTTAAGATCATCATTAGTTATTACGAAGATTTAATTGGAGCTTGAGGATTTATCCATAATTATTAAAGGTTTTACTTAGGCTTCACTGAAAGAGTTTTACAAAAGAAGGAACTATTTACCTTCCAAATGGCTAAGAAATAAATTTCGTGGTTTCTAAATTGTTTTCTCCTACTTATTAAACCTTATTATCTTTCCAGGATCTAACCATTGATTTCCCTTAAACTCATTTAAGAATTCACCGTATAAGGATAATGTTCACTAGCTTCGCTAGGGTTAGAAAGTTATAAAATTTTACTTTGTAATGATAGTTTCACCTTTGATTACTTAAGGAATTGCTTGTTCTCAAGTAGGTCACCTCTACATTAATTTGTTGAAAATAATTTTTTTTGTTTAGCTTCTATAAGGGTTAACCAACCCATTTTATTTTACTTATAACACATTGTTATTGAGTCTTAGACATATTTAACTTAACACTTTATTCTCAAGATCAAAGTTTTACAATACTCATATCAATGTAAGGATCGAATATTATTTCTCACAAGGATAAATTACTAGTTTAACTACAAAATAAGGACAAGACAACTTTGTCACACAATTTCCAATCAATCCCAAGCAAGAAGTCTTATAAACTCCTTTGCAAGCACTGTTACAAAATTTACAACACATTGGAAATTTTTACAAGGAACTTCATAAATTGTACTGATGAAACCTTTACAACTCTTTCCTTTAATCTACTCGCATAATCCATCTGCATAAATATTAACTAGAGTCAGTTCACTAGAAATGAGCATGTTAAGACTACCCATTGCAACAATAAGCTAACATTTTACAATATCATGAAAGGAATGTTCTAAATTCAAGAATGGGCCAAAGCACAACCTGCTAATCCAAAATGCTTCACACGAGAAAGAGATTTATACCAGCCAATAAGGAGGAAGAAAAAAAAATACCAGTAAGAATAAAATCTCATTTATCAAGGCAAGACCTTATGGGTTGGGAACAAGAAGGTCAAGAGTAAGGCAGAATGCCATTTGATATCTCATAATATCTCAAACATACACACGTGAGTCTATCCTCGCTTGTAGCCAACAACACTTATAGTAGAGTTTTCATCAAGTATATACTATTCATTTCCTAAGTCTTTATGTTGTTGTGGTCAAGGTAGGTTAGAGGGCTTATTTGACGAATTTGAGTGTTGTTAGCCTCGTAAATATGTTAACTATAACATAGATTATTTTAAAACCCATTGAACCAATCATATATATACAGTTTAAGAGATCAATACATATATTCAACAATCTTAAAGTAATTGTTAATTTCCTTGAACCATTCGACGACCCCAATTTCATCCCTTTTTTTTACTATGGTCACACGAACATACAGCCACCAACTAGTTTATCAACGTAAACAAACAAAGGAGTAAACACCATCAATCATGCATGAAATCCCTCAAGGATTTCTATTTTGGCATTTTATAAAAATTATTTCGAAGCCATAGCAACCACTATCAATTAAATGATCAATGACACCTTGGCCTCCAACATAATCTTAATTGATACCAAACCGAAGGAAAGAACTCAAACAGTTAAACACGTAGGCGTTAGAGTTCCTTCAATATTGACAATAATACTGGAAAATTGTACACTGATCTATCGAAACATGTGTGGCTTAATCATTGCCATGGTCGAATCGACCTTTACAAAAAAAAAAACTCAAGACCGATTAACAATGTTAAGGTAAATTTCATTTACCTTAACCATATCGAAACCCTTCAAAAACTTACAGCCACGCTAATAAAGGAAGTCCATAACAGAGAACATTGACATTAATTGATATCAATACGATGGGTTCTCAACTATTGCCCAGAATATTTCCCATTAAATCATACAAAAAACTGGTAATAATCTATGCAAAATATTCACAAAAATATTCATAGCCTCACTAAGACGCTAACAAAAGAGGAAATTCTATGAAAGTAGCTTAAAGCTTTTTTTTAAGCATATAATTAACAAGTTGAAGATCAATCGTTCAAATTACCCTCGTTATTTAAATCCCCGAATGGGCAACCAATTGATTGACTTTAAGGGATAAGAAAATACGGTAAGACGATACACTCTCCAAACTAGCGGGCTGGATTAACTTTTTCAAAACACTAGGAAACCTTATGGGTTATTGTTATAAAATTTGTTCTAGGTTCCTAAACATGGAGTCGGCCTCATAGGTTTGAGAGAGAATATGAAAAACATAACAATTTTAACCCTATGATGAAGCTAGAAGAAACCCATTTACATTTACCAGCCTAATTGCATACCATGAAATGGTAAGTCGAAATCACGATTCTTCTCTCATTCTAGCAAAACCCATTTCAAACAATCAGTTCCTAGAACATAAAATCCAAAGAAAAATTCTTATTTATTCAAATCCCAAAGGCACTACGCACATTACCAATCAATAAAGTAAGCCATATAATATATAAATTCCATCACAGTTGCTATCTGGGTAAGATAAACAAACAAATCACAGTAGTATTTCCTTTCCTTCAAACTGGATCGATTCACAAAATAATGCAGAAGCCCATTTATACCAACCTAAAATGGAGTAAGCCATTAAAAGGGAAAAGAGAGCAATTCATGAAAAACCAGTGAATTTGGAAGAAGATTTAAAGGAACAACCAGCACACTCAGGAAATAATTTAAACAACCATGAAAACATTTTGTCAAGGCGCCATTTAAGGAAAGAATAATATTCATTTCAAGATACTAAAAGAAGGTAGCAGATTATTGCAAGGTGTAGATTTAACATGCCTAAATGGGGCTTCCGAAAAGGCAGCGACATCCACCAGTTATAACATCTTTTGCATCAAGACCAACATTGGATGAAAATTTGACCTTTGCAAAAGTTGTCCCGTGCCAAGAGACAGGTTTACCCTTGATCACCCAAACAACAACATTGAGAACAGGTACTTAGTTGTGTCGACAACATCCACTGCAACAGCCAAATTGCTGTCAAATTTACAGACCTCCAATTCAGGCCGCAATCCAAGACATAACACTTTTGAACCCCAAGTTATATAGTAGATACTCCTGAGCAGAACTACAAAATTTCTGCTAAAGCTTCTCCCGCAACTATAACCCCTATCTATAATGCAATTTAGGTGACGATAAAACATTCCTTGAATTTAATTCAAAATATAGAATCGAATATTTAGTAATATGAATATTAATTAGCATCTGATTAAAAAGGAGTGTGGCCAAGCGGTAAGGCAGTAGGTTTCGGTCACAGTTATTGCCAAGGTTTGAATTCTTCCATCCAAGCACCATAGATTTGTCTCAATTTACACCATTCAATAGATTTCACACGTTATCTTTACTACACAAATCTCCACCTCAAAATAACGAACAGATTAAGAAAAAAAAAATTAGAGAGAAACAAGGTTCATAGCCTAAGAAAGGATTCAAAATATCCTCACAAGAAAATCTCATGCGGCCAGAGCAGAATATTGCAGGTAGATAACAAAAGACAAAAGATTTGTAAATCAAAATTAACAAATGAAGGAAAGTGCGGCCAAAAGAGGTAAAGCCATTTGGAGATGGCCACACAACAAGGACCAGACAGCTGAAAAAGAGTGAGGTACGGTAGGTACAAGGAATTTAATTTTGTCATTAATTCATGGCCTCATCCAACTTGTGCCACCACCTACCTCCCTTCTTTCCCATGCAAACCACTGAATTTTATTTTATTTTTAAAGCATAAATAATCTAGTTAAACTTAGTTAAAAAATATGCATACCGAAATGAATCACTAGCAACCAAAGAACAAGGATGAATTTGCGTAACCAAGGTGCCACCAATAACAAGCTCCTCTTGCACGAATCGAGGCTCAGTCCGTGAAGCGGCCAGTCCAAAAAATAAAATCACTTATTGATAACTAACAACAAAGTTTATAACAAATCGACGATCATATAATGAAGTTATCGTCGATCGATAATTAAAATAATAATATTATTACTATTTTTATTAATATTATTATCATAACTTAATATTGCTTATTAATTGCATTAACAAGGACCAACATATCCGTCTTGACCAAAACAATAATAGCAACAAATCGACAATTCAAAAGAATTATTATTATTATCTAGATGTTCCCTCTAGCTGGTCAGGCCCTAACAACATCAAGTCATCATTTAAACCCCTATTGAATTTGAGGATGAGATTTTTCCTTAACAGGGAAATCGAAAAGGTGAAACCAACAAAGATCACCAAGAGCACAACAGTGTTAAACGCTTAGCAAAACGGTCATCGAAGAAGAAAAAGAAGAATGATAAATGGGGCATTACATTCTCCTCCCCTTAAGAAAGCATCATCCTCGATGCGACATAACACAAGGGAAAAGAAATGGTATGCAACAAACAAACAAAAAATATGGGTGAAGATACGCTCTAAGGTTAAGATTTCCGAGGCAAAAACACAACCATGGGGTGGCCTTAGGAACATGTGGTAGAAATTTTAAGTTTAAAGGTTCCTTGAAGATTGGCAGTTCCCTCTTATTCATTATTTCATTAGTCTCTTTCCATTAACATTATTCTTAGTTTAATTTCTTTAAAATTTCATGGTTGAAGAGTTTTAGTTTATTCCTTATTGTGGGTGCCCAACATGAACTGCTAACACAACACCCTACCAGGGTTAGAGAAGACACTACAGATTAACAAACACACAAGTATATACTTCATGACTGTATTACACCACAAAAGATTACTCAAATACGGGAGGGAATAGGCACGGTACACATAACATAGTACTTGTCACACAACCATGACTGACAAATAGAATACTTGAACAAAGTGTACTACAACAACCAGACATTTCCTCCATTCCACAGAAGAAAAAAAAATCACATAACTCCGAAAAAAAGCTATAGGTACATAGTGTACACCAGGGAGCCACAACCATAACCAACCCTCATGAGCACACATACATCATAACACTACTAACAACACCATATACCACCTGAAGCATTAGAAAATAACCACCTACTCCCAAGTATTACAAAACAACTCAATATAACTCCCACAGAGAAAGAAACATAGTGCCAAAACCAAGTCAGGTCACTCAACCATAGAGCCCCATCAAGAATATCAGGTTTCTCAACCATAGAGTTCCCTAAAGAATATCAGGTCACTCAACCATAGAGGCCCGTCTCCTTTCTCCTTTTAATGAGGTTGGATCACCCTATGGCCCTGGGCACATAGAGCCCCGTCACCCCCAACCCAAGTGACATAATAACTCATGGTCCAATAACCCACTAGTTATTTGTAACTCCTTGGGGCGTACCCCAATACAACGAAGCGGGTCCATAGGTCCAACCATTCCATGGTGCATCCCATGACCCTATTCCACACATCATGACAATAGAGCCAACATAACAATATGATCAAAATGCCAAGTGGAAAAGTACAAGCCTTGGGTAAGGCGGTAAAATCTTAAAATTTAAAGGAAGATTCAAAACCAAGTAAAAAAATGACTAAATGGCCATAGTTAGTGCAAAAATCCGTGTGTTAGTACCAAAAATCAAGGAAATGCCCAAAGTGTAAAACATGGCAATCATGAACGCTGCTAGTCCTTGCAAAAGTAAGGTAAAGGGTTTAATTTACGAATAAAATACACATATAAGAATAACACATTACGATGACTATGTGGCCTTATCTGGCCACCAAGGGGATACTCAACGAGTGACTGGCACTCGAAATCTCGAGCCTCAGCTCCTAAAATAACATATCAATAGTACAACTGTTATCATCTCAATCTGAATCATCTTGCCACCACTTCAACAAGGCTTAACATAGTCAAAAATCACATAGGTTGAATCCATATAACAACCATATCGGGAGAGAGAAAAGAGTACAAGTCACCATCTACTGAGCCTAAGGTGTCCACAAAACACAATATGCATGACACCCATTGAGCAAGTGTCACACATACCAAACAAACAAAAGTGGGTTTTCAGCCTATGTAAGGCTCCACTTCCTATCTCATACTCGGCTCGAGTGACTGGTCAATGGTACATATTTTCTCACTCCAACATACATAGTTTACCGATTTCCCTCAGGGTCAGTTAGCATAAGGTTCACAACATAACATGCAACTACATCACTAATACAATGGTGGTACACACATAACTACCATAACGTCTTATGTGTGGTATGTATACAGGGTAGATCAAAAACATACATTCACTGGGTGCATTACATCACTTTACCACATTCTGAACCCAAAGTGCAATCACTACACAATAGGGTCCATATATTCACCGTATGCCCCTAAATCACGACACGAATCATTACATATTATATAAATTACATTTATGATGAACACAATTACAACATATAGTCAACAGTCATATACATGGAAATACACATTTTTCTATACGAATGATAATGACATCATTAAGAAATTCAATTCACCACAACCAACCTGGTTATACCACATACCAACACATACCCACATCACAAGTACAAATAGGAGTTGACAATAACATTATTTCCACACACAACAAAACATTGTTTCACACTCAAACTCACATAGAATTTGCTGAAAGGAGAGAAAATAAATGCTCTCATCCTTAACACATTCACATGCAAGTAATTATGCACTAAGTGACATACACATCATGTGCATTCACAATATCACAATTACGACATAGTTCACATTACACTTATATCACATTACTCTTCCAATATCATCCACCATCAAGCAACACCATCACCATCATGCAACACCATCACCATCATGTAACACCATAACAACTCCAAACTGGCCCAGAGGTTCGAGAGAATGAACCTCGCCCTGATACCAAGTGTAATGACCCAAAAATTCGCACATGCTAACAACACAGTAAAAATACAGGATAATTTTTTTTAAACTTGCTTGACACATAACCCAACACAACATGTCACCACCAAGGTTACAACTAACTCTGCGAACATCTCGATGCGAGGATGACCACAAGAGTAACACGGCAATGTTCACACCCATCAAGGATAATTCACTTTTCTTTTTGACAAGACAACATAGGAAACCACCACATAACACACTTGCAGTTAGGGCATGCCACAGTGAAATTCTTGAATATTATTTATTTTAATAAAACATCCTTTAACTCTTAGCTTATGTTTTCAGGGAGACTCAGGATATGATTCGCACAATTCATCTTACAAAACTAAGTTTATTTCTTATACAATGTAGAGTAGTTCACTTAAAGTCTTCTCATTTATGACAATTATTTGTTTTATTTATTTATTTAATAAAGCTGGTAATTTAATTCCACAAGGCCATCAATCCACACTTACGCTACTAAAACTCTCTCATACCGTTGTTACAACATGGATTCGCGTTCAACATACTTAAGAAAAAAAATTACAAAGTACCTTAAAAAAAGTTACAAGAAGAAGGTCAAGTTGCATTCGTCTTTAAGACATCATTAGTTATTACCAAGATTTAATTGGAGCTTGAGGTTTTATCCATAATTATTAAAGGTTTTACAGAGGCTTCACTGAAAGAGTTTTACAAAAGAAAACTATTTACCTTCCAAATGGCTGAGAAATTTTTTTTTTGGTTTCTAAATTGTTTTCTCCTACTTATTAAACCTTATTATCTTCCAAGAACTAACCATTGATTTCCCTTAAAATCGTTTAAGAATTCACCGTATAAGGATAATGTTCACTAGCTTGGCTAGGGTTAGCAAGTTATTAAATTTTACTTTGTAATGATAGTTTCACCTTTGATTACTTAAGGAATTGCTTGTTCTCAAGTATGTCACCTATACATTAAGTTGTTAATTATAATATTTTTTCTTAATTTAGCTTTTATAAGGTTTAACCAAACCATTTTATTTTACTTATAACACATTGTTATTGAGTCTTAGACATATTTAACTTAACACTTTATTCTTAAGATCAAAGTTTTACAATACTCATATCAATGTAAGGATTGAATATTATTTCTCACAAGGATAAATTACCAGTTTAACTACAAAAAAAGAACAAGATAACTTCGTCACACAATTTCTGATCAATCCCAGGACAAGAGATATTATAAACTCCTTTGCAAGCACTATTACAAAATTTACAACACATTGGAAATTTTTACAAGGAACTTCATAAATTGTACTGATGAAACCTTTACAACTCTTTCCTTTAATATACTCACATAATCCATTTGCACAAATATTAACTAGAGTCAGTTCACTAGAACTAGAGCATGTTAAGACTACCCATTGCAACAGTAAGCTAACATTTTACAATATCATGAAAGGAATGTTCTAAATTCAAGAATTGGCCAAAGCACAACCGGCTAATCCAAAATTCTTCACACGAGAAAGAGATTTATACCAGCCAATAAGGAGGAAGCCAAAAATAAAATACCAGTAAGAATAAAATCTCATTTATCAAGGCAAGACCTTATGGGTTAGGAACAAGAAGGTCAAGAGTAAAGTAGAATGCCATTCGATATCACATAATATATCAAACATACACATGTGATTCTATCCTCACTTGTAGCCAACAACACTTATAGTAGAGTTTTCATCAAGTATATATTATTCATTTCCTAAGTCTTTATGTTGTCGTGGTCAAGGTAGGTCAGAGGGATTATTTGACGTATTTGAGTGTTGTTAGCCTCGTAAATATGTTAACTATAACATAGATTATTTTAAAACCCATTGAACCAATCATATATATACAGTTTAATAGATCAGTACATATATTCAACAATCTTAAAGTAATTGTTAATTTCCTTGAACCATTCGATGACCCTAATTTCATCCCTTTTTTTTTACTATGGTCACACGAACATATAACCACCAACTATTTTATCCACGTAAACCAACAAAGGAGTAAACACCATCAATCATGCATGAAATCCCTCAAGGATTTATATTTTTGCATTTTATAGAAATTATTTTGAAGCCATAGAAACCACTATCAATTAAATGATCAATGACACCCCGACCTCCAACATAATCTTAATTGATACCAAACCGAAGGAAATATCTCAAACAGTTAAACACGTAGGCGTTAGAGTTCCTTTAGTATTGACAATAATACAAGAAAATTGTACACTGATCTATCGAAACAGGTGTGGCTTAATCATTTCCATGGTTGAATCGACCTTTACACAAAAAAAACTCAAGACTGATTGACAATGTTAAGGAAAATTTCATTCACCTTAACCATATCGAAACCCTTCAAAAACTTACAGCCACACTAATAAAGGAAGTCCATAACAGAGAACATTGACATTAATTGATATCAATACGATGGGTTCTCAACTATTGCCCAAAATATTTCCTATTAAATCATACAAAAAATTAGTAATAATCTATGCAAAATAATCACAAAAATATTCATAGCCTCACTAACACGCTAACAAAAGAGGAGATTCTAGGAAAGTAGCTTAATTTTTTTTTTAAGCATATAATTAACAAGTTGAAGATCAATCGTTCAGATTACCCTCGTTATTTAAAGCCCCGAATGGGAAACCAATCGATCGACTTTAAGGGACAATAAAATACGGTAAGATGATACACTCTCCAAACTGGCAGGTTGGATTAACTTGTTCAGAACACTAGGAAACCTTATGGGTTTTTGTCATAAATTTGTTCCAAGTTCCTAAACATGGAGTCGACCTCATAGTTTTGAGATAGAATATGAAAAACATAACAGTTTTAACCCTACGATGAAGCCAAAAGAAACCCATTTACATTTACCAGCCTAATTGCATACCATGAAATGGTAAGTCGAAATCGCGATTCTTCTCTCATTCTAGTAAAACCCATTTCAAACAATCAGTTCCTAGAATGTAAAACCCAAAGAAAAATTCTTATTTATTCAAAGCCCAAAGGCACTACGCACATTACTAGTCAATAAAGTAAGCTATAGAATATATACATGTCATCACAGTTGCTATCTGGTTAAGATAAACAAACAAATCCCAGTAGTATTTCCTTTCCTTCAAACTGGATCGATTCACAAAATAATGTAGAAGCCCATTTATACCAACGTGAAATGGAGTAATCCATTAAAAGGGAAAAGAGATTAATTCATGTAAAACCAATGAATTTGGAAGAAGATTTAAAGGAATCACCAGCACACTCAGGCAATAATTTAAACAACCACAAAAACATTTTGTTGAGGCACCATTTAAGGAAAGAAAAATATTCATTTCAAGATATTAAAAGAAGGTAGTAGATTATTGTAAGGTGTAGATTTAACATACCTGAATGGGGCTTCCGAAAAAGTAGCGACATCCACCAGTTATAACATCTTTTGCATCAAGACCAACATTGGATGAAAATTTGACCTTTGCAAAAGCTGTCCCGTGCCAAGAGACAGGTTTACCCTTGATCACCCAAACAACAACATTGAGAACAGGTACTTAGTTGTGTCGACAACATCCACTGCAACAGCCAAATTGCTGTCAAATTTACAGACCTCCAATTCAGGCCGCAATCCAAGACATAACACTTTTGAACCCCAAGTTATATAGTAGATACTCCTGAGCAGAACTACAAAATTTCTGCTAAAGCTTCTCCCGCAGCTATAACCCCTATCTATAATGCAATTTAGGTGACGATAAAACATTCCTTGAATTTAATTCAAAATATAGAATCGAATATTTAGTAATATGAATATTAATTAGCATCTGATTAAAAAGGAGTGTGGCCAAGCGGTAAGGCAGTAGGTTTCGGTCACAGTTATTGCCAAGGTTTGAATTCTTCCATCCAAGCACCATAGATTTGTCTCAATTCACACCATTCGATAGATTTCACACGTTATCTTTACTACACAAATCTCCACCTCGAAATAACCAACAGATTAAGGAAAAATTGTTTAGAGAGAAACAAGGTTCATAGCCTAAGCGAGGATTTAAAATATCCTCACAAGAAAATCTCATGTGGCCAGAGCAGAATATTGTAGGCAGACAACAAAAGACATAGAAGATTTGCAAATCAAAATTAATAAATGAAGGGAAGTGCGGCCAGTAGAGGTAAAGCCATTTGGAGATGGCCACGCAACAAGGACCAGATAGCTAAAAAAGAGTGAGGTACGGTAGGTACAAGGAATTTAATTTTGCCATTAATTCATGGCCTCATCCAACCTACGCCACCACCTACCTCCCTTCTTTCCCATGCAAACCACTGAATTTTATTTTATTTTTAAAGCATAAATAATCTAATTAAACTTAGTTAAAAAAATGCATACCGAAATGAATCACTAGCAACCACGGAACAAGGATGAATTTGTGTAACCAAGGCACCACTAACAACAAGCTCCTCTTGTACGAATCGAGGCTCGGTCCGCGAAGCGACCAGTCCAAAAAATAAAATCACTTATCGATAACTAACAACAAAGTTTATAACAAATCGACGATCAGATAATGAAGTTATCATCGATCGATAATTAAAATAATAATATTATTACTATTTTTATTACTATTATTATCATAACTTAATTCTACTTATTAATCACATTAACAAGGACCAACATATCCGTCTTGACCAAAACAATAATAGCAACAAATCGACGATTCAAAAGAATAATTATTATTATCTAGATGTTCCCTCTAGCTAGTCAGGCCCTAACAACATCAAGTCATCATTCAAACCCCCTATTGAATTCGAGGATGAGATTTTGCCTTAACAGGGAAATCGAAAAGGTGAAACCAACAAAGATCATCAGGAGCACAACAATGTTAAACACTTAGCAAAACAATCGTCAAAGAAGAAAAAGAAGAATGATAAACGGGGCACCCAAAATACATTCTTACCTAATCAATCTTCCTTTTCTTAACATATTATTGTCAAGAAGAAAACAAGTTTCTTTCTCAAGGTAATTTTTGTCGAATATACAACTTAACATAAATGGGAAAAATGATAAACAATCCTCTTTTCATATTACGCCAAGTAAAAATGTCACAAATTAACATTATCTTAAATAATGAAAGAGATAACTTAATGTCACAGTTAGCTTCAACAACCATTACTTTCCTTTCCCTAACCAAAAAAATACACATTTAAGAGTTTCAACATACCAATCTATGATTTCAACTTATTATAGTTGGAGAAAAAGTGAAAAATGATCAAGAACAGAACTCAAACACACAGTCATTCCACTAAATAACCATATCCATAAATCAATAAATCAAGAAGAACAAACATCAAATCCATTGATGGAAATAACAAGGCCTACAACTTAACAAAATGCATCCACAAATATTCAAATTGGATTGAGTATATGTTAGGCTAATCCTTTATTTGGGTACATATAAATGATAGTAATATTCATATAGTCCTGTAATCATTGTCTAAGAAGACTCCTTATTTCATACATCAACAACGACCATTAACAAAATTATCAATCACTTGCTATGAAGACTATAAGGATGGGGAGTATTCATAACAATATTTACATTTACAAAACCCACGTACAACAACAACACAAGTAAAAACTAAGTATCATTTTATACCCATCAAGATTAGAGTATTCATATATCGCAAACAACTAGAAAACAACAATACCCAAAATATTATTTAAGATGAGGTCACAATATTTTATGGAAACAATTAAAGTATACAAGATCTTAAGAATGCAAACCCAAAAATGGCTCATATCACACAAAACTAGGCAAGAACAACAACATATAATTCATACCCAGAATATATATTTCACTTATATGGATAATAATAAGATAAAACAATCTTAACAAATCAAAAAATCAAACATGATGTCAGCCAAGCAAAATAAAATCGATAGTTAAATTTTCAAAGAAACCAAACAAGGAATCAACCTCTTTTCCTTATTTTTCTTTTATTTCCCATCCCAAACCGTATTGAAAAATCAACAAATCAAACATATATTGGCCCAATAATTATTTCAACCATTTTAATGAACAATAAGAGAGAGTCAGAGAAATCCATATTTGTAATGTATGAAACTTCTATAACTTATTCTTATTTTCCTCTCTGTCGAATCTCCACAAAAATCAAACAACAAACCACCATAAACATCTCTCATCCCATTTATCTTAAACACCATGGAAACTATTAATATTCCATTAATAGTTTTAGTAACTATTTTCCACATAAATATCAACAGAACCACCTCTAAACCGCTATGCCCAACTCTCCAAAGGGAGATCTCGAGCCAGGAAAACATCATAAAATATAAATGAAACTAAGTTAAATGTGATAAATTCTTCCACAAACTTCGTAGTTTCTGAGAAACATGTACCTTCTTAACTTTCATTTATTATTGGAAGGTGCCACGTAGTGGATTATCAAATTTTTCCACCTCCATTACCACCTTTCCCTCCAATTAGCATGGAGTTAATGAGCGGTTGAAGTTAATTAATTTTAAACAATAATAACCAAAATTGAATGCATGGTGGAATGTGTCCACAATTTAACCAAACAATTATAACTTAACCAAATTCCCTTCATATGTGTATGGTGATTCCAACGTTCGGTTGAAGACTATAAAATAACCAATCAAATATCTTTTAAACGCACGGTGTGGTCGATCAAAGTTATTTAACAATCAAATCATTATGACCTTATTCAAAATTGTATGGTGGCAAATCAATGACCCCCTTCCATATTTCCTTATAATCTAAAAAGTCCATGGTAAGGTCGATGACCTTAAGAATGGTAAACTTAACATTTTAATGCCCACCATTATGGTCTAAGACCTTATTAAACAAATTAACTATCACCTTTAATTTTTCATTGCCAACTTATCATGGTCTCTGACCTTTTTAAAACAATATCAAGGTAATAATGTATCAACTGACTCATTTATTAACATTGTCTCCACTGAAGGTTAAAGCCAACATGTCCTCAATAATAACTTATGTTAATAAACATTGTAAAGTATGATATTCCTACAGTTAAACTTTTTACCCTTCCGATGAACAAAAATATGTATAGATCAATAATGAAGATCATTATAATGCATTACGGTCTAAGACCGAGGTAACAACACAAAAATGTTAGTCATATAATCAAACAATTATAATTATATCTCAGCACTTAAATAATGCAATTATAATTGTTTAACATATTTACCAACATTAGCAATCATTACCTACAACATGCAATTTGTAGCACTATCTCGCAAGCAAGTACAAAAATGAAACATGTCTATCATCGATACAAAATCATCGCATATAACCACAAGATGAAGTTCAATCATACAAACAAGCATGGAAATAATAAGTTATGTTTTAATAAATAGGAAACAAATGCAAGATGATGAGTGTGGGTATAGTGTTGGGTATGCACCTATGCACACATATATATTTACTTGTGGAAAATATGTGTGTGTGTGTGTGTATAACTGCATACGCAGCCTTGCATTGGCATCATTCAACTTGCTTCCATGGATTATTTATTACCTCACAACTCATTTTCACCACAAAACATAATGAAAATGCAGGATGTGACAAATTTATTCAATTATCTTTGTTATGTGAAGATTGGTTCCATTTTACATTATTACTTAGTTATTCTTTTCCTTTACACTATTTATTTTATCCTAAAGCTCATAGTATTTCATTATTTAGGATTTCAATTGACTTATTTTCGTGGGTTCCAAATAGTAAATGACATCATGATGTCACAAAAGGCCCAAACATAACACTAATGACCCACAAGACATCTTGTTAACATATTTTTACGATTGTAACTGAGGATGAGAACACCAACCCAGTTGTGGGAAGAAACATACAATCCAAACAACATAGTACTTGATACACATATGCCCCATGCAAACATAGTATACAAAACATGATTTTTATATATCAATAAGGCATCGCAACAATACACATGCCCATGTTTCACATATCCCAATCACAACTGTAACCACAGTGTGTCAAGATGGAATAAAGAATCATATCATCAATAAGGAACATCAAGCCTCAACATCATAAAACATAAGAAGATGCATATGAGTACTCATGAGGTATAAATGTAAACTCTGTATACCTCCCAATCTCCATAAGCATCCCAAAACAACCCCATAAGCCTCCCAAAAAACTCCATAAGCCTCTCAAACAACTTCGCAAACCTCCAAAAATGGAGAAGAGAAATATAATATCAAATTAGGTCGGGTCACTCTATGGACATGAACACATAGAGCCCCATCACATGAAAAACCAAAGGCATAGTGACATGCATCCCCGGGAATTATAGTCCTACGAATTTTGGGCATACCCCGCACTCCACAAATGGACCGTATCAGATCAATGAAAAACATAAAAAACACATAAAAATGGTAGAACCATCTCATTCAAATCCATAATGGACAACAAATAGCCAATGAAGCATCAAAATCATAAGTTTTGAGTTTTGAATGAAACTAAAACAAAGGAAATATCAATAAATCAAGAGAAATGTCTAAGTAGCCACATTCAAATAGCAATACAAATATCACAAATCAGATAAAGAGTCTCGAAGCTTATCAACAATCAATCACAATTGTTAGTACCAAGTACAACCAAGTTTATAAAAAATGCACATAAGAAAATACTAACATCACAAGCACTATAGTAACCTCCAAAGAGGTCGCTCACTGGGGTACTTTATCATCGAGTGTACATCTCAACATCGAGAATCCATCTTGCAATATAAATGATAAATGATCAAATAATATACATTTTATAATATATTTCAGAATCATCCCTCCAAAATTTGACAAGGCTCAACATAGTCGGTATCATGTAGGATTTTCGATGGAGAACCCAAATAGGAGAGAGCAGGGACTCTAGTTTGTATAAGTTGAACCTAAGGTGGTGTGCATCCACAATATAATGAGAAATATTGAAGTATACCAAACAGATAGACGTGGGTTTTCATTCTTCATAAGACTCCACTTCCAAACTCATACTTGTCTTGAGGTTATGGTCACCTGATTCACACCTTCTCTCTCCACACATGCACTTTTGATACTACTTGTATAGATTGTAAGTGTAGGGTATACAACATAAAAAATTACTACATTAGTAACACAATGGTGATTTATACGCAACAACCATAACATCTTACTCAAGGTCCTATTTACGGGGTATAACATAACATTATTTTCACATCTCATAACACATCATGTTTCCACATAACGCACCCAAAAGAGAAAGTACAATATAATAGGGGTCATAAGATCACAATATAACCTCAAATCACGACATGAATGTTTATCACATAACACAATAATACCCATGTATGATGAAATAGTGACTAACATCACACATATACATAATTACAATACAACATGGTGACATAACATCAAGGATTCATCACAACATAGTGACAACAACACAATATGACATAATTCGCTATAAAGAACTTTCCATCCAATCACATTAGTACAAACATACAATATCACAAAATAATGAAACACTACAACACTTCATATTCTACAATAACTTTCCTTTCACACAACAAGGTGGTTACACATGTGAATTTCAAAATGAATTCATGAGAGAAATAGAGAGTGAATAATCTCATCCCAAAATGCATCAACATCATAATGAGTCCACATTAAATATTATGCACAATAGGTGCATTCATATTATCACAAGTACAATGTTTGTCACATTAAAAAATGATATCACATTACGCTTCTAAATCTTCTACCCTCATGCATAATCATCACAATACCAACTGTCCCAAAGGTTCAAGAGCATGAACCTCCACTCTGATACCAAATGTCACGCCCACAATTATAGCACACAAATACAACAATAAAAATACAGAATAATTTTTTGTCTTACATTACTTGATACATGACACCATATGGGATCACTTAGGATAACTCACATCACATGAGACATTTGCACAACCATGATCTCATATATATAACAAGATGAGGAAATGATAAGCACCACAAGAAGAGACGACACACATTATCAAGCCTACCAATTAGAAATACAATGGGGAGAGGTCATCAAATTAACTACTCCTTATCACTCCAAGAAGGAATCTTGGATAGTATTTGGATCCTACGAAGCATACACACCACATCAAATTTGATATGGCCCTTATCCCTCTAATATAACACGCGTTTATGCCTCCACTAAGACTGGCCACAAATTCCTTTGGTTCTACCAAAAGAAAACACACACTTCCCCTTATTCCTCCCTTCACTAGCTACATATTATTCCTTAAATAATCAATTATAAAACCTCACCCCAACAAGAAGAAAACATAACCACATGGAAACATGTGATGCACATCAAAACCACACCTCCTCAAATGAAAAGGTGCAAAATAACACTCCAAATATAATATAAACTTATGGATAGGCACTTTCCAAGACACAACATTTTCATGGTTACATATTTATTACAATCCAAATTCATTATTTGGCCTTAATTATTTGAAGAACACTTAACATATAAACCTTAATTCTTCTTAAAACTAAATTGCATTTTCTTTATTTCATTTAACATTTTACCTATAATAGTTCCATTTAACTTAACTCGTTTCTCTTATAGCAATTAATTTATATAACTTGATGGTCAATAGGAACATTTAAACACACATGAGTCTATTAATACTTTTCCTAAGGAATTATTTCTAAGAATCATGTGCACTTGGTGTTGTACTTTACCTTCATTTTAAAAGGCATGTTTACATAAAGAAAAAGGAAGGATATTAGATCTAAGGGTAGAAATATTTCATGTTCCTTTTTCGTTATAAAATTTAAGCACTACAAACAAACTCCTTTAGCCTTCAAAATATTACAACTAACTACTTGATTTAAATACTTAGTTTTCATCTTCATGATACGCAAAAGACATTTTACATTGCATTAAAGGGACAAGTCTCAATTTTACCTTTATCCCTAATCCAAGATCTTAAGAATCCATTATCAAAAGCTACGAGTGAAAAATAGGTTTCGACCACAATTAAACTTCTTAAGTGGTCCTAAGTTTAAATATATTTCCATTTATGTACAAGAGTGTAACTCCCTACTATAAATCAACTTGAACTTGCAATATCCTTAACTCACAAGACCAAGGTAAAAGCCCAAGGTATTTCATTAGTACTTTATAAGGGGAAATTTGTCTTAACCATTTGGCTTAGGAATATCGCAATGGGGTTCATTAATGATGAGAGTTTGGATCCATTAACAAGTATCTAATTCAATACTTGAGAAAGTGACAATTTGTCCCATGAGGAAAGAGAAGGACCATTCTCAAGGACAATGCACTAAGGATGGAAAAGGTATTTACCTACCCCAAGATGGTCATGAAGACACATGTGAGGCCTATTTTCTTGACATACAATAGAAGATAATATTGATTAAAAAAATGGAATGACACGGTTAAACATTGGCCAAGTTCAGTTCCTATATGGGAATAAAGCACATGGTAAACTCAAGGGAACCCTTCCTTATGACAAGGGTTGTTATTTCTTCTAAAGGCAAAATTGTTTTTCTAGGTCCAACACATCTCTAGCAAATAGACAAGATATGCCATTCTCAAATTATTACTATCCAATTTACTAGTACAAACAACATCCAAAATTACCATGGTACAATTAGTTTTAAATAACAAGATTTCTAAATTTACCCTCCTACTATGATTCATACTATCTATAGGATTATTCTTACATCAATTTTCATAGCAAAAAGGTATAATTAACTTAGTTTACTTAACCAACATAAAAATATGACCAAGTAGGAAATCAATTAACATATCTAGGTACGACTAAATACAAAGATAAAAAACTTTCCCAATATCCTAACAATGTCGTATTCATCACGAAAAACAATAAATGATAATTATATTTATATAAAAGCGATGATATATCATATATAAATACAATGTTTTCAAAATCACATGTTACTATGCAAACACTAGCAACACTTCATTTTGTCCTTATCCTGGTACCTGGAACCAACACATTGTCAGCACAAGCTGTTGGCATGACATCTACTTAAAATATAACATAATTCATGTTTTCATAGTTTTCCATTCACATGATTATAGTACTTAGCACGCAACCAGAGAGAGTTAGAGTTACATTAACTTCATTTCATTTCATTTCCTAACTATAGGATGAGAGCGAGAGAGAGAAAGAAAGAAAGAAGAGACACGAGAGAAAAACACAATTTTTATGTTAACCAAATTTCCCAAAACAAACCACAAAAGAGAGTTCTTTACATTCATCTATAAAATGTCTGCAATTTTTCATGTTAGTTATTTGACCTTAGAGGGCCCCATGCCATTTTTCACATTTACCTACTACTTTGCAAAAATGACCAAATTTAGCCTAAGGGATAAGAAGTTGCGTTTGAAAACTGATTTCCGAAGGGCTAATCATAATTGGGCTAGTTTGGCCTAGTCAACTAGCGACCGAAGGCCTACAAAAACCCCTTGCAAAACTAACTAGAGAGGTGTTTTTCTTAGAACTAAGGGCTATAATAAATATTTGTTAGGAATACCATATGTTAGTGCTCACATTATTATATGGGTTAGTATATTAATATTGTGTATATTATTAATGAGTTAATATAACTCATATTAATAATATAGTTAGTGTGAGTGTGTGAGTGAGTTGTAATAACAACTCACATAGCCATTTAGGAGTATGAAAGATATGAGGGATTAGAGATAAGTGGAGAGAATATTGTGAAGGATAAGACTTGAATCCTATTTCATAGGATGAAGCATTTTTATAAATATCTCCCAAGTATATTGAATAAAATCCAAATATATTTTTCATATTAGTTCAATATACATGCGCTGAGTTTTATTGCAAATTTGTACCAAAAATCATCATTGGTATCAGAGTGATGAGAATCCTGGGGGAAAATTAGCTTTGTTGAAGAAAGTTGTTTGATGCATTTTTCTAATGTGATATCGTTCAGACTTGCACCGTCATCCATGAAACATCCATATAAATCTGTTGAAGAGTTTTTTATTCAACATACCTATGTGTCTTACATATAAGATGGGTTTCACCTGATGAATCGTGGAGCTCATAGCGCATCTAATTGGCTATGATCATCCAAAATCTGCGATCTCATCCTTGAACCATTCAAGCCATGAAAATAAAGTTCACATGTATTCATTTGTAGATCTACTATGCTCACTTAAGTCTCTTTGAGGTATTTTTTGTGTCACTTTGACATTTTCGTATGATAAAATGGCTTGGATGTAAAAATATTTACTTCAGCCTCCTCTCGTTCTGACTTCTTCACCGATGGACCCTGAGCATGTGCACACCCTAATTATATCTTCAATAATGGTATAGCTAGCAGTTTACATATTGTTTGAAGTCCTATTCAATAGTCTTAGGTATTGTTCGAATCAAGTAATTAGTTTTTTCTTTATGTGTCTTAATTCAAAAGTCTGTGTCTATAAAGTTTTAAAAAATTCACATATGGATAAAAAGTAATGGTTATAGTTTTATACCAAGTGTAAGAATTATCACGGGTTTATTTCAACTTTACTTTTCAAAATATATACATGAAAAAGGTTTTAGGAATTTGGTTAAATTTTGAGGTCTTTTAAAAGTGAAATTCGTGGAGTTAATTCTCTTGTATAGTTTTAGTTTTATATTTGTTTAATATTTTTAAGTATTTATTTTTATTTTGTTTTTATATTAAAAAAATTATAGTCATAATAAATAAATGTATTGAAGTCAAGATTTATAGTTAATTGTTGGTGTTACTAATTTTTATTTTGTCTAAAATATTATTATTATATTTATTGTGTCATCAACTCAAATTATATTGTCAATTGTAATATTTTTATTAAAAGTTTCATTTAAATTCAAGTGTTTATAATACATCATAATGTCAAATTCGAAAGTGTAAAAGAGTTTGAAAAAATTATTAAAAAAACAAACACACTTTTTCGGTGGTAGCTGACATCCTGTCAATTAACCCTGATTCAGCATTATGGGGGGTTACATTGTAAAATAGAGCCTCATGATCAAACCCAGCTAAGTCAGTAGCGAAAATATTGGAGGACGGAGGCAACGGAGGAAGGAGTTCAATCATTGACCTCTCGCCAGCTACAAATGACGGAGCCACACAATGCATTTGTGGCATTTCTTTTAGATGTGTGTTTTAATTTTTGTTGTATGAAAATATGAATAGACGTATATTCATGCTCAAAACTGTAATGTGTGAGCATTTTTTGCATTTTCCCCTCAATGTAAGAAGATTATGTGAACTAAATATGTACTTTGCCATGAAATGCTTGTTGGTTCCATTAGAAAACCTTCTTGTGATTTGTTGGTTCTCTTAAAAAACCTTCTACGGAATGGTTGTTGGTTCCATCATAAAATCTTCTTATTAGTTGTTGGTTCCCTTAGAAAACCTTCTAGAGAGTGGTTGTTGGTTTCACTAGAAAACCTTCTATAGAGCGGTTGTTGGTTCCACTCAAAAACCTTCTTTCTATTGTTGTGGTTGATGGTTAGGCAATTTATAAAACCATATGTAAACCATGATCAGGTATAGGGTAATGTTTTCCCCATGTTTGCACTGGGGGAATGTTAGAAATAATATATGTTAGTGCTCACATTATTATATGGGTTAGTATATTAATATTGTGTATATTATTAATAACAAGTTAATATAACTCATATTAATAATATAGTTAGTGTGAGTGTGTGAGTGAGTTGTAATAACAACTACGTAGCTATTTAGGAGAGTGAAAGATATGAGGGATTAGAGATAAGTGGAGAGAATATTGTGAAGGATGAGACTTGACTCCTATTCCATAGGATCAAGCATTTGTATAAATATCTCCAAAGTATATTGAATAAAATCCCGAATATATTTTTCATATTATTTCACTATACATGCGCCGAGTTTTATTGTAAATTTGTACCAAAACTTATCAATTTTCATGGATAAATACTAGAGGTTTACGAAGGCCAATATCCATTTCATCAAGCAGGGCCAAAATGGAAAGCAAAAACCAAACCCAACTTTTAATTTTTATTAGCTTCCAAAAGCCACAAACAGGGTTAACCTGGCTCCTAGAGGGGTGACGAAAAGTGTACAAATGGTCATTCAAGAGCATTCTAAGGTTTGATACAACACTCCACACAACTTGGCTTTCCCATTTTGGGGTTCGAAGAGGTGTTTTTTGAATCACCAAATATCACTTTTAATTGAATTTGCAAGGTAAACAAAATGATAGTTTAGTTGATGACTCGTCTCAATATTGACAATTTCAGTGGGCACATACATCTATTTTTGATACCTTGGTTTTACAACATATTAGGTCATAGTTGCAAGTACGATTCATGGTCAAATAAACAATCAAATTGCGTAGGAAAAAGTCCTTTTTGCCATTTGAAACTAGGATTTATTTAATTAAACCGTAAACTTGTCCTTAATTTTATTAGGAATCTGATTTCATAGCTAAAAGGGAAACTATCAATACAAAAATTATGCAAGTTTAAGGTGATATAACCATGCCTACAGGTACTTAAACCTGGGTGCACTGGCTCCAAGCGGTCCACATTCACAATCCGCGAGACCATGCAATTGAAGAGGGTTTTCGTCAAATGGTTCACGATCATTGTTGTAGTAAAGGTGACTTCATGCACATGCTCCTCAAGAACCAAGGGACTCACCCACAAAAAGTTGATGGAAAAATTTAGAGTTTCCTTAAGATAGTTGGGTGTGGCCAAGAATAGAAACTCGCAAACATAATAAAAATCATTTTGTGCAATAATAGTAAACTATCTCGACGAGGCATTTCTTTGAAACTCCTAAAATATTAGACAAGAACACCAATTACCTTGCAATCATCACGCTCCATGAGACCACATTTCTTCTACATGTTTTGTCAAAAATTCCATGGGCCTATCAACCCCACGCACTTGCAATGTCCAATGAATTTATTTTATCCATTATGCTTTGTTGGACGTCCATACTCTAAAACAAGGCTCCAAACTATGCGCATGAAGGGAGGATGTTGGAAACGGTTGTGGAGTCTTTTTAAAACCTGACAACAAACTTTGTTTGAAGTTTTATGCAACTTTTAGAAAATCCATTTTGTATATATCCTGCAACCTTGACATTCCATGAGACACGTTTCTAGCAATAATTTTCAAATAGTCCATGCTCCTTTTGTATCCGTCCTCAGCTACATACATGTATATTAGGCATTTGCAACTATAAATCCTAAACAAAACTACTTTCCACTATGCTTGGATGGATGACCACATTTGTTCCAAAGCTCTTATTTTTGGAAAGTTTGGGAAGACATTGGCAACGGGAGCTGTTTTAAACCTGCCTACGGTATTTGATAGAAATTTTCTAGAGCCATTTTAACAAAATCATTGGGTGTGTATCCTGCAAACATTTTTGTCCACATGACCACATTATCTTGAGGTATTTTTTCAAACCATTGGTGAGCCTTGTCTGTGTTTCCACATTAGCTGCAACAAAATATCCAATTCCCAATCCGTCCACTGCCAAATATCAATCTCACAACCCTATGTAGTGTGGCCTTCTGGAGGGGGATGTTGAAAAGGTTGTGAAGTCTGGCTTTAAACATATCGATTGCATTTGCTTGAAAGTTTCCAAGGCGTCTCCAACAATTCCATTTGTGCATTTCTAGAAAATCATGGAATCCGATGTTTATACCAACAAAAACATATCATAGCACCTGCACTGACAGCATCTGCCAAATCTCCTCTCGAGGTGTTCTAGTGGATGCCTATACCCTATAATTTTTTTTTAAAAAAAAAAAATTCTTACCTTAGCACAACTGGGGAAGGAGAGATGGCGCCAAGGCATGGATGCAAATGGTAGACGTTGTGGAGGAGGCTTAATGCATGTTGGTTGCATTTGGTGATATAACTGCAATGCTTCATGGGAAGGCCCATGCCCTACGCTAAAGCTCCATTTTGACTTAGACATGGAACACGTTGGGTAAGGTTGTGGAGTTTGGCTGTATGCCTGTGTATTGTATTTGCTATAATTTCTAACTCCTTGTTTTTTGAGCTCCTCCTTTTGGTGCAAGCAGAGAGAATAATGGAAAATGCGAATTGGGTGGATTGGAAAACAATCCCTGACTCACTCCACTGTCATGTTCATTCATTTCCCCAACCGCAACCATAAATTCTATCACCAGTAACTCCACTTACCTCTTGAACAATCCTACTCATCCACCAATATGTCCTTCTCACATTCTATTCTCATTATTATTAAAAAAAATCCATTTCATTATCATTAAATTTTAATTATTAATTTTCCTTTTAAAAAAAACATTTGTTATTTTAACTCATCGTTGTTATTCTTATTAGAAAATTAATAATTGCTCTACGACCCATAATGAGACCCGCCCTTGACCCTAAACCGAGTGTTACGCGAGACGTTTGCGATAATTTGATTATCATTATCATTTCATTTTATTCTATTTTATTAGTTTATTTATTATTGTTATCAGTTGAGATGATAAATTTTGATTTTATTATTATTATTGTTGTTTTTGTTTTTGTTCTTATTATTATTATTATTATTATTATTATATTTATATTTTGAAACTACGAATCAATAGGGATCATAGAACCGAGATAACAAGAGCACAAGACAATCTTCGACTTACGCCCGTTGACCAAAAGTAAAGGAGTAGGGTACTACAAATTGTGATTACCATGCTTCAAATCAGCAAATTCTTCATCAACAAAGCTTCTCTTCGTCAGATCAGTCAACCCTTCATTCTCTCTCTCTTCTTTTTTTCTCTCCATGTTCCAATTTCTCATTAAGAATGTAATTTTTTTTTGTCCTATTCACTTAAGTGACCTTTAGCTAAACATTGTAAGATTCATTTTTCCAATAATAATAAAAAGACTCGCTTCTTAGGAATATGAAAGGTCACAACTGAAAGTTCATTAGGGGGTAGATGAGAGGACAATTTGTAATGCTATAAATTGGAATGGTTTCTCCATTCCAAAGGGTTGGCAATTGTTGATTAAAAGTATGTTGTTGAGATTACCACTCCTACATCAAGCAATAAAAGTTGCAATTCTTCTATTTCTTGTTTTACGTTCCTCTACTCTCTCTTTCCAACTTTTCATACATGATAATCTTGTAAAACTAAAAAATGTGTTTGCACCTTTGATAAATGAATCAATAGAATTATATGTTTATGGTTTGTTTTGTCTTATCATTGTTTACATTGTTTTGTTCTTTTAATTGGATGTGGACTTACTCCGGTTATTGTATGTGAACTTTGTTAGTGTCTACTCACAACAATAACCCTCTTTCTCCTTATTTTTCCAACTTCCCTTTACCCCGCATCACTGTAAATTCCTCCCTTGCACCTTGTACATGCAATTTTTCGTAGGTTCAATGGAGTGTTCCTATGTGGTTCTGGACCTAACAACCACCCACAAATTTATGTACTTTACATTTAATAATGGGAGCTTCCCCATACACAAGGAGGGGCTTATCCATGCACTATTGGTGAAAACTCAATAATTTACAACACGACAAATTATTAGTCCAACAATTTTTGGTGGCTCCGTTAGGGAGAGATATGCCCTCGTACATCCATAAAGATCACTGGAAAATACAAAAATATATATATTCCAAACATTAAAAAATAGATTTCAAAGCAAAATCATATTTTAAAGGCGACTCTATCAAGGAATGAATCCATGTCAAGTTTATTTCCCACATCGCAATGAATTTTTTTTAGATTGGTGTTCAAAACTAATGAGTGACAACAACAATGAAGAAGAAGATGACTACCAAGAAATCAATTTTTTTATCAGCCATAATTCTAAACCAACTCTTACAACAATCAGGATTCTAGCACAATAAAAGAATATATTTCTTTAAACAAACATTTGCAATCAGCTAAGGGAAAGAAGGTTAGTAACATTTTTGTAATAGTCATGAAAAGAATGTCTAGAATGGAGAAAATGGTTGCTTGTATAGATCCTACCATCAAATCTTGGTGGCTCCAATTCAAGCAGACTGTTGCTAGAGGAAATAAAATGGAAATTGCACATATTGACGATCAAGAATCCAAGAACTTGATGGGGAAGATGCAAAAGAGATATGAAATTATCTATGAAGGGCATGACGGTGAAGAATCCATTGAAGGTAATATTTTCAATTTCACACAATTAACTAAGAAACTCAAAGCTTTGTCTTTTGTCTCTCTTCCTTTCGATGACATTCTTGCATATGGAGATGAGGAAATGAGAGCCTTGAAAAGAGAGTTTGTGCGAAGAATCTTGAGTGTTGCAGAATAAAATTATGATCCTCAAATCAGTCTTGAGATTATAAATTATACATTGGCTATGCAAAGAATGTATGAGCATATTGAAACACTCTGTAATGATGAGGAAGAATAGATTCATCCTTTGGAAGAAGATCATGATGATTGCCTGTATTATGAGGTGTTTGTTTCTGAAAGGCTCTTGTGCACTCATCATGAATGATCTGTCCTTGAACCTCCTAATAAAAATCAAATCAACACTTTGGAAGATGATGAAGAAAACAAGAAAATTGAATATCCATTCATAAATTCATTTTGGCTTGATGTCATGCCCACAAATTATACTCCTAAATACAACCAATAAAATACTGGAATAATTTATTTTTGTCTTGCATTACTTGAAATTTGATACACAACACCACATTGGATCACTTAGGATATAACTCACAACACATGAGACGTTTGCACAAATATGAACCCACACACACACACACATATAATGAAGAAATGATTAGCACCAAAAATAGAGATGAAACACATTTCCAAACCTACTTAAGAGGCATACAATAGGGAGAAAACATATCCACATGAAAACACATGATGCACATCAAAACCACATCTTCCAAATGACAAGGTACAAAACCACAATCCAAATGCAATATAAACTTATAGATAGGAACTTT
Source organism: Taxus chinensis (assembly GCA_019776745.2). NCBI lineage: Eukaryota > Viridiplantae > Streptophyta > Pinopsida > Cupressales > Taxaceae > Taxus > Taxus chinensis. The sequence continues at coordinate 572,319,850 of CM034148.1, read as the reverse complement.
CCACGACACAACATTGTCATGGTTACATATTTATTATAATCCTATTTCATTATTCGGCCTTAATTATTTGAAGAACACTTAACATGTAAACCTTCATTCTTCTTAAAACTAGACAACATTTTTGTTTATTTCATTTAACATTCAACTTATATTGGTTCCATTTAATTTTGCTCATTTCTCTTATGGAAATTACTTTATATAGTATGATTTTTAATAGGAATATTTAATCACACATGAGTCTCATGTTACTTGTCCTAAAAATCATTTTTTAGGAAGCATGTTTACTTGGTTTGCAATTTACCTTCATTGCAACAAGGGATATTCACATGAAATAAAATAAAGTCTATTATATCATGAGTGGACATATTTTGTGTTCTTTTCATATTATCATTTAAAGAATAAGGTTACACTCTTTTCACTTTCAAGTTATTACAACTAACGATGTATTCTAGCTACTTAACTTAAATACTTAATTTTCATCATTTGTGATACACAAATAGGTTTTACATTGAGTTTAGGGGAGGAGTCTCAAATTTCCCTTTACTCATAATCCTTTATCTTAAGAAGTGCGATATCGATAGCTTAGAGTTATAAAATATAGGTTTTTACCACATTTAAACTCGTTAGTTGGTCATATGTTTGATTTATTTCAATCTACGCTCAAGGTTTCTACTCCCTACAACAAATCAAACTAGAGTGCAACATCCTTAACTCACAAGACATTTGTAAAAGCCCAAGGTATTCCATTATCAAAGCTACATGTTCATTATTTCCTTTAGCATCATTGTTTAAGCCAAATTTTTGTGTACAAGGCATGTGTTCATGCCTCATAGCTGTATTTTCCCATTTCAATAGATTGTGTTATCACCAATGAAGCTCTCCTTTATTTTCATTCATTTTACAATCATAGTAGGCATTTCAGTTTTCTTGAAATTTTTTAAGGTGCTTATGATTTTCGTAGCAATCATTTCATAGTTTAACCTCATTTACCCTTGTTCTTATTACATTTATGCTATTACTTTGGTCTTGTATTGGCATCATTTTAGAACAGTTGTAATTCATATAATAATTTTTTCTACACTAACAAATTCTCGGCTCCAGCAAGTTTGTTCCCATATGCATGATCCCTTTTTACTGTCCTTGGGAAACTCAAGTATTACACACATAATTATAAGTGAGACATTCAGTAAAATTTTACGCATTTCAATAACATTCTAAAGCAATATTCCCAATCATTGGGTAGCCATACATCAAATTTTATTTGACCAATAACATAATGAGAGGTCACACGATATATTGAATTCATTATCACTTGAGGGTTCCTATACCCTACTACAAGACAATACTAGAGTAATCAAATGTCCTAATCTTGCAAATCCTTCGTGCAACCTCTGGGTATCCATTACTACCTACTAAGGGATCATTTTCTTTAACCATAAGGATTAGGATTTCCAATATGAGGTTCTTTCATGATGTAAGTTTGGCTCCATTGACAAGTCTCTAGTTCAATACTTGAGGAAGCAACAATCTGGATCACGAGGGAAGAAAAAGAGAATTCTCATGGACCATGCACTAAGGATGGACAAGGTACAAAGTTAACCTACCCCAAAATGGTCATGAAGGCATAAGTGAGACCCATTCTCTCGGCATACAGTAGGACCTAATATCAATACGAAAATGGAATTAACATGGTTAAAAGTTGATCAAGTTCAGTTCCCCTATGAAAATAAGACACGGGGTAATCTCAAAAGGACCATTCCTTATGGCAAGGGTTATTTTTTCATGCTATAAGTTTGATTGTCACTTTTCATCTAAAAGAAAACATGTTACTACAAGTTGTTATTTATCTTGAAGACTAAAGGTTTTTCTAGGTCCAACACATCGCTAACAAGCACATAAAATTTTCCATTCTCAAGTGTTTACTATCCACACGCACAAATACAGTTCCTAAGAGGAAACCCACATACTCTAGATAGTGTTTAACCATTATCGTTCCTACATGGCGTTTTCACGACAATGTTAATAAACATATATGTTATTATGGTAACCTGAATTTGGGCCCTTATTTCCCTTAAGCTAGTAGGTGTCATCGAGTATAAAGAACTAGGCTCATCCTAAAATTTTAGTTTTCTACGTTATTAAGGTGATCACACAAGAATGGTTAATCATACAAGAATTTTACTCTAAGGTTGACCTTTTTTTAGGTTCCTTTCCTAAAATTCCAAAGTAATTGGTACAACACACAAGAGGTTCATTCATTAATTTCACACCGAGGCACGCTATAAAATATCAATTCATTTCGAGTTAGCATACGCATCCACCCTCATCTAATGATTCAAATACTTTCAATAGGTTTATTTTTACATAAATTTCTATAGTAACAAGGTACAAACAACTTAATTTACCTAGCCCACATTAAAAGTACTAACAAGTAGGAATTTAGTCTACATTAAAAAAAGTAACAAAGTACAAAATAACACACTTTCCCAATAGACTAACAATTTTGTATTCATCACGGAAAAAAATAATGACAATTCTATTCATAGCAATAGCGTTGATATATCATATACAAATACAATGTTTTCCAAATCAAAAATTATTATGCAACACCATCAACACTTCACTTTGTCCTTATCCTAGTACTTGCAACCAACACGTGGTCATCACAAACTGTTGGCATGACATCTACCCACAATCTAGCATAATTCATGTTTTCATATTTTTCCATTCACGTGATTATAATACATATCATGCAACAAGAGAGAGTTAAAGATATATTCATTTCCTTCATTTCATTTCATTCCTAACTAGAGGGGGCAGAGAGAGGAGAGAGAAAGGAACACCATTTTCTTGACAATCAAATTTCTCAAACAAGCCACAAAAGATAGTTTTATATGATATAAGTGCCTACAAGTTTTCTCAGAAGTTATTAGACTTAAGAGGACCCCACAACATTATTTCAAATTTACCTACTAGTTTGCGAAAACGACCAAACTTAGCTCGAGGGCTAAGAATTTACGTTCAAAAATTGACTTCTGATGGTCGAACGTGCCTTGAGAAAAATCCTATGCGCTTTACTATGTATAAGGAATTCAGTGGAATGGATGAAACTTAAAACTGGAAAACAACATACGAATGACGACTATTTTTCCAGAGTCACCAGTCATAGTTGAGCTAGTCACCTAGTGACCAGAGGCCTACAAAACCTCCTTGTGAAACTAACTGAAAAATTGTTATTCTCATAAATGAGGGTTGCAAGAAATTTTCATGTATAAATACTAGAGGTCTACAGAGGTCAATATCTATTTTTTTTCCAGGGCCAAAACACAAGCCAAAACCAAACCTAACTTTTGATTTTAGTAGCTTCCCAAAGTTGGAAAAAGGGTTAACAAGGCTCCTAAAGGTGATGAAAAGTGCACGAATGGTCATTTGAGGGTGTTCTAAGGTTTGATACGAAACCCCACATGATAGGGAACACAATCATAATTCAACTTTCCCATTTCGGGATTCATATGGGTGTTTTGTGAGTCACTGAAAACCACATTTTATCAATTCGCAAGGTAAACAAAGAGGGGGTTTCTCAGGTAAAGACTCAACTCAATATTTCCAGATGAAATGGACACAAACATCTAGTTTTGATACCTTGGTTTTACAAACGAAATAGGTCGTGGTTTGTGAGTATAGTTGATGGTCAAAAACACTAGATTAGGTTGTGAAGGAAAACACCCTTTTTCTTGGTGTTTGAAACTACGGTTATTTAATTAAATTGTAAACTAATCCTTAGTTTTATTATAAATTATGATTCCATAGAAAAAGGAAAACTATCAATACATAAATTATACAAGTCAAGGGTGATAAAACCATTCCTGAAAATGATCAACGAACAAGAGTAGAGGAGTTGTCATTAAGAGCCAGATGCATTTGCTAATAGAGTTCAATGACCTTTTTCACCGAAATTCGTCTTGTGCACATCCACCAATACTTGCAATCCATGAGACCACATCTCATTGAGGCATTTCTTTGAATAGCCTTAAAGCCTCATCGAGAAGAAAATTTGAGCATAACCAGTAGTCACATAATTCCATGAAACCACATTTACATTATCCATTTTGCCAAACAACTTGCGTGCATTATGAATGCTTCCACATTTTGCATACATATCTATCAAGGCATTTTCAGCCGCAAAATCTGACAAAACATCGATTTCCATGATTTTATTATGAATCTCCAATCCTTGTTCTAATGAACCCATTTTAGCACAAGTTGGGAGAATACTAGAAAATGTTACTAAGTTTGGATTTATGCCTATCAATTGCATTTTATTTTTAAAAAATCATTGTTTTTTTCACCAAGGACCATCTTGAGCACATCCAACAACAATTGAATTCCATGAGATCATGTCTCATTGGGGTACTTCGTTAAACATCCTTAAAGTCTCATCAAACACACCATTTTGTACATATCATGTAATGATATCACTAAGCAGAGAGGGTGAGTTGGAAAATGCACTACACAATTCCTAATACCACACACCCCACACCTTCCTTATGGTGGATGCCTATGCCATGTTCAAATCTCTTATTCTAACACAAACATGCACTAGGAATGGAAACTGATTGGATTAGAAGCCATTTGGTTGCATATAGTGAAAAAGTGGGACTGTCTCTAGCACATTTCCCTTAGGCATTTTGTTAAACAGTTTAAGTGATAAGCACATGCTTCCATAATATGCTTCCAGAACACACACAACCAAGATATTTGACCTAACCTCACTCTCTACACTGTACTTTTATAGGGCATCCAAATATGATCCAAATCTCTATCTTGGCATAAGTATGATTTTTTAGAGTCAAACAACCACAAGGAACAAAATGAGACAATGTGTGTTGCCATTAAAACCAAAAATGGATCCTATATGGCTGCACAACGTATATGAAACCTTATTTTGTTGATGTGTTTTGTCCAGTAGCTCACCGCCTTATTGGGTGTCCTCCATGCCCAAGGAAATCTGAAAAAAATGTATCTTCCTCCATACTTTGTAATAACAAATCTAACAATAGCCTGTACACGCCACTCTCCCTTCACCAAGGCTCCACCAACTCACCTTTAAATCGCACATGCACCCAATTTTGAAATAAAATTATTTATTCATTAAATTGTATCTTTATTTTGTTTATTTATTTAATTATTTAAATTATTTCATAGTATATAAATACATCTTATTTAGACTCATTTTGTTTGTTTTCATTTTATTTTATCATTTTAATTATCTTTTGATTGTTGTTTTAAAAAATTATTCCGTTCTCTATCATTACAATTTCTAAATCTCGTACTAAACAATCGTACTAATAACTCCCAGAGATGATGATGCCAAAAAAAGAATAGGAAGAAGCTATATTGGCAAGGGAACACACTCAAAAAAAATTTGACAGCCAGAACCAATGAAGATTTAAACAATTGAGTTGTGTAAAATGACCAAAACTAACGGGAACCAAATTTATTTCTACCAAATATTCTTCCCAAATCAAGGTAAATTGAGTGGACACTACATCTCCCTCCCCATATAATAGCATCATCCTCGATGAGACATAATGTTAGTGTTAGCTAGAGGGCTATGCAAACAAGCAAAATCAAAAATGACAAGTCTTGTCTAGGGAAAAGAACTTTTCGCTAGAACAAACGACAAGGAAGTAAGTAATTTTTGACAATTTCTTAAATTTTAATGTTTTGTGAAGATTGGTAGTTCCATTTTAAGTTATTACTTAGTCTTTTCCTTTACAGTATTTCTTAATCCTAAAGTTCATAATATTTCATTATTTAGGATTTCTATTGACTTATTCTCATGAATTTTGACCACTAAATGACATCATGATACCACACAAAACCCAAGCACGCGATAACGACCCACAAAACATCTTGTAAACACATTTTCACATTTATAACTGAGCACAAGACCACCAACCCATGGAAAGAAACATACAGTCCACATAACATAGAACTCAACACACACATGTCTGTGAGACAAATAGTACTTGCAACACAAGGATATAATAACAATAAGGAATTCCCATCAAAACACATACACATGTTTTATGCAAATCAAAAGCATAACTGTAACTACATAGTGTCAAGATGAGATCATGTTGACAATTTTTTGTTAGTGTTATCATTGATGTCAATTCCAATGATGGAAAAGGGTGTCATGAGGTCACATGAGTCTCCATGAGGTGTTATTCAGATGTCAATTATAAAGGTTGATTAGTAGTGTATAGATTTGTTGATTTCTATGTTGTTCTTGAGCATGGTTGAGTAGGCATAGTCATGGTTTGAGTTTTCCTGAGTTGGTTAAATGTTTTTATAAGTTCATTCATGGTCCTAAAGGTGTTTTATAGGTTTTAATGAGTCTACAAGATGTCATTATGGTCAGTTCATGAGGTTTCATTGCTGATTCGGATCATTCCAAGCCCATTTCTTGTCATGGAGCATGTAGAATGGTATGGCAACATGAGTTTTGGAGATAATTGTTAGAGATCACAAACATTAAGAGGGGGTGTGAATCAGTGTAGATTAAAATTTTTTCACTTAATGCAAATTTTAAACCCTTTAATGATGTGCAACTTTAAACTATGAATAGTTAATCAAACATATGTCATGCACAATAACACAAAACATAGAGATTATCGTGGGAAACCCTTTCAGGAGAAAACTCCACCAAAACCGTTGCTTATATTACTCAAAGGAAGGACTTGTAAGAATATTATGCATCCTATAAGATTTGTTTAGTGAGGCACCAACCTCACAAGGAGCACCAACCCCTTTACCTTTGTTGATATTACGCACAACAAAGGACTCAAGTAAATATTATGCATCACAAGAGATTTATTTAGTGAGGCACCAACCCCACAAGGAGCACTAACCCATACATATGCTAAGCTATAACTTAGACTTAATTTACATATACATTTTGATCATCTAGTTACAACAATTGCTTTTGCAATAGATTATGACCACCTTTCTGTATTTATCTGTGTTCTCCTTTTCACTCTCTTTTGATCATCTGATTCGATCCCTCTTGCACAATCAATCCACCACCCTTGATGCTTTTTTCAATCCTTCATCATTTTTCTCTCCTCTTTCCTCTTTCTTTTCTTCTGTAGCTTTTTCTCATCTTGATTGCATCATCTTCTTCCTTGTATTTCGCTACCTTAGCTCAAATGTGTATTTTCTTACTTGAGCAACAACCAAAATAGCTCCAAGTTCTAACTATATTCACAATCGACCCAATTCTTAACGTTGAATTATGTGTCACGCACCTTCCTACTTGGTCACCTCATAATTCAGACTATTAAATGCATACAGCTGACTCCAAATATTGTTCTGTATGTATTCGGCTTGATTACACCACTTTCCATGCATTTCTAGAAGCTATTTATTAGTTGTTTTTCAAAATTAGATTTCCCACATTTGCAATGTGACCCAGATGAGTGATTTGTTTCCTTCCCCAATATTTTATTTTTCCTTGAAGCTTGGGATCTCATAGAGAATGTAACTGCATTTCCACAAAGTCAATACACAATAAATGTTGGAATATGGAACAATGTATTTCTTCGATCTTTGTGGAGATCAAGTTGTATCCTTAGCCGAAATCACCTGACAATCAACTCACCATCGATTTTGGAGAACCAACTCTCACTTGTTCATGTTTGAATGAAATTAATTTCCTTCAACCCTTTTTAATCCATATTCTATCATTTCACGGCTTTCCTTAGCTCCTCTGACTTTCTTCTTTGTATCACAACTCTTTTCTTTGTACTGTGGCATTTCTTCCTTCACAGTGGATCTTTAGTTATTTGTGGCTCTTCTATGCTTCTCACGGCTTTCCCAGTGACTTGCAGCTTTCTTTCTTGTTTTTTTCCTTTCCACAAATTTGTTCCATGTCCGCAACTTTTTCTCTCTTACTTGCGGCTTTTGTAGTCTTCTACAGTTATATTTCGTCCTTAGGGGCTTTTTTCTTTATCCGTGGCTTTGCTTCTGACTTCCTTACTTTCACGTCTTTTCCTTAGCCTCTATGGCTCTTTCTTCACATCTGCAACTTCACCTATCTTACACACAACTTGTCCTTTCACTCCATTTTGATTCGCAGCTTCATCCCTTTATCCGCGACATTTAATTACTTTCCATGGTTTCTTCTAGAGCTCTGCAGCTCTCTACACGCTTCGGAAGCTACTCCAAGTCTTTGGTGGGTATCTCTACACTTCAGTGGATATCTCCTCATGTCTGCGGCGTGCACAAACATTGACTAAGTCATTTAGAGCTTATCCTTTTTCATCCTGAAGCCTCTGTGAGTTGACACTACCAATCAACCTTCATCTTTTCATCTTGCTCAGTTTACCAATTAACTCCTTTTGCCATCAATCTAACTTGACATCAACTAATCTATCTTGACATCAATGACAACACATATGACACATGACAAAGGTCCAACAATCCCCCCCTTTTTCATTGACCGAAACACCTTTATGGACCTATACCACATCAGAAACCTACAAACTTTGATGGAAAAATGTTTTCCATACCTAGTTTCTGGTAACACCCTGTCTTCTTCCTTTTGACTATTACATAACTGGTTTCCCCTTGTGACAGTCTGATTTCTAATCTTAGTTTCTCTCCCCCTTTGACAACAATGACAAAGTGTCAACTATGCCACATAAAATTAGATATTTTGGTAAGCTAGATACAACATGTTCTTAACTTAAGAAGCTCCCCTAAGCTTATGCTACTCATACACATGTCTTAGTATGTTCACGACAATGCTCCCCCCGAGCTGATGTATGCTTTGATAAATTTGAGCTAATAGATTAGCTCCACCTTACTTTAGCATTGTTTAGGAGCTTATAATTTCTGAGAATGCTCGATTTCCTTGTTTGCACACACTCTAGTTGTTAGCGGGATTAGGAATGAATCCTAATCCATTCCTTAAGTGCTCAAATGATGCTTTTGGTAGCGGCTTGGTCATTTTATCTACAATTTCTTCTTTAGTGCTCACATATTCCGGGTTGATATTCTTTCCATTCACTTGTTCCCTCAAGAAATGATATATTATAGGTATATGCTTAGTTTTTGAGTGGAACACTAGGTTCTTGGAGACACTTATTGCACTTGTATTGTCACATAACAAAGGAATTGGATTATCAGATTTTACCTTGTAGTCTTCCAATGTTTGTTTCATCCAGAGAACATGGGTGCAACACATCACAACAACTATATACTCTACTTCACATGTTGAGAGAGCCACTCATGATTTCTTGTTTAGCCAAGATACCAAGTAATCTCCAATAAAGAATGCTCCTTCACTTGTACTCTTTGTGTCATTAACACTTCCTACCCAATCAATATATGTATATGCTTTTATGTTGAAGTCATTGCTTTTGGGGTAGCACAGTCCATACTCAATTGTTCTGACGAGATATCTCAAAATTCTCTTGACCACCTTGTGGTGTGTTTCCCTTGGATCTTCTTGAAATATTCCAACAAGGCCTACCACCTACATGATATTTGGTTTTGATGCAGTGGAATAGATTAGACTTCCTATCATGAATCTATACAATGTTTTTTCTACTTTTGGTGTGACATCATATATGTTCACCTGGCATCCAACTTCCATTGGTGTCCTAATCGGTCTACATTATTCCATTCTGAATCTTTTCAACATCACCATGATATAATTATTCTGGGATATGAATATACCTTGATCTGTTTGACTAATCCTTAAACCCAAAAATAATGAAAGATCTCCAAGCATAGACATTTCAAATTCTTCTTTCATCATATCAAAAAATTAATATGCCATCTTATCATGGTCTCCACCAAATATGATATCATCTACATACATAATGAAAATTAGCAAGTGGTCTCCTTCTTCCTTGATGTAGAGATTGTTATCCACAACACCTTTTCTGAATCCTTGCTCAATGAGGTATGAATCCAGTCTGTTGCACCAAGCTCTGGGAGCTTGTTTTAATCCATACAAATCTTTCTTCAACTTGCACACATAATCCTTATCTTTAGTCAGTGAAAATCCATTAGGTAGAAAGGCTGATTTCACATCCATATGGAATACTTTGATCTTCTTGTATGTTGCGTAAGCCAAAAATAGCCTTATTGTCTCTATTCTCTCCACTGGTTCAAATTTCTCATCAAAGTCAATTCCTTCCATTTGTGTGTATCCTTTGCACACTAGCCTTGCTTTGTTCCTTGTCACTTCTCCTTTCTCATTTAGTTTGTTCCTGAATACCCATTTGGTGTCAATCACATTCTTTTTCTGCAGTTTGGGTACCATCTCCCATGTCTCATTCTTTTCAATATGATCCAACTCTTAATTCATGGCATCTACCCAATGTTGATCTTTGTTTGCTTCTACAATTCTCTTAGGTTCTATCATTGACAATAGTGTTATATCTTAATGGTTCTGCTACTCTCTCAACCTTCTTTTTGTGAAAATGTCACCATCTTTGTTTCCAATGATTTGATTAAAAGGATGGTCCTTTCTGACTTGCCTAGAGGGTGCCTTAGTATCTTTCCTTTCTTCCTCTTCATCTATTTTTCCACGTAGACTATCTAAATATTCATCATCTTATTGTTCTTCATGACTATATTTGTGTTGGTTGTTGACTTTGGTGTATTGTGTTTCATCCTCCTTCACATTTGTGCTTTCAACAATTTTCTGCAACTGCTTATTGTAGCACCTATAAGCCGCGTTGACTGCTAAGTAACAAAGGAATATTGCTTCATCACATCTTGAGTCGAATTTTCCCAAGTTGTCTTCATCTCTTTTGATATAGCATTTACTACTAAAGAATTTTATGTGCTTTACATTTACTAGTCTCTTCTTCCACAATTTATAGGGATTTTTGTCACTGTTTATCCTCAGTTGAGCTCTATTCAAAAGATAAACCACGGTGTACACTGCTTCACTCCAATACATGTCTAAGTGTTTGGATTCATTTAACATTGTTCTTTCTATCTCTTGCATTGTTCTATTTTTCCTTTCAACAACCCCATTTTGCTAAGGTGTCCTTATAGCTGATAATTTTCTCCTGATTCCATTTTCTTAACAGAATTCATCAAACTCATTTGACCATAATTCTTTGTATCTGTATTATCTTAGGCATTTGATATTTTTGTTCTTCTCATTTTCTACCAGTGCCTTGAATTTCTTGAATCTATCTAAGGCTTCTGACTTTTGCTTCAAACATGTTACCCATGTCATTCTAGTGTAATCATCTATTAGAAGCATAAAATATACCTCACCATTTATACATTCAGTTCTGTTGGGTCTGCAGAGGTCTATATAAATCAACTCCAGTGGTCTAGTTGTAGAGTACTCCTTTGATTTGAATTATCTCCTTGTTTTTTTACCATGTAAGCAGGCCTTGCATAGTGTATCCGCAGGTTTCATAATGGTTGACATATGTCTGAAATAGCCTTTTGCACTTAGCTTTACAAGATTTTAAAAACTCACATGCCCTAGTCTTCTATGCCACAACCACGTGTAATCTATCTTACTTGTGAAGCATTTCTCTTTTTTATCTCATTAAGAACATACATGTTGTTTTTTGTCTTCTTGGAATTCACAATCTTCTTTCTTGTTTTGTAGTTTATAATATAACAGACTTTGTCATGGAATGTCACATTATATCCCCTCTTGCACATTTGACTCACACTCAATACATTATGTTTAAGACCTTCAACATATAAAACATTTTCAGTTATAGTCTTTCCATTATCTAGACTCAAGGTTCCTTTTCCAACTATGTTTGTTGAATTGTTGAATTAAGGATGAGTGCACAAACTCTTACTCATCCTCCTTTGATTTGTAAGAGTTTGAAATCTTTTCCAGCTATGTTTCCAATTCCTTGAGCTCATTTACCCCTTCTTCTTTTCTTTGAGATTGTCTTCCTTCAAAGATGTGGATTTGTTCTTCATAATCCTTTAATGTGCATCTCAACTTCTGATTGTTTTTCCTACACAATCTAAACTCTTCAAGAGCACACACTAGTTCAGCTTCAAGATTTACTTTAGCTTCTTCTTCATCATAGTCTTCAACATCAAATCTGTTCTTCCCTTTCGAGTTGCTTTCTTCAATTGCATCCATGGCCATAAACACACATTCTGTTTGATCTACATCATTTTAATTTTCAAAGATACCAAGATTTCTTGATTCATAGTCACTTGATTATTCCTTTGAATAGCAGTTCCTTTTGTTCTTGAAGAACATTTTCTTGTTTTTCTTTGTATATCCAATCTCTCTCTTACTGTGTTTATGACTATCCTCTTCATGTTCAGACTAATTATATTTATTCTTTTTTGGACACTTTCCAGCAAAATGACCTACTTGTCTACATCTAAAACACTTAAATTGGAGTTTTCATTTATACTTACCTAGACCTCTTTTCAGTATTCTGACAAACATTGCTTCAATATTTTCATCATCCAACTCATCTCCTGAAGCTGATTCTTCTTATTCTTCTTCTTGACCTTGAATGCTACTTCTTTCTTAGAATTTTTGGATCCAATGGTCCTCATCTTGTATGTTAAAAGAGTGCTCTGCAATTAATCCATTGTGAGAGTCTTCATGTCTTTGGCTTCCTCTATAGCTAATACCTTTGCATCATACTTTCCAGTCATAGATCTTAATATTTTCTGCACTATGATATATTCTTCTAGTTTCTCTCCTAGAACTATGATCATGTTTATGACTTCATCTATTCCTTGCATGTAGGCCTCTCTAATCTCATCATCTTTCATCTTCAGATTCTCAAACTGAGCTCTATATGTCTATAATTTTGGTAGCTTGAAATTTTCATCACCTTCGTAGATACTCTGCAGCTTGGTCCATATCTCCTTTGTTGTTGTGTAGTGCATTACTTTGAAAAAATTTGTTTCAGTCATGCCGCACACAATGACGTTCATTTCTCTTGAGATTACATTCATATTCTGCATTATCCGTGGAAGTAGTAATTGGTGTGACTAGAGGATTATATCCTTTCTCAACACATTCCCAAATATCAAAACCAAGTGACATCAAAAATTTCTTCATCCTTATTCTACATAATGCATAATTTGTACCGATGAAGAGAGGTGATCTTAACAGTGACAAACCACCTTGTGCTTGATTTGTCGCCATGCTTGTGATAGGAGGATCTCCTTGAAGATGTTAAGCTTCTATTATAAAAACCTTACTCTGATACCAATTGTTAAAGATCCCAAGCACAGAGAGGGGGGTGAATCAATGTAGATTAAATTTTTTTCACTTAATGCAAATTTTAAACCCTTTAATGATGTGGGGCTTTAAATTATGAACAATCAATCAACATATGTCATGCACAATGATAAAAAGCACAAAGATTACCGTGGGAAACCCTTTTGGGAGAAAAACCCACCAAAACCTTTTCTTATTTTACACAAAGCAAGGACTTGTAAGAATAGCACACATCCTACAATATTTGTTTGGTGAGGCACCAACCCCACAAGGAGCATCAACCCCTTCACCTTTGCTGATATTATGCACTACAAAGGACTCAATTGAATATTACGCATCACAAGATATTTCTTTAGTGAGGCACCAACACCACAAGGAGCACCAACCTCTACATATGCTAAGCTACAACTTAGACTTGATTTACATATATATTTTGATCATCTAGTCACAACAATTTCTTTTATAATAGATTATGATAACTTTTCTATATCTATCTGTGTTCTCCTTTTCACTCTTATGCTCATCTGATTCAATCCCTCTTACACAATCAATCCATCGCCCTCGATGCTCTTTTCATCTGATAAATCAATCCTTCATCAGTCTTCTCTCCTCTTTCCTCTTTCTTTTCTTCTGTAGCTCTTTCTTGGCTTGATTGCATCACCTTCTTCCTTGTGTTGCTCTACCTTAGCTCGAATGCGTCTTTTCTTACTTGAGCAACAACTAAAATAGCTCCAAGTTCAAACTATATTCAAAATTGACCCAATTCTTCACTTTGAATTGTGTGTCGTGCACCTTCTTGCTTGGTCACCTAAGAATTCAGGCTATTAAATTCCTACAACTGACTCCAAATATTTTTCCTTTTGTATTCAGCTTGATTACACCAGTTTCCATGTATTTTCAGAAGCTATTTATTAGTCATTTGCCAAAATTATATTTTCCACATTTGTGACGTGACCCATATGAGCGAGTTGTTTCCTTCTCCAATATTTTATTCTACCTTGAAGCTCGAGATCTCATAGAGAATGTAACTGCATTTCCACAAAGTTAATACACATTAAATGCTAGCACCTGGAACAATGTATTTTTTATCTTTATGGAGATCAATTTGTATCTTTAGCCGCAATCACCTGATAATCAACTCACCATCAATTTTTGAGAACCAACTGTCACTTGTTCATGTTTGAATCAAATTGATTTCCTTCAACCCTTGTCCAATCCATATTCTATCATTTTGCGGCTTTCCTTAGCTCCTCTGACTTTTTTATTTTTATTACGAATCTTTTCTTTGTCCTGCGGCATTTCTTCCTTCACAATGACTTTTTAGTTATCTACGGCTCTTTTATACTTCTCACAGTTTTCCCAATGTCTTTCTGCTTTCTTTCTTTTATGTTTCTTTTCTACGACTTTGTTCTATGTTTGCGACTTTTTCTCTTTTGCTTGTGGCTTTTGTAGTCTTTTGTGGCTATCTTCCGTCTTTAGTGGTTTTTTTAGTTCTTTTCTACTTTTCTCTTTTTCCACATCTTTTCTTCTCACTTCCTTACTTTCACAGCTTTTCCTTAGCCTCCACGGATCTTCCTTCACATCCGCGACTTCACCTATCTTACACACGGCTTGTCCTTTCACTCCATTTTTCTTCTCGATTCCATCCCTTTATCTATGACACTCAATTACTTCCCATGGTTTCTTCTAGAGCTCTGCGACTCTCTGCAAACTTTGACAACTACTCCAAGTCTTTGATGGCTATCTCTAGACTTCGGTGGATATCTCCTCATGTCCATGGCATGTAAAAACATTGACTAATTCCTTTATAGCTTATCTTTAGTCATCCTAAATCCTCTGTGAGTTGACACTACCAATCAACCTTCATTTTTTTAGCTTGCTCACTTTACCAATTCACTCATTTTGCCATCAATGCAGCTTCACATCAATGGCAACACATATGACACATGACAAAGGTGTAATGTTAATAAGTCTTTTACAATCATGCTAGCAGTATGGTGGTAGTGTATATGACATGTATGGTGATTTTCATGTCATTTCTTATAGGTTTTATGGTGTCTCATGGTCCTTAGGAAGCAAGCAGGTGAAGAACAAACATGATGACATAGGTAAGTCTTAATGGATGGGAAGTTTTAAACCTATTTGAGCTATATGGTGAGTATAGAAAATTAGAGTATGTTGTCATGATGCTTCATCACAAGTTTCAGGTCAAAGTGAAGAAGATTTTGCAAGCTACATTAGTTTTGGCATAACCGGGTTTTCTAGAGTGAAGATTTGAGGGAAAAGTTGAAATTCTGATGCTCACTATGAATTGTATGTTATGCACGGGACCTAAATACTTTTAGGGATTTTTTACACGGAACTAAGGAGGTTTAAAAAAAAGAATGAGGTGGTTTTATGGTCACATTTTTATGAACAATTATTAAGAAGATAAGTTGCTTTGAAACCCTAGCTCAACACGACTTGAAGAAAAAGGTGTGTAGTGAACTAGTTTTGTTTTCTTTTGCAAGTATGATGATTGGAGGTTATAGAGGACTCCTTAAGGTTTACATAAAGGTGAATTAGAGTATGTGACTATATGTGGGCCCCACATGAAAATGTTTATTTCTGAAGATATTTATTTTGTGGAAAAGTTCTCTAAAAAGGGTGATAAATAAATTGATACCATTTTTATCCCGGGAGTTGTTCTATATTTCCATGATATTTTTAGATTGTGATTGAGCTTATAAATGAAAAAGTGTGCCCTATTTATGAAGACTAGTTCTTGAGGCAGTTTGGAGAAGCTTGTGGTAACATTGAAATTGTAGGAGCTACAGGTGGACTTAGGATTTGATTCAAGTTGTTTTGTGATCATGGTTTGGAGATATTTTAAATGATATATCAAACTTGTAATTTTGATATGTTATGAAGAATTTATTACCTATTCTTTGATGGTCAAATATAGGAGATGCCTATTTCAACAGGGTCTTGAGAAGCTTCATGAGGTAAGGTGATGGTTATGGTTTTTAAGGTTGTTGAGTGCTTAGACAACATGTATAATGGTGTTTCATGCTTTGGCTAAGTGTGATAGTGATTTTGGAGGTGAAGGAGCAAGTTGAGCTCAAGCCTAATTCTCGAGTCCTAGAATCCTAATGGAATAGTTTCATAGGTGGACCTGATTGAAGGTCTTCCACTAGGAGTTAGAAGGAAATGTAAGATTTTATGGAAAGATGATTCATAGGTATTTCAAATGATATAATATTTGTGTCTTGATGATGAGCTTTGATAGGCCAACCATATCAATTTGTGGAGAAGAAGGTTTGTTGTTTCTCAGGACAAAAATTGTTTTTGCTAAAAGATGGAGCTAGAAGAGGCATGATATGGATTGGTTGATGTTTGTTATCATTTGTAGAGTGAAGAGGGATGAATTTTATTTATATTGAAGGCATTTTTAGGTCCTTAAAGTGATAGCAAGGGTGCAAACCAGTTGAGTTTGTAAAAACTACTTTCTAGGTAGCTCAAATTAGTGAAGAGGAAAGTGAGTGTGGTTTGCGCATATGGATGTTTCATGAGATACAGAAAACATGGATGTGATATAAATTTATAGAGGATCTTAAAGATTTATAGTTGAGTTCTTCTTGGGTGTTCTTGAGGCCTAAAGATGAAAACTACTTCTTGGAAATAGGTGTTTTGTGAAGGATATAAGTCTTCTTAAGTGTGTTATGAAGAATTTTATCGGTGCAAGCTAATTAATGACCATCGGATTACTTTTTATGTCCATATTTTAATTTTTTTATGAATTTTGGAGCTTTACCAATATTTTTTATGAGGTTTGTGGTTTTTTGTTCATCTAGGTGATGGGGTTTAAAGTTGTTTTTAGCTAGTTTGGTGCATTTGGGCATGGCCGACCTATATGGGTCCATTGTGAATTTTTTTATGAGTGTGGTGTTGTATTTTTGAGCTATATTGGTCGAGCTAATTATGCAATAACGAGCTATGGTGTGTTTGAATGATGAGAAACATATAAAAGTGAAGTTTGAGTTTAAATTTGAACTAGTGCTCCAAGGAGGAAAAGTGTAACCCAACTAAAAGTGTGTAACATGTATGATTGCATGATTTGAGAGTTGATGAAGTTTGTTCTAGGTTGAAGAGTGATAAAGATTATGTGATGAAGGGTTTGAAGACAAGACAAACCATGAAAGAAGAAGAAAGATCTAGTTGAAGGAGTGAGGGTTTAAAGGTATGTGTGTAAGCTGATATTGTGACCTCCACCAGTTTTTGGCAACAACAAAAATAAAAAATATTTATCTAAATGTGGTTGAGTTGGTGCCTGATTATCTTAGGGGATTGTATCCTCCTTGTGGAGTGGGTGCTTCACTAAATTAGGGGTTGGTGCTCCTTGTAGGATTGGTGCTCTACAAAACTAGGGGTTTGGTACTCCTTATGGGGTTGGTGTTCCTTGTGAAGTTTTTTCTTCACTAAATTTTTTTTCTTTGTGTAATATAAATAGAGTTTCAATGGGTTTTCTTCCCCACGAGGGTTTTCCACTTATATATGGGATTTATGTGTTGTGTATTTTGTTTTATATTATTGTGATTGAATGTTGCATATATTAATAAGCTCGCATGGTTATGAATGATGATTGGAAACTTTAAATGATGAATTCATAGTTTGGTAATTGAAGTAGGAAAATGTGTAATGACTTATTCACCACCCCTCTCATTCCATTATGTTTTCAATTTATTACAACTAACTATGTATTCTAAATACTTAGTTTGCATCATTCGTGATACGCAAAGAGGTTTGTATGAGTTTAGCGGAGAAGTCTCAAATTTCCCTTTACTCCTAATCCGTCATCTTAATAAGTGCAATATCGATAGCTTCAAGTTATAAAATACAAGTTTTGACCACATTTAAACTCCTTAGTTAGTCTTAGGTTTCATTTATTTTTATCTACACCCAAGGGTTCTACTCCCTACAACAAATCAAACTAGAGTACAACATCCTTAACTCACAAGACCTTCATAAAATACCAAGGTATTCCATTCTCAAATATACATGTTCATTATTTCCTTTAGCATCATTGTTTAAACCACATTTTTGTGTACAAGGCATGTTCTCATGCCTCAAAATTACATTTTACCAGTTTAATAGATTGCCTTATCACCAACGAAGCTCTCCTTTGTTTACATTCATTTTATGATCACATTATTCCTTTTAGTTGGTTTGACATTGTTCAAGGTGCTTACGATTTTCATAGCAATCATTCCATACTTTAACCTCATTTACCCTTGTTCTTATTACATTTATGTGGTTACTTTGGTCTTGTGTTGGCATCATTTTGGAACAGTTGTAATTCATATAATACTTGTTCTACAATTACGAATTCCCAACTACACGGAGTTTATTTCCACATGCATGATCCATTTTTACTATTTTTACACAACTCGAGTATTACACAAAAAATTATTAGTGGGACATTCAGTAAAATTTTACATGTTTCAATATCCTTCTAAAGCAATATTTCCAATCATTGGATAATCAACATCAATTTTTTTTACTAATAAACATCATGAGAGGTCACATGATATATTAAATTCATTAGCACCCAAGGGTTCCTACACCCTACTACAAGACAACACTAGAGTAATGAAATGTCTTTATCTTGTAAAGCCTTCATGCAACCTCTGGGTATCCACTAATACCTACTATGGGAACATTTTCTTTAACATAAGGCTTAGGATTGCCAATATGGGGTTCTTTCATGATGTGAGTTTGGATCCATTGACAAGTATTTATTTCTATACTTGAGAAAGAAACAATCCATCCCATGAGGGAAGAGAAGGAACATTCTCATGGACCATGCAATTAAGGTTGGCCAAAGTACAAAGTTAAGCCTACCCCAAAATGGTCATGATAGAACAAGTGAGATCCATTCTCTCGGTATACGGTAGGACCTAATATCGATATGGAAATGGAATTGACACGAATAAGAAATGGCCAAGTTCAGTTCCCCTATGGAAATAAGGCATGAGGTAAACTCAAAGGGACAATTCCTTATGACAACAATTATTGTTTCATGTTATAAGTTTTATCATCACTTTTCAATCAAAAGAAAACATGCTACTCTAATTTTTTATTTCTCTTGAAGACTAAAGGGTTTTATAGATCCAACACATCACTAAGCAAGTATATAAAATACACCCATTCTCAAGTTTTTACTATCCACAGGGACAAATACAAAAGAGGAAACCCGCATACACTAAATAGTGTTTAACCATTATCGTTCCTACATGGTGGTTTCACTAAAATGTCGATAAATGTACATATTATTATGGTTAACCTAAATTTGGACCCTTATTTCCCTTGAGGTAGGAGGTGCCACCAAAGTATAAGGAACTAGGCTCATCCTAAAATTCTAGTTTTATACATTATGAAGGTGATCGCACAAGAATGGTAAATCATACAATAATATTACTCTACGGTTGACCTTTTGTTTAGGTTCCTTTCCTAAAATTCCAAAGCAATTGGTACAAACACACAAGAAGTTCATTCATTAATTTCACATTGATGCACATAATAAAAGATCAATTCATTTCCAGATAGTATATCCATTAACACTCCTCTAATGATTCACATACTTTTAATAGGTTTCTTTTTACATCAATTTCCTCAGTAACAAGGTACAAACAACTTAATTTATCTAGCCAACATATAAAAGTATGACCAAGTAGGAATTTAGTCAACATTTAAGCAAGCAACTAAGAAAAAAAAAAACACACTTTCCCAATAGACTAACAATGTCGTATTCATCACAGAAAACAATGAAGGACAATTTTATTCATAGAAATAGCACTGATATATCATATACAAATACAATGTTTTTGAAATCACATGTTATTATGAAACACTTTAGTTTCTCCTTATTCTGGTACCTGCAACTAACACATGGTTAGCACAAAATGTTTGGCATGACATCTACCCAAAATCTAGCATAATTCATGTTTTCGTAGTTTTTCCAGTAACATAATTATAATACTTATCACGAAAAGAGAGAGAGAGCTGGAAATACATTCATTTCCTTTGTTTAATTTCCTTCTTAACTAGAGGGGGGGGAGAGAAGAGAGAAAGAAACACCATTTTCCCGACAATCAAATTTCTCAAACAAGACAAAAAAGAGAGTTCCATATGATCATATATAAGTGCCTATAATTTTTTCTCGGTAGTTATTAGACTTGAGAGGACCCCCGCGCCATTCTTTCGCATTTACTTACTAGTTTGTGAAAATGACCAAATGTATTCTGAGGGCTAAGAAGTCATATTCAAAAACTAACTTCCAATGGGAAAATACACCACAAGACAAATCTTATACGCTCTCCTATATACTTGGAATTCACTAGAGTTGACGGAAATTAAAACTAGCAAATAGGGTATGAATGGAGACTGCTTTTCTAGAGCCACTGGTCGTAGTTGGACTAGTGTGAACTGGTCACCCAACAACCAGAGGCCTACAGAACCCCCTCGCAAAACTAATTATAAAAGTGTTTTTCTCATAACTGCGGTTTGCAAAAAAATTTCATGTATAAAATAATAGAGGTCTACGGGAGGCCAATATCCATTTCTTTTCCTAGGGCCAAAACAAAAAGCCACAACCAAACCCAACTTTTGATTTTTAGTAGCTTCCCAAAGCTGGAAAAAAAGGTTTAAAGGGATCCTAAAGAGGTGACAAAAAGTGCGTGAATGGTCATTCAAGGTCATTCTAAGGTTTGATACGACACCCCACATGACAGGGAACATGTTCACTAACCTCAATTTTCCCATTTTGGGATTCAGAGGGGTGTTTTGTGAGTCACCGAAAACCATGTTTTATTAACTTGCAAGGTAAAAAAAAGGGGTTTTTTAATTGAAGACTCAACTCAATCTTGCCAATACAAATGGACACGGACATTTAGTTTTGATACCTTGTATTTACAAACAAAATAGTTCGTGGTTTGTGGGTATGGTCGATAGTCAAAATAATCAATTAGGTTGCAAAGTAAAATGCCCTTTTTCTTGTTGTTTGAAACTACGATTATGTGATTAAACCATAAACTCATCCTCAATTTTATTGCAAATTATGATTCCATAACAAAAGGGAAACTATCAATACAAAATTATGCAAGTCAAGGGTGAGAAAACCATGCTTGAAAATAATCAGCGAACAAGAGTGGAGGAGTTGTCGTTAATAACCAATTGCGTTTGCTAATGGGGTTCAATGACCTTTTCACTAAAAAATTGTCTTGTGCACATACACCAATACTTGCAATCCACAAGACCACATCTTGTTGAGGCATCTCTTTAAATAGCTTTAAAGCCTCATTGAGAAGACCATTTTGAGCATAACTAGTAATCACATATTTGCATGAAACCACATTTACATTATCCATTTTGTCAAACAACTTGTGCGCATTATGAATGCATCCACATTTTGCATACATATCTATCAGGGATTTTTCAACCACAACATCTGACAAAAACACCAATTTCCATTATTTTATTATGAATCTCCATTCCCTATTCAAATTCTCCCATTTAAGCACAAGTTGGGAGAATATTGGAAAATGTTACTGAGTCTGGATTTATGCCTGCTAGTCACATTTTCTTTAAAAAAACTTCATTGTCTCGTTGAGGCACTTCTTTAAACATCCTCAAAGCACAACCTCAAAGCCTCATCACGCACACCATTTTGTAAATTTCCTGTAATCATAGCATTAAGTGGAGAGGGTGAGTTGGAAAAGGCACTACATAATTCCTAATACTACACACCCCCACCTATTCCTTGTGGTGGATGCCCATCCCTTGTTCAAAGCTCTCATTCTAGCACAGAAAGAGGCATGCTAGTAAGGGAAATTGATTGGATTAGAAGCTTGTTGGTTACATCCAGTGAAAAGGTGGAACTATTTATGTCACATTTCCCTTGGCCATTTTTTCAAACAGTTCAAGAAATAGGTGCATGCTTCCATAATATGTTGTCAGAACACATGCAACCAAGATAATTGACCTCACTCTCTCCATTACACTTTGATGGGCATCCAAACCTGATCCAAAGCTTTTATCTTGGCACAGTTCTAGGGTATGTGACACAAACAACCACAAGGAACAAAAGGAGACAATGGGTGCTACCACAAAAACCAAAAATGGATCCTATATGACTGCGTAGGGTATATGAAACATTATTCCTTTGAGGTGATTTATCGAGTAGCTTAACACCTTGTTGGGTGTCCTTCATGCCAAAGGAAATATAACAAAAAATTTATCTTCCTCCATGCTTTGCAATGACAAATCTGACAACATCCTGTACATGCCACTCTCCCTTCATCAAGGCTCCACCAACTCACCGTTAAAGCTCACTCGCACCCAATTTCAAAATAAAATCATTTATTCATTATATTTTATATTTATTTCTTTATTTCTTTATTTTCATTTTTTAAATTTATTTAATTACTGAAATGCTTTCATACTATATAAAGACATCTTATTTAGACTCATTTTTTGTTTTTGTTTTTGTTTTATTTCATTTTATTTTATCATTTTAATTATCTTATGATTTTCGCTTAAAAAATCCTTCCTTTTTTGTATTGTTACGATTTCTAAATATCATACTAAACAATCATACCAAAAACTCCCAAGGATGATGATGCCAAAGAAAGAATATGAAGAAGCTATATTTGTGAGGGAACAAACTCAAATAACATTTGGCAACTAGAAGCAATGAAGATTTAAACAATCAAGTTGTGTAAAATGACCAAAATGAACGGGAACCCAATCTATTTCTACCAAAGACACTTCTTGAATCAAGGTAAATGGAGTAGGCACTACAATTGAGGTAAAACCCTTTGGAGGAATAATGGTTTCGAGAGAGGAAAATTCTTGTTCAATAACAGATGATCCAATGCTTGCCAAAGATTACACCAACCATGAAGATGTTAAAGAAATCAATCCTCTATCTCGAACTCAGATTTGTTAGGAGGATGACTTTGAGGTAATCATGGATAATTTTATTTCCAATTTTGAATCTCCAATTGATGCAAAAATTCACAATGATGAAATGAAGATGGAAGAATCCGATTTCCTTTCTGAAACAATTATGGATGAGAAAATTGAGCATGGTCTCTCTAGGGAGTTGATGCCCCTATCATCACCCAAGGAATATGATAGTGACTATAACAATGAGAATGGAGTCTTCCCTTTTCTATGTGAAGAAGAAGACTTTCTAGGTGATGTTTAGGATAGAGTAGAATACTATCCTCAAGTTGCAGCTCTAACATTTTTTTTCTTCCTCCTTTCATGAGGATGATACGATGAATCTTGAATTGAAAGTTGTTCCCTTCCCATTCAGCATGGATCTCTTTTCAATGTCTGAAAATGATGAATACTATGCATTCCTCAACTTGCAAGAAGGTAACCCTTGGATGACATGGAATATGGATCATGAGGATAATTTTTCAAATGAGTCCTCGTCATGTGAAGACCTGATTTCTAGCCATCTTCGTGAGGCTCAACGTGAAAATTTCTCAAATGAATGTGAAAGTGAGTACATGGTAGATATGAAAGAGAAATCTATGCAAGGTGTCTTGAAGATTGTGGAAGAGGTTGAAGACCCTCAACCGAGTCTTGAGATCCTAACATATGCCATGACAATGCAATATAAGTGTGAGTTAAACTTTGATTTTCCTTTTGATGCACGAATGATTGATAACA
This sequence comes from Taxus chinensis, assembly GCA_019776745.2. Classification (NCBI taxonomy): domain Eukaryota; kingdom Viridiplantae; phylum Streptophyta; class Pinopsida; order Cupressales; family Taxaceae; genus Taxus; species Taxus chinensis. The sequence goes on along the minus strand of CM034148.1, from coordinate 572,295,870 downwards.
ACATGGAACAAACAAGTAAAATCAATGTTATCTTTGAAGCCTTTGTGGATGAGAATGAATGTGAAAATGAATCTCCCTCTTTCCGTTCTGTGAAGAAGGTTGTATTCATGGTGAATGGAAAGAAAAGAAAATTTTGAATCTCCTATGGATATTTTTAGTCATAAAGACAACACCTCCACCATAGAAAATGATACCAAGATCGATGTTGAGTTTATTTGTATAGGAAGAAATTATTTTGAACAACAAAGTGAGAAGCTAGAAGAGGCCCTTGAATGGGAAAAGAATCAAATTTCTCTCACCAATTCCATGAAGGATTTCATGTTGTAACCTTCATTCAAAGAAGACGAATGTTTTCATGAAAAAATTAGAGATTCTATTTTTGAGAACATGAAGGAATGGATATGTATATTCACAAAGCATCAAGGCAAGACTAAAAAAGGCAAGACTTTCAAGAAAGTTACGAAATGGTAATTGGATTAAAATGTGTTATTCATGCAATATGAGTATGAAAACAGATTCTTGGTCTCTCTCCTTCTCAAACCATGCAAATCAATCATGAGAGCATGGGATGATTAGATAATGATCTTCGAGCTTCGAAGGTTTGAATTCAACTCATTGCTCCATGATAGTGCGTACTTCTCTCAACCCATTGTCAAGTGTGTATATATTATTTATCCATCTCTATGAATTTCCTACCCATTTAACATGGTTTCCATTTATACTATGTGTTTTCTTTATGCTTTGTGTGTTTACCTTTTGTTTGTGTGTTCATTTTTTTTCCTTGTGTGTGCCCGTTGCTTGTGTTAGTGGTGAAGAATAACTCTATTTCCCAATGGATAAGGAACTTTTCTGCTCACCTAAGAGTGTTGAGGTTCTCTATTGACCTTTATAATCCAATTTCCTTGAGTCAGATCCATCTATTATCATGTATTTTTGCAATCCCAAAAATTCAAAACTTGAGCCACGAAAACTAAGCCAGATGTGAAAATTTTCTTTAAAATCTCCCTGAACCCCTCTCCTGACCAATTTTTCTTCCCCGTCATGATCATCCAAACCATGTAGGTCCTCTTAATGCATCAAATTAACATGTGTGATATTGTAAAAGGTTGTGATAAGGTTCATCATTCCATTTAGCAAAGTACAATTGAAGACTAGCTCTATGACAGACCTAAAAAGGCCAATTCTAGCCATTTCAAGGCATGTGTGCATCTTCTGAGAAGGTTTCAAAAGATCATAATAATCAGAAGATGGTGATGAATATCCAATAAGATTTTGGAAGTGATTTATAAATATTTAGGTAATATTTAGTGGTTTATCGACTGACTGTGCAAAAGCGGGTTTTTCAGGGGTAAGGAATGAATGGTCAAGACATGAACCTAAACTTGTCTAGATGATTGTAGGAGCTTCGTAAGGAGTTAGAATTCAAAAAATTAAGGAACAAAAATATTATAGAATCCTCTTCATGGTGGAAGAATCATATTTTACACAAGACCTTAGTATATCTTAAGGCATCTCAACCTTGGTAGATGCACCTCATTTTTCTAATCAAATTAGACCATTTTTGGATTTGAAGATAGAATTAGGTTCTAAAACCTATTTCATTGATCTTGGAAGGTTCCTTGGAGTCATAATCATATAACATTTCACCTAAAAATACCTTTTCAGACTCTGGGAACATGGTTTTCAAGTCTTCACTAGTATAGAGTGTGTTGATCCCTTAGCCAAATGTTTACCCGCCACATGTCATGATTTCACTCGTGGAACTAATTTGTGTCCCTCATGTCCCTTTCCCAAGGGAACATATGCGAAAAAAATGAGTTCTCCCACATCCACCTCTCTAGTCCCCCATGTGACCCTCTCCAACTTCGTCGAGGGCTTGATTAGTTAAACCCCTCCCCCTCACTCTGCATTGGATCTTGTCACTTGGCAGCATCTTACTCCAAGTGCCAATTTGTGTCCCTCTTGTCCCTTTGCACTAAGGGGACAAAGGGGAAAAAAATAGTGCCCCCCCCCCTCCCCAACTTTCACCCTTTTTGGTTCTCTATGTGATCATTTTTCAAATCCATGGGTGTTTATATGGCTTTCTCCATCATCCTCACATTACATATAATGGCGACACTTGTCAAGATCTTACTACAGGAGCCCATTTGTTTCCCTCTTTTCCCTTTGTACCAAGGGGAAGGAGGGGAAAAAATGATTTCCCCCATTGAAGGCATTAAACCCTAGTTAGTTATCATTCAACCATGGTCAAACTATAGTCAGCATGTAAGCAAGAAATGAACTAACTTGTTTCTAAGCTAATTTTTTTACATAGTTCAACCTATCGACCAGTTTTGATACTAAAAACATATTAAAACATCAAAATTCATCATAAATGCTGCCAAAAATGTTCCATAACAGCCATGACCATGGAAACGAAGCTTTTCTCATAACTCTTCATTTAGAAAACCGATTACACTGAGATTTTCTTATAAGACTCTTCTATCATGCACATTTGTAAGAACATTTGTTGCATATCAAATGATGCCCTATGTTATTTTCCTTTTTTATTTTCAAGAGTTATAGTAGATGAAACACAATGAAAATTGGAGCACAAGATCACAGTGTAGAGTTGAATCCAACAATGGTGTTTTTTGTTACAAACTGACACTAGTATGACCACTTTATAAAAATAGCATATGTTCTCTACATTGAATTACTAAAAATAGTAAGTATTTCAAAACAACAAGCTCTAATCACTCAGAACTTCCAAAAATGGTGGAAAACAAGCAAGGCAAAACAAACAATTTTCCCAGAATAACAATTTCTGAAAAAGTAACCTGCTAAAAATAGAAACTTTCTAAAATAGTAAAGCATCATCAATGGAGGTGAATTAAGTGTGCTAGGAGCTTCAGAAGACAAAATTTGAGCAAAAAAACAAAAAAAAATATCAAAATAACAGCTCCTGACCCCACCTACCCAAAATAGGAAGTTTCAATTTTTAGTGTAGAAAGATGTTATTGACTCCATTTTCACTCATCTTTGTTGGTCATTATGTGTTTGTGTTGTCATTGATGTCAAGTAAATTGATGGAAAATGGTATCATAAGGTCATGTGAGTTTCTATGAGGTTTTTTATTGGTGTACATGAGTCTACATAAGGTCACTAAGGTCAATATATGTGATGTCCTGGTTGAGTCAAGTCATTTCAAGCCTATTCCTAGTCCTAGAGCATGTAGAATGAGATGGAACAATGAGATTTGGAGTTGATCAGTTTTGGTGAATCATAATAGTGACATGGTGATTGTATACATGGAATGCATGGTGATTTTCATGTCAGTATTCAGAGGTTCGGTGTATTTATGAGGTCCTTAGGAAGCAAGAATGTCGAAACAGGCAAATTAACATAGGTAAGTATTAATGGATAGATAGTTTCAATTATATTTGGGCTAGATGGTGAGTGTTAATAGTTATAGAAAGTTGTTATGATGTTTCATGACAAGTTTCAGGTTATTATGAAGAATGAATTGCAAGATATATCAGTTTTGGCAAAACCGGATAGTCTACAGTGTGTTTTTGAGGTAAAAGTTGACCTTTTGATGCTCGTTGTGAGATGTGTGCTTTGCATGGGGACCTAAGATATTTTGAATATATTTTTAGTTCATTTATGAAGGTTTCAAAAAAGGAATGAGGTGGTTTGATTGTCTAGTTTTTATAAACGATCGTTAAGAAGATAAGTTGTTTCGACACCTTAGATAAACCCTGGCTCAAAGCGACTTGGAAAAAAAAGTGTGCTGAACCATTTTGTATTTATTTTTCCAAAGTGATGATTGGATTTTGTATAGGACTCCACCACATTTTTAGAAAGGTAATATAGTGCTTGTGACTGTATGTGGACCCCTCCTAAAAAATGATTGTTTCTGAAAAAGTTCAGTTTAACGCAAGATTGTCCAATGGAGTTACAAAATAATTTGACATTGTTTTTAGCACTTGAGTTTTTATACATGTACATGATAGTATCAGAGCATGGTTGAAGTGAAAAATGGAAAAGTGTATGCTATTTATGAAGACAAATCAAAAGGCAGTTTTGGGGCAGTTTAGGTTGCTTTCAAAGATGGTCTTGGTTGAAGGCCTTATACTTTGATTTGGAAGGAAATCTAATGTGTTGTAGAAAGAGGATTCAGATATATTTCCAATATTATATGGTTTTTCTCATGATGATGAGATTTTATGGGTCATCCAACTTTGTTTGTGAGGAAGAAGGTTTCTAGTTTCTCAGGACAGAACTGCTTTAGCTGAAAGAATGAAGTGAATGAGGAATGAGATGAATGATTTAATATTTGCTATCAGTTTGAGAGTGAAGAGAAATGAATTTTGTTTCTATTGAAAGAATTTTGAGGTATTGGAAGTGACAACAAGGGTGTAAACCAATTGAGTTTGTAAAACTACTTTATGGGAAGCTTGATTTGGTGAAGAGGAAAGTTGATGTCGTTTGCACATATGGATGTTTCATGAGCTCTAACATGCATGGATGTAATCTACGGATCCTGGGGATTACATAGAATGGTTATATTCCATAGTTGAGTTGTGCTTGGGTGGTCTTGAGTGATTCAAAAATAATTTTTACCCCGTGGGTACTTTTTTAAAATCCTGGATACTTAAAAATCTATTTTTAATTGATCAGTAAATGGTTATGGATTCACTTTTGGGTGTTTTAAAATCCACTTAAATCAATTTTTCCTTTTAAGATCAATTTTCCAGAAGAAATCATTTTTCGTGATTCAAGTGGATTTATTACAAAACCATAAAAAACTAATCACAAGTTGAATTTCAATGCATATCTCAATTTGATTTGTTTATCCAAAATTGATTGTGCATACATTTGGTTTATCTATAGATAATTGATTTAGATAATAAACTTAATCTAAATTTCTAATTAATTGCTTTGTTTAATCATTTGTTCATTCCTCTATACTTAATTGAGAACTGAAAATACATAGCAATAAAACTGAATAACATACTCCACACGTTGATAATGGAGTTCACATAGTTGGTCTCCGGTTTCCCTTTAATTGTGAATCGATCTATTAAATAACACTTGAAGTACATTTTTTACCTTTCCAAGTGAATAATAGACCTTTATCACCTGTAAATGAGTTGATTCAGATTCATAGAACTCTACAATTTGGCATAAACACATTCCCAAATCCATATGTGGCTCTGCAATATCTCCACAGTGTGTTCTCTATGCAACTGAGTCAGAAAAACCCCCAAACTAGGAAAACTAGAACACTTAATGGAAAAAGGATGACATAAATGTATTACTCTTGGAATTTAGAACACTTCTCTTGTTTACACCGAAGTCTGAAAATGACTCTAAATGCCCCAAATATTAAGTTTTCTGAAAATTGCCCCTGTTGCCTTCTACATAGTCATAGAAAAAATCTTATTTAAATATAAGCGGGCTCACTTTATACATTTTCGATCCTCTATGGCTCAATGGTGGGGCGTGCGTTTTATAACTCAAAGGTTGTGGGGTTGAACCCCCTCCTCCTCATTCGCCAATTGAATTTGTTATTCTACAGTTTAGTCCCACATGTGTCAGTAAAGGGATGGCCTTGGTGTTTAAATTGGGCTCAATAACCCACTACCCTCGTGGCAAGGGCCACGCCCACGCTTGTTTTTCTTGCCACGTGGGTTGTGTCATGGTTTAAACCTGCACCAAATTTGGGATGTTTATCACCATGCATGTGGTTGGTGGGTTGGCATAGTTGTGAGGTGCCACGTAGGCACTGTCGGTTGGCACGCTAAATATATAGCGTGGAGGTTGAACGGATTTGTTTATGTGTCGAGTTGCATGGAGATAAGGCCAACTGATGGGTAATTTACCACCCCACCAAGTTGGGAGGATGTTTGGACGAGTTGGTTCCATAGCTCGGGTAAGTTGCTCCCTGCATAGCAATATATAAATACCATGCATAATGATTCAACCCTGGAATACAAAAATCCCACATTCAATGTGCAAAAGCACATAGTGGAATATTTATATACAAAGTTATTACAATTTAAATATGAATAATTCACAGAAAAGACACCCCTCCATACAAAAAGTGTGACGATCATGGCAGAGGGCCCCCAACCAACAAATAACCGAGCTCACCCGTCCGAACAGGAGTGTTGAAGACCAATGTCCAAAACCCAAATTTTTACTTCATACCAATTGTGCCACTTGTCACACTACGCTTCGTCCACTCGGTGGATGTGCATGCATCCAAGTCAGCAGGGTTGCATGCAGTCCCTGAATTTTGTTAGTTGGCCAAAAATTTCAGCAAGTGATATCTTGAGGATACGAGCTCCATTTTTCAAGTTCTTTATATCAACGGAAATCTCTCAAAACGTTATTCTGCACTGTAATGGTTTTGGAGAAATTTGGAAACATATGAACTTAGAAATGTCCTTCGGATCACTCATCCCCAATAAGACCATTTTGGTTCCCAAAAGGAAACTCACCCAACTAAACTGCTGATAGGTCCTTTGCATATCACAAACACATGGAACCCAGTTTATAACATAGTAAGCTTTATAATTGCAATATATATATATATATATATATATATATATATATATATATATATATATATATATATATATATATATATATATATATATATATCGAAATCCATCAAGAAGTGGATTAGTCCAAATATCAACACCAGAAAAGATGTTCATCATAGCCCATGGCCAATACTACAACTAATATGACAACCAAAATGCCATACTCATTTGTTCTCTGATCCTGCACCATTGTCAATTATGAAAAATGTAACTTGTATCACAATTTGTCAGTGTAATAATTGTACAACCTATTTATAACCATGTTTGACAGTTACAAATATCAGAAGCCCAAAATAAAGGACTAATAAAATGTGCAAAACTCGTGCATGGCTACAAAAGGTTTATATAATAATTACACTTACAAAATGTGCTTTCATGACACATTTGCACAAAACAACATTATGAATTCATTTTTTTTCCAAATAGGCATTCTGATCAAATAACCATGCCCCATGAGAAACATTTGTAAATATTATTGTCAAGTTTCCAACAATGAAGTTTTCTAAAACCCATATACAAGAGAAATTATCCAAGTATGATAAACATGTCACCTGGATTTTCCCCTTTAGGTTAATTTATCAAATCCAAAGCCTAATATATATATGGGATTTTTTTTTTCCTTTTTATCAATCAACAAAAATCCCAAATTTCTTTGAAAAGAAAGCATGTTATTCATCAATTATAACTATGCAAATATAAATCTATCCAAATCACACGAGTTGTTATTATCCATATCAAAATAGAATTGACTCATTTGTGGAGAATTTGTGGATAGATCCAAGGTTTTATTTTTAGCTGGTGGATTAACTTTTACCTTGTAAACCTAATTGTTCTTACCTCCTCTTAAATGGCTTGTTGGATGAAGTTTCCAGTAGTTTTCAACCTTGTGTCCACTGATATGACAATGAGTGCAATAATTCCTCTTTTTGTCCTTCTAAGATGAAGATATTTTTTTACCATTTCTTGCATGAAAGCTACGAGATTGGTTTTTCACATTAAGGTCATCAGGAAACCACTTCTGCAAGAAAGAATTTCTCTTCCACCAAAATGAAATAGAATGATTATGCATTCCACAAAAAGTGGAAGGAAAATCATTCATCATTTTTTGTATATGTAAATCATATTGTTTAAAATGAAAGAGTGGATCCTCAGAAGTTTTACAATTTTTCCCATGCTTATGATTATGATAAGAAAGTGGAGGTGGAATCTCAATAACTCTTCGTTGATTTTTCTTACCACATCCATTGTGTTGTACTAGTGGGGTATACACTTTGTTTTTGGAATCATCTTCCTTCAGCGTGCTTGAAGGATTCTCCAATATTTGTTCCCACACTAGGAAAACCCAAACTTGCATAACGAGGACGATCCTCGACCTGTATTGGGTTAGATATACCTTGGTTGTTCTTACTAAGGCCACTTCTGTTAAATCCCATTTTAATCAACAATTGAGATGCAATACCTTTATTATATTTTTCAAAAGATCCAAAAGTATCATTACCTGAATCCAAATTCAAATCTGAATGGGAAGAAGAATCGGAAATAGGTGGTGACAAAATTACAGTGCATTCATCTGTCATTGTTTTTACATCTAAATTCAAAGGTATTTATTTTTTCTACTCACCATTCTGCAACTTTACGAAGAGCTCGTCTTTGGTTTGTAATTCCGATTTCATTCAAGAATTTTCCTCATCTAAGGAGTAATACATTGAACTCAGGAGAGATTTATCTTCCTGGATCTGGTGATTATAAGCTTCAATCTCGTTGAGCTTTTCTTGTTTAGACATCTTTTCCATAGTGCACTTGTACATGTTCAATCACACTGAACCAACTGCATAAACTGAAGCAATCACGTTGTTAAATCAACATGCTCTTATACCAAAACTTGATTCAAAAACAATTTTTACCCCCTGGATAATTTTTTAAATTTTTTTTGGATACTTAAAAATCTGTTTTAAATTGATTAGGAGATGGTTATGGATTCACTTTTGGGTGTTTTAAAATCCACTTAACTCAGTTTTTCCTTTTAAGATCAATTTTCTAGAAGAACTCAACTTTCGTGATTTGAGTGGATTTATTACAACACCATTAAAACCTAATCACAAGCTGAATTTCAATGCATATATCAATTTGATTTGTTTATCCAAAATTGATTCTACATGCATTTGGTTTATCTGTGGATAATTGATTCATATATTTAACTTAATCTAAATTTCCAGTTAATTACTTTGTTTATTCATGTGTTCATTCCTCTATACTGAATTGAGAACTAAAAATTAAAAGCAATAAAACTGCATAACATACTCCACACGTTGATAACGAAGTTCACTCAGTTAGGCTACATCTCAGGATTCACTTTAATTGTGAATCAAACTATTAAAAATCACTTGAAGTGCAATTTTTACCTTATGAAGTGAATGATAGACCTTTGTCACCTGCAAATAAGATGATTCAAAATTATAGAACTATGTAATTTGTCAAAAACACATTCCAAAATCCATTTGTGGCTCTGTAATATATCCACAGTGCATTCTCCGTGCAACTGAGTCAGAAAAACCCCTACACTAGGAAAACTAGAGCACTTTATGGAAAAATGATGATATCATTGTATTCCTCTTGGAATTTTGAACACTTCTCCATTTTACTCCGAAGTCTGAAAAATGAATCTAAGTGCCCCCAAAACTAAGTTTTTTTGTAAATTTCCTGTATTACCTTCTACACAGTCACAAACAAAAGCTTATTTAAATATAAGCGGGATAAATTTACACATTGTCGAGCCCTTGTGGCTCAATAATGGGGCATGTGTTTTGCAATTCTAAGGTTGTGGGGTTGAACCCCCTCCTCATTCGCCAATTGAATTTTTTTATTGTGGGGTTTAGTCCCACATGCGTTGGTAAAGGGATGGCTTTGGTGTTTAAATTGGGCTCAACAACCCACTAGCCCCGTGGTTGTGTCCACGCATGTGCTTTTTTTTCTTGTCACGTGTGTTATGTCTTGATTTAAAACTTCACCAACTTTTGGATGTTTATCACCACGTATGTGGCTAGATGGTAAGTACAATTGTGAGGTGTCGCATAGGCGCTGCTGATTGGCATGCTAAGTATATAGCGTGGAGGTTGAATGGATCTGTTTATGTACCGATTTACATGGAGATAAGTCCAACCGATGGGGAATTAACCACCCAACCAAGTTGGGAAGATGTATAGCCGAGTTGGGTCCATAGCTCGGGCGAGGTGCTCCCTACATAGCAATATATAAATACCCTGTATAATGATTCAACCCTGCAATACAAAAATCCCACATTCAACATGCAAAAGCACATAGTGACATATATATATATATATATATATATATATATATATAAAGAATTATTACAATTGTAAGTTGGGGGACCCTTAGCCAAAATTGACACACTTTTTGTATGGAGGGGTGTTGTTGCCGCAAATTATTCATATTACAATTGTAATAATTCTTTATATATATATATATATATATATATATATATATATATAAAGAATTATTACAATTGTAATATGAATAATTTGCGGCAACAACACCCCTCCATACAAAAAGTGTGTCAATTTTGGCTAAGGGTCCCCAACCAGCAAATAACGGGGCCCACCCATCTAAACACGAATGTCAAAGACCGGCTTCTAAAACCCAAATTTTTACTTCATACCAATTGTGCCACTTGTAACATTATGATTCATCCACTTGGTGGATATGCATGCATCCAAGTCAACAGCCCTACACGTAGTCCCTAAATTTTGCCTCTTGGCTAAAAATTTCAGTGGGTGATATCTTGAGCATATAAGCTCCATTTTTCAAGTTATTTATATCAACGGAAAGCTCTAAAAATAGTATTCTATGTTGTAATGGTTTTGTGCAAATTTGGAAACATTTGAACTCATAAATTCCCTTCGGATCATTGAGGCTCAAAGGTGAAGACATGGTGATGGAAACAGTTGTTTGGTGAAGGATAAGAGCCTTTTGAGTTGAGTTATGAATTATTTGATTGGTGCAAGCTGATTAAGGACCATGGATGATGTTGCTATGTTATATTCCACATGTATGATGAATTTTGGAGCTTTAATAATCATGGTTTTGGAATTTTTTGTTTTAGCTCATCCAGGTGATGAGGTTTTGAGCTAGTTTTGTGCTTATTAAGTGCATTTTGGCATGGCCGACCTACATGGATCCATTGTGAATGATTTTATGAAAGTGTTATATTTTTGAGTTTTATTGGTCATGATATTCATGAACTACCAACCTATGATTAATTTAAAAGAAGAGAAAGGTATAAAAGTGAAGTTTGAGTTCATTTTTGAACTAGTGATCTTAGAGGGAAAATGCGACCTAGGTAGAAGTGTGAGAGCTGATCAAGGGCATGCGTTCAAAGCTGAAGAGGTGTGTGACATGTTTAATAATGATAAAGAGAATGTGTGTAAAGGTTTGAAGCCAAGAAATTTCCAAGAAGAAGAAAGAGTGGGCTAGGTGAATGAGGGTTTGATTGTGTTTGTGTGAGCTGAAATTATGATCTCCATCAGTTGTGGCAGAAAAAAAAATAAAGATCGTCATCTTAAGGTGGTTGAGTTGGTGCTTAGTCATCTTAGGGGGTTGTAGCCTCTTTTTCTGAGTGGTTGCTTCACTAAATTATGTTGGTACTCCTTGTAGGGTTGTTGTTTTACTAAACTAGGGGTTGGTGCTTCTTGTGAAGTTGGTGCTTCATTAAATCTCTTTGCTTTGTCTAATATAAGAAAAGTTTCAGATGGTTTTCTTCCCTTTGATGGTTTCCCACTTATATTTGGGTTTCTTGTGTTTTCTCTTGTTCTCATTTTTGTGTATGGTTGATTCAATGCTTAAGTAAAAATACATATGGTTATTGCACGGTTGAATGCTTACATGATTGGTAATAAATGGAAATGGTTTAAATTTTTAATAAACTGATTTTCCCCCCTCTCAATCTCTTGTGCTTCCAATAATTGGTATTAAAGAAGATCCTCGAGAAGCAAGTTTAACAACTTGAAGGAGATTCTCTTAGAGCACAAGCATGGGTAAGTCTTCAAATGTTGAAGCAACATTAAGGATGAAGTATGAGGTCATTGAGCCAGTTATTCATAGCTTGCAAGATTAGATCAACTGCATGGAGATAGAACATGGTCAAGTTATCAAGGGTTTGGCATCTCAAGTGGAGATTGTGTTTAAGGCCCTAAAATTCAAAGAAGAAACTTATTGTATGTATGAATAAAAATTGAAAGCATTAGAATATGATTTGGAAATTGCATCACATAGATTGAGGATGTATGAGAAGTTAGAAAAGATTATTGAAGCTCTTGATGGGTTCTTAGAGAGACGAAGAGATGTAAATGATAAAACATGCCTAGATTTCAAAACAAAGAAAAAGGAGAATGATGAAGGAGTTGGACCTAGTTCTCAATCTGATGTGAAGGTAACCAATAGAGTTGAATTGAAGATGTTAGGTATGGTACTTCTTTCAATGGTTATTGCTAAGTTTGTCATGATTTTGTTCATGGAACTAGAGATTGCAAAAGGAAGTCTCTTAGGAATGATGTAGGCCTTTTCAAAGGTGAATTTCATTCATGTTGTGAGTATGTACACAGAGCCAAGGATTATGGTTGGAATTGAAGTATATTTGAGCCTAGAATTTTGAAAGGTGTTGTGTGTTTCAAGTGTCACAAACATAGACACATTGCTACTTTTTGTCATCAAGGAGAATCTACAAGTGTTACTTGCAAGTATCAAGAATTCAAAAGGAAAGAAAAGAAGGATGTTGTTCAAGCTAAAGTATCAAGGGAGTTGATTCAAAGTCTAAAATGCATATCATGAAGTCTAATCCAATGAAGTTTGTAAAAGAGAGTTCTAATGGCATCAAGATAGAAAACAATGTCATCAAGCCCAAGTCAAGTCAAGGAAGCATGTTTTCTTTGGTTAAAGAAGAAATATTAGAAGAACATCATATGTGTCTATCAATTATCCAATCTCCAGTGCATGATAAGTTGAAGAAGCTAGGTGTGTGGAACACTTCAAGAGTAATAAGGTATGATAAGTGATTTATCGTTGTAATTTTGTAGTCATTATGTCTCTGATAGGTGTCTGAGTGTTACGTTATGTCGTCATTCATGTTATATTATTAGGTATATGTTTCTTTGTGATGTTGTTTTTTAATCATAGAGGTCATGAGTCTCATTAGGTTTCCAATAGGGTATTGTGTCTCTAAGTTGTACATTCAAATAATCGAGTCACCATTATAAGGTCTATGTAATGTAATTTGGTGAGTATTTCTTACTTGAGAAGGATACTCTGTCACGATGGTCGTGAATAAGTATGAAAGGTCTTGGTCTCTTTCTACACTCCATGTCTTAAGTATGTGAGCATTTTCAAAGAAGTACGATTGGTTTTTGTAATATATAATTTCATTCCATGTTTTTTTCATAAGTGATCTATGTCATAGTAGTTGTCTCTATTATAAAGTTTGTATTCATGTTACAATACTACAGTACTCCTAGTGTGTGTCAAAATTAAGAAGTCTTAGAAAGAATTGTAAGAGGTAAGCTACATGTGTGAAAAAGGCTAAGATGTCTCAAATGTTTAGTCTCTATTTCTAATTGATGTTTAGGTCAAAATAGTTATCTTTCATGAGATACTTGTTTTGTTAAGGTATGAGTTTGCATCATTTCCTAGTCATATGGGTCTGTGTTCTGTGTCATGTCATCAGAATGAGATTCGGTCATGAAGTCAAGTCAAGATTCATATTATTTGTGTTTGGTAAAATGAGGGATTTGTTTGTATCAATCCATGAAGTATGAAAAATGTCAAGTGACCTATTGAAAATTTGAGTAAAGGTATAAGCCTTTAGTTGTTCACGGATCTATTATGTTTTCCTTTTTAAAGTGTTTTTGGGCTAATGTATGACATTGTGACCATGAAGTGTCAATGTCAAGCGATCAAGGTATGTGTGTCCCTCATCAAGTATTGTGTTGTCCCTTTGGTGTCAAGAAGTATGTAATACATGGGGTGCAATTACCTACCTAAATATGAAGATGATATTTTTCTCCTTGAGTGCTTATGTGCTCAAAGATGTGTGAAAGAGTGCAGGGTCTGTGAGGTTCAAGGAAAAACCTTTCGATTGGGTTTCATTGATAATATGAAGTCGTCTCAGTCTAAAGGTATGAATTTTATGGTCATATTAGTAAAGACATCATGGAATTGATCGATTGTATAAAGAAAAGTTAGCGATGCGAGAATTTGTTATTAACATTCAAATTTGAGTCAAAGGTATAATTGCAACAGATTCAAGTGAAATTGCATTATCAAATATCAAAATCATGAACATGGATGTGCAAGCTAAGAAGGGTTGAGAAGTAAAACTCCTAATTTTGTGGAATGTATAGAGAAGGATGGATTAAAGCCTACAGTTATGTCTCAGAAAGATGTCTTTAGGATTGAGCATGTTACTGATGTCAAGTCAAAGGTGTTAGATCATAAATGTTGTACTCGGGGTTTTCTCATGATTGCAATGGTAAGCTACAGGTTAGAGAGTGTTCATTTGAAGATTACATTGGTGTTTTATAAGTGTTATGGCCTCAAGAAAGTATTCAGTAAGTCTTGATATTTACAAGATTGTGCATGGTCAAAAGGAGCTTGTGAGTCCCTGAAAAGTGGAAAATTTAGCAGTGTGGTTTCAGTATGAGTTTACCTATGAGAAGTGAGGTAGATGGGACTTGTCTAGAAGTTGGTGTTCCTTGGGTAGTGAAGTTGTCTAAATCATTAAGTGGTGTTCTGTTATCAATATAGTCAAAATGCTCAATAGGTGTTACAGAGTTAAACTCTCAAGGGGATTCAAATCTAAAGGAGGATGAAATGACAAATGTTATGCCTAAAAGTCTACAAGAGATCTCCTGAAAACTTCAAAATACCATCTATGTTACAGGTCTAAAGGGAGTCATCTGAAGATGCTTGAGTTGAAGTGGGATAGAGTTATGTTGACAGGTCAAAATTGCATCTCCATATGGATCATGATTGTAAATCATAAGGAAAGTCATACTTGACATGTCAGTATATCGTTAGGAATATATGTTTGAGCAGGTTACTTAAATAGAAGAGATTTCTTAAAACTTGTGTTCATGATGTTGAGTATTCCATGATCAGTTGCAAGGACTCTACGATGTGCACAAGTGTGTCAAAGGACATGACATCATATCAAGCATTTTCAAGACTTAGTAGGTTCTTATACAGAGTGTAAGTTATGAACTTCTCAACTATGTTTAAATGTGGATAAGTCACAGGGGTCCCTATGTACATGGAGTCATTGGTTGATGGATGAAGGATTTGTGTCTTGTGATATGTCAATGTATCTTGAAGTGAGTCTACAGGTATGTCAGAGAATGAAAACTTTCTCCACAATGGCATTATAAGGAGGTTTCTCATGTGTTATAAAGACGTCAAGAGCATGAAGGGTGAAGAAAAGGTTTTAGTGTTACAGAGACATGTAGAGCTTGAAACCTAATGAAAGTACTTTATAAGGACTATGGAATATGCTTGAAATCAAGTTATAG
This sequence comes from Taxus chinensis, assembly GCA_019776745.2. Taxonomy (NCBI): domain Eukaryota; kingdom Viridiplantae; phylum Streptophyta; class Pinopsida; order Cupressales; family Taxaceae; genus Taxus; species Taxus chinensis. Next base: position 572,280,704 of record CM034148.1, on the reverse strand, counting down.
AAGTGTCTGGAAGGCCTACATTATCATAGGGGGGGCTACAAGTATACATTGTTAGATTGGATGGTGTTTTACAAAGCATGGATATGAAAGGTATAGATGTCAAGAAAAGTTAGTTAGGATTGATGGTTTGTAAAGACTATCCAAAGTTCCTATTTCTGAGTCTGTAAAAAATGTCATGAGGAAGGTAGAGGATCAAATTTTTTGCAAACATTAGTTGATGAGTTTAATATGGTAGTGCTTCACAGTAAATGTAGATAGCAATCTAGCAATGAATGCAATCAAGATCAAGGTATCCAATGTCAAGCTTAGTTGGAACTATGATTCAAGATGGTAGAATTAAAAAGTTTATGTGAAGGAGGTGTCTCAGTTGATACAAATTAGGGGAAGTAAGTCTGTGAAGATCCCTTAGGATGAGTTACAAGGGCGAGATTTAAGGTTTTTGTAAGATTGTATACAAGGATAGGGCAATTTGTATGTTGCTAACTCTCAAGAAAGTAATAAATGAGTCTTTCAGTGGATGAGTCATTGTGACAAGGTTGTAATTCCAAAGATGTACAAACTTAATGATCATAAAATATGTGTATGTTTGGTATCAAGATATGCTTAAAGGAACACAATGATGAGCCTCTATCGAGTGTCATATGATGGTTACAGATCCTAATCATGAACATGAATAGCTTTCAAGAATGAGTTAAGATGTTTAATGTGTCTCTCAGGTCTATATGACAGAGGTCACAATATCTTCAAGTTGTAAATGTAAGGTTAATGCTAAGATAGGGTTTGATGGTTTTACATCTAGCTACAGGTATATTTGGTGTGTAAAATCATGATGAAGCTGAAAATAAGTGTCAGTACAAGCCTGATATCATGTTAAAAGAGGTCAGTGGAAGTGTGATTCAAGGTCATTTAAGGAACGATGATCAAATTGATTTATGATGTCTAGTGGCACTAGAATACTTGGATACCATTTTTGTTTGCATGGGGATAATGCCTAATCAAAGATAAAATAGGTGACTCAAAAAGGTTGACATAAAAACATGGTAGAGTACTATTGAGAATAGTTTCTTTAGGAACAAAGGTATAGAAGGTTGATCTCTTTCAACATGACATTCAAACAAGGTAAGAGCCCACATTTTTTAATGTTTTCTAGTTAAAATAAGGTTTTATAGATCCCAGGGGGACCCATAAGGAGATGAGTAATGCATTGATGTTTGGGATCTCTAAAAGCATAGAGATAATTATGATCAAGTTTTGTACTAAAGATGTGATTTACGGACATTGGTCCTAAATGGTGAACATGACGGTAGCCTTAGAAGACAATATTTGATGATCTTGAACTTGAAACAAGACCTAGAAAAAAAATGTATGAGTGTGAATAAAGGATAATATGAGTGAGTATAATGTTCAGTGGGAGATATTTTTAGGTCTCATATCAAATTCCATGGATCAGTCATATGTTTTTGAAGGAGTCAAAAAGGAGAGAGTATACATTTCCAAGGGGGAGCTATTTGAGTCAAGTAACTCAATGTTTTGTGCATTGTTGTTCCAGTGTTCTAGTCAAGTTTTGTTGTCATTTCTCTATGTCTAGTTGTCATCATAATATCCATTTTCATAGATTTAAAAGGAGCGATAGAATCATCATAAAACATGGAAAATGAGATCATGTAGGTGTTTTTCTTGTTGGTTACCATCAATGCTTCTGAAGGTGGTTGTCATCAATGACAAAGGGGAAGATTGTTAACCATTGTGTGTTTTATTTTTCCATTAATTTCAAGTAAATTAATGGAAAATGTGTTTCATGAGGTCATGTGAGTCTCCATGAGGTGTGTATACATGTGTCAAACATGAAGGTTGATTGGCAGTTTCCGATTTTGGTGAGCTCTATGAGGTCCTAAAGCTTGGTTTGCTAGGCAGATTTTCATGTTGAAGGTTTTCATGATGTCATAGTTGAGGGTTGTATATGTCAGGTCATTCCAGGCCTATTCCTAGTCATGGAGCATGCAGAGTGAGATGGAGGCATGAGACTTGGAGCTTGATAATTATTTTTGGAGCATAGTATCAGCAATGGTGATGGTATAAAGGTAATGTATGGTGATTCTTTGGGTCAGTATTCAGTGATATAAGTGCATTTATGAGGTCATTGGGAAGCAAGGTGTGAGAACATGTAAGATTGGCATAGGTAAGTCTTAATAGATGGAGAGTTTCATAGATATTTTGGCTAGATGGTGAGTATGGAAAGTTATAGGATGTTTTCATGATGCTTCATGACAAGTTTTAGGTCATTCTGAAGAAGTAATTACAAGATATGTCAGTTTTGGCAAAACCATGTATTCTACAATATGTTTTTGAAGTAAAAGTTGACCTTGTAATGTTCTTTGTGAGTTGTGTGCTTTGCATGGGGACTTGAGATCTTTGGCATAAATTTTTAGGTCAGTTATGAAGGTTTCAAAAATAATGAGATGGTTTAATCATCTAGTTTTATGAACGATTGTTAAGAATATAAGTTGCTTTGAAACCCTAGTTAAACCCTAGTTCAAAGCGACTTGGAGAAAAAGATGTGTACTAAACCAATTTTGATTCTTTTTTCCAAAGTGATGATTGGATGTTTTAGAGGAATCCACCATCTTTCCAGAAAGGTAATATAGTGTTTATGACTATATGTGGGGCCCACCTGAAAATTCTTGTTTATAAAGAAGTTTAGTTTAAGGAAAAATTGTCCAAATGAGTTGTAAAATAAATTGACATCATTTTTAACTCTTGATTCGTTCTACATACCCATGATAGTTTCAGATCATGGTTTAATTGTAAATGGAAAAGTGTGCCCTATTTATGAAGACTAGACTAAAGGTAGTTTTGAGGCAATTTCAGGCATCTTTGTGAGATGGTCTTGGTTGAAAGCCCTCCACTTAGAGTTGGAAGGAAATCAAATATATTCTAGAAAAAGGATTCAAATATATTTCCAATGGTATATGTTTTGTCTCATGATGATGATATTTTATGGATCATCCAGGTCAATTTGTGAGGAAGAAGGTTTTTGGCTTCTCAAGGCAGAATTGCTTTGGCTGAAAGAATGAAGTGAATGAGGCATGGGATGAATGATTTAATGCTTGTTATTAGTTGGAGAGTGAAGAGGGATGATGTTTTTCTTATTGAAGGCATTTTTAGGTCTTAGAAGTGACAAAAAGGGTGCAAGCCAGTTGATTTTGTAAAACTACTTTATGGGCAGCTTGATATGATGAAGAGGAACATTGGTGTGGTTTGCGCATATGGATGTTTCGTGAGATCTAACATTAAAGAATGAAATATAAAAGTCTTGAAGATTCCATAGAATGGTTACATATCATATTTCAGTTGTTCTTGAAATATCTTAAGGCTCAAAGATGAAGACAGGGTGCTTGAAACAGTTGGTTGGAAAATAATATGAGCTTTTTGAGTTTAGTTATGAATTATTTGATTGGTAGAAGCTAATTAACGACCATGGATGATGTTTTTATGTTATATTACACATGTATGATGAACTTTAAAGCTTGATTAATCATGGTTTTGGAATTTGTGGGTTTGGCTCATCTAAATGATGGGGTTTTGAGCTAGTTTTGTGCTTGTTAAGTGCATTTAGGCATGGATGACCTACATGGGTCCATTGTGAATGATTTTATGAAATTATTGTTATATTTTTTAGTTTTATTTTTTTTTATAATCATGAAGGACCAACCTATGATTAACTTTAAATAAGTGAAGGGTATAAAAGTGAAGTTTGAGTACATTTTTGAACTAGTGATCCTAGAGGGAAAATGTGACCTAGGTAGAAGTGTGAGAGTTGATCAAGGGCATGAGTTCAAAGCTAAAGAGGTGTTTGAAAGGTTTAAGAATTATAGAGAGCATGTGTGCAAAATTGTTAAGCCAAGAAAATTCCAAGAAGAAGAGGAAAGAGCGAGCTAAATGGGGGTTTGATTGTGTTTGTGTGAGTTGAAATTGTGATCTCCATCAATTGTGACAACAACAAAAATTCAAATATCATCATATTCAAATGGCTGAGTTAGTGTATAGTCATCTTAGGGGGTTGTAACCTCCTTTTGGATTCATTGCTTCACTAAATTAGGGGTTGGTGCTCCTTGTAGGGTTGGTGCTCTACTAAACTAGGGGTTGGTGCTCATTGTGAAGTTGGTGCTTCACTAAATCTTTTGCTGTGTAATATAAGCAAAGTTTCAGTGTGTTTTCTTCACCTTGAGGTTTTCCCACTTATATTTGGTTTACTTGTGTTCTCTCTTGTTTATGTTCTTATGTATGGTTGATTCAATGCTTGGGCAAACACACATATGGTTATTGCATGGTTGAATGGTTATATGATTGGTAATGAATGATGAATAGAAATGGTTTAAAGTTTTAATAGACTAATTCACTCCCCCCTCTCATTCACTTATGCTTCCAACAATCTCACTACTTTTTTCCATCCTCACATGATTATAAAGTTGTCTCATAATTTAAACAAGAAAATTAACTCTCCGCAAAGATCATAGAGTGTCATTCTGATCACAATTGTGTCAAGGAGCAAGACAATGTATACTGAGGCACATGAGGTGAAAATCAGGAACATTGTGAGGTGGGAAAGGAATCTGACAAGAGTAAAGAGCCCTATCAGAATCCTAGATTCATTAAATGGATGTCATCATAATCATAATTGAAATGAAAAAATCTTCCAGAAATCTGGGAAGCATCATGCCTTGAATCCATTGTCTTTTCTCTAAGAAGTAAGTCAAAGTGATCTATTCAAGCCATCAAAGTATTCAATCCATCGTATAAAAAGAATCAAGATTTCATCCTTCTTCATGGGAGCATTTGAGCACAAAGGTATGCAAGCATCCTAGGTCCTATTTCATTCAAGTACTCTAGAGCAATGAAGGATAAATAGGTAATCTTCATGTGTGGCATCATGAATGCAAGAACAATAAATCATCTCAATTTCATTTGATGTCATAGTGTTCTTAAACACTCAATCAAACACCTGATAGTGTGGTTAATTCTCAAAGGATGAAACATTGAAATTGAATATCACTTTACTGCCATTAAGATGCATTAAACAAGAATCTTTGAAAATAGGAGGATAATGAAAAGAGGATGCACAATGGTTCCATATTTCAAAAAGATTCATAAGAAGGAAAATCTCATCGTAGATCCTATAGAGCCTCTTCAGTCAAGAAAGATTGATCCTTCACAATCTCCTTCTATTTAAGAGCATCAAAGTTTATCATTCTTGATGGTGGAAACCTTCTCATGAGAAACATGTGAATATGAGGTGTACAAATATATTTCAGAGCCAAGAAAGGAAAAAAAGGTAATGATATTCATTTAGAGAATTGTGTGTGCAAGAATGGAAAATCGTCTTTTTTCCACCCAGTTGTAGTGTTATTAAACACTAACTTAAGGCATTTTAGTGTGAGCATATCTCAAGAAGGAGAGACATTGTTGTCATCTCATTCCAATCCAACTGGTACCCACTTCTCAAGGATTTCACTCAAGGGTAATTATTTCACCCACATGATGAAGGCTCATTTCAGTAAGAGAAGGATACACATCAAAAGGATTCATTCGTGAAAGCCTAAGAAGAAAGGAAGTGATCCTCACTCTCATTATGAGATTAGGAAAGAAACATCATGAGTGATGTATGCATTCATCTCAGGTTTGCATTGTAATGCTTCACAACAGTGTTTCTAAACACTCATTCAACAGTTCAGAGTGTCTGTGCATTTTGTAGAGGGAGGAAATTATGATTATCGTGGTTCAAATTAGCAAGTTCTTCATCAACAAAGCTTCACTTCATCATATCAACCAACCCTCATTTTCTCTCTCTCTTCCTTCTTCTCTCTCCATGTTCTAATTTCTCATTAAGAATGTACTTTTTCCTATTTCATCATATTCACTTAAGTGACCCTTAGCTAAACATTGTAAGAGTCCTTTTTCCAATAACAAAAAAATAAACTCACTTCCTAGGAATATAAAAGGTCACAAGTGATGAGGACAAGTGAAAAGTCATGTGGGTGTAGATGAGAGGGCAGTTTGCAATGCTATAAATTGGAATGGTTTCTCCATTCCAAAGGGTTGGTAATTGTTGATTGAATGTATGTTGTTGAGATTACCACTTCTACATCAAGTAATAAAAGTTGTAATTCTTTTATTTCTTGTTTTATGTTCCTCGACTCTCTCTTTCCAACTTTGCATACATGATAATCTTGTAAAACAAAGAAAGGTGCCTACACCTCTAATAAATGAATCAATGGAATTATGTATCTATGGTTTGTTTTGTCTTATCCTTGTTTACATTGTTGTGTTCTTCTAATTAGATGTGGACTTACTCTAGTTATTTTATGTGAACTTTGTTAGTGTCTACTCACAACAGTAGCCCTCTTTCTCCTTATTTCCCAAACTCCCCTTTACCCCTCATCGTTGCAAATTCCTCCCTTATACCTTGTACTAGCACTTTGCCACAAGTTCAGTGGAGTGTTCCTGTGTTTTCCCCGGCCTAACAAAAACCCACATATTTATGTAATTTAAATTCAATAATGGGATCCTCCCCATACACAAAAAGGAGGGGCTTAGCCCCGCACTATTGGTGAAAAATCAATAATTTACAACACAACAAATTATTTCTCCAACAAAGTGGGAAAATAAAAATGAGTGAATTTGACCTAATTGGATGCAAACTATGATTCACGTCAAGTTCACTAGAGTGTATGACATGTAAAAGAGAGGTTCCCATCTGGGTTCTCAAATATGGGGATCTAATCTAAGACCGGCCACACTGTGTAGATACAAAGGTTCTCAAGGAGCAGTATTGTTGTAATTCTAGAGAATAATAGTCTTAACCATAGGATAGTTATTGGTTTCCAAGGCTTAAAACTAAAGAGAAAGATAAGTATCCTACTCAGATTAAGAAATAAGAATAACTAGGAAGATGGATAAATCCAAGGGGTGTCATATAATAAGGAAAAGCAATAGAACGGAACAAACATACATCTACTCTAATCTATAGCAATGAATGACCAACATACAATATGCATGCAAAATAAGAGACTAAATAGGGTTAGAAATACTTACTTTTAGCATGTGTGTGACTGATGATGCATAATCCTTCCCATAGACAACAACACCGAGAGAGAATCATTATGAGTGAAGAAGGGGAAAGCTCAACAAGAAGATATCTAGTCCGAACTCACTACGATGACCCAAATGCACAAGATGTAAGCTCTAAGACTCAAAACTCAGCCAATAAGGTGTGAAATAGTATGAGAAAGACTAAAAATGAGTGTAAAAAGTGATAACAAAGGAATTGTATTGGTTGTAAGTGGTGGTTTGACAAAAGAAAGATCAAGTATATATACCCAATGTCATCACCCATGGACGAAGGTGTTGGCTGTGGAAAATCCAAAAAAACACCATCGCCCATGAGTGATGGTGTCGGCCTTGGGGGAAACCCTAACCTCAAAAGGTGAAAATCATGGGAAATGGAGACCAAGAGGTAAATGAAGGTGCATATCAAAGGTCCAGGGTGATAAAAAGAAAGGATAATAACATGCAATTAGAAGTAGGTAGATATAATGGTACAAGTAGACATAATGAGTGCAATGTGTGAACAAATCAAAGAAACAAGACAAACATGGGGTAACTAAGGATAATAGTAACATCTCTCAAATTCTATGGTCTAGCCCACATGACTAACTCTAATCACACCCCAATCCCGGCATTCCCCTTAATTCACCCGCTAAAGAGGAGAGTGCATCAGCAACCCATGGACAAAACAAATGGTTAGCAAGCGTAAAATATATGGTGTATACATAGTCTTCTTCCTTCACAAGGTGCATTAGTACATATTTCTTCTTCTTTCTCTATCATTTATTCTGTGTTGAGTTGCATACACCAAATACTTTGGTTTCTCCTTCAGCATAATTTGGGATTGATCATCATCAATCCTTTGGTAAGTTTAAATAGACAATCCAAGTCTCTAACTGCAAGAAATGAAAATGGGAACTCTTCCCTTTACAAAACAAACAAGTGTATTCTTTCCATGTTTTTACATCTCTTTACTTCACCTTATACAAAGTTCAAATTTTATATTTACACTTGAGTTACAGTTCCATTTCTACTATAGACATTGACTACGCTTTTTGTTACATGTTTCATCATCAAGCATGCCAACACCAACACATTTAGGCAAAATTAACTTTGAGAAAATAAAGTGTGTTTATATACTCAGGTATCATATTCCTTTAAGCATGTAATTTTCATTTCATAATTAAAGTGGGAAAATGTAGACACTCAAATTTAGATAAATTCATTTCGACACTAATGGTTAGGATTGTGTTTCTTGGCTGAAGAAAAACACTCTCTTCCTACCCCCATTCAATATTTCTTGTTATCTCCCTCCTAACTTACTTATTCCTACACATTGATGTGTCAAAAAAATTTAAATATGGAACCATTAAATTAGTGTTTAATATCTTCTCGTCATGATTCAACTTTTATAATTCATCCACCATCTCCCTGTCTAAAACCATACAACAATGTCAAGATGTGGAATACAGTCATGGTTGACCTGTACAATCTTGGACTGACACATCTTCAAACTTTGTTTTCAAGCGCACTATATTTTTTGGATCTTTTAGCCTTCTTGGTTTAGCATTTACATCACACATTACCTTTGAATTCCTATAAAATCCATTTTTTATCGCCTCATTTATCACCTAGCAAGCATATAGGAACTCACTTGGCACACTCATTGCAAATACATACAAAAGATATCTGAGGCTCCCTAAATCTTCCTAAATTTGATGCGCGTCCATAAGGGAAAACACTACTAAGTCAATGAGTTCATATTTCAGCATTTATTAGCACTCAAAGAGCCCTACTAAATATCTTAACAAGAGCACAACCATCTCAAGCATGTTTAAAGTGATTCAAGTTATTAACTAGTTACATTCATCTATATATCACGTGTTAGGTGGAGAACTACATGTGGTTTGAGACCTCTTTGGATTAGTGTTAACGTAGGGGTGCACATCTTACACTTCAATCCAAACACTAACCTTCTTACAAGGTCTTCCACCCATGGTTAGGGTTTGAGTCCTATTCAGTTGATTTCATATGGTTTAGGGATAGTGAAATAATTAGGGTTTGATATTAAAGTTGTTAGAAGTGACAAGGGACTGAGAGGGGGGGTGAATCAGTCCTTTATTAAAATTTCTCTATTCTACTTCAAACAATAAACATACACCCTCATGAATCACATACATTGATACGTGATCACAAATAGATAAACTTCATCAAGAAACACATACATGTCATGAACACAAAATATATCTAGAAACCTTCTTTATTGGTATTCAAATCAGATTACAACCCTTCAAATCAAATTACAGCCAACTATGACTTCACCAATTTTGCTTCACTCACATCCTCTTAGTGAGACTCCAACCAACTACAAACCTAGAAGAGACTTCCAAGGGTTTTTCTTTGCAACAAAGGTTTTCTTCAAAAGAAGAGAAAAGGGTTTTTTTCAAAATTCACACCTAAACGTGGAACACCCTTTTAAAGAACAAATCCTTCATGAAGATGAATTTTACACTTCACTTTCCACTTGACTCTTCAACTTCTTAGCCTTAATTTTGAATTGGGATTTGAATGAAATTAGATTTTGTCTTCTTCTTCAAATGAGATCATCTTTTGTCTTCTAGCTCTCAAACTTGTCCACAAGTATTCCAGATTTGTATTCAAGTGGGACATGGTCCCACCAAATCAAATAATATTCTTGTATGCTTGGAAACTCGCCACATTAGCCAAGACACTCATTTGGACTCATAGGTATGCTTAAATCAACTTATATAAACATAGGCCTTAAAATCCATCCAACTAGCCCACTTCCACTGATCTTCATGACCCAAGTAATATATCAAAACGAAGATTAAGATGTCTATTTTCATTACATTTTATCAGAAAGAGCCAACTCAAGTCTCAACACATCAAGAAACACCACTTTGCAATATTTTCCTGGTTCGTTTCAGCATCTCTGAATTTAATCCTCATAAATTGAGTTGATACATACCTCAAATCTCTTCATCACGAGGTGAGTAACCTATCAATGGAAATATCATGAAGTCTACTATCTCATCCAATTCTCATATTTCTCCAATTCATGGCATAAGTTTTTCAAAAACTTGGATCTCTGAAACTAGTCTGGTTGGTCCTTAAAACACAAAACTAGTCTTCCATACAATGTGGTCAAACACCTCCAAAGAAATTTTCAAAGCTCCCTATCACCTACAACACTTCAATTTGAATGTGTACAACATGTTAAGGCATTCAGAACCATATGTCAAATGGAGAGAGTCTCATCTTCATACCCATTCAAACATGGTTCTTAAATAGACCTAAAAGAGCAATTTTGCCTCAATCACCTTTAAGCAAAAAATGACTTATGTAAACTGGAACAAGCACTTCCACACATCATATGACACATAAAAAGATGGAAAAAGGAAAGAAATAACATAAATTCAATGTAATTCAACATCTTTACCTTTATTCTTCTTCATTAGCTTCTCAAAACAAGATTTTTTTGTCGGTATGCCCAAATATGCAGACATTACTCCAATTTTCTCCAAAAGAGTAACCCAAGTGACTTCATGAAGTTTAATAACACGTTACCAACATCATCCACCTCAAATTTAAGCAAGGTTCCTTTGCAAGTTTCTCCTGTATGCTAAAATCTTCACAAAATACTTACTTTTTAGTAGGGCCCACCACGCATCATGAACTCACAATAACATGAAAATGTGCCCTAAAGAGCCCTATTCATATTCAAATAGCTTTCCAAGAAAAAAAATTGAGTTAAGGCACCTATCCAACTCAATTTTTAAAAATTGGTCCAAACTGGGGTTTGGAGGGTGACAAACATGCTCACAAAAATGGATAGAACTTCTAAAATACTCAACCAATCACCAAAATATTTTTTGCACCATAATTTTATCCCAATTTACTCGATTTTTGTATCTTATGATTTATCCGAAAGAGGCTCCACATTTTTTCTTGACTGCTAAAAAGTTTGGTGCTCAGTTTGCATACTTTAAAAAACTCAGTTTTGGAAAAACTTGCATAACTTGCAAAATATTCATCCTCAGCTCCTAAAATTTTTCTCACACCTTAAGGACATGTCCCTCTAACACCTCCAAGTGATATTTTTCTTTGTTTCATCCTGCATCTTTCCATCCCATCTCATTTAGATGTTATTTGGTCTTTGATTCCCAGCTATTGAACTATGTTGACCTACAAAAGTGCCTAAAACACCTCAAAAGCTACCTCAGAAGACTTGTACACACCATATATCATCATCCCATGCTAGACCATGTTTGTTTTTCATCATCACACCTTCATTGAACATTTCTCACCTTGTTTGCTTGTGGATTGGCTTAAGAAATCTTCATACTGACATGTTTCAGTCTCATGAACTTGTTTGTCTCTTGTATCTAATTTTTCACGTCTTGTGCCACCTCATAGTGCTGAAAATTTTCTTGTCTTGCTTTGTTTTGAGTGAATTCTCATGTTTTCTTGATTTATAGCATGTACTTGCACTAGACCTAGAACAACTTCAATTGACTCATAAACTTCAATACTGGACCATGTGGACATGTTATAGATTCATTGACACATCTCACTCACCTCATGGACCTTGTTTGACCTTCATACCACCTTTGAGAGACTCAAGCTAGATATATGCACCTTTGGAGACCCCTATATCACCTAGCCAACATACCTAGATCACCTAGACCATTGTGTTATCAATGAATTTGACATCAATGAAAACACAAGTGACACACACTTCCAAAAAAAGTGTATATCCTAACCATCGAAGGGAACAAGAACTTGTAAGACTCATCTCCCAACAAGTCCAAGACCATAAAGAAGGTCCAAGACTATACATCCATTCTTGGCAGAGGTCTACGGTTTCAGACTGGAGCAATTTCATATCTAGTTGCTAGAATGAAGTATTTATAAGTTCATTTCTCCCAGTTTTCCAATTCACTGCACACATATCTCTCTTTAACAATTATATGTAACTAAGTACATCTTCCCTCTTATGTTTTCAATATTGTAGTATATTGTAAACACTAGCTACACGTACCAACACGCTATTTTGATATTGTGTAATTAATGTTAGAAGTTAATTAATCATAATATCTCCTAGTAATCTAACCTTACATTATTTTTTAGTTTGTGCATTCCATAACATCTAAACTTAAGTTAATCATTAAAAGGGTGATCCTTCAAGATATTACTTTCTCCATAAGTTTCTCTCTATCAGATAGGATCAATAAGAACATATATTTGATTACTTGGTTGTTTTCTTGTGAAGTTCCTATGTTCTTCTCTTGATTTTTTGTTTGTACTCCTCTTTCATCTATGTGAAAGATTTGGCATTTCCCTAGATCTTGTTAGATTTCTTCAAAATGTTGAAACATTTATCCTATCTTTAAATTACCCTCATGCTTACAGAAATGTCCTTTACAATTAAACCACTATGATTCCACCTTGACCTTTGCAATAAATGAAAGGGTTTATTATTTTTCATTACATTTTTCATTGATAACAAATATGGCGACTCCAGTGGAGAAACATCTAAATTTTTGAATCATTTATTTTTCTTGAGTGTATTTCTCTCACTATCTTCTCTGATGGTCATTTGTCTATAATAAATGTAACAAGTATCAGTCTTGCACTTGTTAATCAACCAAATATCCCTCTAGACTTAAAGGAATTTGATATTTTGATATTGTGTAATTAATGTTAGAAGTTAATTAATCATAATAGCTCTGAGTATTCAACTTTGTATTCCTTTTTAGTTGTTGTGCATTCCATAACATATAAACTTAAGTAAATCCTTAAAAGGGTGATCCTTCAAAATATTATTCTCTATAAGTTTCACTCTATCAGATAGGATAGATGCCAACATAGATTAGAATTTAGATTACTCTGTTGTTATCTTTTGGAGTTCTTGTCTTCTTCTCCCTTTTTTATTTGTACTCCTCTTTCATCTATGTGAAATATTTGGTGTTTCCCTAGATCTTGTTAGGTTTCTTAAAAATGTTGAAACATATATCCTAGTTGCTCTCATGATTAAAGAAAATTATGTCCTTTACAATTAAACCACTACAATTCCACCTTGATCTTTGCAATAAGTGGAAGGGTTTATTAGTTTTCATTACATTTTTCATCGATAAAAAATATGGTGACTCTGGTGGGGAAACATCTACATTAATGAATCATCTATCTTTCTTGAGTGTATTTCTCTCACTATCTTCTCTGATGGTCATTTGTCTTTAATGAACATAATAGGTATCGTTATTGCACTTGTTTAACAACCAAATATTTCTCTAGACTTCGAGGTGTTTGTTTTGTTCGTTGCCATCAATGTTTCTGAATGTTGGTTGTCATCAATGACAAAGGGGGAGATTGTTGGCCATTGTGTGATTGTTATTTCATCTATGTCAAATCCCATTTATGGCAAGGGGTTTCACGGTGTCATATGAGTCTCCATGAGATGTTATTCAGTGGTCAAACATGAAGGTTGATTGCTAGTGTCAAGATTTAGTGACTTCAATAATGTCTTGGTCCATGGTTGCATATGTTGAGTCATAGTATGAGGTCTTTCAAGTTGTTTGAAGTGTTTCATGAGGTCATACATGGTCCATATGATGTTTCATGAGTATACATGGGTCTGTATTGAGTCAACATGGTCATATTAGTGTTGAATCAGGTCTTTCTAGACTTGTTTCTATCCTTGGAGCATGAATAATGGTAAGGAAGTGTGAGATTTAGGCCTAATCTGTCATATTGAAGCATGATTTCAGTATGTTGATAGTGTATCTGAGATGTATGGTGAGTTTCATGTCAATATTCAATGATTCAGTACTTATATGAGGTCGTTGGGAAGCAAACAGTTAAGAAAATGTAGTTTAGCATGGGTAAGTCATTGTGGTTGGAGAGTTTCAGGAATATCTGAGCTATGTGGTCATTATGGACAGGTAGATAATTTTTTCATGATGCTTCATGCCAAGCTTCAAGTTATTCTGAAGAAGGAATTGCAAGATATGCAAGTTTTGGCAAATTCAGGTAAGAAACTAATGTGTTTTTGTGATAAAAGTTGACCTTTTGATGCTTGTTGTGGATTGTATGCTTTATATGGGGACCTTAGCTCTTTGGCATATTATTTTAGGTCAGTTATAAAGGTTTGAAAAAAATAATGAGGTTGTTTGATGGTCATGTTTTTATGAACGATCATTAAAAAGATAAAGTGGTTTGAAACCCTAGCTAGGAGCAAGTTGCAAAAAAGTGAGTATATCATCCTAGTTTTGATTGCTAGTGAAAAAGTGATAATTGGATGATGTAAAGGACTCTTCCATATTTCCGAAAATGTAGGATACATCTTGTGGTCATATATGGGCCCCACCTAAAAAATGGTAGTTTTTGAAGAGTTTCAATTTAAGGAAAAATTCTCCAAAGAAGGTGATGGCTAAATTGGCATTGTGTGATGTACGTGAGTTTTTCTTGATGTGCATGAAGGTTTCAAGACATGTTCATGCATGTACATGGACATTTGAGGTTCATTCAGGTTGATTGGTCAAAGGGCAGTTTTGAGGCCATAAAAAGCAATGCTCAGGAAAATGGCCATAACTTGAGCCACAGGTGGATTTTGAAGGTTATTCAAGTTCTGTTGGAAAGAGGATTTTGAGACAGTTCCATTGATATAAGTTTTTCTTCATAATGATGCCATTTGAAAAGGTTTCAAATTCATTCTTTGGAAAAGAATATTTATGGTAGTTCAAGACCGGATGTGTTATGGTGAAATTTTGATGTTGTTTGGAGCATGAGATGGATTGGGTGATATTTGATATCACATGGAATGTGAATAAAGAAAAATTTGGAATCCAATTAATCCATTTGGAGGTCGTGAATATATGTAGAAATGTTTTCATGAGCTGATCTTTGGAAACAACGTTTTTAGTAGGTTGATCTGGTAAAGGAAAAATTTGTTGTGGTTTGAGAAGGAGGTGGATTCAAGGCTTCTAACTTGCTTATAAGTGATCTATTGGTTCTTACATTTCCATCAAGTGGTTACATGGCATGATTTTATCCTTTTTAAGTGATTTGGTGATAAAATGAAGTTTCTAGTGTGTTGAAGGGTGTAGGAAACAACTATTTTGGGATTTGTAAAGTGAATATGGCCCAGTAAAAAAAATAAGTTGATTGAATGAGCTAAATTGCAACCATATATGATGTTTAAATTTGATTTTAAACATGTATGATTATTTTTAGAGCTTGACCAAAAATAGTTTTGGGATTAGGAGATTTTTGTCATCCCAATGTAAGGGTTTTGGGGATTTTTGGTGCATGGATAAAGATTTTTTGCTAGGCCGGCCTATATGGGTCAATTTTCAATGATCTAATGATTATTAAGGGATGTTTTTAGGCTGGTATGGTTGTGCAAGTGGATGGAAACCGACCTTCTTTGAATTTGAATCAAGGAAATGCTATAAAATGGAGTTTTTAGATATAATGGTACTAGTCTTTTAAAACCCATTTTATAATCTTTTGAAGAATCCTTTTATTGAAAAGAGAATCCCTTTGGGCCTAGCTCAAAATCCTTGGAATTTAATTCTAGGACAGTAGCTGGTTGATTTTTCATGAGGAGAATTTGAGCAAGAGCAAAGTTGGTGTTGTTTCTTTGACAGCGAGTTGGAGAAGAAGGGCAGATTTGGATGCTTGTGTATGGATACTATCTTCATAGCATGTTGATGTAATTTTTAGGTGTCTAAGGTGTTTTCAAATATTTTATTGAAGTTGAAGATATTCTCATAGTTGTACATCTTCATATGTATTCATGAGACATTGTTGATTGTCTTAAAAGCACTTCATTGTATCTTGTGATTCATTGTTGAAGACACTACTCTTTGTGATCTGATTTGGGCATCTATATAAGTGTGTGGATATGATTTGATTAATCAATATATGTGTCTTTGAGATTATATTGTGTTCATTGCATTTATTTTACTTCATTGTAAAAGGTTGTATGTTTTGATGTGTTCTACACGAGTTTGTGTGATTAAGGTTTGAAGCACAAGTGAGTAAGTTTTATTGGGGACTGATTCACCCCCCACCCCTCCCCAGTCCCTGTCACCTCCAACAAGATTAGATTTGTATAGAAATTTATTTTTTACTCTTCTAATAAAATTGCTCTTTTACAATTACTTAAGAAAAATCACAGTTATTTGTGGGATCCTATTTCAGCAAAATCTTTGAAGAGGTAAAGGATTTCATAGCAAGTGCTCTCTTACTAGAAAAAATTGACCTAATATAGCTTTATATATATATATAATGCCACCGAGAAGGAAATGGGAGTAGTTATCACACAATATACCATTCGTGAAGAATAAATACCTATTAACCAAACCTTGAAAGATATTGAAACTAGATATCCCTATATTGAAAAAAACTATTTTTCATTAGTTTCAACACTTAGAACATTTAAGTAGTTAATAGGAGATAAGGTAGTAGTGCATTCAAATGTTCGTGTCCTAGCCTACCTCCTTAGACAACATATCATTAATGGAAGACTAGCTAAATGGATATTTAAGATTCAACAATTTTATTTAGAGTTGGAAACCTACAAAAGCATTAAAGGTAACAAGTTAGCCAAGCATTTGGCTGAAAAACATATTCTACTGTCTATATGATTGTTTTGTATGTTCATTAAAACTTGTATGAAGATCTGAAATTATTTCAAAAATTCAAAATTGGCCACATAATGCAAGTTTGGGAATGTTTTTGTCCCAAGACGATCGGTACCATAATTTTTTATACTATTTTAGAAAATAGGTATGCTCTAACACTTTAGATAAGAAACAACAAAGATCTTTAAAATTTCAAGCTCTAAAGTTCATTTTTTGGAAACAAAAAATTGTTTTACCATAATATAGATGGTATTTTATTAAGATGTTTAGCATGCAACTAATTTGAACATGTTCTTAGGAGTTCTAATGATGGAGTTTATGGCGGACATTACGCTACAAAATAATTGTGCATAGTTTTAAGGGTTGGTCCTTATTAGCATACTCTTTTTAAGGATGCTTATCGTTTGGTTTGTGCATGTAGACCATGCCAAAAGTTTGTTAGAAGAGATCGTTTACTAGCGATGCCATTGAATTCTTAGTTCCCAAACAATCTTTATCGAAGTGGAGTTTGACTTTGTTATTAACATTCACCCACCATCTTCAGCTAGTCACAAATATATTATAAAAATGATCGATTATTTTACAAAATTCCCTAAGACTATTGTATTAAGAAGTTCAATCACTTAAGAGGTAATTTCCTTCTTCAAAAATCATAATTTCTCTCATATTATTGCCCCTTATGATATTATTTCTAATAATGGTCCTCACTTATATCTCATGACTATTTGAAGTTTCTCACATGATATTCTATCATTTCTATTCCTCCAAATATTACCCTCATGGTAATGGACAAGCTGAACCAAAAAATAAAAATACGAAAAGACTACTATGAAATCTACAATAAGAGTCTCACCCTTTATCCTAGTGTGGGGTTTCAAAGCTACAATTTTTCAGTAACCTACAAATATTTATGCAAAGATTACATTAGAATATGGTTAAGAAAACGACTCTCTTAAAGTCAAGGCTGGATGAACTCATAACCTTAGATGAAACAAGAGTAACTAAGTTGTAAAAGTTTGGGAAATCTAAGGAGAAACCCAAAGCATTTTAAAAGAAAATATTCTAAGACATTTTTCAAAGTTGGTGGTTTTGTTTTGTGTTGGGATAAAACTAGGGTGGACTTTGAAAAACATCATAAGTTTGATTCCTTATGGTTGGGTTCTTACATAATAACTATTGTAGTTGGTAAAAATGCCTTCTACTTGCAAATTTTGGAAGGTAATTGGTTACATCGTTCAATCAATGGCCATCATCTTAAACATTTTTACGATTGATTTACTTGTCCTTTTGATTTTGGTTTATCTTATTTTTGTTTTGTTGTTTATAGGTGGATTTTGATATCTATAACTATTTTATCAAACTAATAACCAACTAACATAAGTGTTCACTCATGAAGCAAAGGCATGATTGGATGAAATTCTCCTATTTGTATGTCTCTATCACTTGAAGTTTATATGCGGGATTCAAAATCGAAAGTAATTGATTATTTAATGTGGTAGCTAGGAAAGTAATATTTCATCTTACTATTGTATTGGAAGATATTTTTGTTTATAAACATCATTTGATTCTTGGTGGATTGAATTGAAGTTAGTTTTCAATATTAATAACCTGGCATTTTAATGGAGACGAGGGGTTTATTTGTTAATTATTGACGAAAATTGTTTAGTTTGAAGTTTCATTTCGGTTTTACTATCACGGGATATTTGGAATGATATCACTCTACCTTTGAATTTGGATATATTTTATTGGAATTTTGTTGATTCGTACCTCTATTTTTTTAAGATTTGATGGTTGTATAAGATGTAGTTATGACGTGCATTTTTGTCATTAGTCTTATATTCAAAACTCCTATGAGTTGATCTATTTGTAACATAGCTAATGTCTTTTTAGTTATTACATATGTGCTTCTTGAGGTTCAATCCCTTGTGGAGGTTTGGATCACTCAAGAAGTTCTAGTTCATTTCCAACTAGGGGTAGTCCATCTAGAGCTAGAAAGGATACTAGCATGTTTTAGGGTGGCAGGTCTTTTCGGAGAAATTGTGGGTGAGGCATCAGTAGGGGGAAAATAATTTATATCTCTATCCCCAAGTCTATTAAATGGCTCACTTCATTACTTTTTTATTTTTTATATGTTTTATGATATAGAGTTGATTAAACTTTATTTATTATAATTTCCAAAGGAAAGGTTCATAAAAGGCTTGGATGAAACAAAATATATGAAAAATATACATGTATTGTAAAATCTTTTGAAAAATTAGCTCCATACTATATCATTTTAGTGATTACATTTTTTGAGTTAGTTTATTGTTTATAGCTCTTCACATAAAAATTTAAATGATTGTTGGGTTTGAAATAGACAGGTATATCTATTATTATCTTATTTAGTTGATTATGTTATTAATATATCTAATTTATAATCTTCTACTTACTATCAATCATTATTTACATGTCCTAGAACTTCATTTGGGTATTGTACTTGTTATCACATAGTGAATGCTTATTGGTTGGCCTCTAATAGATTTTATGTTTCTCTTTGACTGCAACAACAACTGTAAATAGATTTCTTAATTCAGATTGTGTCTGTCATTGATCTTTTACTTTGGAACAATATTTATCAATTTCAATATAAATCAAAATGTTTGGTCTATAAGACTATTGTGATGTGTATTTTACTTTGTCTAAAAAAATTGTACATATGTGATATTTTTCAGTAGTTTCTTTCCACGATGCATGTATTTCTTTGATGTAAGACAAATATATCTATTAAAACGTGGCATAATATAGTCTTTAATGATGGATCCTTGATATTTGTGTCGATTGATCTAATGACATCTACCCATGTCTGTGATAAATCGATTCATTAATAGGGTAATGTTAGTTTATCTTTTATCCTTTAAGAGGTAACCTTCTTCGCAGGTTTCACTATGTCGGATATGATCAATAACATTGTAGATTAAGTTACTTGATTGATTTCCTTCACCAATTGTGTGTTCTAACCTTGTTTTTTGTTTCTAATCCTCTTTCCTGTCTATTAATGAATTGGTTTTTACCTAGGTCTTGTTATGTTTTTCACAACATTTAAAATTTTCCCCTAACTTTAAACTACCCTCACGTTTAAGGAAACTTAATTCCTTTATGAGTAATGGAGTATAATTCCACCTTGACCTTTGCGATAGGCAAAAGGGTTGATTGCTTATATTTTTCATCAGCAACAATGTCCATGTAGATGCATTCGGGAAGGAAATTGGGGTAATCTTGGCATAACCAAGGGAAGGCTAAGTCAACCACCTCATCTATTTTGCAAGAAGGAAGTTGTTCTCTGCTAAACGCAACTACACCACCACCAAGTACGAGGCCTTACCCATGGTCTACGCATTGTAGAAATTTTGTCAATATTTTCTAATAATACCTTTAGTGTTCTTCACGGACCATGACGCATTGAAATACCTTGTAAATTAGCCAATTTTGCATGGGCGCATTTTTCGTTAGATAATACCATTTTGTGGGTTTTAATTCTTGATATAGGGGAAACTAAGAAAGAAAAATTGCAGCTTAGAACACATTTATTAGATAAATAATGGATAAAGTGTGCAGAACATTGAAGATAATTACATGCCCGATGCGTAACTCTAAAAGGTTAACAAGTTCCCTAAATATTTGACCGATATAGCAACATTTCTTACATCAAGGATGGTCATTTCAAAGGGACCGACCAAAGAAAATAATCTCGTAGTACTTGTGGCTCTGTATCAAATCATTTGTGGGGAACTATATAAGTTAGAATGAGATGAATTGCTCAAGAATTGCATTTTGGAACACAAGAAAGAAGAAATCTCGCAGGAAGCACATGAGGGCGTCACGCAGGGGCATTGTGTAGGACAAACAACGAGGAAGATGCTATATCAAGGAGTATGGTGGCCAACCATCTTCAACGACACTAAAAACTTTTCACTTAAGTGTGATATACGTCAAAGGATTGGGAAACCCATAGTGGCCCAATATCCCTTTGAGAAAGGGTTATAAACATTTTCGAGACAATCACACTAGCAATGTGCAAGACGGATCTATACTATATAATTATAAAAATGGATTACCTAACAAGATGAGCAAAGGATGTGCCTACGTGAGATTACATTGTTTCCACAAGTGCAATATTTCTATAGGAAAACATCACAAGTAGATATGGGTGCCCTTTAAGCCTAACAAGTGCCAGAGGAAGTCACTTCCTTTTTGAAACTATGTGCATCCTCCTCGTAGAATTTATTATATCCCATCACAAAACTAATCCCTACCACATACAAGTAAATGGAATTGTCAAAGCCTTCAAGAAAATTCTACGCACAACCATGACAAAAAATTATGATTCGAGGAGAAAGGATTGGGATGACCAAATTTGAGCAATCTTATCAGCATATTGAACAACTTACAAAAAATTGACCAAGTATACACCATTCGAGTTGGTGTTTGGTAAGTGTTTTCAAAAATGACCATCGCGCTATTTTTACAACTTGCAATTTTATTATGGAGTTGGAGTTTCTATTTTTATGATTATCAGGTTTTCGAGTCCTTTATGCATTGGAACATGTCGGTCCAAACACATGTTCCATGGCACTTCATCCACCCCCGAAACCCCGACAATTTCCTTTGTGTCAAGTTTACGAGTCCTTCGTGCATCGGAACATGTCGTGGTCAACACATGTTTTCTGAGCCCGAAACCTTGACGATCTCCTTGAGTCGGGTTTCAAAAGGTGCAAGACATCAAGCAAGTTCCACCCAACATTTTGGGTTTCTTAAATTTATCGATAGATGTATTTCCTTGAATTGCTTGTGTCATACTTTTCAAGTGCTCAACAACTGTAGTGTCTTGGTGGTGCTTCAAATTTCTTAGGGCACAAATCAAGTTCAAAGTTCCGACTCAATCTGTTGGGTTCACAGAGGTGTTCGACGGGGTCGAAAACCCGACAGGGATGATTCTGGCAGCTCAACCACTTGCCTTTAAAAACAAATGGTGCCCATACCTTCTCCAGCAAGTAAGTGACATTGGGGGAAAGGTTTTGTAAGGGTGCACATGCATGTTTTTAGAGATTTAATGCATCTTCTTGGTGGTTGAGCAAGAATTCCAAGTTTCCTTCTCTTTTCCCTCCTCGCTCTCCCATTATCTATATATTGGCAAATCATGGTCATTTGTAAGGGGGACACCTTATAATGCAAAGGCACCATGCGAAAATGGTTGGAGGAGTGTTTGTGAGTTTCATGCCTTCATTTTGGAGCTCTGCAGATGGGTTTTGTGACTTTCACTTTTAATGTAACGGATTGTGCATCATTTTATGGCAATAAAATCATGTTTTGTGGTTATTTCTCTACCTTAACCTGTATTTCATTGCATTATTTCCTCTCTATTGTTGTTGTGGTGTGTTGCTTATGCTTTTCTCCCATTGCAGGTTCCTCTTAATTGTGTTTTGCATGGAAATGGAAGGTTGAATGTTGTTTTGGTCTGTGGCTCTCATGCATGCCCTCTCTTTTCCCATTTTCTCCCATTCTTCCCTCATGGAGAGTGTCTTTCACCTTTTTCTTGGTGTTATCACCTTTTTTAGCTTAGGATTTCCCTTCCATTCATCTCTCTTTCTAACCTTGGTCCCTTGGATGTTTAGATTAGGTTTAGATAGTTTTCCTTTCAACTGTAGGAGTAGTTTTAGCATTTGGAATAGGTAGAGGGTCGAACGCAGTTTGCAAAACCTCACAATGCAGATATCATCCCATGTTGACCAAAATATTTTGTTGATCTTTCATGACCATTCAAAGGGTGTAATTTTTGGTGATAACAGAAAGTGGTCTTACCAATGGAATTCATTGTACCTTTTTTATGCATATCATGCTTAGAAGGCCTAGACAATCAAGCAACAATCAAGTAGAGGTTAGAGGCACTAATGTTGATGGATGAAAGATGATTTCTCACCAGATAGAATCAGGGGGCATACAAAACTCACCAAAAGACATGGCATAACAAACACATCAAGAATATGTTTGAAATATTATCATTGATGTCATAGGAGTCATTAATGTTGAAGGAGAATGCACAACAATTACAGTGATCAGATTTAATATATAGTGATCAAATTTAATGTAATGACAGTGAATGTAATAAACACCATTAATATTGTATACAGTGATCAGATTTAGTATAACAATGATCAGATTTAATGTAATGATAGTGAATGTAATAAACAACATTCGAAGGGATAGTAAATAACATTGATTTCATTGAAAGATGAAAAGCCAAGTAATTACTTCATTTGATACAAGTAACAATTATTTGTTAATGGGATGACAACAATTTGATTTAATGAAATAAACAAGCATTAAAAGATAGATGACTCTCTTATTTATTTAATCAAGACAACCCTTATTAATGGGATGCATGTGTTTAATGCGGAATAAAATAATAATTAAATGAATGGATGTCTCTTTTCGTTTATGGGTATCTTTTGGAAAGGTCGCCTCCTTTGGTAAAAGGTATCAAGGGGCTATAAAAGATAGATGAGATGATGGAGGAAAGTAAGCAAGTGAAATGAATTCGATACATCATTAAAGAATAAGAAGTGTGAGTGAAAAGAAGATTTTTATGAAGGGTGGATTTTGAGCGAATATCATTCGGAAGAAGAGAAAACTTTTATGTGTGAAATAAGAGTTGTCTTGAGAAGACAAGCAGATTTATGAAGAGGAAAAAGTCTCCATCATTTGTTGAAACAACAACACTACAAAGGTGGTATCATCATCGGTTAGGGGGTTGGTGCCTCATAAAACGAAGAGATTAGTGTCTCTTAATGAGTTGGTGCTCGACAGAAAATATTGGTGTCTAAATTGCTAAGTTGGTGTTTGGCATTGGGGATCCGTGTCTCCAGTAGATTGGTGCCTACACAAATTGTAAAAGACTTTTATATATATAAGAAAATATTTTTTCGTGGTTTTTTTTTTTCCGAAAGGATTTCCACGTAAATATTATGTTCCTCTTATATTTCCTAATTTTTAAATCTTGTGAGATTTTTGTTGTTATGACTATTAAAGTTTTGAATTATTAAAAGTTTATCTTACATTGATTCACCCCCCTCTCAATATAAGTGTGTGCTTAACAATTGGTATCAGATTTGGTTCCTTCAAGAACAGTCTAATCGACCGAAGGTAGATCTTGGCAGCACACATGGCCAGTAATCAAGTACGAAAGGGTTTCTCCATAAGCAAGGCTCTGTTATTTGACGGAACATATGATGTTTTCTTGAGCATATGAATGAAAACATATCTAATGTCTCTAGGGTTTGATATTTGGCAATCAGTAGTAATGGGATATATAACTCCTCAAACTCCACCGACAGATCAAGTTGGAAAGAGGGCCAGTGAAAACAACACCAAATCTTTGAACAAAATATTATGTTGCTTGTTTGAATTTGAGTTTCTCAAAGTTATCCATTGTGACATAGAAAAGGAGACATCGGAAAAATTATAGCATATCTATGAAGGAGAAACCAAATTAAAGCAGGCTAAGCTCCAAACCCACAAAAGGCAGTTTGAGAGTCTAGAAATGAAAGAATAAGAGAATGTTGCATCTTATCTACTTCATGTCGATGAAATTGTGAATACCATTAGAGGGTTCGGTGAAAAGATAGAAGAACCAATAATAGTACAACAGGTGTTAAGGTCTCTCCCCTTAAGATTTGATTATAAGGTTTCCGCAATTGAGGAAATAAAAGATCTAAACACGCTAAATATGGATAAGTTCCATGGAATCCTCACAGCATATGAAATGAGGATAGAAACAGAAAAATCCGTCAATGCGAGAAGTTACCTTCAAAGCTTCAAAAAGGGTCAACAATGCAAACCCTGAGTCAAGTGATGAATCAGAAGAAGAAGAAGCTCTTTTTGTGAGAAATCTGAAAAAAAGGGATCTAACAAGTATAAAGGTAATCTTCCTTTCAAATGTTTCAATTGTCGTGAGATAGGGCATTTCATTGTTAAGTGTCCTCGTGCAAAAGATGATAGTAGTGATGAAGAAGAACATGCTAAGGTAGGAAAGAGAAAACATCCATACAAAAAGAACTATAAGTCGGACAAATATGAAAAGAAAAAAAGATATGACATGTATAAGAAAAGCCTCTACACTAAGGAGAGCAGCTCAGAAGAAGAGAATGATAGAGAAGAAAGTATTTTCATAGCAATAGAAACCAATAACAATGAAGACCAAATGTTTCTGGAAGAGGAAGAAAATTTTAAGGATGAAGGAGAAGTGGATCTAGAAGAACTTGTTTGTGCCTTGGGTGAAATAAAGAGGCTTAAGAAAAAGAACTTAAAGCAAACATTACAACTTCATAAATATGAAAAAGAAGGTGCAAATTCACAATCGAACATATCTCAAAGCTTCGAAGAGTCTGAAAAGATTATTATCAATTTGAAAACTCAATTAGAAGTAGCTAAAAGAATTTAGGAGGTAATAAGAGATCAACTGAAATCAAAAGAGGAAAATTGTGCTCAGCTTGAATTTGAAATTGTTGATTTAATAAAGGAATTGGAGAAGTCTAGTGATAAGCTAAAAATAGCTTAAAATTTGAAAAGAGCATCGAGGTCTTGGATACCATTCTTAATAGCCAAAGGTCACCATACTTCAAGGTTAGTCTTGGCTATGAATAAAAACAAGAGGTTACTAAGAAAGATTTGAATTCAAATATTGTTGAGCCTCTAAAGAAAGAAGATAAGACTACTCATAAGAACAACATTCCTCAAAAGGATAACAAAGATGAGAACAAGTGGCATAAGGTTCTCACACAAAACTTTTCAAGATCCTTTTATCAAAGGCAACCTTACACGATCAAGTATCAAAACTCCTTTTATGGCTATTGTTCTTCAGAAAAGGAATAATGGCTGGAATAAAAGTGCTTATGGTTATTCAATCATAAATCATTCTTTGCACTATCGGATTACAATGAATATGATATTGTGCGTTATAAGTGCAACAAAGTTGGTCATAAAGAACGATATTGTAGGAGTGTTTCTATAGAGAATCCAAAGCAAACCAATAAAGTGGATACCTTGGCCAAGCAAAAAACATAATATACAAAAGCTTGGAAGAAGAAACAAAAGGAAGAGAAAGAGAAAGATATTCTTGTTCAAACTGATTTTCATGTGCAGACTGAAGAGCAACATTGGTACATTGATAGTGGATGCTCGAGCCATATGACGAGATAAGAATAAGTTCCATTCCTTGAAGAAAGTAAGCAAAGGAAACATAAAATTTGGAGACAACACTACAACACGGATAACAAGCAAGGGTAATCTTAGTCTCAATGATGGAGAGACAAAAAATTGAGAATGTGTTGTACATTGAAGGGTTGAATAATAACCTCCTAAGTGTTACTCAAATGTGTGATCAAGGACACATCCTCACTTTTCATCCTCAAGGTTGTGAAGTAAGGAAAGTTGATTTAGGAAGATTAGTTGCAGACACAAACAAAACCACGAATAACTTGTATGTGCTCAGTGACGTTAAGAAAGAAAGATGTTGTATGACACAATCAAATGAGAGTTGGTTATGGCACAGAAGAATGGGCCATATGAATTTTTACAATTTGGTGAAAATCAACAATAAGCAATGTGTGAGAGACATGCCAAAAATCGTGAAGCCTTTAAACACCATTTGCAAACAATGTCAACATGGAAAACGAACTAGAGGCATATTCAAAACAAAGGAATATTCAACAACGAAGCCTTTAGAATTGATTCATACAGACTTGTATGGGCCCACAAGAACTCAAAGTTTAAAAGGTGAGCGTTACTTTGTGTTGTTCATTGATAAATATTCTAGAATGGCATGGGTAGCTCTTCTAAAGGATAAATATGAGGCATTTGAGAACTTTAAAAAATTTAAAGCATTAGTAGAAAATGAAACTAGGTTGAAAATTAGGTGTTTGAGATCATATAGAGGAGGAGAATTTCTTTCAAACCAATTCGAAGAATTTTGTGAAGAACATGGAATAAGAAGACAACGTATGGTTGCATGAACTCCGCAACAAAATAGAGTTACATAAAGAAAGACCTAAACAGTTCAGGAGATGGCAAGGACTATGTTGAATGAGTCCAAATTGTCATATAGGTATTGGGGAGAAGCAGTTAAGACAGCGGTTTACATCCTTAATACAGAAAAAATCCGAGTAAACAATACCAAAACACTTTACAAACTATGGAAGGGTAGACCAACTACCGTTAAATACTTTAGGGTGTTCATAAGCAAATGTTATATTTAAAGAAATGATGAACATTTGGGAAAGTTTGACTCTAGATTTGATTAAGGTATTTTTCTTGGATACTCCTCAAGGAGTAAAGCTTACAAATGTTATAATAAAAAGACTTCAAAAGATTGTGGAAAGTGGTTATGTAAGAGTGGATGCATTCAAAAAACATAAGGTGACTACACAAGTAAGTGATCACTCAGAATAATCGGACCAAAATAAAGTCGAATAAGAAATTGAAGAAGAGGAATGGGGATATACTAAACCACCATTGAAGTTTTTTTAGAAGAATCATGGAGAAAATTCGATTCTTGGTGATAAAGATGTTTGGGTGCAAACTCAACGGAGGATAGTAAATAAATCTAAGAGAGCCAATTTCTCTTTGAATAAAAAATAGAGCCTAAAAATCTTGTAGAAGGTAGTAAAGATGAACATTGGTCAAATGCCATGGAGGAAGAATTGAATTAAATAGAAAAGAGTGAAACTTGGGAACTTGTTCTAAGACCAAACGACAAAAATGTGGTTGGCACCAAACGGGTCTTTAGAAATAAGCTAAATGAAGATGGGGAAGTAACCAAAAACAAGGCAAGGTTAGTATACAAAGGGTATGCTCAAGTAGAAGGTATTGATTTTGAAGAAATATTTACTCGTGGTGCAAGATTAGAAGCCATTAGAATGTTTTTGGCATATGCTAGTTGAAATAATTTTAAGGTTTTTCAAATGGATGTCAAATTTGCATTTCTAAACGGAAAATTAGAGGAAGAAATTTACATTGAGCAGGCAGAAGGTTTTCTATTTTCAAAAAACAAGGATTTTGTGTGCAAATTGAAGAAGGCACTATATGGGCTAAAACAAGACTTCTAAATGGAAAATTAGAGGAAGAAATTTACATTAAGCAACCGAAAGGTTTTCTATTGTCAAAAAACAAGGATTTTGTGTGCAAATTGAAGAAGGCACTAAATGGGCTAAAACAAGATCCCCGAGCATGGTACTCAAGACTTGGCACATATCTTCTTCAACAAGGGTTCAAATGAGGAGTAGCAAATAGTAATCTCTACATTATGACAGAAAGTAATTATCAATTGATTGTTGTTGTGTATGTAGATGATATTATTTTTGGACGAGATGATAGAAAAATGTACCAAAAGTTTGCTAAAGATATCCAAAATGAGTTTGAGATGTCAGTGTTAGGAGAATTGTCATGTTTCCTTGGTTTACAAATTTCTTAATCTGAAAGGGAATATTTATCTCTCACACTCGTATGTAAAGGAGATGTTAAAGAAGTTTGAAATGGAAGATTACAAATCGGTCAGCACAACTATGGTTACAGGATGCAAGTTGAGTAAGGATGATGAGTCTCTCAAAGCAAATCAGACTCTATACAGGTCAATGATTGGCATTTTATTGTACACAATAGCCTTTAGGCCAGATATCATGCAAGCAGTTGGTTTAGTTGCATGTTTCCAAGCAACCCCAAAAGAAACAAATGTGCAAGCGGTTAAGAGAATATTAAAATATCTAAAAGGCACTTTAGGTTATGGTGTGTGGTACCCAAGAGGTGCAGATTTCACCTTAACAACATATACAGATGCAAATTGAACAAGTGACATGGATGATAGGAAAAGTACAAGTGGAGGAGCATTCTTCCTTGGTGGAAATTTAGTGTCTTGGTTAAGAAAAAAACAGCCTTCTATTTCCTTTTCCACAACGGAGGCAGAATACATAGCAGCAGTATCGTGTTGCACATAGGTTCTATGGATGAAGCAGACTCTACAAGATATTAAGGTAGAAAATGATGATCTCATTTCTATGTTTTGTGATAATAGTAGTGCAATAAACATTTCGAAGAATCCAATTATACACTACAGAACTAAGCAGATTCTGATCAAATATCATTACTTGAGAGAGCAAGTAGCTAAAAAGAATGTTAAGTTGGAATACGTTGTCACAAAGGAGCGGATAGCAGACATTTTCACAAAGCCCCTCTCAAAAGGGACTTTTGAGTACCTTAGACACAAGTTGGGTGCGATACCCTTCTCATATAGTCACTAAAGTCTCAAGGAGTAGCATCGGTTCAGGGGGCACCATGGACAACCCTTTTCCATTAATGTCAAAGGGGGCGAGTAAAAGAAAGGGGGAGTAGTACAACAAGAGGAAGAAGTACAGAAAAGGAGAGTATTTTGTTTTGAAGATGATTATTTCTTTGTAGGGTTGCCATCAATGACAAAGGGGGAGATTGTTGGAAATATTGTCATTGATGTCAAAGAAGAATGCACAACAATTACAATGATCAAATGTAATATATAGTGATCAAATTTAGTATAATAGTGATCAGATTTAATGCAATGACAGTGAATGTAATAAACAACAATCATATTATATATAGTGATCAAAATTAGTATAACCGTGATCAGATTTAATGTAATGACAGTGAATGTAATAAACAACATTCAAAGGGATAACAAATACCAGTGATCTGATTAAAAGATGAAAGGCCAAGTAATTACTTGATTTGATACAAGTAATGGTGATCTGTTAATGGGAAAGTAACAACGGTTTGTTAATGGGATGACAACAATTTGATTTAATGAAATAAACAACCATTAAAAGACAATTGACTCTCTTATTTGTTTAATCGAGCTGACTATCATTAATGGGATGCTTGTGCTTAATGAGGAATAAAATAATAATTAAATGAATGGACAACTTTTTGGGTTTATGGGTATCTTTTGGAAAGGTAACAATGGTCTATTAATGGGATAACAATTTGATTTAATAAAATAAACAACCATTAAAAGACATTTGACTATCTTATTTGTTTAATCGGGTTGACCCTCATTAATGGGATGTTTGTGTTTGATGAGGAATAAAATAATAATTAAATGAATGGACGTCTCTTTTGGTTTAAGGGTGTCTTTTGGAAAAGGTCGTCTTCTTTGGCAAAAGGTATCAAGGGGCTATAAAAGATAGATGAGAGGATGGAGGAAAGCAAGCAAGTGATATGAATTCGATACATCAAAGAATGAGAAGAGTGAATGAAGAGCAGATTTTTATGAAGGGCAGATTTTGAGCGAATATCATTCAGAAGAAGAGCATAATTTTATAAGTGTGAAATAAGAGTTATATCTCGAGAAGACAAGCAGATTTGTGAAGAGGAAATAAAAGCCTTCGGCATTTGTTGAAACAGCAACACTACGAAGGTGGTATCATCATCAATTTGGAGGTTGGTGCCTCATAAAATGAAGAGATTGGTGTCTCTTGTTGAGTTGGTTCTCGGCAGAAAAGGTTGGTGTCTGAATTGCTAAGTTGGTGTTTGGCATTGAGGCTCAATGTCTCCAATAGGTTGGTGCCTACACAAATTGTAAAAGATTTTTAATATATATGTATGAAAGAAAGTATTTTGTCATAGTTTTTTTCTCAAAACAGTTTCCACATAAATATTGTGTTCTTCTTGTGTTGCATAATTTTTGAATCTTGTGAGATTGTTGTTGTTTTTACTATTAAAGTTTTGAATTATTAAAAGTTTGTCTTATACTGATTCACCCCCCTCTCAATATAAACATGTGTTTAACCAAATAAAGTCTTGAGGAAGAGTATGCATGTACTCCTATTCGACTCACCTTCAATCCTAGCTAGTCTCCTTTGTAGAATGGTTTACATTCCCATAGTTAATTCTCGATATCGTAAGGTAGATTTAGCCTAAGACAAATTTCTAGCATTTTTCAAGGTCTCCAAATCAGTCCATAATTTTATCATAATTTCATTCCATATATTGATATTTTTTTTAAATTGAACATAAACCAATATAATTTCTCACAATATCTCAATGTTAAGATTATACTCATCTTCTTTATCAACAAAAAGTGAAAAAATAAAATAAATAACATTCTAATTGTAAATCAAAAGTATATAATTGTTATAGCAATCTAAGAAGTAGAGATACCTTAGGAGCGTGTTGGAGTTAGATGAAGTATATTATCACCAATCAATAGATAATTGACAAAGAATGTGATGTGATTGGTAAATTTATTTTGGAACCTCTTAATGGATGAAATTATGTGATAAGTCCAAGATAGGTTCGTCAAGATTAATATCTCTCGAAATTTTTCAAATAGATCTATTCATATTGTACTTTTATATAAATGTACAATATGGGGAAAAACCTTCCCACAAACAATATTGTATATAAATGTATAAACTGGCTGGTAACCTCATTCCAAAACATCCTCATAATAATATAATCTTTCCACAATTTATTTAATAAAAAAGGAGAAATATCGTATATCATGATATAATTTTTTTTAAACAAAATATTAAAAAACACCATGCTCAAGAAGATGAATCAACAAGTAGAGAGAAACAATGGTGTCATGTTGAGCATCTGTGACTATTTAATTGTTGCGGCACGATAACAAACTAGAAAAATGGCTTGACCAAGGTCAATCCATAAGTAAAGCCCCTCTTTCTGGTGCCATGCCTTGTCAATGGATGAGTAACCATAGAGGATCTGAGGTTAAGACTCAACATGTAGTGCATCAAAATGGTAAGTAGGTTTAGGGTGGGAAGTGTCAATAGTTTTGAGATTCCACAAAGGCCTAGGTGTGTTGTGCCTCATTGAAGGTAGCAGAAAGGAGAATTATAGCAGGGATATTACACCCATAATGACTATTTATTCAAGTAGGCGACATAGATGTAAGCCCCTAAGAATTTTTGTAAGACTTGTAAAGAGGATAATGTGTCATTACAAGTTGTAGGGAATGGGAAACCCCTACAAAAAAACCTAATTAACAATTATGTAGGTGATGGTGAAGAGGAAGTAGTAGGTTGAGGGAAGAATTTAGGTAGTTTTGAGTATTAGTATTTGGGTAGTGGCATTCATGTAATCTAGAAGCTATAGGTAGTTGAGAAGAGATATAGGTAGTTGTTTCCAGTAGTTGTGACGTCGGGTGGCATCGCGATGACTTGTTATTTCGCTCATCATTTGGTTATAATATATAATATATATGGTAAATCATATATTCTAAGTCATTAATCTATAATATATACAATAGCTTTTAAGTAAAAAAATAAAAATTAATGTGGTATGGTATAATATAAAAATTAGAATGATCGTATTTTTATCATTTAATGAAATGATTATATATATATAAATTGTATCTAAATTGAATTACTCTTACACCTAGCAAGACCAGTGGCCATTAATAGCCATCGTAGCTTCTTAGAGTGTAAGGCATTATTTTATTCACTTTGCTTGTGGAACCCATCAAAGGCTTGTATAAGACAAAGGGGTCTCATCAAAACCTACAATCCGACTAATGCAAAACCATTATTTAAACAATAGACATAAAATTTTAAAGCCTATAAACTCGTAAATGCAAAACTAAAAACTATGTAAGGTTGGAGACTCAATTAATGGAGGTTGTCCAGGGCTTAGGGTTGAAAGGAAGTATGACTATTAGAAATGCATCCTCTAAAACCTATGAACTTTCTCCAAAACATTTTTTAAGAACCCTAGTGAAGTTATGAAACCTCATAGGAACCCATAGATATTTGTAGGGTTTCCAATCTACAACCTATCAAATGACTAAGGTGGATTCAAACCAATAGAGGAGATTGGATGTTCCACCTCGAAGGTGCCCTTTTTGGATATTGTATGCACCTTTTAGTGTTTTTGGAGCATGTTGGCCTTTTACTTAAACCATTTCTAACAAGTCAAGTCAACATGAAAATGTAACTTAAAGTACAAGTCTAGGCCTCTTAATTGGTCAGAGTTGATAGAGGTCCCATTTAAACCCTGGTGAGCAGAGAGTCAAATTATCATAGCATTGATGTTACGTGGACCTTGTTCGATTTAACTATTTTATTTAGGCTAGGTGGGTTATTTGGGTTATAGTGGGTTGATTAGTGCATATAAGATTGGCATGGATGTTGTCAATACCTTACATTGACAACCACACCTTTTGGTTTGTATAAAGTGTGCACTGAAACATTGAGCATCACAATTCAATTATTGTGCATTGCACATACCATTAAAGCAATATGTCGTAACAGACATGGGGTTATAGATTCTCTATACCATGCAGCAAATGTTTGGTATTCTTTAGAATCTTCTGCCACTAATTATTGGGACATAAAGGAGCGCCCTCCACAGAATAACCTAAGGGTACATAGATCTATGCGTTAGCATAAAGTGAGGATCCACATATTGTTTCACTTGCAACTGATCAAAACACTATGCGCAAGAGCATTGTAGATACCCTCTTTATCCACGTGATAGTGATAACACACCTTGAAAAAGATGATGGATGATATAACATGGATGCACAACTTGTAGGTAGTAGACTAAATCAACATAAATTCGGTAGTCTACATAAGCAAAACCTACACTAACTACAAGTGGAGTAATACATAAGGATGGTAGAGCATAAACAAGATAGGATCACCCACATGTTACTTGATACTTTTGTAGTTCCTTAGAACACTACACAAGGGAATGCCCGTTGAGAATTTTCTCAATGACACAGTAGTTGAAATTCATCTTCAAGCAAGGAATGAGTGATGCAAAGTGTGCACATATATGTATGCTTTAGTCACAATATTCCACTAGGCATAGGTTTAGAAACCTTGAGTATAGCATACAATATTTTAGTTTATGATTTATTGATTCTAGAATCTTGTTTCCCTTATTATCTTTAAGAAATGGACCATTGTAGGTTAATGACTCTTAGGTTGGTTGTGTGTTGCAATGATGAGTCTTTAGATGAGGCACAATTGTCCTATTGGCTCATTTTTGTGGTATTTTGTACAAAATTTTATTGGCTTTTTCATCTCCTTAGAATTTTATCTTCTCTTAAGGGTCTTGAGAGTTTTTTTCCAAGTAAGAGATGGCTTAGTCAGTTTAAAATCAAATAATGTTCTCCTACTTAGACCTTCGAGTATAGCTAGGGCCTAGGGGTCAAGTTATTTTGTGCAAGGGACCAAATAACTTGGTACCTTTTACATGATTCATGTATTACACCTCAAGCAAGTATACAATAGATGTATGACACTCATATGAAATAAGACATTGTGAGCACACTTTTTGGGTCATTTTATTTTCATTACTTCTCATGGAGATTGATCTTTGGCCCTTAGTAGTGGAGCATCATACCGTGATTGAAGATTCCAAGGTTGAGGAATTCCTTAGGAATGCAGAGGTTGGTGATGGTACATGCGCAACAAGTTTTGGCATTTGAAATATTTTAGAGACGGCTGTTTGTTTTTTAAAGCATTGTTGGCCTTGGTATCAATGCATACAACTTATTGTAGCACATGATGCTTTTCTAAGAATAAATTTTAAAAATTTATAAATTATATTGCCTTGTTGATTAACCATATAACTTCTCATGACTTATACGATGATATAAAGGTCATTTTTAAATAATGGCTTGTTAAGGAGTGTATACTTGCAAATTCTTAGTGCATGGCTTCTCTTCATTAGTACTCTTCCTAGATTATTTTGAAATTAGAATTATCTTTAAATAATTATTTTTTTTGACTCGTGTTTTAGATTACCCTTCATCATTTTTCTAGGGTGTGGTTGGTCTTTGTGTGAGTTTCCTAGAGCTATGAAAGAGTTAACATTAGGTTTGATCCAATCCATTGACGAAGTTCACTCAAGAGCATCATACCATATGATGGCACATGAGTCGTGTAGATATAGGAAGTAGTTGGATTAAATTTTGGAGTTAGACCTTGTTCATCCTTGTGTTTTTCTTTAAGATCAATTATTTTTATCTTGTGAGTTGAATGGTAGACCTATTTGACTAGGCATTGTGAGAACACAGTGGTAACCCTCTTCGTATAATTGTACCCCAACTAAATTCATGAGCCTCATAATCATATATTCCGAAGTCATATCGATCACCTAATATCAAGCACACTTTTTTGGTTGATCCTCTCACATTGCAAACCAAACCACAGAGACCTTCAATAAGGTTTGCACATCTTATGTGAACACAAGTTGTGCTTAACCTAGGAAAGCATGTATCCTTCTAGAAGAGATCACTTCTTCATGTATGACCCTCTCTTAGGAAGTGTGAATTCTCTTGGTTTTAGCAATTTCGCCGTAGTTTTTAGCTTAGTTTCTTGTGGATTAATTATCATATACCTCCCTTCGCAAAAATGGAAGATTGTTTGTTTAAAATAATCTAGGACATCTTGTAGAAGAATGGGCAATATCTTTTTTTAGTAGTGCCAGGATAGATACATTTGAGTGGATCTATATTTTACATGATTACAAACAAATCATTCTCATTCTTTGGTTATGTGTGCATATTCATGAGGAATGTCTACATCTTTCATTTTCAGTAGAATAGTTCCCTTAGTTCAAGTTCAATTAACACAAAAAATATTGATTAGCACGTTATCGTGGAGATGAAGTTATTCAATGAAAAGAAATGAGTTGCCAATCTTCATAGGAATTTGGAAGGCATTGAGTAAGTTATTGTGAATATTGTTGCATGGAATTTTGGATTTTGATTTCAGCATAGTTGGAAAGGTGCCTTTTGTAATGTAAATATTTCGTTTTAATCTAATTAAAGCATTACAAAATTGTGTAAAGATGAAATAAGATCAAATTATAGTAAATGATAGTAAACATTCAGATCTTAAATCATGTCCATATTATAACAGCAAATTTCAATCGCATAGATGAGCTAACTAAGGGAATTACAAGAAGGATTAGAGAAGATTGCACCAATTTCGAACCCAAATGTGATGACAATGATCTGAGAGTGTGCAAGAAGGATGTGTAGGTTGTCGTCAAGTTGTGATGAAACTACGAAAGTTTGATTATAAACTTGTCAAACAAAATCGCTTCTCATACAAAGTCACCCAAGCGACTTTGGCATATATATGGCTTTGTCCTCTGAAGATTTGATCTAGATCTTACTTCTAGTACTGTGTTCCTTTTTGTATGTAGCTTCATGTTCTATGGTTGAAATTTCATGATTTTTATCTAGCAAATTAGGGCTTCTTCTTTTTCTTTTCGTGGGGACCTAAAAAGGGGTTAGCATTTGGGGGTTGAGTGGAACCCACCATACATACGTATCAACACTTTGAAGAGACATCAAACCCTCATATTTCCCCACCCAATGTACGTGTGCAAGATGTATATCACAATTAGGACCTCTGACACTTGGGAATAATCTTAGGTGTGTGAGATGTAACCTCACCAATTGGGCTAGGGTAGCCACATGTGATGTATGCAGACTTCGAGTTGGTTAAATATGCCTGAGATATTGATATAGCAATTGGGTGATTTGTTGTGATCTCTTAGCTAGATCAAAGATATGATACGTGAGGCCCTTCAAATGGGTTGAGTGTTTTTTTAAGTGATTGTTACGATAAAATTTCCATCTCAAATGACATGTGACCAAGTAGGCTAAGTTGTACATTTGAAAATGTGATTGTTAAGAGTTTTGTAGGGCCAAGTTGTCGACTCGCAAAAAAGTCAGACAAGTGACTTTCCCTATCATGGTCGAGTTTATCCATGCATAGTGCACAGTTCAAACTATCAGTTGGAGATTGTGGCCCAATGTCTGAAGATATGTGGTATATTTTGAGAATGAGCTTTTGATTGGTCAATAATAGATAACAAGTGTGACCTAATAGCAATTAGTGTTACTTGAGCAAGGGATGTGTAGGAATTAGTCTATTTAGTACACGAGTTATGGGTGAGATAAATGTTAAGGATCAATTGTCAAATGTCATAAGTCCATATTTAAGTATCTACACCTTCCTTGTATTGATTTGATGAGTTTTTTTCTAATATTGATTTCTTGTGGAGTTTGGTTTTCATTAAGGCTCGTCAAGTCTGTTATCTTTTAACACACTTCTGAGTGAATTTTGTGCATGTAAGACTAATCCAAACTTGTTTTTAGGGTCATTGCGCGGTGTGGTCACTTTATACCTTACTATTCCTTTTCCTTGAATACCATCAATTTAAGGTAAAACTTTACAATTAGTAGCATTGCAGTCTCTCCTTGAGATTTTGAAACAAATGTTGGTCACCAATTCTATGAACTTCATAATTAGCTTACCTACTTTTTTCCTATATGCATGATACGATCATGGTAATTTAGGACAAGTGGACTAAGGTACATTTCTTTTCTCAAATTAAGACCACTAACAATGCCACACCAATAGAAAGACCCATCCTAGTGGACTTTGAGCGATTGCATTGGGTTCCCTAAAGCATCATTTTAAGTAAACATCTTAATACACATCTAATTGTGAACTAAATTTTAGGAAGTTAACTCAATTTTAGTACTTCTTATCACCCAAAGTCATATGGTCAACTTTCTTGTTCAAAAGTGCCTTTAAGAGACATACAATAGTTAACAAGAGTACACCTATATGTACAGAATAGGTCAGTACCATGAAGTAGATAAATATTTTTTTTCTAGAATGTGATTCCTTATGATCAAATTTCTAGGTTATTACCTAATTTTTTATTTGGTCTTTTGATATTTTGGAGACCATTGGTCTAGTGGTGCATCGACTAGCCTTGCCACCTAGTCTATCATGTTTTCACGATATTTTGAATGTTTCAATTATGTGGAAATTTATATGGTTGACACTACCCATGTATTGGACAAGATGACATTTGAGGTAAAGGTGGATGGGAGCTTGGCTTTTGATCCCATTTAAATATTGGCATGTAGGGCATTAGACTGTTATGGAAGAGAGTTGGACCAAGTTAAGTCCATTGGTATCATTACAAGAAGATAGTTTCTTTTTGGCACTATTGTTGTTTTGTGCCACATATGGGACACTTTTATGATGCTCTTGAGGTTTGTGTCAAGCTCCTTGGAACATCTTGGTAAGGCTTTCAACACCTTGAGTGGGCACATCTTCAGGCACACTTTTGATTCTCTCCTTTGACTGCTCTCTTGGTTTTGATTTTCTTTTGGATGCATGACAACTACTACATTGAGCTACTTTGTTAAAAATAAATCACAACAAACAACCTTCTAACACCATTTATGCATCTCTAAACATTTTCATTTTTGGTTTTATGAGTGAGCATTACTTTTGTTAGTTGGATGTTTTTTCACGAATTATTCTTTTCTATACATTTCGTCTAACTTATGGGTTTATCCCATCCATGCACGAGGTTCCTTTTTTTACAACCAACACCTTTGTTGAAGCTTAATATTGCATGAGAGTAAGATTCCTTCAACATCATCCTCTCTTTCACTTTTAGGAATCACCCTAGTCTAGCATTATGGAGGACATAATTATTGGAATAGTGTATTGCATTCTTGGTGCGATGCATTATCCCATCCTTCATAACAATCTTCAATGATGGGTTGATCCACTTAGCCACATTGATTGATATATTAATCCATCTCGAGAAATATTTAGTGATGGATTAGGCAATCCAACTTGGCACTTCAGCAACGGACCAATGCCTCCATGCCCCTTTTTGGAAACTACGGTGATGGATAACATGTCCATTTATATTGTATTTTGACATCTTTCAATGATAGATAACCCATCCTTCTTTGGCACCTTTGAGTGTGTGCTTCCTTCACAATATGAGGAATGGTTTTTCTCATACACATGTACTAATTTGTTGAAACTTTTAGTGTTGGATCAGCCCATTTGCATCCTTCTTAGAGTTTGAGTGATGTAGTTTCACACCATATATCATTTAAATGGTTTTAAGGAGAAACCTCACTTCACTCTTATTGCTTCTACCTCTTCAACATGACTAATATTATGATCATCTACTTCTACCAAGAAAAAACTATCATCCCTAACATCTATTAGTTTGCTTTTCATCGAGTGGTAGATTCATGACACCTATGCAAACTTAATCTTTAGAGGTCTTCTTCTTGCAAACAAGTCAACTACTCTTTTGGAGCAATAATGAAAGCCCGAGCAATTGTCCCTTTGTTTAATATTTTGCACATTTATTCTTATCCTCATATTCAACACCATATCCTCTTTGACTTGGAAGCTAGTGGTTCACACCCATTTATTCTAGACAATCGAATATTGTCGATAACAACTCACATTTTAGGTATTTTTCTCAACATTTAGATATTGTACATGGGTACCTCACGACACCTAGTTCTAGGACCCACTAACAACAAATTCAACCTCATTGTTGTAAAACACCTCCTAAGTTGCCCTTTGTTTGATGCAAGTTGTTATCCACACATTAGATTTCAGCTATCTCGGGTTAGTGACTTTACCCTAAGATATATTCATATTGTTCTAATACTAGTTGATTGGGAAATATAAAAAGTCTTGTGATGTAAGCAACCAATAGAAATCACGGGAGTTACTGTAATGCCCCATCTGGGACACCAAAAAACACACCAAACAGACTAAAATTTCAGGTAATTTTTTTTTTTGAAGTGTTTAATTAATACTAATACATCTCTTAAACTCTTTCTTGATTACTAATTTTATACTATTCTAATTTTTCTAATTTAAATTGTTCACTAACCCTAAACTCAAAATTAATTATTTAATTATATTTTAATTTTACTAGGGCCCTCAAAGAATTAGTCTACACCTCTTTTATTCTAAACACCCTCTCCTTAGGTTCATCACCCTTTCTTTTTGATAAATTTCCCTTTTAAAAAAAAAACATGACAAAAGAAAGGTGTAGGATTGAATAATGACCCTTAGATTAAAACAATCTTGTCCCTAGATTTTTATTAAACCCTAAACTTCTTTAACCCTTATGCTTTTCATCTCTTTCTTTTCATTTGAAATATTCTTTCTTATTTCTCTCCTCTTTTGTTATGGTTCTTGTTTCCTGTACAGGTTAAGGTGGGAGAAGAGCTTGAATATTTGTTTCCATAGAGATTTTGCTAAAGTTTCCCAATATTCATTTCATGTGTATGCATTGTTTGTGTTTTTTTTTTTTGTGATGTGTGTGTGTGTGTGTGTATCAAAATTAAGCTCCTAGCAGCAACAAACCCAGCCGCCCCCTTTTTTTTTTGGTTTTAAAACTAATATTTGTTTGTGTTTACTTGTTATATATATTTTAAATTGGCTTGTTCAGGGGCAGCAGCCGGAGGAAGGGCAGTGTGGGAGAGGGGCAACGGCGACGCGTGTGGGAGAGGCGGCAGGGAGCAGGTCGAAGGAGGGGCGGCGCAGAGTTTTGTGGGGTGGGGGGCGGTGTGGCCGGAGGTGGGGAAGGCGGGACAGGCCCGCGGGTGGCAGGGCAGGCGGTGCGGGGGTCTGAAAGGGGTGCGGTGGGGGGCAGTGCCCCCACCCCCCCAGGAGACAGTGAAAGGGCTGGGGGGGGGGGGGGGGGTTTCGGCCCCCTCCCCACCATTTTTTTTTTTTAAATGTGCAGTGGTGGGGGGGCGAACCCCCCCACCAAAACACCCTTTTTTTTGTTTTCTTTTACCTATAAAATGTGAATTTGATAAAAACATTTTCTTTTTTTTTGTTTATAATTTTTATTATTATATAATAATCATATACAATGTATGCAATATGTGATATTTAAAATATATATATTTTTGCACATATATATAAATTTTTACATATATATATATTTGCTACAAATAAATTAACGATAGTTATATTATATATATTATGTATATGATAAAATAAGAAAATGTATACCATCCAAGGATAATGCACCACCCAAAAAAAGAAAACTACAATTTTAAATGTACTACCAGCAATACCCGTTTTCATTTATTTACTAAGAGACCAATATTAATGTGAGTTACGTTACATTTAGTGTAAGAGGGGGTAACCAAGTATTTTCCAATATAAATAAGACTTATTTCTACAATAAAATCTTCAAAGTAGATAACTTAAAACATCAACTTCTCATGGAAATGAAATCTAAATTTTTTAACTTTCATTTCATGTGTTAACATTATCAACATTTTTAAGAGAGGAACATATTGCAAGAAGGAGAGTGTTTTCCATTTAATAGTAGTCACAAATTTCCATAACAAAAATAAAACAATTGGATTTCTAAATAACATTCTTTCTTGAGTTGTCACATTACCAAGAAAGTGCTAGAAAACAAAAAAAAACAGATTTCTTTTCTTGACATAATGCTATCAATGTTTGCAAGGTAATCAAAGATGTAAGACAAACAAAACCTTCAACAAACTATGTTTCTTTTGCAAATGTAAATACAAGAGTTATATCAGGATTCAAGTAGATAGATTGTTTACTTCAATACTTGACCTCCATAAGCTTGGGCTATATGGATGTTAAAACCCAAGTGGCAACTAATCAAAATTTTCTAAGACAAGTTTACAAGTGATACAAAATGAAGGATTTACAAGGAGATGTACACTCTCACATACTATATTCGACAGAGGGTTACATTACAAGAAAGTATCACAAGAAAGGATAAGAACAATGAGAGCCCAAAATGCCACCAATTCCAACTGAGAGCCAACTTCCATGTCTTCCAAAAACCATGCAAGGAGAAAAGAGCTTGTTTGCCACCCAACCATAGGCATCATCACATGTCTATCCCAAGGTTGGGATGCATGCTAGCCTCCCCCAAACTCATGGGAAAGAGGATAGCTAACCAAAAATTGCACAAGATGAAGGGTACACTAACTATAATACAAGCATACAAAGATAAGACACATACAAACAAGACTCCAAAATCTACAAGGCGGAGAACCCATGTTCATCCTCAAAAATGGGGAAGAAATGAAAAAGTTCTCCAAAGTTATGCATCAAAATTATTTACACAATATACACATCTCCATATCCTCTTTATTGCTCCTTATTCAAACAAGACCCTCCTTATTCCTCCCCCTTTCTCCAAGTCCTTCTTGGAAGGATTTTCAAACCCCAATGGGGTTTTCTTACCAAGAATGGAGAAGGAGATTCAAACCAAATGAATCAACTTCCCCACCTTAACCATTTGAGGGGAAAAATAATAAGACCCTACAAGGCTTGTCCATCAAGCCTTGAGGATTGAGAGGGAAAATTCTCTCTTCCCCCACACTCCAAAACTCCATCATGCCATATGATGGAGGGAGTTAAAAAAAATAAGCAAGCAACCCAAAATCCACATACAACAAATAACACTTTTAAGCAACCAATTTAGCAACTAAAAGGCAACACAACAAAAGACATGAGAGCCTACCTCAAGGAAAGCTCTCCAAAAAACTTTCCAACTTCAAGTTTTTCCACTCTTCACTCCAAGCAAATCACAAACTCCAAATTATCCAAGCATCCAAAAGCAAGAAGTTCCAAAAAAAAGTCCCTCTCCTTTCCCATGGACGGGAATTTGAAGAGGAGCAAACAAGCATCCTCACCAATGGGGGGTGGCATGTGTCACCCCTCTCTCATCAAGGTCAAAGATACCAAAACAAAATAGAGAAAGGGTAAAATTAACTTTTTGCCCTATTCTCTCAAATTCCCTAAAATGCAAGACAAAATAAGTGGAACTTTTGATAAACACACAAATCCACATCCCTTACATGGATGTGACTATTCAAGAAGTAGAAAGGGAGGGAAAACACCCTCTAGCCTTGAAAATAAGCCCCCTACCCATTAGGTAGGGTCCAAGGGCTCATTTTTATGTTAGGGGAACTCCCAAGTTACAAAGGGGTCCCCAAAAATGCCCAAAATACCCTAATTTCGGGTTTTGCATTTTTAGCACAAGGGTAGAGGGTGTGGGAACCACCCAAGGGTCTCACATGTGACCCTAAACCCTTGTGATTAAGTGACATATTAAACATAATCAACAATTTAAATGAAAGAGTTATTAACTCCCAAAACAAGTTTACATCATAACCAACTACCATAACCAAAATTAATAATTCAAAGCACAATACATTACATACATTGGGGTCACTTATAGTGCCCAAAATTAATAATCACCTATACTAAGGCTTCACACAAAGAACGTGGCTAGGACTCAGCCCATAAGTTGCTTGTGCAAGATTGAGTAACTAGCATGAATCCCACGTTCTCCTATAACCTGTCACATACACACTCATTGCACACATTAACCGCACATGTCCGATACAATATAATTCGATGACATAGTAAGATATCAATGCATTATAAACTAACCTAACATCCTATTAAAATCAAGATGCGACAACGTGCACAATTATATTCCATATTCCAAAAGTGACATATAATCCCACCATGCAACAATTATCCATCACTATAATTAGGTTCCAAACACGTCATCATATTTATTAGTTTCCATGACATAACAAGAAAATGCGACAATATGGAAATTAAGCTAAGTTGGCGTTATACGCCCAAATGTCCACCCTTGTCTAATAAGATCAAATATCTAAATATAAAGTCCAAGATATAATCCAATCACTATCAAAACATGTCTATGAGCAAAGAAACAACAAGCTACTAAGCTATAAAAAGTGTGGGCACTACAGTCACTCAGTTAATGAGGTGTGTAGGGTCACCTAACCAATCAAGTCCTTTCTAGGCTTCCCAAGGTTTTCTTATAAATAAATCCATCTCCCTCACTTGTTTTGACCTTATACATTTGGAGAGCAATCAAAGAGATGTGGGTTATGTGGGTAAACCATGTGTGTACCTAAAATGAAACCCAAACACCTTGTATATTTCCTTAAAGAATCTTGTAAGACTTTCTAATTATAAGGTTTCATTTATTTTCTCATACATGCATATTTTGTTCATTTTGAGCTTCTTGTTCATTCATTTGTCTGCAAAATATGCAACAAAAACCATGACTTTTTTTTGTTGATCCAACACATATTTTTGTTATGTAAGGATCTTTGTAATGGTATTCATTTTTTTCTAGTTCATCTTTCACACATTGATCCCATTTAAATGCAAAGAGGAAGAAGCGAATAACAGCCCTAAAGTTTTGACTATCTTCAGTAATCAATTTTTCAAAAATGTAAAGGAGAAAGCATGTTTTACATTCATTTCCAAATTACCCATGTAGTTGGGACAACAAATGAGGCAAGTGAAATAACAAGAGAAGTAAAGGATTTGTGGGAATAATATGTTGAGATTTTATCCAATGAGTTGTTGGATGGTTTATCACATATAAGTAACATTATACATCACATGGATTTGATTTCCATATATAGCTTTACAAACAAGGCAGCCCAAAAATTAACACCAATACAGCATGAAGAGATAAACAGGAAAGTGCAAGAGTTGTTGCAAAGAGATTTGATAAGGGAAATATTAAGCCTATGTTTAGTTTAACTAGAGTTAACATCCAAAATAGGTGAAGAATGGCATATGTGCACAAATTCTAAATCCATAAATAAGATAACAATCGAGTATACATTTTCATTTCCTCGAATAGATGAATTGATAGATTGTATCAGTGGAGCAAAACACTACAAAAAGATTGATTTGAAGAGTATCACCAAATCGGAATTTGAAAAGTTGGTGAATGGGAGGTCACATTCAAGACATATAAAGGTTTGTATGAGTGGTTGGTTATGCCATTTGGCTTGACAAATGTTGAAATGGTTAAATT
Source organism: Taxus chinensis (assembly GCA_019776745.2). Classification (NCBI taxonomy): domain Eukaryota; kingdom Viridiplantae; phylum Streptophyta; class Pinopsida; order Cupressales; family Taxaceae; genus Taxus; species Taxus chinensis. Next base: position 572,236,161 of record CM034148.1, on the reverse strand, counting down.
GGGTCATTCCCCAAGAACTATATTGATCTTAAATGGAATCCAATTACAAGCAGTGGAATACGTTGCAATGCTTATAGGTATTACACAGCCTAATTCCAACAACAATTCATACAAGTGGAACAACCCAATATGTTGACAAGAAATACACCCAGTAATTACATATTTGTTATTCTAATAAACAGGAATATGCAAATAATATATTAATATAATAACTACTATAGGTAGGTTAAAACTAACCTATTACATGCAACAATTAACTATTTACCTAAGGTAATTTACCTAACATTCCCCCTTAATTTTGCATGGTCTCAAGAGAATAGGAAAGAAATTCGTAAATTTGTCACGTGCAAGAGACTTTGTGAAGACATCTACACGTTGTTCTTCTCTTGGGCAAAATAGAAGTTGAATGTTGTGATGTAGATCATGTTCACGTATAAAATGTACATGTACCTCAATGTGCTTCGTCCTCTCATGAAACATTGGATTGCAAACAAGTTTTATAGCATCTTCATTGTCAACTTGCAAGATGGTAGGTTGCCCCTATGATAGTATGAGTTCCTCAAGTATGTGATGTAGCCATATCACTTCAAAACTAGCTCTTGTAGTGCGATATTCGGCTTTTGTGTAAGTACGAGAAACAATTTTGTGTTTCTTACTTCCCCATGTCCAGAAGTGGATTTTCTATCAACAATATTACCTACATGATCTGAGTCGAAATATCCTATCAAGAAGAATTCATCATTCTTTATATATTCTAGGTTAAAAACCCATAGTCCTCTGATATACCTCAAAATTTGCTTTGTTGTTTTCCAATGATGTGTCTTTGGTTCCTGCATGAACCGTGATAGATAGTTGGAAACATAGTTGATATTCGGCCTAGTGTAGGTCAAGTAAATGACACTCCTAATCAGCTGACAATAAAGAGTTACATTCACTTGTGTTGATGGATTTGTATGGGACAATTGAAGTCTTGGCTCCATAGGTGTGGCAATCAAAATATAGTCCATCATCTAAAACTTCTCGAGCATAGTCTTGGCATATTTCAACTGAGATACAAAATGTGATTCTCCTACTGCCATATTTCCAAGCCAAGAAAAGAGTGCAATATTCCGAGATCAATCATGTCGAACGATCAATTAAGATTTTTCTTGGTGGCATCAATCATCTTCACTAAATTGCTAGTGATGACTTGATCGTCAACACAAATAACAACAATCACAATCTGCCCCTTTTTTTGAGGTATAGATTGGGATCATAACGATTCCTCTAGAATCCATGATGAATGAGATGCTCGTCTATCTTGATGTACCAAGATCGGGGAGATTGTTTAAAAGACCATATATAGATTGCATGAGGCTACATATCTTTTCTTCTTTACCAGGTACAACAAAACCTATGGTTGGGTCTTGTAGACCTCTTCCTGTAAATCTCCATTGAGAATGACACTTTTCACATCCATTTGGTGGACTCTCCAGCCAAACTGTGCAACTAGAGCAAAAATCATTCTAGTAGTTTTAATATTAGCTATGAGAGAAAGCGTTTCCTCGTAGTCAATGCCTTCCTTCTGAGCATACCCCTTCATTGCCAACCTTGCCTTGTGCATGTCAATAGTGTCACATGCTTTGTACTTTGTTCTAAAAATCCAGATGCATCCAAAGGCCTTTACCTAGCAGAAGATCAACAAGATGTCATGTGTTATTTTTCATCACAAATTGATACCCAACATCCATGGCATATTTCCAAGGTTTGGATTGTAGGGCTTCCTAAACTGTAGAGGGCTCAACATATTCAATAACTTTACTCATTAAGGAAAAATTTACCTCATCACGAGCCTTACTGCGAGTCTGTCGTCCAGTTGTGATTACCAAAAAAAGTGGGAATTATTCTAATTCTATAGTTAATCTAATAATAAGAACAATAGTAATTAACAGATAAATGCATAAAGGAAATGACCCAAGCAACTAAGAAAGTATAAGGATAAAACACTAATGTGCAAGGAGAGTTAGAAAGAGCTTAGCTTATTCGAATATTTAATGTGACTGTGTTGCAGAGAACAGGTAAATAGAATGCATGAACGAATATACAAAAGCTCTTGAAAACACAGATTTGGGACATTAGGCTGGACTGGGGCACCTATGGGCGTCGTGGTCTGAGAACTTGGCGCCCTGGTCTGTGGAAATAACCCAAAACCCTCCTCTGAGTGACGCTAAGTGATCACCTATGTTCGCTTCTTGTCGCACTAGTGTCGTTGAACTCGGTTATATGTCGTTGCAAATCAGCGATAAAGATGAGACCTATAAAATCCCAAGACAAACATCAAACCCCTAAAAAAATATGCATGTGAAGGGTTCAGACTATCCTCAGCAACCACAATAGTGGACTTACTAACTGAGCGTTGCACTACATCTCAGAGCTGATGTAGTTTTGTGTGTGTGTGTGTGTGCAATTATGCCCTAGGTGCTCTTGTGCCAATCACACTTTGTGAAAGTAGCGAGCAATAACTATGTGTAGAAATATAATAAAATGGTGGATGGAGTAAAATAAACGTCCCTCATATGCAGTGTGATGCAGATTAACCGACCTTGTGCCTTGTGATGGAGCTAGATGGATGCAACCTTAGGTGATGATCGTAGTGTTTAGTGTTTGGTTCCTAATTATGGTCTCATAACTTTATATTTATATGGTTCTCTTGTTCTAATTTCGTAATTAACCCCGAAAACACCAACCACTAAAAAGATAAAAAGTTCAAATGGCTAGAAAGTGCTCAAAACATGGCAGGAAAGTGTAAAAAGGATCTGGGCACCCCAAATGGGACCAAGGTGCCCCAGTACTGGGCTGGGCACCCCAGTAAGAGATAAAATGACACCAAATGGCAAAAACCAACTGGGCGAGTCCATGCGGGAGGTCGACAGTGGCGACAACAAGCAAAGTAAAATGGTCAAAGGACATGTGTTAATTAGTACTTTTTTCACTCAAAAACTATATGAATAGTAGTATGAGACCGGGAATAAATAATGTCTAAAGTGCATGATTTTGTGTCTACATTTGCCCCCACTTTATGTTGGTGAGCGAAACGCTCAGTAACATAAAGTAGATAGAGATGCGCACCTGATGTCTATGTAGAGTGATGTAAAGAGCGTGTCGATGGACTAGAAAAAACGTGGAATGAGAAAATAGTGGAGCGTGGAAATTAAAGATGCAAAAGTGCAAAAAGTGGTGAGAGTGAACCTAGGGCGGAAACACGTGTGTAATTGCCGACATGTGTGATATACTTGCATGTTAGTATGAGGTGTGTATTGCTGCAAAATGTTGTTGTTGTTGTTGACGCCTTTGTTGTAGTTGCATGTTGTTGTTGACCGCTTGCTTCTCATACGGATGGACCTGCATAGGAGAATATGATTAAGTAGTCAAATACACATGTATATGTAAAAATCACATGTATATAATAAAAATATTGTAATGGAAGTATGAAAAATTAAAAGGAACATATGTACCTGATTCATGATAAGGGAAAGGGTGTAGAGAGGATATCCTATAACTACGAGTTTTTTGGGCGATCTCACACTACTGTGGCCGAAGAAGTGTAGGAAGAAAGATGCATTATTCTCCAACCTGTAATTGTTTCCCTAAGAATAGTGTGAAGAGATCTTTGTATTGCCTGGTTTTTTGGGCAATCAGATGCTGTCAGCCGAATTAGTGTAGGGAGGAAATCTTTTGTATCGTCCAGCCTATAACTGCTCCCCAGAATGCTAAAGACAACATGTCCTGTAAAATCCGTTGTGTACGGAGTTTGTAGACTGGTCTAAACCCACTCATTGTATAACCCACAATGTTAAGGATGGAAAACTAAACTGAAATGTACCGGTAGAGAGCATTGTGTAATGTGTAAAATGCCAAATGATGTCCCCCTCTTTGGGGGTGCATGTGATGTCGTTGATAGGACAATGCGGCCCCAAAAGAGGACTAACCACATAAATTGTGCCCTGCAGGGGCAAGGGAATGTGCTTGGTAGAAACCAAGGTGCACATAAACAATTGGCTAGAAACAAGTGTTAGTACAAATAAGTCTGCATGCAAAAGACAAGTGTATGCTACGCAAACAATGTATAAGTTGGAATGCAAGAAAACACGCAAGAACACAATCATAAACCGCCAAAGCGGGTTGCAAACATGGGACATCACTCACGATGTCGCAAGACACTCAAGGCCACAATGGCCACATACAACAAACAAGTGTGCACACCAAACAAAGGGCAAGGCCCGCATACAATAGTAAACAAGAGACAAACAATAGTAGATAACAAAACAAATAGCCATGGAAGCAAATAATCTTACAAACAAATGTTGCACATAAAGCACACATTAGCATATTAGAAAGATAGCCAATATGTCAAAAGCGTGTATAAGCAAGTGATGTAAAGTGCTAAGTATATAATGAAACAATAGCACATGTAAGAGACGAATGTGGATGCCCCCAACGACTGTTGTAAGAGTGGTAGGAGGCGAGTATCCATGCTACGTGTAGGCGACTTGTATATGCGATCACAACTAGAAAAGGACGTGAGCGTGCATGTGTGTATGGTAAAGACAATGACATATAAGAGATCTAGCTAGCATATGTAATAGGCGAACATGGACAAGTAAATGTAAGTAAGAGTAAAAGCAACAAAGATATGCAACATGTTGTTGATGGATGGAGTGGAATGCAAGATGGATGATAGGAGCAACGTGCCACCCGAGTGAATGGAAGTGTATGCAGTGAGGTTCATTTAGTATGCTCCCTCAGCAGTCAAGAATGAATCGTAAATGAGAGTGCGTCATCGAGAAATGGTCGTATAGTGTGTTGTGATGAGTGTATATATGTGTTGATCATATATGACCTAGAGATGAACACGTGATGATGTAGCCTAAAGCATATATCATGGTGAGATGAATAGAGGGAGTGGTGATGTAGCCTAATGTGTGTACCACTACAAGATGAAGGAATAGGTGACCATTTAGCCTATAACGTATGTCACTAACCTAGTAATGTTGCATGATAGGTCCCGTAATGAATGTGTGGGTATGATAAGGTCCATTTGATTGGTAAACCCTCGGCAATCGAGTATGGATTGAGGAACTAGAGTGTGCCATATGATAGTAAGTACAGCTCGTACAAGTGGATGTATATAATATATGTGATGGTAACATACGACCATGTGATGCGTAAATTATGTAATGTATGATGTAAGATGTAGTGCAAGATGTGTAATGCCTATGGTGCAGTATGTGGGGTTCATGTGTAGTTGTAGCCCTCCACAATCAAGTGGGAACCGAACAACAAGAGTGTGTCATTGGGAAGTGAGGTGGCAAGAGTCACTTACCAAAGACCAAGTTTGTGTGTAGAGGTGGAAGTATGTTGGGCAAAAGTAAGAGTAGGACCATGTGATACTGGTGGAATGTGAGATGTACCTTGACCATTAGTAGGAGGAGTAGTTGCTTTGACAAAAACAATTGGTTGCTGAAGTGGTGATTGGGAAGGGACCTTACACGATGGCGCCTTATTTAGTGACGTTGTGGAATACTTGAGCGGAGGCCAAATTGAACTGAGTTGTAGAGTAGGTTGCTTAGATTGACTTGGTAATATTATAGATGATTTAATAGGAGGAGGTGATGGAGCACGAATCTTGAGAGGTGATTGCTTAGTTTGACTTGGTAATGTCATAGACAGCTTGAGTGGAATAGAAGTGGGACCATCCTTAAGAGGAGGTTGAGTGGATTAAATAGGTGACACTTGACTAGCCAATGAAAACACATTAGAAGTGGTAGCCAATTACTCATTGGATATAGGAGAAAATATAGGAGCCCATTGAGATGTATCATTTGTAGATGGGCATGCAACAAAATGTTAAGCACCAAATGATATAAAGCCATGACGTTCCAGATGTTTGATTCTTCGTTGTAAAGTGTGGCAGTTGATGTCTTATGTCCATTGATTGGATGATAATTGCAATATGGACGACCTTGATATTTGGCTTAGCTGATAAGGGGGATAACAATGAGTAGGCGGTAAAGTGATCAATTGGCGACTAAGGAGCTCAGTAAGGAGGTCATGTTGCTTAGTGTTACAATCAAGGATAAGAAGCTCTAGTAATGGTAAGACATGAGGCTCACTCATATGAGCACATGCAGTAGACATAGCATGAGAATGAGATAGAAGGAGAACAAACATGCACTTGAGAAACATCCTTAAGCTGTTGGATTTTAGACTTGAGAGATATCATGTATTCCATAGCCATAAACTTTTCTTTAAACAAAGAGTGTAAAGCTTGAATTGATTGCAATAAGGGTTGATTAGATGGAGCATTAGGACTAGCGTCGTCATATAAACAATCGAATATATGTCTTAGTTCATGTGGTGGTGTGTTTTTAGGACGATATATGGTGTCTAGGGCTTTTTAAAGAACAGTCTGGCAATTGGGATGCATTTTAAGTAGGTTAGACAAGGAAACTTGAGGAACTTTAAGAGCCGCGATATAGGGAAAATGAGGATCCTAAGCATGAAAGCATTTGAGTTCACCAAAATGATTAACTAAAAATGTGGAAATTATTCTAATTCTATAGTTAATCTAATATTAAGAACAACAGTAAACAGCGGATAAATGCAAAGGAAATTATCCAAGCAACTAAGAAAGTAGAAGATATAAAACCCTAATGTGCAAAAAGAGTTATAAAGAGCTTAGTTGATCCAAAGATATGTTGTGACTGTGTCACAAAGAAGAATAGGTAAACAGAATGTAGGAACGAATACACAAAAGCTCCAGAAAACATAGATTTGGGGGGCAGTAGGCTGGACTAGGGCACCTGGAGAAGGACAAGGGCGCCTATGGGCGCCCTGGTCTTTGGAAATGACCTAAACCCCTCCTCTGAGGTGTCACTAAGTGATCACCTATGTTTGCTTCTTGTCGCACTAGTGTCGTTGAACTGGAGTGTATGTCGTTGCAAATCAGTGATGAAGATGAGACCTATAACACCTCAAGACAAACATCAAACCCCTAAAAAAGAAACGGGTCAGACTGTCCTCAGCGGCCACAATGGTGTACTTACTAAGAATTGCACTACATCTCAAACCCGATGTAATTTTATGTGTATGTGTGCAATCATGCCCTAGGTGATCTTGTGTCAGTCACACTTTGTGAAAGGAGTGAGCAATAACTATGTGTAGAAATGTAATAAAATGGTGGATGGAACATAATAAACTTCCCTCCTATGCAGTGTGATACATATGAACCAGTCTTGTGCCTTGTGATGGAGCTAGATGGATGCAAATGGAGTCTTTGATGGATACAACATTAGGTGATGATAGGAATGATTAGAATTTGGTCCCTCATTATGGTCTCATAGTTTTACATTTGTATAGTTCTCTTGTTCTAATTTCGTTATTAACCTCGAAAAGGTTGACCACTAAAAAGATAAAAAGCTCAAATGGCTAAAAAGTGACCAAAAAGTGGCGGGAAAGTGTAAAAAGAATCAAGGCATCTCAAATGGAACCAGGGTTCCCCAATCAAAGATAAAACGACACCAAATGGAAAAAATTGACTAGGCGTGTACATGCGAGAGGTCGGCAGTGACGACAACAAGAAAAGTAAAATGGCCATAAGACATGGGTTAATTAGTACTTTCTTCACTGAAAAACCATATGAATTGTAGTATAAGACCAGGACTAAATAATGTCTAAAGTGTATGATTTTGTGTCTACAAGCTGTGGATGTTTATATGAGACATCCAATTTGGCATCTTTTATCACATTAGTATACCATTTAGGCATACACTTGAGATGTTCTCGTGGGTGGTGGTCCTGTCAAATCATCACCATCACCATTGTCTTTATCATAGGGAAGATCATCATTTATTTTCATAACAGGGACTGATTCGATCATCAGGTGAGCTTTGTGGAAGGAGCGTTCACTTCTTAATTCTAAAAAAACTCAATATCCCTACTTGTTTACACTCTTTCTAATTTTTGGAGCCATCAATTCTATAACCAAGAGCTTCTTCACTATACCTTAAGAATATGTACTTTCTCAATTTTCATGTAAAAAAATTGTTCTCTTCTTCTTAGGAATGTGCATGCTCTCTCTGCATCTAAAAACTATTAGATGTGAAATAGATGGCTTCTTCCCTTACCATGTTTCATGTGGTGTTAACCTATAAAGAGAAACAATGGGAACTCTATTCAGTAAGTATAGTATTGTTTTAGCTGTCTTCATCCTAGTATATCTTCGTGAGGTCTTAGAATCATCGATCACACATAACAATCATCTCCATGATAGTATGATTTTTCCTCTATGACAATGCCATTTTATCATGGCGTATGTAGAGGAGGCATCTGTTAGATAAATTCCATGAGTTTCTAAGAAGGCTTTGAACTCATTGTTAGTGTATTCCCCCCCTTAATTTTAGTAGAGAGTTTTGATTTACCAACTAGACTTTAGTTCAAATGTAACTTTGAATTTCTTGCAATACTCAAAATATTCATATTTATTATGAAGACAATGAATCCAAATTTTTCTGTGAAAAATCATAAAAAAAGTGCATACAATACTAAAAACCAACATGACTAGGTCTTAGGGATCGGAAAATATTGGTATGCACCAGATCAAGCTTACTTGGAGCCTAAAATGTACTTCTATAGAAATGGTGATCAATGTTGTTTTTCCTACTAAGCAATGCTAGACACTTTGTCTCCATGTCTTTCTTGAGAGGTGTAAGTCCTCTCACCATATCATATTGGCAAAACATGTCAATATATTTGAAACTGGCGTGGCCAAGTCTCCAATGTCATAAATATGTGCTGAGGAGGTGTCTTTTAGCACACAGTGCTTGATTGTCTATCTATATACAAAATCAAGTTGGAATATCTCGTCCCACATTGGAATCTCTTGTAACAAATTTTGAGCTTCTAGATTTATCACTAATCAAATACATTTTATTTCCACCTTTACAGTCAAAATCAATCTTCAGATCATGATCTAAAAATTGACCAACTGATAGTAGATTCTTTGTCAAACCAAGGAACATATAAAACATTAATTATTTTATAATTATGTGTACCAAGGGGTAAAGAAACACTGCCGATAACTTGGACAATATAGGAGCTATCATCACCCAACGAAGACATGGTGTATTGGTGGGTTGTGTCAATCAAAGTGAATAACCAGTCCTTGCATCTAGTCACGTGTTGGGTGGCTACTGAGTCAATGCACCTAGATAGCGATTTTGAGACATGGATTCTTTATTTGATTGGGAAATATATAGGAAGCATTCTATCATCCTATGTTATCTTCATGTTCAATGCAACATTTCCTTGTTTTTGGGGTTTCTTCCTCCATTTCCCCTTCTTATGCCCTTGTTTATTATTTTATCACCCCATAATTTGATTGCTAGCTATTTTTCTTCTTGCCACTTGGTGATCCCTTTTGGAATGTATTATACCAACAATATTGTTGATTTATGGCCTTTCCTGCCACAAATCAAACACTTTTTTCTATTGCTTGTCCTCCTTATTGATTGCTCTACTTTCTGGGATTTAGAAGACTGAAATGGTCTCTTCCCTTTTTAATGAGAAGCTAGAGCTTTTTAGTCTTCTTATTCTTATGTGTTGCATATGGACTCCTCTTGTTACAACATGTTTCACCAACTTTTCAAAATTAATGGTCATGTTCGGACCTGTGTCATTAAATGTAGTCATGAAGATCATAGTAAGAAGGAGGTAGTGATCTCAATATAATACGTACGAGAGATATTACTATATTACATCCTCTTCCAATTCTAAGTAGGGAATGCCCTCACAAGTATTGTAAAACACGTCATAGGAAATCCTCAATTTTTCTCATTCACCTTTTGAGTTTGAGACTATGGATTTAACTCTGTACAAGTGCAGAATGGTGTTCCTATCCTTAGCCGTGTAGATTGTAATCAATTTATCGTACACTTCTTTAGATCATGTTTTAGCATCTCGAATGTGTGGTTACACGTGTCTAAGATTGTAAATAGCATTAGCACCTTGGCCTTCTGATTAGCTCGATCAAACTAACATTGTGCAACAACATCTGTAATTGGTCTAGTGAAAGAGCCTTCCACAACAGGTCATATGTCTTCAAAGTCGAGCTAAGTTTTGATTTTTGCTTTCCGCATAGCATAATTATCTTCTTGTATGACCTGGGAATCTAAAAAAAATTGATTTGACCATTTCGGCCTCTCAAAATCACCCCCCTTACAAACAGAAAAACTTGCAAAAAAAATAGTTTTCCGTTATTTTTCGCAAGAAATACTCCACTTAGGCTTTGTGCTTAGCAAAATATCTACCAACCAAGGGAGCAGTCAAGCCATGTAGATAATATTGTTTTCCAAGCAATATTTAAAGACAAGGTAAAGACTATTTTTTTAAGGATCAAACACACAATGAGGCATGGAGATTCATACCCATGATCTCGTGGATGGAGGCGCGTTAGTCTAGCCAGGAAGCCAAGCCTATGTGTTGGCTATACATACAACCAAACTAATATTTAAAAAGATTTAAACGCCTATGTTTTTTTAAAATAATTTGAAACTTCTACCTTGGCGCCAGCTGGGAAGTGGGCTCAATGCATCTGGCTTAGGGTTAATGCCTTTCAACTATTGCTTAGTCTTGTTTGTTTGCATGGATGTTTCCTTTGTTAGAATGCTTTCAATACTTGGACGTCGTTGTATTTTTCTTGGCCCGCCGCTTCTGCAATGTCTTGGGAGAGCTTTTGGGCTCTGTTTGTATTTGTTTGGCTGCCTTTGGCTTGAATGTTGTTTAAACGTAATCCTTTGTTTTTTTGTTTGAGCACTTAGATGCCTTTTCGCCTTGGAGCAAGATCTTTGGAGATCTCACGTCGATCAACATCAATGTCCATACCAATCCTCTAGACGTAGGTGTTGGTGGGACAAAATGTCAACAGTTCGGGGGAGAATAGTCCCTCCTCTTAATGGGGAGGTTCCCTTATTTCAAAATCCAAAATTGATCCTAAAGATATTTACAAAATATTCTTCCTATCTTGATTCTTGAGGGTGTTGATTGTCATGTACAAATACATCAGATAAAATGCAGAAAAGAGGAGATATTAAAACTTAGAAATTAGAAAGCAAAGGGGAAGAGAAGGGTGACAGAATTTGCAAATAAGCAAAAATAGATTTCATTCTACTTATGCATGTCAATAACTTGAAATGTATGCAATAACATGTAACAAAAAAAATCTCATAAACAAATACTAACACAAAGTGTAGTGATTCACGATGGACAAGAATCAACACAAAGTTTCAAATTCTATAACACATGATTACGGCAAGGAGAAAGAGAAAGTTAGAGGAAATCAGGAACTCTCTTCCATATTTAATCTTTCTTTCTTCTTTACAAAAACCACCCCACCTCTTCATTACAAAGGAGATACCTTTTATAGGCAAAAAGTTGTAACTACCTTCAATAACTAATTGTTATTTAACAAGTAAACTTTTTGTTTAATTAAGTCACTTAAGTGACTTTTACATAACTTGAAACAAAAAGTGCACTACAAAAATAAAACAATTAGCTATCATAAGTCTATAGGAAGAACGTGAAGACTCTAGAACTTATGAGTTTAAGTAAATGCATCCTGAACTTTGTCACCACAGCAGCAATATCTGATTTCTTCCGGATCACTATATTTGTTAAGTTATTCATCCATCTCCCAAAAGTATCCTCCATTTCAAAGCTCATTCTACCCAACTGAGTTGAACTCTCAGAAGCTTCTATTATTACATTATTCAACTTAGAAAGTTCATCCATTTTATCTTGATTGAGGTCATCTGTTTTAAACAACTCTTCTTTGATCAACTTTGTGAATTGTTCCTTTAATTTCATCTACTGGATTTCTTTGAGAAGAGTTGTCTTGGAAAAGATCACAACGAAGAGTTCTTTGAAATCAGCAAAGATCTCAGACTTTAAAGATTCACCATTTTGAATGGAACTCTGCATATCTTTAGAAGCTTCTTCAAGAACTTTGAGTCTCCATTCCACGCTATGTGACCAAGTTCAAGACATATTGCTTGTTGGGATCACCGAAGATCTTTTCAGAAAGGAGAAGTTTTTCATCCATTCACTGCCATGATCCTAGAGATCTTGAATTACATCAGCCCAGAGTTTGGCTTCTTTCTCGATGTTTTCAATTCCAGAACTTATTTGCTTATGGGCAACTATTAAGTTCTCATATACTCTACATCCCTCATCAATGAACTTTAATCCATTCATCAATAGTTTCTCTACCCAAGCTTCAATGACCTTTCCCCTGAATTGGTGTGCATGTGAACTTCTAGAAACAACTTTCATATCAATATCACTCACAGATGTGGAAGATGGGAGAGATGCGAGAGGAGAGGGATCTGGAGAGAGAAAAGATCTGCTATAAGTTGAGAGAGTTTGCACTTGTTCTTCTAATTATTCATGTGGTTGCCCCTTTCTCTACTCTCTCAATAAATTTGGAAAGTGTCTCCCTCAAATTGTGTATATCCCCTTCATGAGTAGATTCTCCCATTGATATTCTTATCAAGTCATAGTCAGCAATACTGATTTCATGTTCACCCTTTATCAATTGTTAGTCTTGCAATTTCAAAAAATTGTTGTCTTGAGGTGTCAAAGACAAGGCAAGAAATTGTTTTAGCTTTCTTGGCAACATGGGTACCGAGAAGTGCAACCAAAGGATCATAATCTGGAACCACAATTTTGGACTGAGTTTTTCTTTGCTTTCCCTCAACCATTGGTTGGGCCTGAAAAATAAGTACTAGAAATATCTCATGAGGTTGGGTTTATGATAAGCACACTAAGTGTGAGGGCAGGAAGAGAAGAAATTGTTGCAAGAATGATCTCCATAGAGAAATATTTTTCAGTTAATACCAATGGAGAAACTAAATGTCTTCTTATAACAAGCTTTTTCCTCAAGCTATCTCTTTTAGTTATGTTTCCTGAAGGAATCTCAACATATTTTTCTTTTTGTACTTCCTCTTCTTTTTTTTCCACTTCTCTTTCAATTATCTCTTCTTCAACTTTTTCTTCTTCTCCTTCTTCGAGTTGTATTACTTCAATCTCAAGATCAATTCTTGAAGTCCGCACATAGACCTTTATGCTTGGTTCCTATTGAGTTGAAGAAGGTAAGACTTGGGAAGCAATGGTTTTCTCAGAAGCCTTAAATTTTGTTAATTTCTTCATGAACCATCTCTTGGTTCTCAATAGAATAGGAGCGGTGAGATCATCAATACTATCTTTTTCCTTTTGAGACCAATCAATAGTTGGAAGAGGAGAGTGTTGAATGGAATTTGAGAATTCAGGTCCCCGCCATATCTGACCCATCAATAATCATACCTTATGATACTTGATATAATATAATATCGTGAATCTGATGCAAAGTCATTCTCCCAAATAATCTCCTTGTAACATCAATTTCATCATCACAGTCTTCCTAGTAATCTTCAATTGTTGGAACATGGGAGTATGATAAACGGAGATTGTGACTAATGAAGCTTTTACTATCAAAGGATGTTCTTTTCTGAAAAGGATCCATGTTAAATAGAGCAACGGTTCTCTCAATATTTTGAGCATCAATTCCTTATCATTGCAATAAATTGGGAGTTTATATGGGGTTCCTTCAACCCCTGCAGTTCTGATATAGGAAAATCTTTGGAATTGGATGAAAAGGATGCCAAATTGAGTTATTAATTGCTTTGCTTCTTGAGAAACCTTATTGGTATTACACCCTTCCAAAACCCTAACTATGAACATGGTGAAGGCATCATTTACCCTTTTGAAGTGGCTTTTATTGTTGTCAAGGGCCAATTATGTGTAACATTCATAAATTCGCTGACAAAGATTTTGTCTATTTTGATTGGAGAGGCCAACCCAAATCCTATATCCTGCAATGGTCTGCATTACATAGTAAGTCATGCAGAAATATATGGTTTGATGCACTTAGGTAAGTTGTCTGGTTAAATTTCCACAAATTATTTAACCCCAATTCAAAGCATGTTTGCCTTCACATATCAAATTAATAAAAACACACATCCATTCCTAAAATTCTTTGGTGGAGGAAAGACCCATTACTCTAGCCAAAAGGGTAATAATGTTTGATAATTCTTCAATAAAATCACTTTTGTAGAGGGTTTTGGGAAATTTTGAAGGACCTTTCTTCTTAGCTTTTAACCAAGATTTGGCAATCATGGTTTGATACTTGTTTGGCATCAAGTCATATGCTTTCTAAAGCTTCTTCGAGGGTTAAAACTTTGGCATTTGCAAGAGGAGGAATTCCAAGAGCTAAATTTATATGATGTGCATCAAGTTGCGCAATTACTTGACCTTCGAGAGTTGTTAATTCCTCCGTCTGTGGATCAAAACAAGATGCACAAGCCAAATTAGTGTTTGTACATTGGACTTAGGTAGCAAAACCACTTGCATGCGCCAATCCACAATCCAAAATCCTTTGTGCCAATGGAATTCTTTTTCCTCTTTCATTTTGCTCCAAAATTTAGGCAAATCCATGTGTTTGACATTATTGTCCCCAATTTCAAGAACAGTAATTTCCAAGGAAGAAATAAGTTCATATCCGATGTATTGTAACTTCATCTTGATGGATTGAATCCTCTAGGAGCAACAAAAAGGGGGAACATACCACACAAGAATTTGGGCAACACAAGGGCAAATGGGCAATTGTATGAGTAGGAATGACCAAAATAAGGTAAAGCAAGAGCCAAAATACATATTGGTTGAATGAACTAAAGCTCTCCTCAAGATGACCATGTTGATGTTTGAAAATTTGACTTTTGGTTGAAAATGATAGCACATAGTGCAAATTAATGACTAGGGCAACATGGGAAAATCACGAGTGTAGAGCATGTTTTTTAATCAATTGAATTGTCAAATGAAATGGGTTAGGCGAAATCCACTTTTTAAATGTGATTAGGCAAAACCACAAAGTCATGTGTTTTAAAGTTTGAAGTGGGTTAATTCGGCGAGTCGATGATTGGACAAAACATGGTAACTGTTCCCGTAGTGTCATTCAAGGCCGCTTTGGCAGACTCTGCCCAACACTCAAATACATTAGTAAACGCATGGAGAGGAGGTATAGAGGGAACAACGGAATTGTTTCCCCTATTCCACTCTAAGCTGACTTATCTGACATTGCCCAATCGGGAGAATCGCCCAATCCAAGAACCTTAGGAACTAAGAAATTGCTCCTCTAGTTCCTCCAAAAGTCAATTTGACCAAAAATGCCACCAAAATCAGAAAAATAACTACCAAAAAATAAAATGTTCACAAAGGGGTAATGTAGCTTTCATATCATTTTTTTTTTACTTTTGGGCTTAAAAATTTTGCAAATTTTAGTACATTATAACAATAGGGCAGAGGAGAACTCACACGCCAAGCCAAATGGAAATGGATCTCACTCCTTCAGCATGCCTTCAACACGTAATGAAAGGATGGATTTCCTGCAAACATGGGTCTGCAAGAATTGA
Organism: Taxus chinensis; assembly: GCA_019776745.2. Lineage (NCBI taxonomy): Eukaryota > Viridiplantae > Streptophyta > Pinopsida > Cupressales > Taxaceae > Taxus > Taxus chinensis. The sequence continues at coordinate 572,220,622 of CM034148.1, read as the reverse complement.
AAAAGGATCAATTTTGTTCCAAATTGAGGTCCCTCCAAAGCTACGACAGTCCCCCCAGATTTGGCGGACTATTCTGTTAGCAATAACTAACTCAATCACCAAGTTTAGCAACAAAACCCCTAATTGAGGGGCAAAAATCTTTTATTATTATTTTTCAATGTTTTATAAAAAACTATATTTTTTCTGAGATAAAACCTAGAACTCTGAGCAAGAAAAATATCTTTTTTGAATTCAACAATCTGCGCAGAAAATATGCCAATGTCTAGGGACTCCTCTTTGCTCAAATTTAGATCCAAAACTTGGCAAATCTGCAAAGCTCCTTTTGAAACTTCTTCAATTGAAAACATAGATTCTGCAACTTTGTGCGACACACTCTAGGGGATGTGGACAGGGGTTGAGGCTGAAAGGAAGCAAGAGGAAGAGGGTGCTTCTTTGAGCTACTACTCTCTTTTGTTTCTCTCTGTGCAGAATCTCCCCCTAAACCTTCCTGAATTTTTCCAGCACCTCCCTCACAAGTTCAAAGGCTCAACCTACTTTGATACCAAATGAAATGATTGAATCAAGTTGGTGCCTGAGAGCTATATTGATCTGAAATGGAATAAAATTACAAGTGGAATGGGTTGCAATGCTTATAGGCATTGCAAAACCTAATTCCAGCAATAGTTCATACAGGTGGAACAACCTAGTATGTTGCTAAGAAACACACATGAGAATATAATATTTGTTATTCCAATAAACAAGAATATGCAAATAATATATTAATATAAGAACTATTATAGGTAGATTAAAACTAACCTATTACATGCAATAATTAACTATTTACCTAAGGTAATTTACCTAACAAATGCATCAAGTAGATGCATGAGAACTGGTGAATGAAGTATTGAAGGCACGCCTTGCTATGTTTGTCCTTATTTATTTGGATGCCATTCTGAATTTATGTAAGACAAAAGGGGAACATTTCATGCATTTGGGGAATGTTTTGCAAATGTTACAAGGAGAAGTTGATGGTCAACTTGAAAATTTGCAGTTTCATAAAGACCGACTTGGTTTACATGTGTTTTGTGACCTCCCGAGGATGGATTGAAGATGAATACAAAAAAATGGTACAAACTATTTTGGAATGGCCAACACCAAAAACAAATTGAAGCTAGACATTTTCATGGATTGGCTATCTTTTACAAGAATTTCATTTAAAACTTTAATGGAATATTTGCACCTATCACCAAACAATTAGAGGTGATAGAAAAGACTCCAACGAAATAGTTGTAGCTGATAAAAAAAAATTGAATTGTTGAAGAAGAAGATCACCAAATCACCTTTGTTGGTAGCTCTGATTCAAAAATTGAGATTTATCGCCGATAAATCGGAATAACGTGGAAAATGATTAAACTTCCAAAAAATCGTGATTTTGGACAACGATTAATCGGCCGATTTCTATGGGTAAAATCGTATAAAATTGTGCCAAAAATCGCGGGTTTACTGTTATACCAAAAAATAGAAATAAAAGTGCCATTTTCCATGCATTTCAACTCTTTTTTTTTTGTTGCACCGATTTCGACCTAGGGTATTTTGTTGGACGAGCAGGTTCAAACTTCGAATCAGGTGAGAACCTTCACGTTTTCACTAGGGCTGTTTGACAAAACACATGTTGGTAAAGTTTAAATATTAGACAGTAAACAAAATGTTGTTTTAGAGAAGTTGAGTCAGCAAGTGGACAAAGTTTAAACTTTAAAATGTAAACCAAATGCATGTACAGTCTCAAATCCTGTATGAATATATTTCAACTTCCACTTTCCAGTAATGTGAGTATTGTATGTGAATATTGTATGCTTTGAATATATTTCAGTTTTCATTTTAATTTTTAAATTTTAATGATATTGTTGACATTCGGTCTACTTTGAAGTATTGTTGAACAAAGCATTTTAATGATATTGTTGACAATCATAGTCAAAGCAAACTATTATTGTCAACAATATCATTAAAATTTAAAATGATTTGTTCAACATTACTTCAAACTCAAAGCAGACTAATGATTTGTTGATGTTCAACATTACTTCAAAGTTCAAACTCAAAGCAGGCTATAACTATCAACATTATCATTAAAATGATTTGTTCAACATTACTTCAAAGTAGACTATGACTCTCAACAATATCATTAAAATGATTTGTTCAACATTACTTCAAAGCAGACTATGATTGTCAACAATTTGATTATATTATTTATTTTCATCATGTAATTTGATTTTTTTAAGAGTTGTAAAATTAAGCCAAACTTTTGTGTTGTTTTTTAGAATGGTGTCAGCATCTGGTTCAAGTTTAGCTACTCTTAATAAGCCTAGCTCAAAAGACCCATAGTAGAAGCATTGTGAACGAGCAGAATGCAATTGTGTTGTATGCAATTATTATGGAATGAAAATGAGTGGAGGTGTCTATCACCTTAAGTTCCACATTGTGCGGATAACATGGAATGAAGTGACAGTGTGCACACAAGCACCGCCGAGTTGTTGTTTTCCTTGCACCTTATGTAGAGAAAAAAAAAAGGAAAACTTAAGCACTTGTAGTCCTAGTGAATAGAAGGGCAGCAAGGGAAGATCTTGACATATAAGGCTCTTATATTGCCTCAATTCCAGGGGGTTGAACATTAGGACGAGGCTCGTCCACTTAAAGTAGTTCAGCTGCATTTTTTATCCCTCGAAATAGTCCTAGATCACAACCTTCCCCTCGAAGGTACCACTTAGAATAAAGAAATGCACAATTAAACAAGAATAGTTGCGGCACAACTTTTGGTAGTACAACAACATTCATTTCTATGTAGCCAAAAATCCATATTGAGAGAATTTGGTCATTGCATTGATTGTCGTCGGAAAGGGGTTCAAAGCTCTTACACCCCATGAATTTGAGTGACCCGTTGTTGGAGGATTCTGTCATGCATACCAAAAGTCTTGTAGAAAAGCAAAAGAATGTATGGGCAAAAAAAAGGCTACACCATTTTGTATGATGAGTGGACCGATGAAAAAAACTGCACATTGATTAACTTCCTAGTGGCTTCAAGTGGGTAGTTGGTCTTCTTGAAATCAATTGATGTCTCCCACCAAGTAAAAATTGCAAGCACTTTGTGTGATATGTTAGATGAGGTGGCGAAGGAGGTTGGCATGGAGAATGTCATCCAAGTTGTGACAGACAACTCGACAACATATGTAGTAGCGGGGACACTTCTTGAGGAGAGGCACCCTAAACTTTTTTGGACCCCTTGTGCAGCCCATTGCTTGGATCTCTTATTGGAGAACATGGGCAAACTCTCACGAGTGAAAAATGTGGTTGAAGATGTAAGAAATATTACCAAGTTCATCTACAATCACACTTGGGTGCTAAACTTGATGAGATAGCACACCAATGGAAGGAGCTTGTGCGATCGGGGGTCACACGATTTGCCACAAATTTCATTACATTGCAGAGCATTACCAGCCTCACTAACATCCCTTAAACAAATGTTTGTGAGTACATAATGGTTGGAGTCCCCTTATGCTAGAAAGGTCAAAGGGGAAAGGGTCGTGAAGACCGTTTTCAATGATATGTTTGCAAAACAAATGGAAGAAATCATGAAGGTAAGCTAAACTTAAATATTTGTTTATTTATCATTTATTTATTAAATATTTTTTATTAATTTCGATCATAAATTTATGTATTTTTTTTTAAGTGTCAAAGCCTTTGGTTCGAGTTCTATGAATCGTGGATGGGGAGAAAAAACCCAATGGGTTATTTGTATGAAGCTATGGACATGGCCAAGGAAGCCATAGCTAAATATTATGGACAAAATCAGCGAAAATATAAACCAATTTGCCGCATAATTGATCAGAGATGGAACAAAACAGTCCATCGACATATACATACAGCAATGTACTACCTAAATCCAAAGTTTTTCTATTCCCCATCATTTAAAACTGATGAGGAGGTTATTGATGGCATTAATACATGCATAAAGAGGATGGTATCTGATGAAACTATTAGAGATGCAATTGTTGACGAGCTGCACATTTATAAGACTGCAAAGGGAAGCCTCTTTTCTTCAGCTCTATGTGTGAAAAGAAGAAACATTGCTCAGCCAGGTAAAAACAAATTGAGTCATTTGTATTTAGTCTCATTATGCGTAGAGCTAGATACTAAAAATATTTCATTTATTAAAGCCTAGTGAACTTACAAAATTATAAATGTCTTATTTGCAAATTTGTGATGGGAAGATTATGGTGCAAAAACACCAAATCTTCGGAAACTAGCGATCCGCATTTTGTATCAGACATGTAGTGCTTCTAGATGTGAACGTAATTGGAGCATGTTCGAAGTTGTTCACGACAAAGAAGCGCAGCAAGTTGACAACACAAACACCTCAATGACCTTGTCTTCGTGTAATACAATCTTCGTCTTCGTGTGAAACAAGTGGAGGGGGCACAAAGTTATGATGCAATTGACTTGGTTGACATCGATCCATATAATAAATGGATTATTGAAGATGTGGAGCCTATGTTTACTATGGAGGAGATAGCAAATTTGGAAAGGGAGACTAAAGAAGCAATAGCATCATGGGCATTAGGAGTTGGCGAGGATCCAGATGACGATGTTGGTGTTACCAAGGAAAAAAGTTTACCTTCCACTTCCGCAAGGCAGCCACAACAGACTTATTTTAGGTGTGTCTGATGAAATGGAATATTATTGATAATTTGATACTTCAAAAGTCACATGACTCTATGAGTAGTGTAGTTTGCAAACTTTGTACTTTTTTGGTCAAAACTTAATAAAAAAATATACTTATGGGCCTATGGCATTCTAGTTTTACATTTAATTTAAGTTTATTTTATGAATTTAAATGTTTTTTAAAGTAGCAATAAAGTTTCCAATAAATTGCCTAGAAATTGTCGATTTCTGAGTCAAAATGTGGCCCTGCCGATAAATCACCGATAACGATTTTTTTAACTATGGTTGGTAGTACATGATTTCAAAAAAGTGTTCCGACTTTCATCTTGATGCAAGTGGGACAACAATAGGTGTTGGTGTTTCGAGTCAAAAGGGAATAACCATTATGTATTTCAACAAATAGTTGGATGATGCCAAGAGGAAATTTTCAGTTTATGACCAATAATTATATGCTATTGTAGGAGCTCTCAAGAAATGGAGACAAAAGTTGCTTCTGAAGGAGTTTGTTCTGCATGCGAATCACCAAGCATTGCAATTTATAAATCAACAAAGATAATATGAACTAAAAGCAAATGAAATGGATTGAATTTCTTTAAAGCTATTCTTTTGTACAAAAGCATAGAACTGACAAGTCCAATAGAGTTGTCGATACATTGAGTAGAAGATGTCTCTTGTTAATGAGATGAGAGTAGAGGGATTGGGTTCGATTCCATAATGAAATAAATCATACCAATAGGATATGGTTTCAAATATGCATGGACAACATGCAAGAGTTAGGTGAGCATGGATAGAACTTCATGCCTAGATTTATAATTGCAAGACAGTTTATTGTTTCAAGGGAAGCATTTGCGCACGAAAAAAATAGTGGTGGAATGACTACATATTTTGGTAGATAAGATATTGGCATGGTTGAATGAGATGTACTTTTGGCCCAGTATGAGTGCGAATATATAGAACTTTGGTGCAAGGTTGTAGATTTTTTCCAACATGCCAAGGGAAAAAGTCACAATATGGGATTGTATCAACCACTTCCAATACCACAAAGGCCATGGTATGACATTAGCATTGAATTAGTGCTTGGTTGACAATGAAAAAAAAAGGTAATGACTCGATCTTTGTTTGTGGTGTTAGATTTTCATGCATGACACACTTCATTGCATGTAAGAAGACTAGTCATGCACCAAATATTGCAAATTTATTTTCCATTGAGGTAGTTAGATTGCACAGGTTACCTCAAAAAATAGTTTCAAATAAATATACCAAGCTTGTGGGTCATTTTTGGAAGAAATCGGGTACCAAATTGAGTTCACTTCAGTATATCATCCATAAATGGATGGAAAAACTTAAGTGGTGAATAGGAGTCTTGGAAATTTGTTAAGATGTTTAGTGGGAGACAAGCCCAAGCAATGGGATTTTGATCTAGGCACATGTAAAGTTTTCCTATAACAATTGTCAATAAGAGTACAACAAGACCTCATTCCAAATAGTATATGGGTGTAGCTTAAGAGGTGCTAGGGAGTTGCGGATTACTAGTGATTTAAGTGGGAAGTGTTGTAGTAGAATATTTTGTTGAGCATATCCAAGAGATACATTAGCAATTAAAAGAGAACTTGGAGCATAGCACCATGGGGTACAGACAAATAGTTAATCTCAAGCAAAGGGCAAAAGAGTTTCAAGTTAGAGATTTAGTTTTGGCACATCTCAGGAAGGAAATGTACTTAAGGGGAACATACAATAAATTCAAGTGGAAAACGATTGGGCCATGCAAATTCTGAGAATATTTTCAAAGAATTCCTATGAGATAGAGCTATCAAATGGGATTTATATCTCACCCATCTTCAGTGATGTCAATTTGTATATTTTCCATGAATAAAAACCAATTAAGAATGATTGTCGTTTAGTTTCCCCAACAATAGATCAAAGACAATAGTTTCCTAAGAAAGAGATAAGAACTAGAGGCCATTCTAGACTCTAACGTTGTCAAGAAGACCAGAGGTAAAGATTAGATTGAGTATTTGGCCAAATGGTAAGGATAGAGTAGTGGAAGACTTGAGTTGGGCGAATGCATCCAAGATCAAAAGGTTTAACAAAGCATTAGAAGGGCTCACTTAATGTTCACTAGCAAGAGCTTGTGAACTTCTCACTTACCCAAGGTATCTAATGTAGGAGCATCCAGAGTGGTTGGCAACCTTACATCAACCATAAAAAATATAGTAATGTGTCTAACAATTAGTCAGTGTTTCAATGTGAATTTGATTAAATTTTACAAACATTTTCCTTATGAAATAATATTTAATGTGGTTTTTAAAGAAAACGTGAATTTGATTAGAATGTGTCCAGGAGGTGCATCGGGACCGCAGCAAACATCATGAAGTAGGAAGGAGTCAATTTTTAGTCATCAAACCAAGATCAAATTAATAATTCCTTGGTAGCAAAAAATTGCCAATTAACGCAAGGGCAGATATAAAACCGTCATTCAACATGTACCGGCAGTTGGGAAACTACTGTGGTGGTTTTGAAACAGCCACAACAGTTGTATAACAAGCCAAATGGTTACAAAATCCCCAATCTGCTTTGCGTAGCTGCATGGTTGAATGATGATTGGCAACAAGACAGTTAGCAAAAGGGTGTCTTACTGTAGAAACCCTAGGTCGTTTCTTATCTTTTTCATGCCTTGTCTAAAAATCCATTGATGGATTGAAATTTAGAAAGGACTTCGATATCTTTGTGTCCTCTCTTAGTCATAATGGTTACATAACTGGAAATAAATTCCAATGCATGGGACGAAGGGATGACATGTTTTCCAAGAACATAGTGATGATTATGTGGAGGGTTTTTGGAAAAAGGTTTTTAAGTTCCTATAAAAGTGCAATTCATTTCAGTATTTCTCCTTACCATAAGCTATTTGCTTCATCTCTTGTTGAAGTCAATTTTCGCTAGTTCTTCAGTGTTTTAGACAAGTAATTGCATCCATGAAAGGCTGTAATTGAGCTTGAAGCAGGAGAGGTTTTAGGAGCACGCAGTTGAGCAAATTGACTATTAATATTTTCTGTTAGCCCAGGCTGAATCGCATTGACCTCTCCAGTCTCTTACCTCTTTTGTCAGGTGACCTGGCTTTTTTTCTTTGGCCTTGCTTTCCTTTGTTCTGGAGTTAGTGGTGTGATTTCTGGTGGAAGCTTTCATGTTAAAATTTTGTCTCGCTACTATTTTTACCCTTCTCCAATGGGCAAGCTATTCAAGAAGCATCCCTCATCTTCCCCAACTATGTCATACCACAAATTGCACTGCGATGTTAGAGGAAGCCATTCGGATTGAGATACAACATGAATTTAAACATCTTCCCCTCTTGCCAAATGATTTCTGAAATCTGTGGATATCAGACTGTGCCAGTCCCTCTAAGAGTCCAGTTGCTCCTAAAATTCAAATGGTGAAAATTTCTCTCCCTTCCGACCCTATACAAGCCCATCTTAGACACACCGTCTTGAATAATGTCAAGGTGAATCTAGATCTCTAAGGGGCTCTGTACCACGGTCCAAACTGTGAACAACTATAGATAAAAGATGGGAGCCTTTGACTCTCAATATTTCTGATACTAAGCATCATATCAGCTTTCTTTACCATGTGGCTGGTGGGAAGGTGGCTAGTGCTGTCAACACCCCTGCTCCTCCAATGTGTGGGAATGGAAAGGACTGCATTTTTCAGACCCTTGCTAATTTCACAGCCTTCAAAAGGAGTCGTGGGACTCATAATTGTAGGTGCTCAACAAGAGCAAATTGAAACTTTGATAACCCATTAGAATTACAATGCCGATATTGCCGATCAGCAGGCAGACAAGAAATTTGCAAGTTGTATTCCTTTCTGAAGGATGCAGGCATATGTGGTTTTTAAGGAGGGGTGACGGTGACAGTTCCTCAATTGTTTCACTATGCTTATGACACTCTGAGCAGGAGTGTTACCTTCAACTAAGAGCATTGAAAGCTTCGATGCTCTTCAGTTCTCCAAAGGAGAGGCCAAGTCAGCTGAAGCTCCTCCTAATAGACAAAGGATTAATGACTTGTTGCCATGGTGTCACTTCTGTCACAGTTTATGGGATTTTGGATGTAATCATGTTTTTAGTTCGGTTCAGGGAGCTTAAAGTATATTTTTTAATTTTCTTTTTATGTTGCTATTTTATATACTTTATTACCTAGCTGGTTACCAATAAGACTGGTATTTTATGGATAATCGTTATGATAAGGAGAGGAATTCTGCTGATTATTTAAATCTGGTTGTTAGACAGTTATGGGAGAGGTGTCCCATTATGGTTACCTGATTGTTAGTAGCCTGATCTACTCAGCCATAACTTATAAGGTAGATCGGCTGTTTGTTTTGATGATATATACTTTCTTTCACCCTTTTTTTTAAAGCCTTGCATGATCCTATATTAAAAAAAATTCTCATCACCCTTAAAAATAAGTCAATAAAATTTATTGTGAAAACCATGATACTAGGGGCACACAAGAAAGGATAACATGGTAATACAAGCATGGCAGATGACATTATATTCCAATCAACAATATAATAATATGGCTTCTAAAATAATATTGAGGTGATAGGGATAATTTTTTTATTACTTTCTTTGTACAAATATTCAAGATTGTTTACTTAGGCCATGAAAGAAGCGACGTTTCTTGGGTCGTGAATGTCTTCCACACTCCCTTGAAGCGAGATAAGGAATAAAGTGAATCTGCAATAAAGAATTAACAATCATATTACATATTAATAGTAATTAAAATGTCTTCTAAATTGTTGAAACCGCAAAGAAGCCACAGAAAAATATAGGTGCACTAAACTAAAATATAAAGAATGCATTTCATCCAAAGATGAGATAAAACAATGTAAAACACATAGCAAGATTTGAATCGAACTTCACAACCATTTTTCACACTATATTAATAAAATATTTTGTTTTCTACAGATTTCTTCATGCTAGAGAAGATAATGGAATGAAACAAACTCTCCTTACACCAAATTCCAAAAGAGATTGGAGCTCATCTTTTAATGTTCTAATTGTAAATGACAACAATTGCACAAGTTGCATCTCCGCTAGTGGTGATATCAAAGGATAATATGTTTTGCATCTCCACTAGTGGTGACATCAAAGGATAATATGTTTTCTATTTATTTTGATATATTAGCTTTCTTTAAATATTGATTAATATAAATTTCGGAATTATTTCTTTAACGTAGAAAAATGAGGATGTGTCATTTACACAGCCATTAAAATTTTGAATTAGTAGTCCTCTTTCACAGCAAACAATAAAGTGTCATTCATTTGCTGTAATGGGTTCTTATGAGGTTAAGATATTTTTATTTCTCTCAATGTTGCTGTTTTGCCTTTGGTATAGGGGATATGAGCAATATTTTTACTCTTTGATTTCTCATTGTTTGCTTGATAGAATACTCGGTATTTACCTATAATCCTAGCTCTTTCCCTCTTTTTTTGTCTCCACTAGTTGTGGTGTTTTGTAATCTCTTTCCATATAATTAGAATTTAAACCCTCAACAAAAAAATTGTATTTCCATCTATGCTACCCTCGTACTTTTAAGGAATATTGTACTCTAAAATATCTTTTATTCGTATGGTTGTTCCTAATATGGTGTCAGTTGTCCCTTCACAAAAGAATAAAGGAAAAAGTGTTTTTTTTACTTTCCAAGATAAGCACTTTTACCATGTTCTAGAAGCATCTCCTATGCTATTTCCACATTCAACAGCAATAAATCTTATACATCCAAAAATGGAAAGTAAAATTAGTTTGTTTAGCTTAACAAATCCACCTTGATGCACAAGATATCACATCAATTCATTCAACGAGGCACAAACGGACCGAGTAATATTATATTGCCTTACATAGTAGGATGATAATGGAATAGTTTATCTTATCACAACCATGAATAAATTGGAAAAAATATTAAGTGGTTTGATTGGAAAAAAAGGGCCAATACTTTGAAGATGTAAAGCCACCTAATATATTAAGACTGCATTTTTATAATACAAGGCAGAGAGCCAAATCTAATCTGATCTCGTGACTAAGATGCACCAAGTAGATCTCCTTTATAGACGTCGAAGACATCTAGAGACTTCTAAAATATTTAGAAGCAAGTTCTAGAGAGGAACAGTCTAGAGAAGTGTATCACATGCTGGAATAGTCCAGAAAGAAAAGTCTGGAACTTGAAGAGAGTAGAATCACTGACCTGTTGGAATTTGCTTGAAGAAGAAAGATCCAGATGGTCAACAAATAAAAAGTATTCCAACACCCACCACCCCCATAATGTTTTATTGTGTAGTATAAATCATTCTCAAATCACTGTCGTATGGGTCCAAACAATTAGGCCTGATCGTGTATTAAATTTGGTCAGGGATGTTACAATTAATAACACAATAACTCACACAAATACACTCGGCTTCTTCATTCATAAATTCATAGACGGGAGTTTACATTCATAGATTTGATAAGCTCGTAAGTGATAGGATTCAAATCTATTTATCTATCTAGCCTCCTTAAAATATCTCACAAATACTATAAGCGTGAGTTGGTTTAACAACCAAATATCTCACTAACCTCCCATTAATAATAACATTAATGTAATAAAACATTAATTTATCGCTAAATATTTAATGAAACACTAATATTTTCTACACACTCTCCTTAGTGCAAACATGGGAAAAGATAATCATATCTTGTCGAAGCTTCTTTCTGAAAACACTACTTAGACGAATTACAATTTCATCAAGTTGTCTCGTAACTCTCGTAAAGTTGTAGCTCTCAAGCCGAATTCCTGAGGTTCCTAGACTCCTTTCCCCAAACACTTGAATTCCGAATCTCCAAGACTCCTATTATAAAGCTTCTGAACTATCTAGACAACAATCCATATTGAGTTCACCTCGGAATCTTCTCCTACCCCCAAAAAGCAAGATTCTTCGAAATACAATTCTTTCTAAGATGTCATGGCAAAGGTTTATTCACACAACACAACAGAAAACAAGAAAACACTAAAAAAACATGCCACTAAATCATTGTGCGGCCTCGTCACTAGTTGCTAACGAGAGGATGTTGATTGTCCTCCAACCTCCATTACTTCCATCCTCCAATATTTATTATTGTTTACTTAGTATAAATATTATTCATCTTCACCGTCAACACTCATCGAATCTTCCTCAATGTCTAGTTCATTCTCCATAACCACATTAGCTTTATTTGTTTTAAGTTTCCCTTTAAGCATATCATTAGCTAAAAATTAACAATACCAGGATGTGTGCCCCTTTTTCTTGCAATAGAAACATTCAATTTCCTCCTTTTTTAATCTTATTTTTTACGATTGTTTCTTGAGTACATTACACTTTCCTCTTTTGTATTTGTTGTAGTAGTCCTTTTTTTCCTCTGCTAGGAGAGCTGAAATCATATCTTTTAGTGATTGAGAAGGCATCTGACCAACGGTAATATCAACAATGTTGTACTTGGAAGGCAAGCTATTCAACAATATGGCTTTCGCATCCTCATCTTCTACTGGAGCTTTTACTTATGTTATCTATCTCATGAGAGATCTTAGATCATTAATGTGGCTAGACATGGTGACCCCATCATTCATTTTGAATCTTAACAACTAGAGTTTTTGAGAAAATTTTACATTGAATGTTTTTACTCCAAAAAGTTTGTTCAGGGTTTCCCACATTACCTTGGATGGTTTTTCAAGGTTTACATAATGTAATTCATAATCTGAAAAAGCAAGGTCATTAATGGATTTGGCTTTATCATCTCTACTTTGTCATTCTGTTAATTTACTTTGATCAGTTGGTGCTATATCCTTTTCTATCTATTATCCTCCACAAGCTTTTGTTCATTAGTGACAGTTGAATTTTGACTTCCAAAGTGTGAAACTGTGAAAATTAAGACAAATGAATTTTTCAAATGGAATGTCCATCTTAAGTTCCGAACAACATAATAACACAAGATGTCGGTTTCTACCAAGAATCCTTACAATCAAAAAAGAGTGACAATGAATCCTAATATTCACCTAGGCAAGACTCACAAATTTTTAGGCAAATATAAACTGATCTGACCATAATATTTACAAAGTAATAAACTAAAATTACTTTTTAAAGGACCAACAACCCACTTAATTGAAATAATATATTGGCAACATTACTCATAGACAAAGGACTATACAAATGAATATTCGCTAACCTAAATAAAATAAGGTGTGATGCTACTTAACAAATAAATCATAATCACACCTGACAAGAACGGTGAATGCATTTGAACATGAGGTGAAGTGCTATTGTAGAAGTAATAACATGAATATGAACATCGAAATCTTTAGTGATCCTGTGACGATGCAAGTATAGGCAAAGCTACTAATGAATTCCAGAAGGCAGGCGCATTGGCAAAGCTATCAAAGATAATTGAAGGTTGATTGAGCTTCGATTGGCAAGTAGAAGACACATCACGAACTATTGATGATTAGAGTAATACCCTATATTCCATATTAGAATATTTGCAGGATTCTCAGAGAGTTTTATTTAATTTTTTCACGGTAATGGATCCTCAAGGTCTCCAAAATCTCTACACATAGATACTTACGAAAATACACGAGACTGCAGATGTAAAGAATGATTTGCTGAAAATTCAATAACTACGTGTGTGGAAACCATGATCACATAGAGACCTTGTCAAAGATTACAACTCATCAACTTAGGGCAACTGTACTGTATTGCCCACCTATTTCTCATTTCCATTTTTATTTGTGCCAACTCATTGTATCATAATATTATGTTGACAGTGATATTGCTACTTTGTGTCTACCATTTTGATGTTGATATTGCTATATGGTATGGATATTTACTAGCATTAGGATGCTAACTCATTTCTGACAGGTTATCGATGGGGCATATGAGGGCAATATTTATTGATCATTTATGCGTATTGAGATGATGTCATGATTGGATTTGATTATGATCTTTTGTTGTCTATTGGATTCATCATGGATACATTTTCATAAACTTTCTTGCTACTTTGGATGATTGATTATACTATGATGTACTTGTTTTAACATAGTTGTGATCATGTTATGGATGATCACTATGATGCATATATATATATATATATATATATATATATATATATATATATATATATATATAATCGTATTTTTGATCTTATTAGTTTTGGACATGTATTATGTTTTCTTGAGTGTGCAGGTGACATGTTTTATCCATGCAATAAACTTGGGGCTCATGAGACATACTCTAACTAGCATGATAGGCCTTGAGGGGCCTAATTTTCCCCTTCCTTAATGATTGTTGTGTACTTTGATCATATTGTTTTAAACATTCGGCTTATATATGAAATTTCACCCATATGTTCTTGTATTTTTCCATCTCTTAACCATATGAATTGTGTGCACCCCTTGTTATATCTCTTCTAATTGTTTAAAATCAACCCCTCTTGTTTTAATGGTTGATCTAGTTGTTTAATGCTAACCCTTTTTGTATTTTGATAATTTTGTCTTTGGGTTGTTTTGCTTAGGCTAAGGAGGGATTGGGGCACCTAGTATTAGATTAGGTGAGCCTAATTTCCCCTCTTGAAATGCCACCTATTTCCCAAACTCGGATTTGGGAAATATATGCCATTTAAGAGGTGTTTAAAGAAAGAAAATGAAATTATTTATCTTAAAAAGAGGCCCTAAGACCTATCCTTATGAGTACGTGGGATATTTTCAAGGTAAATGAATCCCATTTGCCCATTTTTCCTCCTTTCACCCACACTCCTCATGATGATTTTTGAATTGGTGTTATGTTTTGGAATTTGGAGAGATCCTCATGAGTGCTTGGATTTTAAGTTTCATTTTTCCTCCTTTTGATTTTGGGGTGTAATTTTGGAGTTTTGTGGTTGGATGAATCTTTAGTGGAGGGTGACACTTGTCACCCTCCCATTTGCTTGTGTTGTGGCCTCTCTCTCTTTTTAATCCCTCATGTCGAAGGGAATGGGGTTCTTTGACTCATTTTTTTGGGGATAGTGTTTTGGAGAGATTGGAAACAAGAAAGAGACTTTGGTGGACAAGCTTGGAAATTGGACTTTGCTATTTGCTTGTAAGGTAGGATCTTGTTCCTATTTTGCTCTTTATTTGTTTATGAAATTGAATCCTTGCATGGTGGAGATGTTGTTTGAAAACACTGAAATTGTTGTGTTTTGAACTTATGTGTTCTTTTACTCCATCCACCCTTGAGAGGAGTGGATTTGCGAGAGTGTTTTGGAAGAGGGAGGAATCAATTTCATCCTCACCTTCATTGCTTGTTGGTCAAGCTTGAGGGCTTTATGATTCACCCCATAAATTTGGTTTGTAGTAGGGGTTGATTTCCATTTGGTTTGGAAATCACACCCTATCTTCATCCAAGGAAACTTGATGTTTGAAAATATTTGATGGAGAGGGGTATGGAGTGATAAGGGCTGCAAAATGAAGAGATAAGGAGGAAAAAATGGAGAGATAAGGGGGAGAAATACATGAAGAGATAAGTAGATTGGAGGTTCTATTTTGGAAACTTCTTGGTTATAATGCTTTATAAAATTGGGATATCTTCATCCCCTCTTCCCATGGAAAGAAGCTTGGAGCTTCTCAAAGTTGATTTTGCTATTGTGTTTTGGCTTTGTGTGAGATTGTAAGCCTTGTATGTGTGAATGATTTCTTCACCCAATTGTTGGTTAGAGTCATATCTACCTCTTTCATATGGGCTTGGGGGGGAGGCTAGCATGCTCTCTTGTTCTCTTTGAGGCATGTAATGATACCATTTGGTTGGGTGGTCATCCAAGTTGATTTCTTGTGGTTGTTTGAGAGTTTCTTGAGTCTTCTAGACCATGGACAGAAAGATGGATTTTGGGATCAAGTTACAGGTTTTTGTTGTTGTTTGGAAGTTAGAAACTTGGCAAAATTTTGCCATATTGTCTCCATTTCTGGAGGGCATGTAAACTTGTATTTTGAGATTCGTTTTCTTCCTTATGTTTCAGAATTGATGGTAAGAAATGGAACTTCAAATCTGCATTGTTGGAAAGTTGGAAAGATTGCTTGAAATCTTATGAAATATGTACATTGTGTTGTTTTGGGATGTGTAACAATTTGATGTTGTAAGAGAGTTTTAACCTTGTTGAAAATAGTACAATTTGCCGTAATTATTCCTTATTTTCTCTAAACTCTTTCTCCTTGAAAAATAAAAAAAGAAGGAATTTACATTAAGGAAAGAAAACCAATCTAGTGTGTTTCTATAGTGAATTTGGAATGAGTTAGTTTTCTTCATTTTCCTAACTAAATCAGAAATTGTGTCACTTAAGCTTCTTTCAAAAGGAATTGAAAAAATTTGCATACTTGTATCTTGTGATGTCATCTATGAAGAAAGGAGTTGTAATGATGTTGTTGTGTTAGGAAAATTCTGAAAACTGGATTCACCTGTATTCTATTTGCAATCCGTTTTCTCTCAAAGAAGAAATTGTTTCATTTCAAAAAGAGGAAGTAGTTTAAAATTTTGTTGTTGTTTGAATAAGTCTTGTTGTTCCATACTTGAAGCTTTTAATGTATTATTTTGCCCAATTGGTATGAGGAGACCATTTATATGTTTATACATACCTTCATTATATAAAATTGTTTAAGACTTAACATTATAGAAATATGAATTTGGCACTTCTCTCCTCTCATAAACCAATAAACTATACTTTATTAATCCTTGTATGTTTGAAATACACATTATCATATATGTATGTGTGCGCGTGTGTGTATATATATATGTAACTAAACTGAACTGATATATAGGCTAGGCCATGACTGAAATCATTCATTATGGTTGATATATTACATGTGTAATATGAATGATGCATAGATATTAGAAAAAATACACTTGTAAATATAACCATCGTTATATATATAAACGTTTATTTTATTATTCACGTTTCATTTTAAAAAAAAAAGTGAAATAATATCTGAAGGTAAATTCAATTAGATTTGGGAAGGGTGGGAAATTCTTCCTAACCCATCCCCTTCCCACTCTTAGTGACAGGGTTGCGGCATATGCCACACTCATTTCTACTGGCACTCTAGGCCACAACCCCCTCTCCCCTATCCATGTCCCCAAACCGCACCATGGAAGAGTTGTAGCGCCTCCCCAATCTCCAGCTACGGATGTGGATTGAAGCCAAAACCCGAAGAGTCTCATTTTGGATAGCCCAATTCAGGCCTCTAGACTATAATGCCCTTTTTTTTAGCCCATTTTGGGTCGATCTTCACAGATCTGATACCTATAGGGGCTTAAAACTATGCTATATGGCGTAGATGGGTAGATCGTTGGCATATAATGTTTATTTTAGGGGGCGATAGATATTAACATGATTCCAATCAAAGAATTTAAAAAATTTAGCTCCTCATTAGAATCCAATATTAGCTGATTTTGAGAGTCCAAGAACATTAATTTTTGGTAGGGAACTATACTGGCAAAATTACAGATACTTAGAATCCGAAAATTGAAATATTGGGTTAATCCAAAAATCTGAAACTATTGGGTTGTGTGTGTGAGTGAAATATATATGTAATCAAATAATCAGCCTCCTTGTAAAAGAACCATTGCTAAGTGGGTGATGTATGGCACTTAGAGTCGTTATCCTTCTGTAACTTATCGGTCGTAAAGACCAAGTATGAAACTCAGAGTTGTCAGACTTGGAAAGCACAAATGATATGAGAAAAATCTAAACATATTGGAATGCCAAAAATTACACTATAAGAAGGCGTGTCATGTTGATGTGCGCGTGTGTGTGTGAAATCATTTAAAATGAGCCACCTGTTTATGCTTTTAAAATGCCTTGGATGGTCAAGACCTTATGGATGGAATTTGAGACCATTCGTTAGCCTTATGAGTTGTTGCACAACCGCTAGCCTTATGTCACCACTTAGCGACAATGGAAGTTTGCATAAGAGCTTCTAGATTGGAATAACCCCTCATGTCCCCTAAATTGGAATTTGACAATGGAGTCAAATGGAGAACTCCAATTGCATCTAATAGCAACAATCCCTTGCTCCATTACATCCAAGTTAGAAAAATTGGAATCCAATAATGGCGTAGCCATATGGAATCCTGATATTAACAAAAATGCTCGTAAACCATTATACACAAAAGATTCAAAGTTCGATAAATTTCTACCAAAGATTGAAAATCATAGTATTCACTGGAATAGTCCATGCTGACATTATATAAGGCCAAAACAATAATTCTTAACCCTTCTCAAAAGAAGAGCTTAAGAAAATGTAAACTTGAGAAATCTGAGATGATTGTTGTTGATCAATATTGATATAAAACAAAGGATATGATGGATCACTTAAGATCCAAAAACAACTTTGAGGAGATCAAACCATAAAGTAGCAAGATTTAAATGAATAGAGTAAATAATAATGTGAAATCATCCTTGTATCCCATTGGCTTTATCTCCATGAGAATCCTTCTCAGTTTCCTTTAACCTGCAACCAAAAAAAATGCAATGAAGTGAACTGCAGAGGTAAGTGAGATATGAATGAAAATGATAAAGTCAATAAGGAAATTAGGGCATTGCTAGATGACAACAAATATCCTATGATGGAGAGGCCTTTAAGCAGCAATGAAAATCAGAATTTAAGAGCAAGATTGGACGTTAAATAATTCGAGAGGGATTTTGATCCTTCGGAAGAGGAATTAGATATGAGGCTTTGTAGGTAAGTGCTTTAGATGTTTCAATAAGTATGAACCTGGGAATAGAGCCCTTATTGAATGGTCCAGAAGAACATCAGTTTACAGCAATAGATATGGGTGGAAGCAAGCAACCATATTGGACTCATGGTGATCAGCTAATTTTGACTTCGCAAAATTAATAAACATGGGAATTTTGAAAATTTTCAAAAGTCTTATTTTGTGTGATTTAACGCCCTCGTCGCGATCGTCTCGTTTTTGTGATCGTTCCGGTCTTCGTTTCGTCCATTTCGGGCGAGAACTCCTCCCGCCAAGTTATAAACTGCATTAATAATTAATTAATTAATATTTAATTAATTTATTATCCTTTATTTGATAAAATCAATTTTTATTAATTTTTTGGTTTTTAATTAAATAAATATTAATTAAAATTCATTCGACAAGATTTTTATTTTAATTGTCGAGGGGAAAGTAAGCTTCCGCTTCCAATTGTCGGGGATGCCAAATTGGCTTCCCGTACCTGGATTTCCCCATTTCTTAGAAAATTCATTTTATTTCCCCGCTTGTGGGATTTCTTCCACTGATTGCCAATTCAACCATTGGCAAACGGGCAAAAAATCTCCCGATTTCCCACATGGGGAAATAAAATGGGGATTGTCAGCCCACCTTGCCATTTCCACTGGCAAATGGTTGTTTATTTCCCACTTTCCCCTGGCAATTAATGCCACTACCCGGGAAAGATGGAATTGGTTATTCCAATAGAAATAAGAAACGGTTACAGAAAGCTTCTTTAACCATTTTCTCCATCATAACTCGTTGGAAAAAGTCATGCGAAGAAGCTTTGAAGCTTTCAATGATTTCTAACTTCTTAATTTCCTGCTTAGAAGCATTTTGAAAAATTTGTTGGAAGAATTTTTTATTGTTCAAGTTTAATTAACTGTCATGTTTTATTAGCATTTCCATTGGTACAAAGATAGAAACAAAAATTCTTTTCCTGTGAACGCCAGGGAGAAGATCTTCCACGCCATTGGAGATTTTTTAACCAAAAGACAAGGAAGAGATTTTCAAATGCAACAGTCATTAGGAGTTTAATCCACAACACAGTTTGAATCCACGAGATTGAGTTTAAAGGGAACAAGAGCATCATAAGCAGACAAAGAAGAAAGAATTGAGTTGAAGAAGGCCACGCATTGGTTTTGGCTTCATATGCTAATAGTCTCCACACATTCATCAAAGAAGATAGTACACAACCAAGTATTTACATCCACGCATTAGCAAAAACAATCCAAAACCAGGCCAAAATAATATCCAAACAATTTCAGCACAGAGGGTAAAGAAATTCCAAACCCTGGCAGGCACGATAGAATCCACGCAGATAAAACAAATCGTTCCTCCACGTTTCCATTTTCAGGCAAGAATCCACCATGCCAAGGTCAAAGCGTTAAATTCCAAAATATCCCACGCATTGGGATAAAACAATCCAAAGGAAGCCACGCAAATTAAAAGAAATATCCAAAAGAAAGTCATTCATTCGATCAAGAAAACGCATTTCCTATACCAGTCCCCAAGGAAGGAATAAGAGTTTTCACGCAAGATTGTCGGGGATGCCAAATTGAAGAAAACAGTTCAAATGTACGCCGGAGACAACCAGGAGAACGATATTTCAACGCCTAGGTAAAAAAGCAATTTTAATCCTCCACGCACTGGAATTTCTTTCCACTGCATTGTCATTTGGTTCATGGAGATTGGCAAAGCAAAAAATCAGCTCCACGCAGTTTCCCAAATGGGTGAAATACAAAACAGTTGCCAAAGACAATTGCACACATTTCCGCAAAGGCAAACATAAAAAAAAAAGTATTCCACTTTCATACTGGCAATTTTTGCACTCCTCATGCAAGGAATAGGAAAATCAAGATTTTCAACAAGACGCATTCAGAAATCAAAGGTAGTTGTCACACATTTGTCCTTGAAAAGAGATAACACATTTGCCCATGCATTGATTAGAAGTCCGCAAGGAAGGAGGAAAGACGCCAAAGTCTACGCATTCATAAGTTCAGGCATTTTCAACACGAAGAGCAAGAGCGAATAATTAAAAAATAAATTAAATTCCATCCACGTGCGGAATATTAAAATCGGGAGATTTTAATTTGTAAAAAAATTGGGAGAATTTTTAAATCGTTGTCGCCAAATTCAAACTAGTCTCAATGTGATGTCATTGATTATTTGCAAAAAAGAATTTGTAACAGAAGACTGATTATTATTATTATTATTTTTTAAATAATAATAATAATAATATTAAAACGAGCATATTCCTTTCTTGCATTGATGGGAGTTTCAGAGACTGAGACCTGACCTCGTTTGCATTGTTTTGCATGCTGAAGTCATTTTTCAAAAAATTATCATGGCCAAGCTAAGAAATACTACAGTGATCAGGAAGAGCCTAAGTCCGCACTTTACAAATGGAATCATTCCTCCCGCCATGTGGTGAAACGACAATTTCCACAGATACAAATCTAAGAGATCAAGTACACAATTTGTCATGGAGAAAGTCCCACATCAAGAACATCCTCCATGCATTCAAATATAGTTACGCAGGCCAAAAAGGTCTACATCAAGCATTTTTTGTTTTCCGGTCTAATAAAAGTTGTGTTAAGAGTTGTGTCAGCGGAAGGGGTGTGCGGAGCGAAAGGATCGAGAAAGCATATTCTAAGGATAATCGGACGCATTTACCAAGGGTTTCACCAAGAGCAATTTCCGGAGTTTTCAACGCAGGCCTTAGAAACGAAAGCAGAATATGATATCGGAAAAAGTGAGGGATTTTTTTTAATATGGGCCTCAGGTGGAACGCAAAGATGACCCATATGGTTTATGGGACCAAGTTTTAAAAGAATTGAGCAGCTTCTTAGCAGCATACCCATTTGGTTTCTGTTGAAGAACTGCTTAAGCAGTTGTCTAGGAGTATAAAGAGTTTTATGCATTAACTACTGCCAAGTATGCCAAAAAACATATACTAAGCAGATGGTGTAATCCTTGCCAATTCGGGTTAGAAAAAGTGATTGGTGCTTCTGTAGAGTTTGTACCGCATTCAAAACACCAAACAAATCGGGTATTGTATTCTCAGTGGTTCGGTTGTAATAAAATTTGAGAAATGATTAAAGTCAAAACCAAAGATGGTGGACATGGATTTTCCCCAAAGGGTAACCACGTTAAATACTGCAAATCTTTGCAAGAAGTGTTTGTTTTGCATTCAATGATTGAGGAAGTATCTCACTGAACATCTGATTAATTAGGGGATTTTGCAACGCGATGACTAGTTTGACTAAATGTTAAAAATAAATCCATAATCGGGATTCATTAAACATGGGTCGATCTCAGGAGCATTATTGCTTATTTCATGCATTATCAACAATTGAAATATCAGAGCCTAGTCTGGATTTTTAAAGAAAAAAAAAATTGTAACCAGGGACAAGTTTTATTATTATTATTTTTTTTTAAAATATGAATCAGATAATAATATTAAAAGAAGAGTCTATTTTTTCTTGCATTGACAACGGAGTTAATTTCAATCTTTGGAAGATGTTTGCATTGTTTTGTGTGCCTGAGTCATTTTTTCTGTAAGGAATTCATAATGGCCGAAAAAATCTAATAAATCTGCAGGAAGATTGAGGAAGCCAGTGGAGAAATCGAAATAAGTCTTGCTGGAGTACGAATTCCAAGGAATCATCCCTCCCAGTTTGCATCAAGTCGGTATTATTTACAATATCATGATACAAATCTGGGTCACATCAATGTACAACAATTCTGTGATGGGTGAAAGCTGAAGGAAAAACCCTATTCTCGGATAGGCTTTACCATAGTGGATCTACCCCAAGCAATGCATTTCCCTGACTCAATGTGAAGATGTGCAGAAGTTGGTTATTGCAGATTGCGCGGAAGCATTAATCCCGAGAGACTGATTTTAATTTTTAAAGATAATCGCGAGCCTTTCCTCTTAATCACACTAGATTATTTGATTGAAGAAGTTGCTCAGCATACCTGACTTCCCTTTTGTGAATGCGGATTCACTCGAAAGTCAGCACAATAATTTTGGGATGAAGAACCCCTCATGGAGCAAGATGGTTAATAAAACTCGGTTAGTGCTACCAAGAAGTTCGAAGTTGACCGATTCCTAAAAGATCGGTATCGCGTTGAGTTCAAGTCGAAGAAATGCGGGACATGATTACTCTCTATGAGTCGAGTCTTCGGTTTACTTCTGGAATGATTTTGACCCATGGATGTATCAGTTTATCTAAATCCTTGCTTCTTCAGAGAGAGTTTGTGGAAACTGTGGCCACCCATCATCAGTGATACCCTTCAAGGTCAATTGATCGAAGTAAAGATGACTAGATGTTCTACATGAAATCATATCTGGGCTTATGCAGTGGCTAGAAGTTGAAAGCTATTTTTCGGGACTCGAAACAAGAGGAGTCATGGAGGCATCAAATAATGTCTTCGGGTATTATTATCCGCAACTAAGTTTCAAAAATAGCTCTCATCATTTCAGAAGAGTTAACGATGCATTCACCTTTAGATTTGCGTGATTCGAAACATGAATCAAAATACAGAGGAAAGATTTTCTAAAGAGGCCATGGATGTCATTTCCCAATGGGGAACATGGTTTATTCAATTTTCATCCTTTTTCCTACATTCGCGTAAGCGGCTTTGCGGGTACTCCATGGAAGCTTCCTAAGTATGTCAGAATGACAATACTGGGCATTAATGGAGCTTGCGCGACAACTATTCCAAGTTCACAGTATGTGCTTCTTAGTGACAAGCATCGCTCAGGAATTCATTTCCCAATCCAAATTGGGGAATACCAATGTCCAAATCTCTTCAGTGCACAACTCATGGAAAAAGAGTTTGCCCTCATCACTATTCATCCATATGTGAAGAGATTCTAGTTTGATATCAATGGATATATGCAGAAGATTCTTGGAGCAAAGTATCAACATAACCCTACCATGGAAGATTTTTGGGCTGCCTGTTCCGACGAACATGAAGTGAGAAGACGAGAGTTTTCTCACCTAACCCTTGCTCAGATCAAGGCCTTTCACATCAGGAACCCTCCAGATTCATTTGTAGATGATGATGAAGATGTTATTGATCCTTCATATGATGCAGTTGCTTTTACCCCGTTGCCACGAATTGATTGGACCAAAAGAGATGAATTTTCTCTTGATAGCAAGAATCAACCGATTCTCAAAAGAAGCATATCCTGGTATGAAAGAGAACTTGCCAAATTACAATCAATTCAAGATCATACCTCAGGATCACAAAAATTGCCAACTCGAGGAGGTCTCCAGTCAACCAAAGCTCCTTCTCAATCAACCTTCGTGCCATCCAGTCATATGCAACAAGCAAGAAAGGAGTGGTTGCCAAAATCCACTTCACCGAAGAATGTGTCACGAGGTGAAAAATCTAAGGGTCCTAGCCCCAGTGAAGGAAGAGAGCGTGTATCAGGATTTTCCACTTCAAGTAGAGATTCTTCTACTCACATTATTGATAGTTCTCAGAAGCTCATTACAAACAATCCTCAGCCATGCCTTGCACAAGAGTCCACTCAGGTGCAGGTAGTCCAAATATCGAACGCTTCGGAACCTACAGTTCACGAAGAGATTTCCCAAAATCTCCCAAATGATCAAGAGGTAGATATCGAGGTTATTTCTCCTGAAATCGAGGTCGTGGAAAGGATTCTTGCAGAATCTAATGATGTCGAGAACAATGAGAATGTTGCTTCGGGCTCCAGGCTTCTGTATGCAGAAGTAGTGAATGATACTCCTTTTTGGGTTGATTGTGAAATCAAGAAAAGGAAGAGAGGTTGTCAAGGCAATTGACATTGACTTCGATGCCCTTTTCAAACTTTCAAATGACATCATTCCCAAGAAGCCTAAAGTGCTCTCCCGAATAATGGTGGATGATGACGGAAAACAGATTTGCGGATCTTGCCATCCCACAAGTTGACAAGGAGCGTGATGCCATGACATCTGTTGATTATGAAGTTTCCAGACTTGGACTTGGGAAGTCCACATTGGAAAGTGACATGGCGATGGCCCGAGATTCAATTGATATCGTGCTAAAGAGACTTGAGAAATATAAGTCTCAGAACTCTCAGCTCAAGGCTGAAAAGAATCAATTGGTGGAATATGTTCAACATCTGATAAATCCCATATCATCCACTTTCCCAATACCCGATGCAGTGGCTGCCCCTGATGAAGAAACTCTCAATTTATCAAAAGAAATAAACACATTGGGCCATGTCACTAAAACTTGGCTTTCAGAGATTCTCGTTTTAGGCCAAGAGACGATCAAAATAGCCATCGGTTAAGCTCCATGAAGATATCAATGCATATCTTGATCCAATTCTTTCTTTCAAGGAAACTTTTGTTTCTAACATATCAAATTTGGATGAGATATTGCCCAGTCTACAGGAGATGACGAGTATGGAGTCCTCAACTTTAGCCATTGAAGGAATTCTCGAATTTGAATGTCGAGGGACACGTTTTCTTTGGTGTCTACATCTCAAATCAAGAAAGACACTTCTCGAGGATTCTATGATCCATTATGAGAGCGTATGCAATGAAGCCTTCACTTCACTCGCCTTGATTCAAGAATTCATAGCTGAGATCCCTTGCGATCTTGTAAATGAGCAAAATCAAAGGTATTCATCAGAACATGTGGAAGAGCAATTTTCACAATTGTTTAAGGACATGTATACTCCCGCCATCAATTTCTCTTCAGCTTCAATGGAACGTTGCATCAAATTAAAGAACTTGTTTGAGAATGCTCAATCAAAGATGGTCAATCTGAATGATATGCCAGGTAGGATCTTGGAATTACAGGTATTTTGTGAGGCTATTCTTCGACCAAATGAACCTCCAGAAGAAGAAAAGATGTTTGAAACATTGGGAAGGTTCAGATCCTTTCAATTGGCGAAGGCGGCGGATCCTAATTTCACCGATGGGACAAGGAGATAGTTTTCTTGGTATCTAACGAAGTGGGAGAGTCCATTTCTCATACGTTTGAGATAGGCGGACCCCATTTCAATGGATAAGGCACTGGTTTTTGTCGTATGTTTTAAAAGTGGTATTTTAAAAAAGGATGTTATTATTGAACTCACTTTTGGAAAACTGTGGATAACTTAAGTGATTTCTATTTTTAGTTGCTTTTAATAAAGTTGGTTGAAAAAGTCAAAGTCACTTAAGTGCCCTATTTAATGTTCATGTAAACCCTAACTACTTTGTAACCAACTTTTGGGTTATAAAAGGAAGTCAGGGGCTCATTTGTAAAGGGTGACTTTGAGAGAGGAGAAGAAAATACTTTTGTGTGCAAGCTTTGTTTCAGGAAAGAAACTTTGTGTTCTTTTGTGAAGACATTTTGGAGTTAATGAAATATGAACTTTGTGTCCCATTCATTATCTCTTGTAAGCATTTGATGTTCTTATGTTCATTAGATGTTAGATGTTTAAATCTTGCATGCAAATATTGTCTTTGATCTTATTGTCAACACTACTAATATGTTGTTCTAGTTCACAATGATCAAGCTCTGATTATCTACTTGCTCACATGTGTTCCCTTTTACTCATTCTCGTTTAGCTGATGCAAACTCCGTTTTATTTGTGTTAGTTATTCATTGTTCTTCTCCATGCAATATTAGGCTCTGCTTTTACCTAACTCTTGCATGTTCCTTCCATTCATTCCTTTCCATTCCTTTCCTTCATTCCATTCCATCTCCCTCATTCACTTTTCTTTCCATTGATGTTCCAAAACACCCCCCACATACAATTTTGAATGTACAGTATGTAAATACAGTTTTGGTTTTCAATAAAGGCAGTCTCACCTTCATTGAGGAGGGACTTCATTCCCACACTGTTGCATGTCATTTGCATGCGTGCAAATAAATATGCTAACAAACCCATGATCAACTTTGGTAATTGGTGGAATTCCTTCGCCGCTTTAATCGTTTTCGAACGTTTAAAATACCCGAGATTAGATGAATTATCTTAAATGCTTCCGTCACAATTATTTTATCGTCATTAAATTAAATAATGTGTTAGCCTCACGTAAGTGGCTTAACGCTATTTTCGCCCTTGAAATATCTCAACATACGACACAGTCGCATTTCTCCTAATTAACCTTACTTAAAAATTTAAACAGTCCACTTGAGAAGTTTGGAGTCGTTTCATCGTAATATTGTAGCCGCGATTCAATCGCATATAGGTGTTATTAACTATACTATTTTTTAAAAATATTGTTATTATTCTTATAATATTATTCGGGTTACTTTTGGTATCTTTTGGACTTATTTTTGGACCTACGTTGACCGGGGCGCGACATCTGGTATCAGAGCTCAATTTCAACACCAGACGCTCTGGAGGTTTATTCTTTAGTTTTTTGGTAGTTTAAGTTAGGTAACCGCCTTAAATAATCATTTCCGCAAAAGTCTAATGTATTGTTTTCCCTCGTGCAGGATGATAGGGTGCAGTACCAAGCAAGGTGTGGCAACGACTTGAGGTCATGAGTAGTCACCTCCAGAGATTCCTAGAGCCAATTTTGGGCCGCATATTTTAGATGCACTTCAACAGATGATGGGGGTCCTATAGGATCATCTTCCAGCACAGCCAAAGTCAGTTGAGGAGGTTAGTCAGCATGATTGTGAGACACATCCAGATGAGAGCTCACATTCTGCCACCCACATTCACGTTTAGATGCAGCAAGAGAGGTCTCACAACCCTTTAGTTCAGGTTCAGAGAGCAGTGGAGACATGCCCTCATGGACAGATGGTAGGTGGTGCTATCCGAGACTTTCTTCGACTCCAGCCACCCACGTATTAAGGCACAATCAATGGTTTTGGAGCCGAGTCATGGCTCTTAAGTCTTGACAGTTGCTTTGGATTACATTCATATGAGAGCAACGTCAAGGCTCGCCTTGACATACACCTCTTTCGAGACACAGCAGGTGTTTGGTGGAGGAATGAGGAGCGAAAGCTCCATTTGACGCAAGAGATAGTTACCTGGGAGTTGTTTGAGAAGCGTTTTCGGGCTTGTTATATGTTTGATCATTTCATACAGAAGAGGATTGATGAGTTCCATGATCTACGACAGGGATCTGCCACTTTAGCTGGTATGAGTGCCAATTTTTTGATCTTTTTCAGTATGTGGAATACCTCCACGACGAGAAGTTACAAGTTAACAAGTTCATTAGGGGCGTAAATGCGGATTTGGTCAGAGCAGTCAGGATATTATCTCCTCCGACCTTGGACAAGGCGGTGGAGAAGGCTTTTTTGGCAAAGGAGAATAAGAGCAGTGCACAAGAGTCTCGGGATAGGAACAGGAGTAAGTTACAAGAGTGGGTTCATACTTTTCAGGATCACATAGGTCATGTGGCTCTACTCCACCCCCATGAGGAGGACGTTCCAGACCATCTCAGTTGGCTCCAAGACCCCCTCCACACCCACAGCAACCCTCGCAGCACCAAGTTCCTCAACACTAGAGGACTTGACCAGCACATGAACAGTCAAAAAGGTAAGAATTGAGGTGGTCATATTCTAGAGCAGAGATAGGAGATCTAGTAGTTATCAATCCTTTTCTAACTCATTTTTAGGAAATCCGTCCAAGGTAGGGCTCGTAGGGTCAATACACTAGAGTATAAGAGGAACTCCTACACAGAGGGATGTACCACGATGTTATATGTTATGGATCCCATGATCACTATGCTTGTTTCTATCCTAGAGACCCTCTTTTTCCAGAAGGTAAAAGGCATCATCTTTATGAGCAAACAATAGGCAACGTAAGGCGCACTCATCGCAAGTTTATGTTGCAATGGAGAACCATCAAGCTAAGCACCAGGCCACGGTCATTGAGAATATATGTATGATTAGAGGTACACCAGTTACTGGTTTTATTTGATTCAGGTGCTTCTAATTCTTTCATGTCACCTACTTTAGTGGATCAGTATGGGTTGGTGGCCTCTAGGAAGCCTGATATATGGCAAGTAGAGTTGGCCATTGGGGCCAATCTCGATGTAGACGCTTATGTGGAGAGTTGTATCCTTGACCTTGGAGTATTCCCCACTACCGTAGACCTTTATATCATTCCATTGGGATCCTATGAGGTTGTTCTGGGTATGCATTAACTTGATTCCCATCAAGGACAAGGTTGATTGTAAGAAAAAATATTATAAAGAGTGTTTGGATGATATGGGTAGTTCTGCATAGTGATTTCAAGGAGTTCAGAGACTCAGTTTCCTTGAGTGTGATCTCCACCACGCAACTCAAGTAGAGAATATGCAAGGGGTGTCAAATGTTTAGCTATCACAATCAGTGATAGGTCTGAGGAGACTCTAGCGAGATCACCACTTAATGAGTACCCTATTTTGAGAGATTTTGTTGATGAATTTCGCAGTGAGCTCCCTGGGTATGCCACCACTTCAAGAGGTGGACTTCTCAATTGACCTTGTTCTAGGGTTCTGTACTCGTTTCATCGTGCACCTGTATAGTCTGACTAATCCTGAGCTTCACAAGCTCAAGATTCAGTTAGAGGAGTTTGTTAGAGAAGGGCCTCATCCGACCTAGTATTTCTCCCTTGAGACATAAAAGTGATTTTTGTGAAGGACAGACCCCTTCATGTTTGTGCATCAACTTTCTAAAATTGAACAAGGTAACGGTGAATAACCGTTATCATCTTCCTCAGATAGATGAACTTGTTTTATCAAATGTGGGGATCCAAAGTGTTATCTAAGATTGATCTGAATTCAGGATACCATCAGCTTTGGATTGCAAAGGTCCAGACATTCATAAGACATCTTTTTGGACTCGGCATAGGAAATTACGAGTTCACAGTGGTCCCCTTTGGATTGACTAATACGTTCCTACAGTGTTTATGATGCCTCATGAATGGGGTGTTCAGGACCTTTTTGGATAGATTAGTCATTTTGTTCATAGATGATATTTTTACTTACTAACATGCTCAGTCGAGGAGCACCAGGAGCATTTGAGGTAGGTATTGCATGTTTTCAAGGAGCACCGATACTTTTCAAGAATTTGGAGAAGTGTTCCTTCTTTCAGATTGAGATTCAATACTTGGGTCACATCATTATAGGTGAGGGTATCTTTATAGATCCCTCGAAGATTTGAGCTATCATCGATTGGCAATCCCTCGCCTACAGTGACTGAGGTTAGAAGTTTCATGGGGTTAGTCAGATTATTATTATAGGTTCGTATAGGATTTCTCTAGGATTTTTAATGCTCTATCATTTCCCTTCAGTGCAAAGGCAAGAAGTTGTGTTGGTCAAAGAAGTGTGAGCAAGACCTTTCGGCTGCTCAAGGAGTGTTTAAAGTATGTGCACCTATCCTTACAGTTCCAGATCCCTTGACATATTTTATGGTTTGCATGGATGCTTCAATAGAGGGAATTGGGGCTAGTTCTCATGTAGGAGCATTGTGTTATTACTTTTTATTCCTCGCAAATTCAAGCATTACGAACTCAATTACCCTACCCACGATCTTGAGCTTGCAGTGGTGATTCATGCCTTAGTCCATTGGAGGCACTTCCTTTTGGGCATGCCATTTGTTTTGAGGACAAATCATTTGATGACTTCAACACATATTTTTCGCAACCCAATCTCAATGCTCGAAAATGGCATTTGGATGGAGTTCATCTGTGAGTATGATATGGACATTTAGTACATCAAGGGGAAAGGAGAATGCCATCGCATGTTGCTCTGAGTAGATGGCGACATGATATTTTTTCCTTGACCTTGCGATCAGACCTTCAAGGGCAGGATACTTTAACATCTACTAGGTGACAAATTCCATGAGGGTATCAGACAAGTGATAGAGTCTCAGGGGGCCTTGGAGGGCAAGTATGCAGATTGCACTTTAGAGTCGGATAGATCTTCTTTGGTACCATAGGCGCATCTACGTGCCTAGAGAAGGCAAGAAGTTTTGTTGGTCAGAGAAGTGTGAGCAAGCTTTTCGGCTATTCAAGGAGCGTTTGACGTCTGCGCCTATCCTTGCAGTACCAGATCCTTTGATAGATTTTGTGGTTTACACGAATGCTTCAATAGAGGGACTTGGAGCTATTCTCATGCAGAGCATCGTGTCATTGCTTTTGAATCCTACAAATTCAAGCATTACGAACTCAACTATCCTACCCACGATCTTGAGCTTGCAGTAATGGTCCATGCCTTAGTCCGTTGGAGACACTTCTTTTTGGCACATCGAGCTCCTTATGCGGCTAATCTTGGGGTTAAGAAGATGCATGAAGACTTGAGACAATTATATTTTTGGCCATGTTTGTGCCGTGACATTGCAAATTTTGTACCCCATTGTCTCAAGTGCCAGAGGTTGAAGGTCAAGCATTCTCACCCCGCAATCCTTCTCTACCCGTATGATATCCCAGAGTGGAAGTAGCACATGGTTTACATGGATTGCATTATTGATATTCCTACTTCATCGTATAATCATGATGCACAATCATGGTGATGGTAGAAAAATTGACCAAGGTTTCTAAATTTTCTTTGACAAAGGTCACTTACAATGTTGTTGCCATAGCACAGGTTTTCATGGATGATGTGGTGAGATCGCATGGGATTCTGAGAAAGATCGTTTTGTGATCAAGACACCATCTATACTTTTGACTTTTGGATGTTTTCTCAGTCAGCCTTGGGTTGAAATATCACTTGTGGGATATCACTTAAAAATCCACAAAATATATATTAAACTTGCAACAAATAAAATTCACCAGATCTGAAAAACAAACACTGGAAAACACTCGAAAAACTTGCTTCAATTCCCTAGGACTGGTGTCACCCTTTAGAAGGGGCTGGAAATCCACCAAAAACTGCGCCAAACTCTTCCTTTAATGTTGATAATGATCTGATATGCAAATCCTTGAAATTTCCTCTAAAAATGGCCTCTAAAACCCTCCTAAAACCATTCCTGAAACCTCTATAAAATCTGCCTGAATATCTGATCCGAATAAGCTCCAAAATAGCAAACTAAGGTGGATCTTTCACCACTGAAGAGTGCCCTACTAACTAAGAATGGATCTCTCACCACCGAAGCTAGGGATCCTGTGGGATTTTACTCCACACGCAAAAAGAATGCAAACAATAGTTGTTCAATGCCAAAATATGTGTGAATGTAAGAATGAATCCTTTTCTCCCCCAAGCGCTTCCTTTTATAACTTTTCATTACCTTTTTCCAAGTTGGGCGCTCCATGTGGGACTAAAAGTGACTTAAGTGTCCCCAACGAAAAAATATAACAATAAAGTACCATGAGCCCCCCCTTAACGATAAAACATAACAATTATTCCCACCAAGTTACTTAATACTAATGCCGACGGAAACATATAACAAATAAGCAAGGTGGTAAACAACCATCCATACCCAATAGTCTCTAGTGTCATTAGCCCCTTGGGTATGACCAAGGCTAAGACAGAAAAATGGCCCTTAGGCTTTCAGTGAAGGAATGGGAACATTACATGGGTACTCAGATCAATTTCAGCTCAGCGTATCACCCTCAGATAGATGGACAAGCAAAGAGGAAGAACCAGGGATCAGAGGTTATGCTTGGGATGTACATCATGGATCAACAGAAGAAGTGGGAACACTATTTGTAGCTTGTTGAGTTTTCCTATAACAACAGTTTCCACAGTTCTATTGGCATGGCGTCTTATCAGGCTTTGCATGGGAGACCTTGCAGGACACTTTTGAGCTGGGATAGATTCGATGACAGGATTGTTCTTGACCCCGCTTATCTTTAGGACATGGAGCAGCACGTTATCCTTATTAGGTAGTGTTTGGAGCAGGCTCGTGCATGACAGAAGGTGTATGCTAACAAAAAGAGGGTTGAGTGTCATTTTTTTATGGGTGACAAGGTCTTTCTGAGAGTGTGTCCGCACAAGAGTCCAATCCGTTATGGGAAGGGCTCTAAGTTATCCCCTCGTTTTGTTGGACCTTTTGAGATTTTGGAGGTTATTGGTCTTGTTGCCTATCACTTAGCTTTGTCACCACGACTACCCATGTCCATGACGTGTTCCACATCTCAATGTTGTGGAAGTATGTACCTGACACTTTTCATGTTTTGGATTGGTCAGCCTTGCAGGTGGAGGTCGAAGGACAATGGATTTTGGAACCCGTGCGTATTCTGGAGCATAGGAAGCTGGCCCTTCGGAGGCGAGACCTAGACCAGATTAGGGTTTAGTGGGACAGATATGATGAGACAACTACCTAGGAGGATTCGACACAATTGAGGGCCCGATGTCCTTACCTCTTTCAGCGACATCCCGAAGGAAGTCAATTTCTAGGAGAGGGGGATGTAGTGCCCACCTATTTCCCATTTCCATTTTGAGTTGTGCCAACTCATTGTATCACGATATTATGTTGACAGTGATATTGCTACTTTGTGTCGACCATTTGATGTTGATATTGCTATATGGTATGGATATTTACTAGCATTAGGATGCTAACTCGTTTCTAAACAAGTTATTGATGGGGCATATGAGACCAATATTTATTGATCATTTGTGTATTGAGATGATGTCATGACTGGATTTGATTATGATCTCTTGTTGTCTATTGAATTCATCGTGGATGCATTGTCGTAAACTTTATTGATTCATTGGATGATTGATTATACTATGATGTAGTTGCTTTAGCAAGTTGTGATAGTGTATGGATGATCATTATGATACATATATATGTTATCTTATTTGCGATTATTGGTGTTGGACAGGTATGATGTTTGCTTGAGTGTGCAGGTGACAGCTTTTAGCCATGCGAAAAACTTAGGACTCTGAAGACATACTCTAACTAGCACGATAGGCCTTGAGGAGCCAAAAAAAAATTCCTTGATGATTGTGGTGTTTTGTTCATCTTGTTTTAAAATTTGGCTTATTTATGGACTTTCACCCTTATGTGCTTGTATTAGTCCGTCCATATGTGCTTGTATTAGTCCGTCTCTTAACCATGGGGATTGTGTGCACCCCTTAATGTCTCTTCTAATTGTTTAAACTTAACCCCTCTTGTTTAATGGTTGATCTAGTTGCTTGATGCTAACCCTTTTTGGCTTTTGGTAATTTTGTCTTTGGGTTGTTTTATTTAGGCTAAGGAGGGATTGGGCCACCTAATCTTGGATTAGGTGGGCCTAATTACCCCTCCTAAATATCACATCTTTTCCTAACTCAAATTTGGAAAAGATGTACCATTTAGAAGTCTAATGCAAGCAAATGGCTTTATTTATCTTGAAAAGAGGCCCTAGGCCCTATCCCTATGCGTGGGTGGGCCCTTTTCAAGGTAAATGAAGCCTATTTGCCCATTTTTGTCTCC
The DNA here is from genome assembly GCA_019776745.2 of Taxus chinensis. Lineage (NCBI taxonomy): Eukaryota > Viridiplantae > Streptophyta > Pinopsida > Cupressales > Taxaceae > Taxus > Taxus chinensis. The sequence continues at coordinate 572,186,829 of CM034148.1, read as the reverse complement.
TTTCACCCACCTTCTCATTATGGTTTTTAAATTGGGGTCATGTTTTGGAATTTAGGATATTTTCATAAGTGCTTCAGTTTTAATTTTCCTTTTTCCTCCTTTTGATTTTGTGGTGCAATTTTGGAGTTTTGTGGTTGGATGAATCTTTGGTGGAGGGTGACACTTGTCACCCTCCCATTTGCTTGTGTTGTGGCCTCTCTCTCTTTTTAATCCCTCATGTTGAAGGGAATGGGGTTCTTTGACTCTCTTTTTTAATAGTATTTTAGAGAGCTTGAAAACAAGGAGACTTTGGTGGACAAGCTTGGAAATTGGACTTTACTATTTGCTTGTAAGGTAGGCTCTTGTTCCTATTTTGCTCTTTATTTGTTTATGAATTTGAATCCTTGGATGGTGGAGATGCTGTTTGAAAACAATGAAATTGTTGTGTTTTGAACTTATGAGTTCTTTTACTCCATCCACCCTTGAAGGGAGCAGATTTGGGAGAGTGTATGGGAAGAGGAGGGAATCCCTTTCATCCCCACCTTCAATGCTTGTTGGTCAAGCTTGAGGGGTTTATGTTTAACCCCCTACATTTGGTTTGTAGTAGGGGTTGATTTCCATTTGATTTGGAAATCACCCCCTATCTTCATCCAAGAAAACTTGATGCTTGAAAATCCTTAATGGAGAGGGGTATGGAGTGATAAGGGGTGAAAAATGGAAAGATACGGGGAAAAAATACATGGAGAGATAAGTAGATTGGAGGTTTTATTTTGGAAAATTCTTGATTATAATGCTTTATAAAATTGGGATATCTTCATCCCCTCTTCCCATGGAAAGAAGCTTGGAGCTTCTCAAAGTTGTTTTTGCTATTGTCTTTTGGCATTGTGTGAGATTGTAAGCCTTGTATGTGTGAATGATTTCTTCACCCTAGTGCTGGTTAGAGTCATGTTTACCTCTTTCCCATGGGCTTGGTGGGAGGCTAGCGTGCTCTCTTTGTTCTCTTTGAGGCATGTAATGATGTCATTGGTTGGGTGGTCAACCAAGCTGATTTCTTGTGGCTGTTTGAGAGTTTCTTGAGTCTTTTGGAGCATGGAGAGAAAGCTGGATTTTGGGATCAAGTTACAGGTTTTTTGTTTTTGTTTGGAAGTCAGAAACCTGGCAAAATTTGGCCATGTTGTTCCACTTTGTGGAGGACTTGTTAACTTATATTTTCAGATTATTTCTCTTACTTGTGCTTCAGAATTGATTGTAAGAAATGGAACTTCAAATCTGCATTGTTGGAAAGTTGGAAAGATTGCTTGAAATCTTATTAAATATGTAGATTGTGCTGTTTTGGGATGTGTAATAATTTGATGTTGTAAGAGAGTTTTCACCTTGTTCAAAATAATACCAGCTGCTGTAATAATTCCTTATTCTCTCTAAAAGAAAACCAATCTAGTATGTTTTTACAGTGAATCTGGAATGAGATACTTTTCTTCGTTTTTCTAACTGAATCAAAAATTGTGTCACTTAAGCTTCTTTCAAAAAGATTTGAGAAAAATTGCATACTTTTATTTGGTGATCTTGTCTATGAAGAAAGGAGTTGTAATGATGTTGTTGTGTTGGGAAAAATCTGGAAAGTGAATTCACTTGTATTCTGTTTGCATTCTGTTCTCTCTCAAAGAAGAAATTGTTTCATTTCAAAAAAGGAAGAAGTTTAAAATTTTGTTCTTGTTTGAATAAGTCTTGTTGTTCCATACTTGAAGCTTTTAATGTATTATTTTGCCCAATTGGTATAAGGAGACCATGTATATGTTTATACATACCTTCATTATATATAAGTGTTTAAGATTTAACATTACAAAAATATGAATTCTACACTTCTCTCATCAACCAGTAAACTATACTTTATTGATCCTTGTATATTTGAAATACACTTGTATATGTATATGTATATGTATATGTATTCTCCTATTAACAATCCATTGGTAACTTCTGATGCATTAGAGTTTATATTTCTTAAGTTTCCCTGTAACCTGTTGAAAATCAAATTGCCGTTACAAAGCAAAAATGATATGAGAAAAATACCCATTAAATATAACTACTCTTATATATATATAGATTTATGGTGGGAATTCGAATGGGGCATCTCCACCTCTCACTTGTGACAGGGGGTCATGACATATGCCACAGCCCACTGGCCACAGCAGAGCCGCTCCCCATTCTCCACAGCCCCTCCCTTGCGCATTTCAGATGGACCGATTGGACCTGGCCGTAAGACCTTTCATTCTCTTGCTCGCCCACCTTTGGGTTATTCACAGTTCGACCCTGCATAAAGTTTAAAATATATATATGGGCTATTCACAGTTCGACCCTACATGAAGTTTAAAATATATATATGGGCTATTCACAGTTCGACCCTGCATAAAGTTTAAAATATATATATGGGCTATTCACAGTTCGACCCTACATGAAGTCTAAAATATATATATGGGCTATTCACAGTTCGACCCTATATGATATATCATATGGGCTCTTCTCAGTTATGACTACATGAAGTTTAAAATATATATATGGGCTATTCACAGTTCGACCCTGCATGAAGTTCTATATATATATATATATAAACAAAACAGTCCAACAAAATAGTCATTCATAACCCTGCTCAAAAGAAGAGCTTAAATAAAAGAAAGGAGAAACCTGCAGATCATTGTTTTGATCAAGAAAATAAAACAAAGGAAATGATGGATCCTTGATCCATAAACACCTGCAGATCAAACCCTAACGAGTTTTAAATGAATAGAGTAAATAATAATGTGAAATCATCCTTGCTCCCATTGGCTTGTGCTCCATAAGAACTCTTTCTCCTTTCCTCCAACCTGTAACAAAGAAAAATGCAAACAAATGCAAAGAGAAAATGAAATATGAATGAAATGATAAAGTAAATAAGGAAATTAGGGCATTGCTAGACGCTCTAATATCCTATGGTGGAGAGCCCTTTAATCCAAGGGCTCTCCTTTATTCAAAATTGGACTTAAAATAATTTAAATTTTGGCCATGTATTTAGTTAATATGAACCTTTAATCTTAGATGTTTTAATCTTATGAACCTTTGATTTTTCCCTTTATTAGGAGAATTAATGTTTAACAAGGTATGGGTCCATGTAGGAAATTAAATTGGACCCATGGTCAACTTTGGTAACTGGTGGGATTTCTTCGCCACTTTAATCATTTTCGAAACATTTAAAATACTCGAGATTAAATAAATTAACTTAAATGTTTCCGTCGTGATTATTTTATTGTCGTTAAATTAAATATCGTGTTAACCTCGCATAAGTGGCTTAACGCTATTTTTGCCCTTGAATTGTCTCAATATGCGACACGGTCGCATTTTTCCTAATTAACCTTAAAAATTTAAATAGTCCGCTCGAGCGGTTTGGTGTCGTTTCATCGTAGTATCATTACCGTGACTTAGTCGCATATGGGTGTTATCAAATCATAGTGTTATTAACTATACTATTTAAAAAAATTACCATTACTATTCTTATAATATTTTTGGGGTTACTTTGGGTATCTTTTGGACTTATTTTTGAACCCGCATCGACCAGGGCGCAACATCTACAAGGTATGGCACTGCCCTTAACCGTTCTATCTCTCCTTCACGAGCATAGGAAAACAGTGGTGCTCTAATACCAAATATTAAATTTGGTCAGAGATGTTACAAATAATAACACGATAACTCATGCAAATAACACCTGGCTTCTTCATTCATAGACATGAGTTTACATTTATAGATTTGATAAGCTCGTAAATGTAAGGATTCAAATCTTATTATCTATCTAACTCCTTAAAACATCTCACAAATACTATTAACGTGAGTTGGTTTAACAACGAAATATCTCTCTAACCTCTCACTAATAATAACATGATTGTATTAATACATTAATTTAACTCTAACTATATAAAGAAGTACTAATATTTCCTAACATCGTATACCTATCTTACAACATATCTTTTGTTTGTCGATTTAGTCTTTCAACAAAATATGTAGGTTTGGTGAGAATCAAGAGATACAACTCAACCATCTTTGAGTGTCCCTATGGTCGCCATTTCAAATCTCCAAATTGCATGGGTAATCAACCGCTGCAACCACTGCGTATGCTAGGTAATGGTGTTTAATATTGAGTTCACTCTATAACATGTTCTTGTAACATTTACTTTGTCTCCTCTTTAACTATGGGTTTCGCTTTTAAAGCTTGTTAGGTACACATTTACATCACTATTTTCACAACATTACATTTGTCTTTTAAACAATATTATTGTATTTGCCTTTGCAGCATTCATTTTACTACGAATGTGAAATTTTCACTTTTCTGAACTTCTTCTAGAATTTACGTAGACTTGCTCTATAACATTTTCTATCCACTTAACTTCTCAAACACTTCTAGACAACTTTATGTATTCTCTAATACACTTTTTTGTGGAAATAGGTATTCCTTTCAAAAACTACACAATCATCAATGTGACCATTTACACAGTCATATCAAATGACGCACTCCCCTATCTTAATACCTATTTGACTTTATTGTCCACGCTTATGGGCAAGTGCACGAAGATGGGAAACCAAAAAGTGGCCAAATTTTCAATTTGAAGTGAAATGCGCGCGCGTTTTCTAAAAGTGCGAGCACATTTTGTGAAAGTGTGAGCGCGTTATAACGCGCTTGCGTTCCTGTTTGCTATGTGGTATATGTGTTTGTGGAAGGGATATATTTACTAAAATAAATGGTTTAAGCAAATACTTTAAATTTATTTTAGTAAATATAAGAAATTATGGTCACTCTGCACCTTATGGAACTAGTCTCACAGCTCCATCAGTTATGGTTTAGAAGATAGTTTTTCATATTCTAATCTAGTCAGTACATAGGTATTTTTCAGGATTTCAGCATTTAGCCTAAAGCTTTTAGGGTTTAAATTCTACAATTAATATCTATTTTGGGAAAGAATATAGTCATTGTTTAGGTTTTTGGGTGTTCTTGATTGGTTATTGACATTTGTAGGAGTTTTAGATGTGTCAAAATTAGAATTTACAAACCTCGCAACTCCCAAAGGTAGTGACAATTGATTGAATATATGGACTCGTGAATTTTTCCATGAGCATGGAGTTGAATCCCTAATTTTGTCTTAGAATATGGTAAAATCATACTATGGATGAGCACCTAATTTACAAGCTTAGGGAATGCATCATTAAGAGGACCACTCAAGCGATCCTCACAATCAACAATGCAAGGGAGTGACCTTGGTTCCCATGTTGGCATGTATATAATCCTTTGATCCTTATAATATAGATTAACAATACTAAGGTGTGGGCAAGAAGATGATCTATCTAAGGAACCCATAATATCTTCATTGTTCAATAGAAGAATAAGACGTAACTTGAAGAGTTAGAAGCTAAAAGAGTGCATCACATTGATATATTTATAACACTCAATAAAAGTTAGGGCAAGAGTAGGTGAAAATGTGCAAAATCTTTCACACATTCATTTACTTTCTATTGAGAAAGAAACTCAAGACTTTCATGAAGATTTATGTTAAGTAAATTAGTTACATTCTCACTGTAGTGTAGGAGTAGGAAGGTTGATTCAAGTGTCACATACTTCATAAGCAATCAAATCTACATCAAAATTAAAAGAAATGCTTTTCAGGTATCCTTTTTTGTTTTTGCCAAGTAACCCTTGAAATATTTTCATATATGGACAAGACACCAATGAAATAATTTTGTGCATTACAAAAAAAGAATTTGGTGAAAGTGGTAAGAGGGTGTTGTCACGCAAAATGTATGGCATGAAAAATTGAAACTTTAAGCATGACAACTAAGCCCACAGTTGAATCTTTTGCTTCCTGGTCACTGGTGCATCCTTCCTCTGGCCAACCTGCCTCAGTACCACTCTCAACCTAGCTCAAAAGATATTATTAACAAGGTTTTGAAGTTTTGTTTCAATGTGCAGGGATGATTGAATACGATGATTGATGAGTTCAGTGTGACTTGATGGAAGATAACTTCCTTTGGAGGCCTAAAAAGGCCATTGTGAGCTAATCAAACACCCTCTGGGATAGTTCAAAAAATATATTAAGCATCCAGAGGTGATGTCAGGGAATCTTGGAAATGTTTGAGTCAATCTAGGAATATTTAGGAAAGGTTTGCTCATTCAAGGTCAATCTGCTCAACAACGGGTGTTCTAAGTGCAGGGAACAAACACTCTAATGCTGAAATCTGACTTCTCCGGATGATTTTGGGAGCTCTGTAATGAGTTAGGAGGAAAACAAATAGGCACTGGAAAGATATGTGAATCCTACACATGTTCGTAACATCCATTTTTCTCTAAGACTTGAAGGTTTCATGAAGAATTTCAAAATAGAGCAGCTGCCCCTTTTGGCTTCAGATAAAAATGGCCTTAAATTTACAATCTCTGAAGAGATGGTCACCACATTGTGACGGGTGAATATTTGTAAAGGGGTATAGGTACCTCTCGAAATGGGTACTGTCATAAATAGACTATTCTTTACCATGGGTGAGGATCTCATGAGCATGGGGCCAAATTTTGTGAGTTGAAAACACCTTCATAACACCCTAGGTTGTGTTTTTGAGTGACGAAACTTCTAACATGAAAAAGTGGTAAAAAATGAGTTACCATGAGTTGAAAGCATGTTTCTAAAACCTCAAGTGATGACTTAGGTGTTTAGAAACACTGTTAAGAGATCTACATTGTGATGGGAACATGATGCTCTCTTATAATTACAAGGCAAGAGCGAGGATCACTCTCTTACTTTTCAAGGCCTCCACAATTAACCCTAGTGATCACAAATCAACTCCATGATGCTCGAACCATTTTCTGATTATCCATCACTTACTAAAATAGGTATTCACCATGTGGATGGAAGGATTTCTCACTAAATGAGATTCTTGTCATGTGGCCACTTGTTGAACTGAAATGAGGTGGTTGTAAAGTTCTTCCTCCTTTGAAGTGTGATCACACTACAAGGTTCGAATGAGTATTTAAGAACACTACCAAGTGAGTTACATATATGGTTCTCTATATGAAGATCATCCTCTTACCCCTTCTGGCTACAGAATTCTCCTCAGATGGAATAAACTTCAAGATACTCATACACCTCTTTGCTCATATGCATCTCATGGAGATAGATGATGCCTTGATCCTTCACGCATGATGGTTTTGAATGCCTTGGCAGCTTGACTAGCTCATCTTGGCTTATTCCTTAAGAGGTTTGAACATGATGGCAGAGTCGAGATATGATGATCCTCAACTTACTCCATGAGCTTCCCATTTCACCTTTGAACATGATGACACACTTTTTTAACTTCACAATTCACTTTCCTGACCAAGATGTCACATGAGTGGAAACATGCTTATAGTATCTGGACGTATGCTCCACGAGGACGTGACCCCTGGGTTTTTTAGCTCGCCCCCATATCGGGGACGTTTCGAAACCTCAATGACGGGTAGGAAACGCCCCCTCCCATCCCCAAACTCTGCAAAAAATAGGAAACGTCTCGGGGACGTCTTTTTCGAATAGGAAATGGCAGGGGACGTCCAGACGTCTCTGATACATCCAAGGGACTTCCAGAAGTCCCTCGACCGTACCACGGATGTCTAGGCATCCCCTACGTCCCAGCCTTAACAAAACGATTTTTTTTTAAAACACAAATTTAATAAAAAATAAAGGAATGTGGGAGCCCACAAGGACCCCCACATTCATTCCTAACTACCCTAAACCTAAAACAACCTCTTACCATCAAAACAAAAAAAACTCATTTTTGTTATTTCTCATTTTGTGAAGGAGAAGACAAAGAAAGAAAAGAGCATAGAGAAGAAAAGCGAGCAGCAGTGAGAAGAAGGCAAAAGAACAATATTCTACACCATTAGAGGTACGTTTATCATCCTTTGTTCATTTTATAAATTTCCACAAACTATTTTTCATTGTTTCATTTTTATTTTATTTTTCCAAAGTTTCAAACTTCACAAACTTAGGGAAACATTTTTTTGTTTTTTGTTTTCACTTGCAGTTGCAGTTGGGTGTTGCATTTCCAATAAAAAACAATGAGCAGCAGTGAGGGTAGTGAGGGTGAAGGGATTCAAATGGCAATGCAACATATAGGTAGAACCAAAAATAGGGTTTCTTCGAGGGGTGAGAGTGTTGCACCAACTGTGGGTTCAAATAATCCATTTGATTGCCCTTCTCAACTCCTCAAAATCTATGCAAAGGGCCCATTCAATCCTAAAAAACCTCTTTCACAATTTGCAACAACCATTGACAAAGAAAAAAAAAATCACGGGGGAGTAGAGTGTGGTTGTGTCATATTTGCAACATAGAATTTAGGGGCAGCTACACACGGATTTATTCACATCTTTTGGGCATATCTAGACGAGGGGTAAAAGGTTGTTAAAGAGTTTATTCACATCTTTTGGGCATATCTAGACAAGGGGTAAAAAGTTGTTAAAGAATAACATTAGCTGAGAAGGCCGAAGTGACAAGGTTGCACATGGAGGGTGAGGCAACAAAAAAAGGGATGCCATTGGAGACTATGCATGGTACACAATTGCCTACCCAATTCGTGGATGTTGAAAGTCAAACGAGAGAGGATTCTACCAAGGGAAAGAAAGGCTACTACTGTTGCAGGGATGTTCAATGTGCAATCACGGGAAGTAGCTAACTCTTCTATTGCCAAATTCGTCTTTGCCAATGTTATACCATTTCATGTGTCATGTTCCCCTTACTTCAAACAAATGTTCAAAGATGTAATTGTTGTCAGTTCCTCATATGTCCCTCTTGGAGAACACAAACTGCGAACCAACCTCCTTGATAAAGAATATTCTAAGGTGAATGTGGTGATGGAGGAGATGAGGCAAACTTGGATACGGGTGGGTTGTTCTATCATCATGGATGGGTGGACCGATATTAAACATCAGCCACTCATCAATATCATTGTCACATGTCCTGTTGGCCCTTATTTTCTTAGAGCTATTGATTATACAGGGAAGAGGAAGGATGCAACCTTCCAATTTCAAATTTTAAAAGATGCCATTGAGGAGATTGGGGCCTCTAATGTTGTATATGTGGTGACTTCAAGATCAACAGACTCCTAAGTATCGTCAGACTCCAATTGCACGTTGGGATGTTGATGCCGAAGATGCTGTTCAGATTGATGAGGAGGCACAAGTGAAATTGGTTGGGGTTCCATTGGATGACGCAGCCCCTCATAATTCCAGTGACTCAAACTCAAGGTCTGATTTTGATGCCACTTTAGCGGATTTTGATTAAGGGTAGCAAATATTTTCATTTTGATTTTCTATCTTTCAAACATTTTGTAGCCCTTGGGTATTTCATTGTAAATGAAACTTGAATCTTATGTGAAATCTCAATTCAGCTCCAGTTTTATGTATTAAAGTTCTATGATGTGTGTGATGAATGCTTTAAGTTTAAGTTTATCAATGTTATCATATGAATATTTGAAATTTCCAATATTTTTAAGGTTGAATCTTATGTGAAATCTCAATTCGACTCTAATTTTATGTATTAAGGTTCTATAATGTATGTGATGAATGCTTTAGCAATGTTATCATGAATATTTGAAATTTTCTATATTTTTTACATTTTTCCTTATTTTTTAATAGCTGTCCCCTGCCGTCCCCTAAAAAAAGGCCTCCAAAAAAATCCATCCCAAAAACACGTCCCCCCGTCCCCTACTAACCCCGTCCCGAAAACTTAGTGGAACATAGATCTAGACAAATCTTCGCTTGATTGCTCCTCATGGAAATAGGTTTACTCCTCTACATAGAAGGATTGATCCCTCAATGAGACTTGAAGGAATGTTTGAGGGTGACCTCCATCTTCTTGAAGTCCAACTACATTGAAGCACTATGAAAGCCACTCTCTGAATTGCAAGATGTGAGCACATCACCCAGTATTGATTAAGTGTTTAGAAACAATCTCAAGAGATATGCACCGTTTGTGAGCTCGAGATGACTACCATCACCACTCATGGTGATCTTTCCTCATCATGTTAATGATGATCATTCCCTCGATGACTTGAATTTCAATGAGGTTCTTGATGTTTTTGATCCTTCACAGACCTCGTGATTCCACTGATTACACATGTTGTCCAAGTGACTGTTTATTACACATTTAGATACATATTTGTTTTCCTCTAAACTCATTCGGGAACTCCCCAAATCTTCCATAGAAGACAACATTCACCATTGAAGCTCTCATTCCCTACACCCTGAATACCCAATGTTGAATAGATGAATCTTGAATCATATTTTCTTTCCTAAATTACTTTAGACATTTTCAATTCTCTTCAAAATCACCTTCACATGCTTTAGAATTTCCCTGCACATTCCCGAAGTGTGTTTACCAGCTGCAAAATGGCCAAAAATATCCTTTTTAGGCCTCCGGAGGAAAATATCTTTCATTGAATTAATTTATCACCTTGGGTAATTATCCTTGCACACTAAAAAACTTTAAAACCTTGTTAGGAATTTCCTCTGAGCCAAGGTGAAGGTTGAACTGAAGGCAGGCTAGTAAGAGGAAGGATGCACATTGACTAGAAGGATGCACATATTGATGTCTATCAAGAGGAAAGGGATTGAATATTGTTATGCCCTTAGTCCTATAACTTATATTTGCATATTGTGATCTTTTATCTACATTTTGGTGTTCTTGGTGTTCTACAGCTGTTGATATTCAAATCTATCTAAGTAATTTCATTACAAATATTCAAATATACCTGCTTGAAGAGAAGGTTCTGAATTATGTGTAGCTTGTTGCCCAACAAATTACCAAAGTAGACTAGTGAGTTGAAAGTGTATAAATTCTCTGATGCACGTGAAGTTTTTGATGCAGTGGAGGATTTTTTAGAAAAAACATCCACAATATATGGACCTCTGATTTCTCTCGAGGATCACATTGGCAAAAGTTAGATCCTTTTGAGCACAACAATGTTGATCCCTTGCAGGGACTTGTCTTATTTTTCAGGTTGATGCAATGATATGGATCTGAAGGACAATTTTTTCTCAGAAGACGAAATTTTGGTGAATGGCCTTTAGGAACGTATCCTCTCAGATGAAGGCATCAATGAAGAAATATATTTTCTCAATTTTGAGAATGATGAGCATATAAGTGCATATACTACATAGTTACGAGGGGACGCGTCCCCCCATTTTTGATACATCCAGGACGTCTCGGAATCCTGGGGACGTGGGGGAAATGTCTCCCCCACGTTTCCCACAGTGCATGCTTGGTGGGAAATGTCCTGGGGACGTCTACATAGGGAGGGAAACGTCTTGGGGACGTCTACAGAGGGAGGGAAACGTCTTGGGGACGTGGGAAACGTGGGGGGACTTCCAAACATCCCTCACGTCCTCCACGTGGTCTGCCGCATTTTTAAATTAAAAAAACATAAAAACAACACTCTAAACTATATTTTTTAATTGTAAATGACTTATAATATAAAAACAACATTACTAACCTAACCCTAACCCTAAAAGTGCAATTTTATGTTATAAATTTACATTATGGGGCTCATTTCATATTCACACCAAGCAAGAGCAAGAGTGAGAGCAAGAGCAAGAACAAGAGCAAGGAAGAGGTATTTATAATTTTATTTGTTTACAATACTTGTTAAAAGTTTTTTTCTAAATTTAGATTATATTTGCATTTTTTATGGGCTGATTTTTAGCATTTGTATCTACATTCACAATGTAATCATGCATATAGTTTGTAGGATTTTAAAAAATGCATATTGCATAGGATTTGGTTTTTATTGGTTATGTTTTTTTTTAATTACATTTTTATTTCTAGTTTAAAATTTAGATTATATTTGCATTTTTTAGAGGATGTTTTTTAGCATTTGCATCTACATTCACAATGTAATCATGCATATAGTTTGTAGGATTTTTAAAAATGCATATTGCATAGGGTTTGGTTGTAAATGGTTACGTTTTTTTTTTAAATTACATTTTTATTTCTATTTTAAAATTTATATTATATTTGCATTTTTAAGGGTTGTTTTTTAGCATATGCATCTACATTCATAATGCAATCATGCATATAGTTTGTGGGATTTTAAAAAATGCATCTTCCCTAGGGTTTGGTTGTAAATGGTTACATTTTTTTTAATTACATTTTATTTCTAGTTTAAAATTTATATTAGATTTGCATTTTTTAGGAGTTGTTTTTTAGCATTTGCATCTACATTCACAATATAATCACGCATATAGTTTGTAGGATTTAAAAAAATGCATATTGGTTACATTTTTTTTTAAATTAATTCATTACATAATCAATCAATCAATCAATCATATAGTTATGGTTTTTTTTAATTCATTGCAGCAATCATCACCATGAGTTCTTCTGAGCATAGTTACCATGTTCGAAAAGTTCGGGTTGTTCGGATAGGGAAAAAAGTTCGGAAGTTCGGAATTTTGTAAAAATTCGGTTCGGTTCGGTTCGGTTTGGCTCGAAAAAATTATAAATTTTTAAAAAATATAAAATATGAATAATTACCAAAAAATTATAAAAACTAAAATACTTATTAATAATATACTAAAAGTTAAACCTAAAATAATTAAATTTATGTAACTAGTTACTAAATTAACTTAAACATTCGGTAATAAATTCAAGTATTACTATTATTAAGTATTAATCTCTACATATTGCTATTAAATTATTAATGTCTCTAAATAATAAGAAGTTGCTTGGTCCAAAGAGGTGCAAAAATGGATTTTATGAAAATAAGAAAAATATTGCCATCAATGCGTAGAGCTTGAGAAAATATACACTTTTGGAGAAAACGGCACTAGAAACTGAGCCATAGAATGAAAGTTATGGCACATGCAAGTTTTTGCTGCTACATCTTCCCGGACCCTTTCCAAAAATGGCAAATTTTTTTGTCCTTGTGAAAGTAATCCAAAACCGAACTTTTTTGCCAAAAAAGGAAAAAAAAATTTAGTCCCGAACCGAACCTAGCAAACAAGTTCGCTTTTCCCTGAAAATTCGGTCCGAAGCGAATTTCGCTTGTGTTCACCCGAACATGGTAACTATGCTTCTGAGTATGAGTATGAATCAGAGTAGGAGAGGGTTGAACGAGAAGTTGAGATAGGTGGCCGTGGAAGAGTTGGTGATGCCACAATAAGGGAGAGTGGAGAAGGGACACAAAATGTAGTGGCAGCGGGAACTGGTAGTGCTACCAATTGCCCCTCTCAAATGTTGTCCAAATTTGTCATTGGACCATTTGATAAGAAGAAGTCATTGCAACAATTTGCCCAAATAATTGATAACCCCATCTCCAAGTCTCAAGGGGGAGCAAAGTATGCAAGTGCAACATATGTGCACTGACTTGGCATGGCAGTATCACTAGAACCAATGCACACTTGTTGCACCTTACAGGAAGGGGGGTTGGCACTTGTAAGGGCCTTTCACTAGAGCTGAGAGCTGAGATGGTGAGAATCTTCAATGGAAATACTACTAACAATGTGCTAGAAGTTCGTAGTTCTACTCTGACTAGCAAACATAGTAATACTCTAGCTGGTTCTAGTTTTGGAGTGTCAGAAGTGAAAAGCAGAGGAAAGAGAAAGGCCTTGGGGGCAGCCCCAAATTTAGTTGTTGACATGTTTGATTCAAAGGCAAGGGAAGAGGCAGATGATGCTATTGGGAAATTTTTCTATGCTGCTGGGATTCCATTTAATGTCGTTCGCTCTCCTTAATGCAAGGAGGCTATGGCTAAGGTTGCAAAAGCAAGTAAAAGTTATGTGCCTCCTGGAGACACAAAACTGAGGACGACAATCTTAGATAGAAACTATTCCAAGTTTAATCTGTTGATGGAGGAGATGAAGGTGACATGGATGTCACATGGATGTAGCATTATCATGGATGGGTGGACGGATATTAAACATCGTCCTCTCATCAATATCATTGTCTCTTGCAAAGATGGACCGTACTTCTTGAGAACAATTGATTGTTCTGGGAAGTGGAAAGATGTTGAGTTTCAGTATCATATTTTGAAGAATGCCATTGGAGAGGTTGGACCTTCAAACGTTATACAGGTTGTCACAGATGCAGCTTATGTGTGCAGAGCAGCAGGCAAGCTAGTGGAGCGGGAATATAGGCATATTTATTGAACTCCATGTGTGCATGCCATGAACAATGCACTGAAAGACATAGGGAAGATTCAGTGGGTCAACCAGATAGTGACTAAGGCCAGGGATGTGCAGAAGTTCATATGTAATCACCACACGTCATTGGCACTTTTTCGAAATTTTTCGAAGAAGGAATTTTTGAAACCAGTTGACACCTGCTTTGCATCCTATTTTATTTTGTTGGAGAGGATGTCTGAGTTGCAGGAGCCCCTGCAAATTATGATTATGACACAGGATTAGACTAGTGGCGTGAGTCCAAGACAGATCAAGGTTAAGGAGTAAAGGAAGTGGTGTTGCGGAAAACATTTTGGGTTGATATGAAATACACCATATCAATCATAGCTCCAATTTTTAGTGTCATCAAATATGGGAATTCTAACAGCCCCAATCTCGGTGAGATCTACGAGTGCATTAACAGCATGCTTGGGCAAATGAAGGTAGCTATTCAGGTGAGGGAACCCCACTTTGGAGTTCTATAATGAACATATCTCTATTTCAAAAATCGCGATTTATCGGCGATAAATCGTTTACAAGCATGAAAATGATTAATCTTTTGAAAAATCGCGATTTTTGTTATGTTGATAAATCGGCGATTAATCGCGATAAAAATAACCTGCAAAATCGTGGCTAAACTCGTCGAAAATCGTGGGGAAAATCGTGGCTTAGGGTTAAATACGAAAATAGACCAAATCGATTTGTTTTTTCTCATGTTTTCTCTTTGCCCGACTCGTTTTTGCTACTGCGACTTGCATTTACTCTGTTCATGGGCATTCGATGTGGATAGGAGGGCGCTCGACTTGTTTTTGCTGTTGCGACTTGTATTTTCTCCATTCGTGCCCATTCGTGTCTCGTTTCATGGGATTTGTGGCAGTTTCATGGGATTCCAACCAGCTCAAAGAGAAATGGATCTCGTTTTTTTTCTTATCACCTGTTCGTGGCCCTAGCCAGCAGATTCGCAATATACAGTCTTCATATTAGACAATATACTATAGTCGAACATATATAATATAGTTGAATCTATAGTATAACATATATAATATACTATATTTATTTATAGTTGAATCTATGAACTATATAGTGTATAATAGTAGACTGTAATTAAATTAAAATTTAAAAAAAAGTATAACTATTCATAATAGTAAGTTGTAATAGTAATAATAAATATATTCATAGAACAATGATATTTTACTTGGAAACATTAGTAATAGTAATAATAACTATAGTATATAACTATTCGCGACATTAATCTTCTACCTTATTAGTAAAAGTATATTTATAATATTAATAACTATACACGTAATAGTAAATTAGTAATACTAACTGTAATAATAAATATATAATGTATTACTATTCGTGACACTAACAGTAAATTAGTAATAATAAATATATTTATTGTTAATAGTGAATACAATGATATTTTTTTATATAATTTATTCTATAGAGTCAATTATCGCATCATTTAACAATGTTTTTACATTTAATTTAAGTTTATTTTATGAATTTAAATGTTTTTAAAAGTAGCGATAAAGTTCCCGATTAATGCCGATAAATTGTCGATTCCCGATTTCCGATTCAAAATTTGATCTGTCGATTAATCGTTGATAACGATTTTTTGAACTATGGAACATATACAGCCCATTATTCAGCGAAGATGGGAGAAGTTGGACACTCCTCTTCATATGGTTGTGTATGCACTGAATCCCAAATGGTATGTGGAGAGGCCAGGCAAAGTTATCCCATTGGATGATGATGAGGTGAAGAAGGGCCTTATGAAGGCCTTTAAAAAAATGTACACTCCACAGGAGGCTTCACAGATCAGATTGGAGTGGCTCGACTTCACTGAACTTGATGGGTACAAAACATCAGCAAAGCCAGACAGGGTAACAATAGCACAGGAGAAGCCAGTGAGTTGGTGGTGACTGTATGGGCTTCCAGGACTGTTGTGACCACTTGTCATTCACCTCCTTTCCCATGTTTCTAGCTCCTCTGCCTCTGAGAGGAACTGGTCTACATATGGTTGGATACACTCTGTTAAGAGGAATAGGCTTACCTCTGCGAGAGCAGAGAAGCTTGTAGCTGTACACAATGCTTTGTGTCTTATGGATCGCAAGACACCTGAGTACAAATAGACCCCAGCATTACGGTGGGATGTAGCTCCCGAGGAGCCGAGGCAGGTTGAAGAGAACAATACTGTGCAATGGGGATTAATTGGGCTTACCTTTGAGGACAAGGATGCTAGTACCAGCAAGGAGTTCATGGATATTGCTTCAGATGTTGATTCTGATTTTTAGGCTGATACTTGTTTGTCCTCTTCTTTTGTAATATTGACAATAGACAATTGTTGGTGTTTTTGGCTATGATATTAATGATATGAATATCAGCTATTATTACTTGATCAATCATAATTTAGAATGTTTTTACTTTTATATTTTATAATATATTTGAAATTTCAGCTTGTCTCAAATTCAAAATTCAAATATGTATTATGAATTAATTTATGACATTAACATATTGATATTATAGTATTAAGGAATGTATTTGATGTTTATGAGTTCGAGTTTCACCTTATTTAAATTTCAAATGGTTTTATTTCAGCTTATGTATATAATTTAGTCACTATATCTTTATATTTTAAATATTTATATATTTTTTAATTAGTCGTGCCCCTGCTGTCCCCCCGCCATCCCCAAAATTTAGAAATTTTTTGCCATCCCGGAAACCCCATCCCCCCGTCTCAGGTAACTATGATATACTACATATAATCCAAATGAATCTATTTTGTTGGATAAGCATTTGATTCGTTTCAGCATAAAGGACAAGCCTAAAAGGTTTTGTACAGTTTATGGGACTACTATACAATTCAAGCTAAATTTTGAGAGTTCGCCAATAACTGTTGGTGAGCAGCAGCGGAAGGAAGACACATTCCATGATAAAGAATCACCAACCATACTCAAATAGGAGTATGAGAAAGAGCTTCAGCTCTTGAATTTTCAGCTTGTCCACTTATATCAATATTCAGTTATTCTGAGTGTATGGAAGACAAACAACATTTTCATTTGTTGAGCACAGGAAAGCCATGAGGTACAAATTTCTTCTGTTCATTTTCATGCGTTGCCTATGGCTAGTTGTTGGTGTCTTCGAAGTAGTGTTATGGAGCTATTTTTCAATACTTTTCAATGTATTTGTTCAACTTGGTTGTTTCCAGTGACAGTTGTCTTAATTTCTTGCAAATAAGATGTTATGCATTAGGGAGGTAGCCAAGATGGTGAATATAATAGTTTTTAATTGCCTGTGCAATTTTTATTATGTGCATTGCAAAAGGATGTTGCCCCGAATTTCTCACAGCCGGAAGGCTCCAAAGAGAGAAAATTATAGGGCATCAACCATTTAATTTTATAAGTCTTAAATAATCTTTAAAGAGCCCAGCATCATTCAATTCACAGTGATTTGTGCTTGCAGGCCATTGATCTCAGTATCGCACGCAAAGCATTGTTTTTAAAAGGATGCTCTTTTCAGGCATGGAACATTGACCAAGGAACTTGCCTTAATTAAAGCTTTCTTTGGTTCCTGACCCTTGAAGCTAAGTGAATTGCATGTTCAAAAAGGGATAAATCATAGGAAAGCCAAGAGATGTCAATCCCAATGACAATCTCGAATCACCCCCTACCATTTGATCACTTTTTGTCAAATACTGCTAACCATTGGATGAAGACAAAATCAGATGTTGTGGGAATCAAGAACTGAATGTCATTTCTTACAGACTGTCAAACTGAACCTTTACGCCCAAACCTCATTTGTTTAATCCATTTATGGCATCGAGAAAATGACTACAAACTTATTCTAAATTGGCTAGTGTAGATCGTCTTACAAACCTTGAGGACAAAGAAGCGTCATTCTTGACAGGTAGTGTAGCATTTTTGATGGTTGAGAATTGGTTTCAAATTTCAAAGGCAATACAAAATCTACCCCTTCCAATCAGATGAGGCTTTTTCACATCCTTTTGTCAAGAAAACAAATGAAACAAGAGTTGGTTCCAGTCTTCAATTTATGGATGTTACAATGAGCCTGTTAGAAGCACATGACTGAGAGGGGGGGGTGAATCAGTCCTTTGAAAACTTTATTCCATTTCATTCATCACTCATTCTTCATTTATGATTCATTCAACCATACACACTTATAACCTTTTAAGCATTTAAAATGATTAAACCATGCACAATCACACCATACACATGAGCAAGAGACACAATGACACAAGATATATGTGGAAAACCCTCAAGGGAAAGAAAACCCATTGAAGCTCTACTTATATTACTCAAAACAAAGGACTCGTGAATATTACACATCACAAGAGATTTTTTTAGTGAGGCACCAACCCCTAGTTTAGTAGGGGCACCAACCCTACAAGGAGGCTACAACCCCGCGCAAGATGACCATAGCACCAACTTAGCCACCTAAATATGTTTGTCGCCATTGATTTATTGCTACTACAACTAAAGATGACACCATGAAGCTCACTCTTCTATCTCTCTCAAAAGTTGCTCTCTAGCCTTCCTTGCTCACATGCTTCTTCTTTAAGTTGATTCTGAACACTTTCCCTAACTCGCCATCATCTGATCTCTTTTAGATCATTATTGCATCATTTCTGCCTTCTCATGATGGTCACTAAGACCTCTTACTACCCCAAATACTCTCCTTTAGGTCGCACTTTTTCCTCTCTCTAGATTAGCACAAATGAGCTCTTCTAATTTGCTTTTATACCCTTCTCTTGGTCATAAAACATGTAGGTCGGCTTTCATATAGTAAAATCACTTAAAGCATCATTAGAACATCTTAGAAAAATCATCCAAAGGACCATATAGCTTGCCAAGATCACCAAGACCCTTATAGACTTCCATTAGGACACAACAAGCCCTAAAACCCAAAAACAAGCAACTCGCTAAGCATGGAGTGTTCTAGACTAAATCAAACTTCACCAAGGCATGCCACACACTTAGACATTATGTCTAAGCCCCTCAACAATCTGCAGCAATCATGAAAACAACTCAGAACAATCATCACACCATGACACCCTCATGAGACCATGCTCAACCAAGCACCCACAAAATTAGCCTTCAAAGATCATATCATAACTTACTCAATACTCGACAAAAATTCAAGTATGATATATCATTGAAAACCTCTTGATGTCAGGATCACCACCAAATTCACACCAAGTCATAAAACCACCTGCAGCACCTCCAAAACTGCTTTGTTCCCAAACTGCTCCAAACTGCCCCAAAACCAGTCCTCATAAATAGGGCACACTTTGCATCCTAGGGCTTCAACCATGATCTAAAACTATCATAAACATGTAGTACAACTCCCATGCTTCCGTAAATGGTAATTTAGTCAATAGGTTCAATGGAAAACTTTTGCGCAAACTGAACCTTTCCACAAACTTGCCTTTTTGGGTGGGGCCCACATACAACCAAAACCTCTAAATCACGCCTGGATAAAGCTGGAGGAGTCCTCTACAACCACTTATCATCACATTTGCAAAAGGAATCAATTATGGACCTGTAAAAACCATTTTCTCGCAAGTCGTTCCAAAGCTAGGGTTTCAAGAGGGTTAAAAAGTTATTTAGCTTCTCAACGATTGTTCATAAAAACGTGATGATCAAACAACCTCATTCTTCTTGGAAAATCTTCATAACTGACCTACTCAACTTTCCCCTAGAGTTTGGGTCCCCATGCAAAGCATACACTCCCCAATGAGCATCTGAAAGACAACTTTTAGCTTTGGTTTCTCATCTTCGCAACCCGATTTTGGTAAAAAACTCAATATCTTACACATACCTGCAGACCAACACCTGAAATTTGGACCACATTTCTAAATCAACCTACCACACTCTCCAAATCTTACTTTTGCACTGCCATATTGGAAATAGTCCAACTCACTTCTCTAGGGCATGCTTTCTTAAGAATTAGGTCTAGAACAAACCTAGAAACCACAGCAAACACTTGTACCTGCACTCTCAGACACTTGTGAGTGTCTCTACACTTCATCTACATGTTTCCCATGCTCACACAACTGCTACATGTTTCACTTCACCTTGCTATGCCTCATCCTGCTCACTAGGCCTCCAGAACAAGCACTTGAAACATGTTTGTTTCACCAAATCTGATCTCAACACATCTCAGCCAACCTTGAACACGTGTTTAGAAGCTACAACACACCCTATGACATCACTCTAACACTATTCATGCCTTTGCAAGTCATCATCACAACTCCTACAAGTCACTATACTGCTCTAAAGCCCAAGTAACACCATGCAATCTCAGCAAGACAGGCAATGATCATCAATGACAACATCGAGAACTTACCTAAACCATCTGGAAACCCTTTAACATCAATGGCACTTGACAATAATGACAACAATGGCACATTGTCCAACAAAGCCTTTAGATCATATTGAACTCACTAAAAATGGAAAGGAAGCTTCACAAGACTGGAAGGGGGTGCCTTGACCTTATTCCATGGCCTAGAGAGATTACCACAATCTTATATCATGAACATTGATGGAATCGAAGGTACTAGAAAAATGGTTGGACCATTTTTGAGGGATGAAAAGAATCCTGTGCATCTACCAAAATTGTTCTACGTCGGTTGGCTTCTTCCCATTTCTGTTCCCGAGGTTCTAGGTGGCAGGAGTTGTAATGATTTCCCTATGTTTGAGCAGTAGAGTACCCCAAATGGAGGACAAATAATGCATCAAATATGTAACAAGGATAATATTCCTTGGAGAGACACCATTGGCTCACTTTTTATCAAAGACCGGTACCTGTTGGGTAAAGTCAAAATCAGACGTGGGAATCAAGAATTGAATGTCACTTCTTACAGACTGTCAAGTTATACCTTCTAGCACCAAACTCATTTTCTAAATCCATTTTGGGCATCAAGAAAGTGATCACAAACTTTATCCCAATTTGGCTAGTGTGAATCATCTTTTGCAGACCTCGAGATGGTTAAGTGCCATTCTTGATAGATTGTGTGGCATTTCCAATGGTTGAGAGTTGGTTTCATTTTTCAAAGGCAATTTAAAATCTACCCCTTGTAATCAGACAAGGACTCTTTATATCCTTTTTTCAAAAAAGAATGAAACAAGGGCCGGTTCAAACCTTCTATTTATAGATGTTACGATGAGCCTTTACATCAAATTGAACTCACTAAATATGGAAAGACGGATTCATAAGAGTGGAAGGGTGTGTCTCGAGCTTATTCCATGGCATAGAGAGAGGATCACAATCTTCAATCATGATTATTTATGGATTCAAAGGAATTGGGAAAATGATTTGGTCATTTTGAGGAATCAACCAAAAGTGTTCTAAGTCAGTTATCTCTTCTCATGTCTTCTCTTGAGGCTCTACTAGTATTTACAAAGGGTGGCATGCATTGTAATGATTTCCTTACATTTGGGCCAATATTACCCCAAACATAGGAGAACTAATGCGTCAAATGTGCAGCAAGGATAATAATCCCTGAAGAGTAACATTTGTGTGGCTTCCCAGTCAACACTACATAGGAGGGAGCACATTGAGTGTGCTTCAGGTGGCATGGCATTGTTAAGGAGGATCCCAATGCTTTCCAAATTATCCATGGGAGCAAACACCACTCCCTTCACTGATGTTTATATCTCATCAACCTTTAGTAATCATGTCAGGAGAGTAAGCATTATTTTTACTCTATTTCCCAAGAATAAGGTACTTCTAGACTCTATAATTCTTTCAAGCAAGAATCCCCTGATAGCTGCCAAAAATGTAGTGCTCAAAAGCACTCCCTTGTAAAGCATGGCTTTATTTTTAAGTTTTTTTTTTGAGGCATTACCTTGTATGTTTGAATGAAGCCCACAAGGTTAATGGAGGTCTTGCCTTGAAAGGTAAATCACCACAGCTTCGAGTGATCGCCTATTGTCGATTTCACAATCCTAGGTCATAGAGCTAGTGGGCCGTCAAAGATAAAGTAACGAGGGGATTATATCATACAACTCCCACACTATTCAATCTAGCATCCCCTTCCAAATGAACGAAGATTGGAATTTCGAAGACTAACAAGAGCCTGACAACTTCCAAGTGTTCCTCACACTATTGATGCACTTTGATTGAACAACACCAACCTAAAATGGAATCCTCCATGGTATATGAGAAATATAATAAGGTGATATCATTTAATAAATCATTTTGGTTGGGCCAGGCATTGCAAAAACATTAAATGGAAGGCATTATATCATGCAGCCTTTTGCATCATTCAATCGAATACCACCTTACAGAATGGATGAGAATCGCAGGATTGGGGACTAACACAAGATAGACACATCCCAAATGTTCCCCTAATTGTTGATTTATTTAGATCGACAGCATAGAGACATGAGGGAATTTATCTCCAATATTATAAGGAATGGCATTGATGTGAGCATTCATTGAGATCAGTTCCCTTAAGGAAATAGAAAAGGATCATGGCCATCCACATGGAATTTGATGGGAGATTCGAGAAATTATCAAAGCTCGTTGATCGCTTGGGTTTCCTCTTGTCGTTGATCTCCCCACATCATATCTAATCCAATCGTTGGCGGCCTCCAATAGGCTCCACTACTGGACGAAGAAGACACGTGGTAGCTAACCATTGATCGAAGAACTTGGTAGAGGATTCCCCCATGATACAATGGCAGGATTCATTTGAGGCCCTTGTTCAAATGAGATAAGAAGGAATCTAAGAGCAAGGACAAGCATCATCTCCACAGAGAAGATTATGAATCGCTGTTTCAAGAAGATGCAGATCATCTGACATGAGGAGATTACTTTCCCTCACATTCCAACATTTGTTCTATGTTGAAAAATTGTATGGTGAATATTTGTGCATGTGGCACATTCTTATTCCACAAACAAGAATTTTAATCGTAGATATTGAGTTGTAAGCTCTACACAAAGAGCCTTTTTTTCCCTTATAACTTTTTAGGATCCCCTAAGAGTTTCCATTGTGAATCATAGCCTTAGTTTTAATTTCTTTGTGTTAATGTTAGTTTATTTCATAACTAAATGCAACTTTGTATCTTTGAAGCACCTAATAAAAAATTGCAGCTATTTTCCTGACATTGGTCAAGACCTATGTATGGATGATTGACTTATTTTTACAGAGTTAAAAATATTTACTTCTTGCATCCAGTTATGTGATGAATAATGTTAGAGTTAGCTAAGTAATTGTTTCGTGTTCATCCTTTTGTTTGAATGAGCTTTAGATCATACCAACTTGGCACATCGTCCCCTTCCATTTATGCATTTCAAAATAGTTTATCTCACTCTTTTCCCAATCAAGAAATTAGGTATCATTAGAATAAGGGAGCCAACCTTCTCCATAGGTTTTATTAGCTATAAAACTACTAAGAAATCCCATTGTGACACTTAGATTATGGGTTCATTATTGTTTATTTAACAGCCATGCAATTTAAGGTGTCAGCAGTTATAGCAATCATACACCTATGAGGTATTTATGTCCAGTTCACCCACAGACCAGCCTTTGAAAGATTGCACGTCCACCTTGGTCGGCTTTTCTATCAACTGCAATCTAACTTAAATATAATCCATTTTCTCCAATATTTTTTTCATTTGTATGTGTTTTCAATTTAATCAAATGCCTAACAAGGTATGATAGAAAGTTTTGCTCACGTTGCTCTGGTTTGGTCCTTGTGTCCTCCCCTTTGTCACCATTCATGCCAAGTTAGCCTAATTTTTCCTAGTCATGCAACTTTTTGGATTGGAAATGGTATTTTAGACGTTTTTAAGAAAATCGCTTTTGTGCCCCTGAACTTTCATGAATAATGGAGAATTCTTTTTAGTCACCTTTTAACACGTCACGCCCTAGGCCTTGTTGGGCTTCAGCCTAGACCTATGCACCAAACCAGTTGTTTTTCTTGCAAGTTGAAAACTTGAAACCATCATAATTCCCTTGTACCAAGGCCCCATTGTAATTTGGGTTTGGGATTGGCAACATTTTTTGATTGATTGCCATTTAAATTTTATGGTTTTTTTAAAGCATTTATTGTGTATAAAATTCTTTCTTTGAGTTATTTAATATACAGGTTCCTTTATATTAAGCATTTATAATGTGAAATTTAAGACTTACTGACATAAAACAGTAAATGGCATTGTGTTTTAGTTCATCACATTGGAATCTTATAAAGCTGAATTTTATTTACTAATATGACTATGAATTTTATGTTGATTACCATGATGTTATCAATGTTACTTTTGCATGTGTTTTGCGAGGTTATCATGATTCCTGAACCAAGGTGACAAATTTTAACAGAATGATTATGACTAGATTGTACTTTGAACCTTGCGATGGTTATGGCAGATCTGTTGCAATGCATTGTTGATATTTTGTGTGCAATGAATAAAGTTGAAAAAACATGAGTTTCATAATTTTTGCAAATCTTAAGAGTCCTTCACTAAGCCTCAACCAAATTGTACCAAGTTGCACAAGATTAGAGAGAGAGCTTCTGGAAAAAAAGGGTAAGGTTTTTTCACGCTGGATATCTAGACATGAGCAACTTTGGTGGCAGAGGCGATATCAAGCATGTCAGTTGCACAAGAACATTTTAATGTACTCATTGTATATTTTGTTGGAGCGCATATTTGAGGGTGAGTGTTTAATTACAAACATGATTCCAACTTTATTACATACTTCTATTATATGGTTTGGATGAATGGTTATAACAACGAACCACCTGTGAGGAAATAATATTCATTTCACCCACACAAAGATTGTAGGTGTCCACCAATGGTCACCTTGTACTATTGACTGCAGTCTAATATATCATTCATTCTTTCCAATTTTGTTTCATTTATGTGTTTTCAGTCTATTCAAATACCTTACACTTGTATTAAGTGGCTGATTGAAGAATTTAAAACACTTGTCATTTTTATCAAAAGAATTCTTTCTCTAATTTTCCTCTACCATTTGATATTTTATACAACAAACATAAATAAGCAATCAATAAAACTCCAATGAATATCCAAAGTCAGATAATTATTGAAGTTACAACTATAGCAGACATACATTCACAAAATTCCATTGATGTATGGTTATGACTACCAACCACCTGTGAGGTAATGATATTCATTTCACCCACACATAGATTGTAGGTGTCCACCAATGGTCACCTTGTACTATTGACTGCAGTATAATATATCATTCATTCTCTCCAATATTGTTTCATTTGTGTGTTTTCAGTCTATTCAAATACCTTACACTTGTCTTAAGTGGCTGATTGAAGAATTTAAAACACTTGTCATTTTAATCAAAAGAATTCTTCTTTAATTTTCCTCTACCATTTGGCATTTTATACAAGAAACATAAATAAGCAATGAATAAAACTCCAATGGAGATTCAGAGTCAGATAATTATTAAGTTACAACTATAGCAGACATACATTAACAAAATTCCATTGATGTAATGAGGTTATAAATTGCAAAAAAAGGACTTAAATAAGAGTTTTACCTGAGAATTATTCCTTATACCAAAGTGCTGCAGCATTGCTTTGTCATCAACAAGGTTCTGGTTTTCATAGCTTAGACAAAAATTTGACCAAACATGTCTCCTGCAAAAGTTATGCACGATACATCAGCCTCCATAGAGGCAACACAGATTTATAAATATACTAATTAGATCTTATACTTTGAAGCAATCAAACCAAGAATTATGAAGAGAAAGGCAAGACAAACAATTAAAAATGAGTACTGTGCACTAACCAGTACCAATAGAGAGGTTATTAGATTGATATAATCATGTATATATAAAATGATAAAGAAAATACAATGTAAATTAAACACACCAATTTTTAGGTAATTTCTTGATGTGTTTAATTATAATCACCTTCATAAGCATGGCAATTGCCAACTAGTTGGAATATTGGTTGGACATTGTCATGAATTCTCACAATGCCTGCTTTAAATTTTGAAATACATATATAGTTGCAAATGGGTACACATGTGCATATCTTGACTTTTATATTACAAATGATTATGACAACCCCCTTCATTGCATGATCATTAAGCCATAGAAAATTCTGTATTTGAAGTGGTCATTAAGTAATGCTTTGGGGGAATGAGTAGTTTTGTAAGAATGAAAGGAAATTAGATATACTGTGTAAAGATAATGTAAGCAAATATATTATAGATAATGGACCCATGCTCATCAGTATTTGGCCTGTTGCACAATATAGTTATGTTTCATTGACCGAGAAAATTTTCTGCAATGGCCTATTTGACTGTTGTACTTTGTTGTAATTACTGGTTTGACTGTTATACCTACTGTGTTGACCAAAAAAACCTGGTTGACTGGAAAAATTATGTTAAATATTTGACCAATATGACACTTTAATTGCACTCAATAATGATGATGAATTGAGCTGTCATAAATAGTTTCTAGGTCATTATTGTTGTTGTATGAGGTCTAGGGATTCAGTTGAGCTTGTTAAAATGAGTCTACTCATACTTCCCAATATTTAATAGACAGCATTCAGTTGGGATTTCTTTATTCTCCGTGAAGATAGATGGTCCAATTCAGGTAAGGTTTCTTTATGCTAGTAATAAAGGGCCTGATCCAGTTGAGGTAAGTCATGCTCCCAATGCTGAATGTGGGGTTAGGTTGAGGTTTGTCAAACTCCCCAATAATAGAAAACCACCAGTTTAGTTGAGATTTCTTATGCTCCCCAATGATAGAAGACCACCTGCTTCGTTGAGGTTACTCATGTTCCTAATGTCGAATGTGAGGTTCAATAGATGTTTCTCATGTCCCCTGATAATGGTTGGCTCAATTGATGATACTGATAGCCCCTTAAACGGGTAATGGAATGATTATTGCATTGGATGAAGATTGGATTGTTATATTTCTTATATTTTGGGCTAGAAGGCAAGGACAAAGTTTGATAGAGTCCCAGATTAGTGATGTCTAATGGCAATAAACGTCAAGCCATGCGCACATCATGATCAGTATGGTCATGGTTTTCCTTCAAGTTAACTATTGGATTTAATTACTGACTTGGATGGTTCATGTGCAAGTGCCATTGAAGTAATAGAATAGGTTTCATGCATATTTTCATTGTATACAAGTATCCATGGGCGATTTGTAACCAAATGCTTAACACGTGCCATTCTAAATACATCCTTGTATGTTACAAAGAATCTTCTTGAATTCTACACTGTATTTTCTTAGATTTCTTTTTTAATGGGATTTTTAAAAGTGTATTAAGCCATCTCTTTGATGACCAAATTTTAATGAGTAATCATTTCTATTATGACATTTCTCTCATGTACATTGGTAATGATCACAAGGCAAGGTGACCTATAATGCACACAAGCAACTCAAACGATGTCAGTACCAAAGAGAAAGAAGATGTTAACATATCAACCGGGGGAATTTCACGCAGGCCTAGAAATAGACAGTCTGTGGGCTGTATTTTGGAACTTTGCCGTATATTACAGCTTAAATTATAGGCTACCTGTAAACATATACTGATATAGACGGGAAACATATTGCAGATGACATTTTATATATGATCAGGACAGAATAGAAGCTATCTTGCCTATACTAAGATGAAAGATAACTCCACAATATAAAATTCTAAGGTTCCTCTACATAACATAGATGGAGAATATTCAATATTTGTAAGGGTTTGAATTATGACACACTATGACAAGTCATAATAGCTATGACACTATATAACAAGTACATAAGAGGGACAAAATAATAAAAAAGGGCCAAAAATAAACACATTCTACGTAACCGCATGAACCACATAATAGGATCCCACACATTGGGTAATAAAAATAACATTCATAGACTTGAAAATTAAACATTAGTTCTAATACATTTACCCCCCAAACATTATTTCTAACACCCTTTCCCCCCACCCATCCTCCTTCCCAATAGTGTTTAGTTCCTTATCTCTAATGTAAAGAACTCTCTTAATATTCTCAAATTTCCCCCTAGATATAGGTTTATCGAGGATTTCAACCATTAAATTAACAGTTGGAATATGCACCAACCCAAGTGCTCTGTTTTGCACCTACTCTAGAATGAAATGGCAATGCACCTCTGCATGCTTAGTCCTAACATGGAACACACAGTTTTTCAAAAGTTGAATGGCAATCTAATTGTCACAAAACAGTGCTTTAGGATCATCCTGCACAAGCCCAAAGTAACAAAGAATCTTTCTTAGCCAAATTGCCTCATAAGTAGCTATAACTGCAGTCTTATATTCCACTTCAGTTGATGACAAAGGAACAATATCTTGTTTCTCGTTGCATGAAGAAATTACACCAAAACAAAAAGTGAATGCTTTCCTTGATGTAGTCCTCATATTATCAATGGCGCCAGCCTGGTATGAGTCTGTGTAGCCCTGAAGTTTGGAATCGTGACATCTAGTGAAGATGAGTACAAACGTGATATTGCCTTTTACATATCTCAAAATCCTTTTTGTAACCTTCTTTGGAAATTGGTCAGAGATTAACAAATGTAAATACACAGGAATAAAACACTATAACACAAGGAATTATTTTATTTATATGCAATAAGGACATTTATACAATAGATTGATCATATATCCTAGGACATGTTTTATCACTGCCAAATATCCCTCAAACCATCCTATCCTAATTCTATACTACATGGGTGCTATAACCACCCAGCAAACCTATCTAATTAATTTTTAACCAAATTATATATTATATCATATAATATTTTCTGGATGCATCATCCAGGAGAAGCTTAAGCTTGACCAAACCCACTATGTCTAAACTACAATACACCAAGCATAGTATAACATATTATGGAGTAATAATTCCCAACACCTTCCAATGAGATGAGGGACATCTCATAAAACGTGACACAAAACGGATGGCATAGCTGCTATAAGGGCTCATGGTAGTCAAACAAATGAGACTTCCACAAGTTGCTTATACAAAGTACCATCTAAAGGTTTATCAGATGTATCTGAAGTCAACTTGGCACAAACTTCCATAAGAGCAGACATAAATTTGCAATCCTCCATATGAAAGCATTACAATAAACCATGTGAATATTTAGATTGATATACTAATATTCCATATTTCTTCTTTCATACATTCAGGACTAAGTAATAATGGAAAGGACTTGGATCAAATGCCTCAGAAGCTTCACACAATTGCTTCTTATGAGAGTTGATCTTACAAGTGTCACAATTTGTGACAATGAAATCATTAGAGTAAACCCGCAACAATTTCACCAACCTCATATTTAAATACAAAGTGTGATCAAAGTCAAATCCAGTTAGTCCATGGGAAGTAAAATACTCATGAATACTGAAAAATGAATTAAATGGGGGACATGAAGCTCTCCTAGGGTTTGATGCATGTCTAGTGGTGCTTCGAAAATTTCTTGGTCTGTTATTTCTAGAGAAGCGTCCGGGTTTTGTTCTAAGAATTCAAGGGAAAATAGAGACATGCAACTAGAAAAGAGAGGCCTAATACCCCCCCTAGACAGATCTTCCACCAAACTGCTATAGGGGAAGCTTCAAGATCAAAGCTGAAGGAGTTGAGGGCAGCCATTAATGCAAAAGAAAAACACAAGGACTCATTTCCTCAAAAATTGATGAATGTTTTCTTGGAGGATAGAGAAGACAGTACTATTTTAGAAATGGAAATGGATCAAGTTGAAGAGAATATCCTTTGTCTGGCTACCTATATTGCTTCCTTTACATGCAACTTTCTGTTGATTCAAATTCATGGGCAGAGTAAATTGAAATACCCGTGGGGAGATTGAAATCAGATCTTGCCCAAGAGTGTATTTCAGAGTCATCTTTAATAATGAGACAGATGGAAAAAATCTTCCCTGGGGTGGGAGGGGTCAGGGGCGGCATGTGATTCTACCATAAAGCTGGTCTGTTTCTGAAACTAGTGGCATCTCAGATTCAAATGCGCTGAGGAAATGCCTTCACGGGCTCTGGTTTGGATGACATTACATGCCCTTCCTTATGAGTTATAGATGGAATGTGTTTAACTTTAAAACGGTTGGAGATTTCATGGGAGGGTACATATGCACCTTTAAAACCACAAAAGGAAAGGGGAGCATTATATTATGCAAGAATCTTTGCGGAGCTGGAATTGGATCTACCACTCCCGGAGAGGTTGACACTAAAAATGGGAAATTCACAAAGTGTAAAACATTGATTATGAATCCATATTCTTCAGATGTAGAGTATCAAACCACTAAAGCAGACCCAAAAAACTAAAACAAAGAAGATCGAGGATCGCTTCTAGAAACTGTTGTTGCAGACTCACAGCCACCCCTGGATGCAAATCAGGCTTCTAGGTTGATGTTCAGACATCCAGTGTGATTGCACCACATGGAATCCTTTCTCCAAGCGTGGGACTTGTAAAGATGAGAAAAGATTCTCCAGAGAAGGCTGGTTCCTATTCCTCTGTTTAGATGCACACAAAAAAATGCAGAGGGTTTGCTAAAACCTAATCTAACTTGTCAAGGAGACAGGGTAAGAAAATGTATAGAATAAAACCTAAACTACAAAGGTGATGCACCGAGGAATGTTAGACATTCGTTTTGCAAATTTAACACAGACCACATAGACGCAATACAAACACCATGCACAGGTAACCAAACTGCAATAAGAGATCAAAATGACAGCAATGAATACATGAGAGGGTTAAGAGTCAATCACAACACATATATTATTGCTCAAGAGTCGATACAGTACATTGCAGTGGCCAAGAGGCAAAAAGACTAGCATTACAACCCATATGGGAGGTTTGAAAGCTCCACAAATTCTCTGGCAAGCGAGGGAATAAGGGAGGATGCAAAACAAAAATGTCCGACCCCTTAAAGGAGCTCTTCGTTACAATATATATCAAGAAATGAGAGAGGGAAGAGAGAGGAAATCCAAAATCTGCCCCAACCACTTCTTGGTAGCATTTAAAATCATCTCATTATGACAGAAGCGGCGGATCCTAGCAAAACAGCGGGCTGTCTAACAGGAGCGGCGAGCTGTGTGCTGCATTAAAGTTGGTTGTTGAAGCATTACTTTTGTCTATCACCACGCGTCAGAGACGTTTTCTTAATTTTCTCCCTCCAAACTGCACCAAAATGCGAGATTGATCCCAGAATCATGTAGAGAATTTCAACAGCTTTCCGTTGATATAAAGAACGTGCAAATCCGAGCTCTGGATCGAAAGATACGAAGGTCTGAGGGCACAAAACAGGCGAAAACGGATTTTTAAATTTCTTTTCCCGCGCTCTGCCATCTGGATGACACGTGGCAAGCTCTGGTTCGCTGAGCAATTTTCTCTCTCCACCTTTTCGCGGGCTTTTCTTATGGGCCCCTTAAACTTGGACACGTGGCACTATTTCATTGGTTCGGATCAGTGCTCGAAAACTCGCCCCTTTGACTTTTTGGACCTTTTTCCTTAGCGACACCTGTCATGCTGTGATTTGTCCACGGGCCAGCCGGATTTTCGCGTCCATCGCATCCTTTTGTCCCGGATGTCCCAGTGCTTCGCGAGACAAATTCTTCCAGTTCGCCCGATTCGGCCGGTTCGCGTCCTCCGCGCACTCTTGTCCCACTTGCTCCCAGTAAAGGACTTGGACAAATTTTCTTTCTTTCGGCCAATCCGGGCATTTCGCGTCCATTTGTCCCAGATGTCCCTTTTCTGTTTGGGCCGCCTGGAGGCTTTTCGGCCTATCCGCGCCTTCCGCGTATAATTGTTCCAACTGTCCCAAAGGTGGCCTTGAGCAGGACTTAGCCAATTTTACGATTTTCCCCTGAATCAATCTACTTGCTTGGAACTAAAAACTCTTATGCATGTTATCAAATTAACTCTGGGGGGTGAAATTTGGATAACAGAAACCAAAGAGAAAAAATGTGGCTAGTAAGTGGATTAAAGTGGGAGATTCTAATGCAAAGGAGAAAAGTATGAATTAAGAAGGCATAGATTAGCAGAAAGAGACTCAAGAGAAGAGACAAAAAAAGGTTACCAATTCTAGTGATGAAGAGAAAGACTCCCTGATAATTATATCTTGTAGGATAAAATTGAGGGCATACTAGCAGAACATCTCTATGTTGCTAATGCTCAAGGAATCTCCAAGGACAACCATAACCAATTTATGGAAAGTGAGCTTCAAAGGGAGCCTTCAAACAAATGCCTGTCTTAAGATAGGGAGGTTCCCAAAGATCTGATGAATATTTCAGAAAAAAATCAACACTTGCAGGAAGCGGTAGATAAAACCGAAGAAAAAGCAGGTAAAATAATAGGCAATGAATATTTTAAGGATAAAAGAAAAAATAAAGAGGGAAAAGGTTAGGATTTGTTAGAGAAAACATGTAAGTCTAGTTTGATTATGTAGTTTTCAAGTGAAAAGAAGTCTAGTGATATGGGGCAAGGGAAGAGAGGACAAGTTATAGCGTGTGTCAAACTCCGAAAGGAGGTCATGGAAGCAATGACCAATGGCTCTCAACCTATCTTAGAGGAGGTGATCAGTAGAAACAAGAAACACTGATCCATTTGGTGAAAGTTGTCTCTTGGCATATAAGGGGTATGCATGCCCCTTCCCGAATAAGAAGGAAAAGGAATGATAAACTGGAAAAGAACTTATATTCTCACACTGCAGGACACCAGGTTTTCTGTGGCATTTTCTACTCGGTATTTTATGCCTTCAAGTTCCAAAGAGGTACTTGAACTACAATATCAATTTATTCCAAAAAGCTTGGGAGCAAAAAATAAGTCTTGTGCAGAAAATTCCTGATTTTATTTTTATACTTAGCTTAAAAAGCAGAAATGCATGTCCTATAAAGCTTTATATATATATACACACACTAAGTCACAGAATTCACCAAATTCAGAATTCAGCGATTTAAAAATCGTCAAGAAAATCGTACGGATCGATTTTTTCAATTTTGTTCAGAACCCTTAAAATCATTGAATTTCGGTTGATAATAAAAAAATAAAAACTGTTGAAAAGTTATCGACTAGGGTTAGGGATTAGAATTTTTGAAGTTTTGGGTCAGCTAGGGTTAGGACTTTATATAATAGTGTGTTCATCCCCACTATTACATACAAATTTACAATCTGTGAGCTTTGGAAATTATTCCTTGCAACTGCTGAGAGGTGTGTAATCCAAAGATGAGAGCAGGTGAAAAAGACTGGCACGAAGAGAGTCAAGCTAAAAAGGGATTGTGTAGCATTGGAGAGTCCTCAGCAGAGAGTCGCACAACATAAAATTCCTATGCATGCGCACCCGTTACAAGTGACTGAAGTGCAAGTGTTACAAGATTTTGCTAGAAGCAATTGAAGAGTTTGTCTAAAGTTTGAAAGGTGGAAGCTTTTGTCAGAAGTTTGGAGGTATCTGTGTGTATTATGGAAGCATCTATCATTGTCGATCATTGCAGCACCATCGCTGTCGACCTTTGCAGCAGCCTAAAGTATTTAGTTAAATGCTTATGTTTTGAGCTTTAGGTTATGTTTTATTTATTTTCTTCTTTTTTGTACTTTTTAAAATTTCAGAGTTAGTATTTATCTATTAATTAGTTTCAATATTAGTTATCATTCACATCCACAAATTTGACTAAAAATAACAGAATTGATTCCAATTTTGATCCTTACTCTCTTATGGCGACCGTCTAGCCTCTTTTCTCACAAAAGGTAAGAGCGTATCGAAATCAATTAGATAGATCAAATTAATAAATTAACAAAATCTAGAATAATGAGAATTACAGGCACATTTAAACCTTGTTTTTTCTCACTACGGTGGTCCGACCCAAGTCTTCTAAATTTTTCTGTCATTGTAGGGGTCAACCAACCAATTCAAAAACATCATTCACATCCACAAATTTGACTAAAAATAACAGAATTGATTCCAATTTTGATCCTTACTCTCTTGTGGTGACTGTCTAGCCTCGTTAACCTTGTTTTTTCTCACTACGGTGGTCCAACCCAAGTCTTCTAAATTTTTCTGTCATTGTAGGGGTCAAGTAACCAATTCAAATACATCTCTTACATTGGCAAACCCATGAGTCCGGACAAAGGTAAATTCAACTGGGCATTTAGTACTAATTCCTCTTGCCTCTAACAGGTTAGCATGAGTCATTCCAATAATAGCTAAGTCGGGTTATAATTTGCGTATACGTCATATTTGATTCAAATTATCACTTTTTCAAGATTTGCATTCTTTGGAGAATTGTTAACTTTTGCAATGGAATTATATGGTTGTGCTCTTCTGTATTAAAGTCAGTTCAGTTGCTTGATTAACTGCTTTTCTAGCCTGTCTACAGCTTAGGAGAAAATTCTGACTCGCAACCTTTGATTTTATCCATCTTATTAGGTACTTTAAACCATATTTAAGCAGCATGCAAGTGTTGTTGAATGTATCATAGTGGGCTTTCCCATCATATTGATAGGGTTTCCAAGTAACAAACCAAAGCAATTCATAGAAGTCACATCACATGCAACCTTATCCACAAATTTTGGGCCAAATGCAAAAGAAATAGTGCAATTGTTTGTGAAATGTAACAATGAACCACTATCCTTCCACCCAAATGAATATGGATGAGGACATAAGTCCATCAATAGGTACAACTTCACAATAAGGCTCTTCACAATCAATTTCATTTGCGAGCCATTGTTGATAATACAATCGACTGAAAAATCATTTGTGAGATGAGCTCTTGTGAAAAACAGACTGCCACAGTTTCCTTGTGTTGGGTGATGATGCATCAAAGTAACCATTGGGGGAGAAAGTGACCCAACAAATTGGGCATGAAAGACCAACTACAGAAGGAACACTAAGTCCCAAGGATGTGCACAAGGAGGGGGAAGGACCAAGGCCGGAGCAAAAACAAGGACCAACGGTTGCCAAGCAAACAAGTTAGTGGATTCCATGTCAAAGCTTGAGAACCAAAAAGGGGGTTTCCACATTAAAGATAAGGAAGGGTTGCGCACGTAGGAAAAAGAAGGGCCGCACACTGAGAAGCAAAAGAGCCTAGAGCAAGAACAAGCAAAACAAGATCCTAGCGTCACGGTAAAATGTTCTAGTGAAGGAGGCCACAGACACAAGATGTGGGCAGGGGGGAGAAAAGAAAACAAAAGAGGGTGTCAAAGGAAGAAGGTAATGGTCAAGGTGACTCCCAGAACATCCAAACTAATAGCATGCAGGAAAGCCATGTTGAGGTGAGTTTGTCATCTACAAAGCCTCTTAGCGCTTGGGAGGTGAAGCACACCGACTACATTTCAAAATTCGGGCACAAATAGTTAAAGGGCATTTTTGACAAACACTTCAGAAGTAGTGAAGGTCCCAACAGAGGCAATTCAGGATCTAACGAAACATGAAGTAGATACAAGCACAAAGTCAGAAGGAAGACACTCCGGGTATGTTATCCACACTTATGTGCCGTGGAAGAAGGGGCGCTTGCATTGCTAAAGATTGCCACGACGATGATCATGTGCACACTTTGCTCAAAGAAAGAGGCTAACAAGGAGCAAGAGAAAATGTTGTGTGCTAAAAAGAAGTTATCAAGGGCCACGAACTGGATTTTGGAGTTAGAGACATGTACCCAAAGTTATGTGGAGCTCATCCAAAAACACAAACCAAATATTTGAAGAACCACTGCTCTTAAGTGGAATGGAGCCCATGTACAAGTTGGGGTCAGAATTAGGAAACTTTTGAGTGCTGGCAATGGCCAAAAAGCCAAGTAAAGAGGAACTCCATGCAAAGAAAGTCGACAAGACAAAGGCAAAGTGGGAAGACCATGCAGAGGTATTAACCAAACTCATTAACTTACTCTGAGACAAGGCCAAGTAAGCCTGCCAAATTTTTTGAAGGTATAAGTAAGAGGTTTTTTGTGGATGTGCGCGTGAAGGATGAGGTCTTCAATAGGGAAATGTCTGTGCACGTGTTTACAGAAATGAACAAGATTGAACACCAAAAGAGAATGGACAAATAAGAAACATTCAAGGCTGCGATGTCACAAAAGTGCATGGAAATAGAGATGACCTTTGATCAATTTCAAAGGAAAACCATGGAAGAGATGGTCATGCTCGAAGAATGGATAAAACAAAGAAACAATTATAAAGCCAATGAGAAGAGTTATTTAGAGAATCCTTTGAACTTAGCAAATTCATAAGGATTGTTTTTTTCCCACACAGGAGAGGAAGAAGATAGTGGTGGCAACAGGGAAAATTGGACTCAGTTTGAGGCTTTGAGCACAAGTAACACACCAAGGTTCCAAAAGTTTTGCTTGTGCGGGATGAAGAAAAGTTAATTAGTTCTAATAGAGAAAACTTGCATGGGGGCAAACAAGCTAATTATTATGGGGGAATGTTGAGCTCAAGTTTGTGTGCACCAGGCTAAGAACCTAGATTTTGGCTAAGTAACGGGATATGTGCAACTATATCAAGCGCACGGTGAAGGAGGTTGTTTGAGGGTTTGCGCTAAGTGAGCAACGAAGAAAACAAAAGATAAGGGACATCCATGCATGCCTAAGACTGCCAAGCAAAACTTAGGCATGGGGAAGTTGAACATGCACAGCCAAGTGGAAAATCAACAAGGGAACTAAGGACGCAGATGATCCAAAGAATGGTTTGAAGATGAGGACATGGGATGATCCGGGGAATTTTCCACGTCATATAGAAGATATCCAACTAGATCTAGTTGTTAGGAGTATGTTGGTGAGGTGCGCCTATAGATAAGACTCCCAACCTCTCATTTGAGGGCAATAATTGATGGACACATTTTAATGCAAAGTGGGATGTTAGAGCCAAGTGAGAAGATTAGCTAGATGTTGGGGTTTTGATGTATATTGTATTGTGCATAGCTTATGAAAGCTATTGAAA